>JAKSZU010000018.1:34549306-35149306 GCA_026018925.1 Tupaia tana
TGGTTTGTTAGCTGTAACTCTTTTTGTTCTTTTTAGTGATTGCTTAAACCTTGTATTGTACTACATATTATTATTATTATTTTTTTTGGAGAGGTTTTTTTGCTATAGGGCATGTGTGCTCGCCAGATAGACAGAGATAGACAGAGAGACAGAAAGCGAAAAATCACCCCCCAGGGGGGATGGCCACGCTGCAATCCCTTCTCCGCCATTCCCCTCTCGGGATCTTGGGCACGCACGCACACGCGCCCGGCGTGAGTTTTAAGCCACCGGTCGGGGCATGAACCACGGTCGACTACGTGGGAGTCCAGCAACATAGCCATTACGCTAACTGCTGGTCCCTGTACTACATATTTTTAATGTATCTCTACCTACCATCAAGTGCTATTATGTGACTTCATAGATAGTATAAAAGTCTTATGTTGGTATATTTTAATTTCCTACTTTTCAGTCTTTGGGCTATTTTCATTATACATTTTGCTTCTATAGATGTTATGACCTTCTCATTACATTGTTTTTGTTTATGTCATAAAAGAGAGAGAGACAAACATCCTCAACAAGGTCTCATGTCAGGGTCACTCCTTTCCTGGCCCTCCCAACCAGTTAGGATCATGGGTACACATGCCTGGTGTGTATAGGTCAGCCAGAGAACTGAATCCATGATATTCCATCTGAATGTAGCATCACTTGAGCAGCAATGGCACCAGTGAGCTAGTTCTCATTGTTTTGTTATTATTTCTGTTTAAACAGTTGATTATCTTTTAAGTAGATTTAAATAAGAAAAATATATTTTTCAATGTAATTACCATTTCCAGTATTTTTTATTTCTTTGTATAGATCTATCTATATTTCCATCTGGTGCCATTTTCCTTCTGCCTAGAGGACATTTTTAAACATGTCTGGTAGTGAAGTTGGCAGAAGTGTTGAATTTGTTTCAGTCTTTTTTTATGTCTTGAAAAAGTCCTTATTTTGCCTTTGTTTTTGAAAGATATTTTCCTTGCTATAAAATTCTAGATTGATAGTATTATCTTTCAGTACTTTAAGGATGTTACTCTACTGTCTTCTCACTTGTATTATCCAGTGACAAATCTGCTCTCATCTTTATCTTTCCTCCTCTGTATGTATTGTGTCTTGTTAATTTGACTTCTGTTAAGATTTTCTCTTTGTCCTGTTGTGCATTGATGTAATTTATCTTTCCTTTTTTCCTTCCTTTTTTTTCTTTCTTCTTTCCCTTTCATTTCTTTCTTTTTCTCTTGTGTTTGGAGTTTGTAGAGCTCCTTGGAATTTTGGGTTTGTATTTTTCATTAAATTGGAAAAAATTTTAGCCATTATTTCGTGAAAATAAATTTTTTTGTTCTCTGTTCTCCTTGAAGCACTCCAATCACATGCTGCTTGAACTTACCTCACAGTTCCCTGATTTATTATAACAGGGAGGATTCTATTGCTTTTTCTCTTATTCTTTTTCATTCCAGATAATTTCTACATTGTGCTCTAAATTTACTAATCTTTTATTAAGCAATGTCTGATCTGTTCCCAATTTCATCTAGTCTATTTTTCTTCTTATACATTGTAGTTTTTATTTCTGCAAATTCAATTGGGTGTTTCTTTTTATTATATCTGCGATGTTTCCATGTACAATCTTTCCTCTAGTTATTTGAATACATAGAATACAGCAAAAATAATTTTAATAACCCTCTCTGTTAATTCTAATATCTGGGACAATTCTATATTGGTTTCAATAAATTAATTTTTTTTCTTATTATGAATTCTATTTCCCTATTTTATTTGCCTGCCTTGTAAGGTTTTTATTTATTTATTTTTAATTCCTTTTGCAAGTGATACATACAGAAGGAGAGAGGCAGAATGTCAGAGAGACAGGTGCCTCAATACGGCCATCACTCTATGATCCATCCTCAGTCTCAACCAACCTGGATCACGGGCACGTATGTACCTGGCTTGCTCAGGGAGATTCTGGAACACAAACTCAGGACCTTTCTCATGTAGTCCAGTTGGGTTACCATTGTGCCATTGCTTGGTCCCCAGATAAGCTTTGATTGGATGCCAGATATTTGCCAGTAATATGCTGAATATTCCAAGAAGATTCTCTGCAGAGCATGGAGTATTTCTCTGCATAACCCTTTCTTTTCTGGTACTCCGCTTCTAAACTCTAGTTGTCTTACTCTCCTCAGGCTCTCATGTCCATATCCTCAATCAGAAAATCCACCTAGTCCCTCTTAAGTTCCCCCTTCATGCGCTAAACGCTCTCAATTGGAGTAAGCTGGGGCTACTGTGGGCTCCTCTCATTTGCTTTCTGCCTCCTACAGACCAACACCCTTTGTTAACTGATGCCCAATGTCTTGAAAATCATTGTTTCATAACTTTTGTCTGGATATTCTTGGTGTCAAGAGCAATGGACTCTGCGATTCTATCTTGGCTGGAAATGAAAGCCCTGAAGGTTATTTTTTAATGATGACTTATTAAAACAGGAAGGGTTACCAATCTCTATGATCCCTTTGAGGTTTAGATATCTCTTGGGATGACTTAACAGAGTTGGTAAGTGCATACTCATTACATATTCATTACAAAAGATAACAGAACATTTTAAAAGTAAAAGGTACAAGGTGTGTGAGTGTAGCAGCAAAGTGTGTGAATACTGATGGATTCTTTCAGAAATTTGGGAGTTAAACTTGACATAATATCAGTGAAAGTATTTACAATACACAGGACAATTACTGATGACAGCCCATTTATGGTGCTAATGGAACAAATAATGATTCTACAAAGTTTTAGAACAGATGGACAGCTATTTCTGTTTCTACAAAGTCGATGCTTAAGGTAAGAGTACACTCATTTTATTCCAACCAAGGAATTTTATTTGCAATATGGGAAAACTCACTTATAAAAAAGAAGAGTTAGTTTATCATTAACTTTGAGGGTCCAGGAAAGTCCCAGGCAAATGGTAGTCATTGTAATAGATATTTATTAAATAAACTATCTATTATAGATATAGCAAACTGGTGGCTTATGTGTGGTATCCTTCCCATTCCCAAAGTGTTTTTTTTTTTTAATCAAATATGTTCATTTAAAGAGCCAGATTCTCATTTTCTCTTTGATGAAGGAAGCTGCTTATTAACCTATTAACAGACTTGGCTCTTTCCTCATTTACATTAGCTGCAAGGCCTGTGTATTCATTTGAGTTTGCAGCCCCTTCCTCTGCACTTGATTTTTCCTATAGTTTTTCTCATTGAAAGATGTTCCAAATAAAGATAATATCTAAAGTATTGTGAGTAGCGAAATACATCATTGAAGCAAAATTTCTTTTTAATAATTTTGAAGAATTATTTACTTAATTTTATTTATAGCTATTATTATTTTTTAGTTTGCTATAGGGCAAATGCACCCACAAGAGAAAGACAAAGACAGAGAGAGATGGAAAGTGAGAAAGCAAGCCTCCAGGTCTGGGACCTGAACTATGGTCAGCCATGTGGTAGTCCAGTGATTTACCCACCATGCTTCCTGCTGGCGCCAAAGCAAAATTTCTTAAACTTATTACTTTTGTCCTATGGTGGTTAAATAATAGTCACAACAATCTTTGACACTCCTCACAGAATTGATGTCCCTTTTCTTTTCTTTCTTCCCTTTGAATTGGGGAAGTCTGGCTTGCGAGTCAATTGGAACCAACAGAATGTGACAGAAATAACAGTTTAAATTCCTCATCTAGGTTAAAAAAAAAAAAAAAAAAGGTAGTTTCTATATTGTTTGCTGAGATACCTAATTTTGGAATCCTCAGTTGCCATATTTTTTTGGGAAAAACCATCCTGAGGCTGCCATGTTTTGGGGAATCCCAGGTCACATTGAGTAGTACCTAAGGACCTGGCCAACAGACATCATGAACACGAATGAAAACACCTTTCAGCAGTCTCAGCCTCTAGACTTCAAGCCATCTTTGGGCATTAAGAACTTGTAGCTGATGGGACCAGCAGTTAGTGTAATGGCTGTGTTGCTGGACTCCCACGTAGTCGATTGCAGTTTGCATGCCGGACCCGGTGGCTTAAAACTCACGCTGGGCACGTGTGCGTGCGTGCCCAAGATCCCGAGAGGAGAATGGAGGAGAAGGGATTGCGGTGTGGCCATCCCCCCTGGGGGGTGATTTCTCGTTTTCTGTCTCTCCCTGTCTGTCTGGCGAGCGCATGCGCCCTATAGCAAAAACCTCTAAAAAAAAAAAAAAAGAAAAGAAAAGAAAAAGAACTTGTAACTGAAGTCCTAGACATTGTGGGTAAGAGACAAGCCAGTCCTTTTTTGCTCGGTCTAGATTTTAACCCACAGAATATGGAAATATCAAACTATTGTTTTAAGCTGGTATCTTATGGAGTAGCTCATAACAGAAACTATTTCAAAAATTATTTTCAATAGTTCTATACTAGAAAACACATACACTGTTCTGAACTTGAGTATCTACCTGTGAAATGGGAATAATAGTTTCTAAAAGATTAAGGGAACAAGATTATGTAATGTCCCAAGCCTAGTGTCTGCACATGGAAGGGCTTTACTTTGAAAAATAATTAAATGAAAATAACTTACCTTTATGTAATGTGCATTATGGAATCGAAATTTAGAAAGGATAGTAGTACTAAAATGATTTTGTCTTACAGATTGGTATCCCCCACTCCCTCAGATTCTCTCTTTGTTGCCAGATGGAACTGATGCTGGAGAAATTATTGAAATTCTGGGTGAAAAACTTGATTACGTGGAAAGCTCACTACATAAAGGCAGTGTTCTAGGAACCTTGCTGAAAGCACAAAAACATGATTTTTTTCATCCTTAATCAGCTGCAACTGGGACTTGTAGGTTTTTCAGATAATTTAAAAGGTCAGTTAATTCTGGGAATCACATTTGATACCTTAGGTACATTGAACTCTTTATTTTAACTGAACACCCCCTGCCCCCACCTTCCACCCATACGGATGTAGACTACACTTATCTTTTTCTCTAGGGCCAAGGCCTCTTATTTAAGTATGGATTCCCTAATTGGAGTTTCATGTTGCTCTTCTTGCATTAAACCATACCTGTGGTATATTGGTTATGATTTTTACTTGGGTTTCTTCAAGAGGAGTGAGAATCTAATGGAACACAAGAAGCAATTAAGTGTAGACTTATATATTTTTTTCAGCCTTTAACAGTCCTCTCTTGATTCTTAATTGGATGGATAGTTTTTTTTTTTGTTTTTTTTTTTTCTTTTTTTTGGAGAGGTTTTTGCTATAGGGAGCATGTGCTCACCAGACAGACAGAGAGAGACAGAGAGATAGAAAGCGAGAAATCACCCCCCAGAGGGGATGGCCACGCCGCAATTCCTTCTCCTCCGTTCTCCTCTCGGGATCTTGGGCACGCACATACGCGTGCCCGGCATGAGTTTTAGCCACCGGGTCCAGGACTCGAACCATGGTCAACTACGTGAGAGTCCAGCGACATAGCCATTACGCTAACTGCTGGTCCCTGGATGGACAGTTTTAAAGTCACTTTCCACTTATTGATTATTTTTGAAGCATTAATCTTAGACTTGAACATCTGTCCCCCTTTTGCACACATACTGTGCAGTAACTACATCTGTGAATTGGTCACGGAAGTTCCCTCAAGTCCCTTATACCTTTGTATGTAGATTGTAGCCAAAATGCCATCAAAGGGTCATAGATACTGTGCAGTGGGAGAGGGGGGAACTATAACTGTCCACTCTAGTGTTGGAAAGGTGTCATCAAAGATTCTCGAGTCTTTGATGGATCTAGAAGGATATGTCAAAAGTAGAGAAAGGCAGGAGGACACATTCTACAGATGGCAAATGGGAACTAGTATGTGAAAATGGAGGTAGCCAAGTTCAGGGCATGTTTGTAATGGGCATTGAAGTTTCCTGGAGATAAGATACATCTATAGGCAGGGTATTCTTACACCCCAGTTTTTCTAGGACACTTGAACTTATGCCTGCTATTCAAGAATCCCATCCAGCTTAGCATGTATCTCAGAAGAAAATATCCTGCTTTTTATTTTATTTTAGTTTTTTAAGTTTACTATAGGTTGCATGCTCTCACTAGAGGGGGTGGGGAATAAGAAAGCATCCTTGATGGATGGGGGGTGGCCACGGTATAATGTCTTCTCCTCCATTCTCCTCTTGTGATTTTGGGTATGCACGCACATGCACCTGAAGTTTTGTTCAAGTCACTGGGTCCAGGACCTGAACGGTGCAGTTGGCTATGTGGGATCCAGTTGCCTTAATAACCATGCCACTGGCTGACCCAAATGTGTCTTGCTTTGCACCGTAAGTTAGATGACACTCCAGCTATAGGAGTGGAATAGAAAGTAAGGATGAAATGCCAGGTAAGGATTTTCAACTCTGGTAGTCATTTGAAAGTCATGAAAGGCTTGGGAAGGTGCAAGAATCAGGTCTGAGTTTTACAAGAATTAATTTAATGGGCTGCATATTTTACAATGAGACACAGAAAAATAGGGTAGAGGAGAAGAAATTGAGGTTTCTGGTAATAAGTCTGGTAGAAAAGCAGTGAGGAGGAAGGCAGGGTTTGAGAAATTCATTTGAAGACATGGACAAGAGCAAAAATTAGAATCTAACAGTGAAGCAGCGACTTCATTCATAGGTGAAGTGAGCAAGAGATGATCAGGGGCAGGATTTCTTGACCTTTCCTTTGGGTTCCACGATATGAAAGGAAGAAGAAATCAAACCTTAGTTTTGTAGCTCTTCCAGCTTGGATATAGGCCTTGTAACTGTACACCACTCTGGGGTTGAGAGTAAGTCTCTTTCAAGATTTTTTATCCCACCTGTGTTTTATAAGATAAAGGAAAATACCATATTCTTGAGGTCACACTTCATTCTGGATTCATCTCCCACCTCTAGTTCTTCATTGTGAATTTGAGAAAAGGTGGACCTCTTTATGTACATTGGGGAAGCGAAGAGGTGGTGACCAGAAACAATAAAAATTGGATGAACGTTTCAAGACAATGTGGCATACAGGTATACAATGAAATACTATTCAGTTTTGGTTTTAGAGAAATTTTTGATCAGGGAATGTGCACTTGGTGGAGAGAGACAAAGAGACAGAAAGTGAGAAATCTTCCCCCAGGGGGATAGCTACACAACAATCCCTTCTTCTCCACTTTCCTGTCAGGATATTGGGCACATAGACACATGCACCTACTGTGAGTTTGAAGCCACTGGGTCTGGGATGTGAACCGTGGTCAACCATGTGGGAGTCCAGTGACAAACCATTATGCCATCACTGGATTATGCCACTATTAAGTTTTTTAAACGAAGGAAATTATGATATTGGTGACAATATGGACTAAACTCTGTGCCTGGCTCATTATGCTAAGTGAAATGAGCAAGGTGCAGGACAAATATCATATTATCTCACCTACATGTGAACTCTAAAAGAGTTGAACCCAGAAGTAGAAAAAAATGGTGACCCAATGGAAAGTAATCTGGGTTTCTGGAACCTATTTCCTGTGAATTCATGGCATGATAGGTGCCATGAAAAGAAACTCTGGTCCAGGGAACCAGCAGTTAGCGTAATGGCTATGTCGCTGGACTCCCACGTAGTTGACCGCGGTTCGCGTCTCGGACCCGGTGGCTTACAACTCACGCCGGGCGCGTGTGCATGCGTGCCCAAGATCCCGAGAGGAGAATGGAGGAGAAGGGATTGCGGCGTGGCCATCCCCCCTGGGGGGGGATTTCCTGCTTTCTATCTCTCTGTCTCTCTCTGTCTGTCTGGCGAGCGCACGCGCCCTATAGCAAAAACCTCTCTAAAAAAAGAAGAAGAAAAAAAAAAAAAGAAACTCTGGTCCATAAAATATGTTTTTCTTAATTGAGTAGAATTGTGGTGTTCCTCTCCCCTTACCCCAACAAATTTTAATTGGGCTTTAATTCTTTTTGTAATATCTTTATTTAAATGCAGTGCTTTTCTAACTGAAAGATGTAAGGTGGCTCATTAAGAAACAAATAAAATTCAGTTGGTTAGGAAAGAAATGGTGGTTACCAAGAGTTGCAATAGGGAGTAGGAAAGATATTTATCAAAGGCCGCAATGTTTCAGTTAGGCAGGAGGAATAAATAAAGGAGAACTATTGTTCAATATGGTGACTAGAGTTAATACCAATATACTGTAAACTTGAAAATTGCTAAGAAAATAGTTTTATTTCCTTCTTTTTTTTTTTTTTTTTTTTTTTTTTTAATCCAGCAGACATGTGTGTGAACCAGAGAGAGGCAGAGAGAAAGCACCTGCTAGCAGGGCCTGGTTACACCCCAGTCCCCCTTCCTTCTATTGTCAGCCCATTCTGGCATGTGCACACAGGTCCCCAGCATGTTTTTGAAGCCACCACGGCCAAGACTGAAATTATAGCCAGCCATATGAGGTACAGTTTTCTCTGCACACTGCTTGACCACTGTACTCCAGGGTTGGCCTGAGAGAGTAGATTTTTACATCTTTTCACTATGCAAAAAATAAGTATATGGGGCAATAGATATGTTAATTAGCTTGGTTTAGCCATTCTACAATGGATACATAGATAAAACATTGTGTTGTATACCATAAATATATTCAAGATTGTTGGTCAATTAAAAATAAATAATTTTGAAAAATGGGAGGACATGCACTTGAAGAAGTAATTGCTTTTTTTGTTTGTTTGTTTCGCTTTTTGTTTCTTGTCATACAATGTGTGTGCGCTTGCCAAAGAGAGACAGAGAAGATGGTGAGAAGGAAAGTGAAAAAAATCACCTGAGGGGATGGTGATGCCACAATCCCTTGTCTCCACAATCCCATTCTCCTCCTGGGTTTTTGGGGATGCACACACACCCACTTGACATGATATTCAAGCTGCCGAGTCCGGGACTCAAACCACAGTTGGCCATGTAAAAGTCCAGCACCTTAAGCGCTTTACCCAGAGGTAATTGCTTTTTATCTTCTGTGAGGTAGAAAAAAAAAAATCTTTCCCCCCCCATTACCTCTAACAAAAGTCTTTGAGGTTATGTTTGCATCTTGGTATCTGAAAAACATTTGGATAATACTAAGTTTTCTACACAGATGTGGGACTTTTACATAAAAGACACGTATGTAAACACTGTCTCCTCTCCTTAAATCCCTCACCTCACTTTTGGTTTCTACTTTCCTGGTTCTTTACACCATGGTAGAGAGACTCTAAGATGTAAACTTTCAGGTGAGTTGGCAGAAGGAAGCTCTTTCCCTTCTCTCTCTGAGACGCAGACCTTATGGAAGCTGTGTGCTGGCGTGGGTCTGGTTCCAGAGTGAGAGCTTGCTCACACAGGGGCACACTTTCACTTCATCTTCCAGCCGGTTCACAACCGGCTGGCCTCAGGTTCTGCTTTGGCTACTACCTTCTTCTCCTCAGCCAGATACACGTTTTCAGGTGCCCTTCTAGCAGGTAGAAATCTGTTTGGATGTAAGAGAGCATGTGTTTGGGTGTTATGTAGAAGGTTAATTAACTGTTGGAAAGCTGGTTCCTAACCGTAGAGATCAAAACGACTGCGAGTGCCCATCTGTAAGAACGGGATCATTAACCACTGTAGAAACACAGCCAAGAAGGTGTTCATTCTCTCAGCAAACATTTGACCACCCGCTCTGCATCAAGACTGTTCCAGGTCCTGGAGATATGGCTGCTCCCTAGAGTTTACATTTTTCTTTATTTTTGCCAGAGAGCATATGTGCTCACCACAGACAGAGAGAGCATCCCTTCAGGGGGTGTGGTCACACTGCAATTCTTTTTCTTCCACTTCTCCATCCTGTCAGGGTTTTGTGAACACATGCGCTCGTGCCTGGTGTGTTTTCCAAGCCACTGAGTTGAGATTTGAACCACGGTGGGCCATGTGAGATTTGGCTTTTTAGGTACAGTGCTTAACTGCTGCACTGCAGAATCAGCCCTGGAGTTTACATTCTAATGAGGCAGAGAGAAAGAGAGAATAAACCACATAGTGAATGCAATGTATAGCATATTAGAAGGTAGGTGCGAATGAGGAGAAAAGTAGAGGGGGAGGCAGACAGGAAATGATATGGGGAGGGCTGTGAAATATTAGAAAGGGAAGTTGGGAAAGGTCTCATGGAAAGGTGACATTCTAAGAAATACCTAATGGAAGCAAGAGCCCAAGCCATGGCTAGTGAGAGTATGTCCCAGGCAGAGGACATAGCAAATGTGAGGGCGTAGAGATGACCTGTTCAATGGACAGCCAGTTGCCTGTAGGCTGGAATTGACTATTCGCCCACAGTTGCTGCCTTTCACATTTTCTCTGCAGAGCAAACAGGGCCTAAGGCCTGACCGAACACAGTACATGTTAGCTGTTTCTTATATAGTCACCGTTCCATATCCCTGGGGGGCTTTGTTCCAGGACTTAGCTGAATGAAAATCAAGTCCCATATAAGAGGGTGTAGTATTTGCATACAGCCTAAGTACATCTTCTCGTATACCTTTAAGATTCTCTAAATTACTCATAATACCTAATGTAATATAAATGATATATAAGTAGCTATACTATATTGTCTAGGGAATGATGACAAAGAAAAAGTCTGCATATGCTCAGTACAGACGCAATCATTTTTGAAAAATTATTTTCAGTTGGTCGAATCTGCAGATGTGGAACCTTCGAATACAAAGGGCCCACTGTACATGCTGGATTATGATTAACCCCAGAAAGAATTGGGGAAAGACAAATTCCTGACTCTCCCCTGAGTTATTCCAACTGAGTGGATCTGGGATGATGACCAGACAGAAGTCATTGTAGACAACTTCCCAGGTAGTTTAGGTGATTCATAGGTATAGAGATTCACTATCTAGCTCCAATCGATCATAATCTCCACCTTCACCTCAGTGAGAGCACCTGTGGATCCTCTCTCCAGGGCAATGAGACTTTGAGGCCAATGTGGTTGGTGTTAGATGGAGTTGTTTTATCAGCAGGGCAAAAGCCTGGTAGGCTAATGTTTTTATGTCTGTGGCCAAGAATTGCAACACGGTGTGGGGTTCCCGTAATTTTCAATTGCACTTAAATTTGTCCTTTGCTTTCCTCCCATGAGATCTAGCCTCTGTCTTCAGCTTTTAGTTACTCTATTCCATGTCTTCCTTTATCCAAAGAAGGGTTAAATAAGCTAACCATAGGTACGGGTGGAGGATACATGGGGTTCACCAGGAACTTGGACACAACTCCTGCTCTCTGCATGTTGGCCTCACGCTTCGTCGTTCCTGCAAAAGAAAAAAACATGGCCACCCATGACTCTGAGTTTTATAGCGGAGAGCTTGTTACGAGAGCAAGTCTGACTTCTATTCTCTGAGCCTCAAGTCTAAAATGTTCCCAAAGAAGAGACTCAGTGGCCTGCTCTTGCTCAGGTGCCTCCTACTGAGTGGATCAAACATGACCAGTGTCATGTAAGAACATGGCAGTTCTTTTGGTAGCCCATCAGTGGCAACAGATGACAGTTCCCAAGAGAACGACGGAGTGAGGGCGTGAATGAATATTTCCTTAGATGTTCACTCCAGAGCTGAAACTTGCTTTGAAACCTTTCTTTTGAAGTTGATTGAGAGCCATGGTAATGCAAATCCTTAAAACTGGATAAACAGCCTGGCCAAATGTAGTCAGCCTTTCCCTGCTCACTGTACTTAAAATTGTACTTCTCCCACCCCAAAGCTCCTAGCTCTCCCTAGAGTGTTTATCCATAGGTCTCATTACCATGTGACATATTAAGTCTTACGTATTTATCATCTCTTTTGTTCACTATGATATCTACCACATAGAACCAGGGATTTTAATCTCTCTTGTTCACTGCTGTGTCCCTCGCACCTGGAACACTGCCTGACACATTGCAGGCATCCAATAAGCAGTAAATGACCAGTAAAGTTTTTGTATATATTTTGGAGACCTATAGTTATTCCACAGTCATATTTCCTATGGCTTTTCATAATTAGGAACCCATGGGTTGAAAGCCCCACCTGAGTCTCCTTTGGATTGAATCCAACCGTGACTCCAAAAAACAAACAGGAGAGGAGGGAGGCTGGGGTTGGCACAGCAGCTGCAGAGTTGGGAAGAGGGCAGCATCTGTATTACTCAAACACAGCCATATCCCTGGGGAGAGGGTAACCCTGAGGCTTTGCAGGTCTTTTCAATATCTTGGATTAAATGAACTGTGAAATATTTGTTTTATTAGAAGAGCTTGGGTTTGTTTCTGAAGCTTTAAATTGTGTCTGTTCTGGGCAGCTGATATGGAGCATAGTGGAGCGTGCACAGTGTTTAGAAAAACTCACAGGGACCTCCCCATCATTTGCAGCCTGTCTTCACAGTCCCTCTCCTTCCTTCTCCCAAACCAGCAAACCCTCTAGTTGGTACAAAGCACTGGGGAAAGACAAGTTTACCTTTGGTAAAGGAATGTAGAAAGGAGCAGCCTTGGGTAGTACTGAGTGCAGAGGAATTCAGGAAATTCTTTTTAAGGGAATGCCTGCAGGTTATAGAGTTTCGGCCAGAGCAAGTGTATTGAATGAGGATAGCACTGGGAATTTGGGAAGAGTCAGTTTCTAAAGCTAACAGAAATTTGAGAACTTTTATGGGACTTGGAAGAAAAGCTCCTCAAATGTACAGATAGGCTGAAAACAGTTCCAGAGCATCTCCTTCCAAGTCTATTGCTTATAAATGACCTTCTCCACCTGTGTCTAGAAAAGCTGAGAGCCTCTGAGGTTCCTAAGAAATTACTACTTTCTGAGTGGGAAATGACAGAGCCCAAACTCCAAGGTGAGTTTCCATGGTAAATGCAAAGGAATCCTTCACATTGTTAGCTACATGGAACTGCTCTTTGCCTGCCAGAGATTTGTCATAACGTGTATCTGTGTCCCACTACTTATGATGTACGCTACATGCTTATGTGAACGAATATGTAAATATGAATGTGTACATATGATTGTGTGTGTATAGATGCATGGGAGAAGTTGGGGACATACTGTCCCAGGGGTTAAGTATTTAACTGTGGAGAGGGACAAAAAAATGGGGCAGGGAGAAATAAAGCTTCATACAATTCTAAAATGCTTATATCCTTCTTTGCTACCAAAATGTATCTGTGTATTATCTGTGTAGTTTTAAAAACTTGCAAAAAAATTTTTTTTTGCAAAACTCCCCCCCCCCCAAAAAATGAAGTCACTAGCTTATGACAAATTAATTGATTTTTTTTTTCTTCTCTTTTTGCTCTGTTCCACACCCTTTCCATCTTGAATGATCACAATGGTAGTGGATTAGGGAAGGAATCAGTTCAGACCATGTAGGAACCATCGTTTCTCTAATGACACCTACCTATTTTCTTATATATATTTTATTTTTAATACTATTCCTTATTCCTATAATATATCCTTCCCCAGATCTGTTTTCAATTGCCTAATTTTGTTCATCCCCAAGGCCCATACCAATTAAAACACCACCACAAAGCTTTTTCTCATTTCTTCCTTATCCACTCATCCATCATTTAGTGAGTGCCTACTGAATGTCAAACACTGTGAAACTGTAGGTAGTATGGATATTCTTACCCTCTTGAAAATAATACTATAAAGTAAAGAAAGAGATAGAAAATATGTAATCATGCGAACAAATAAGTATAAGCATTTAAATTGCAATGAATGTTAGAAAGAAAATAAATATGGTAGCCTGGTAGAGAAAAGTGAGATGGAGAAGAATGCTCTCCATTGGAGCTGAGAACTAGTATTTTTAGGGACTGAGACTAATGACGATTTTCTGCTGAGACTTCACCGTCCAGACCCCATTCTAGAGTGGTAGGGGCCCCTGTATCCTTCTGTCTCTTTGTCTTTTCATTTTTAAAAATTAAAAAAAAATTAAGGTAGAGTATTTAAAATTTTTTTAAATAATTACTTTTTTATTTAACTTATTTATTCATTTATTCTTAATTTGAGCAGAAAAAGACACAGAGAGATAGAGAAAGAGAGGGAAACTGAGAAAGCAAGCCACCAGGTCCGGGACTCGAACTGTGGTTGGCCATGTGGGAATGTCCAGCACCTTAGCCACCACGCCACCTGCTGGTCCCTAATTTTTTTTTTTTAAGTTAGAGAATAGGGAAATGATGCTCAGGTTAAGTATGGTGATCAAAGATGGCACTTATCCTATGATTTAAGAGTGGAAAATGAGAGAGCTACCATAAGGTAAGAGGGGCAGAGGGACCAAAACATATGATATCCTTTGCTTTTGAAACTATTTTTGCTTATCACACTATTTATTGTACTTGTCATTTTATGCTCCTATTTTTTATTTTTGTGTTTTATTGAAGTTTTCAATTCCTTATCATGTATTAGGCACTCAATAAAGTAAACTGAGCATTCATAAACTCCTTAACAGGAAAAGGAGCTCCCTCATATTGTTTCAAAGACTATTTGAATTTCATTGATACCTCTCTGAAAAGTTTCTAAAGATACAGAGATAATTTCCAAAATGATCTTCAAGACTGAATATTAAAATGGTTTTGTTTTTCTGATTTACCTCTGGCAGATCTTCATCCTGAACCATGAAAGGTCACTGTTATCTACAAATCCAAATTCTAGTTGGGTAGAGACATAGGATAAACCTTTTATCAAAATGTCTCTCAAAATAAATTTAAATCCTGTTACAGAGGAAGTATTTTCTTCCTTTTGTGCCCCCTTAGGCCTGTGGTCTTTTGTTTTATTTGTTTAAAGAGAAGGTATACTTTCAGTAAACCAGAAATTGTTTTCTTTAATCAGTCTGTGGACAATAGAACACACCCAGCCTATCTAAATTAATCTAGTAGAAGCAATATAGCATTCCATGAAGCAGACTTTTGCTCACCTTTCATTGGTGAGATTTGGTTGAAATGGCCATCTCTTACTGTAAGGCAAGCTGGGGAGAAGAATGGGGATGGCTATGCATTAACCAACTAATGGCAGCTCTTAAAATTCTCCGAAATAGTCACTTCTCCAGGCATATCATTTCCTGTGGCCTCAGTAGCTCTGAAAATGACTTGCGTACTTTCTTGTCATGTTGGTCATTCTGGTTGTGTTAATTATGGTCAGAACCAGGCAATGGCTGTACCGCTAGAGGTTTTTAAACAGGGAGCAGAACCACTATGAGTGTGATAGGATAGAGAATGTTTTTGTAAGATTAGAGTTTACCAAATGTGGAAGGATAAGTAATGACTAGAAGTAGAAATGGGGGTTGTTGAATCAGGGAGAAGTCACTAACCAGCTCTCCTAACACATGAGCACAGAAGAACAAGTCAGAACCTACAGGGAAATGTGGGCAGCCGGGCATGTCCAGCTGGCGGGATGGGACCGCAAAGGGATCTGGTGGAGAAGCTTCTGGAATGCTGCTGTCAGGAGGGCTCCAGGGTCACCGTTAGCCATTTAGTAGAGCAGTCAGGAAGAAGCGCTATGAGCAACAGAAATCCAGGACAGGCTGAAACCCATTGGCACCCCTTTTTCTGTCTTTCACGTTATCTCCTCAGAGAATAACATCAAAGTGATTTGAATGTGCTCAGGTTAGCTTCTCAAGCTAGAATGTGTCAAAGACAAGAGAATGAGGCTATGCATTCAAATGCACTTCAGCCATTAGGAGACATCACACATTTGCTCTGCAGCAAAAAGCATGTTTAGGAAGATTCTTGGAAGGTGTATCAGATGATGAAAATAGGTCCTATTCCAAAGGTAAAAATAGAATTAGCAGGGGCCTATAAACAAATGTCATTTTTGGAAATCCACCACGGGAAGGAAAAACAAGAACTTAGATTGTGGGGATAAAGAAGAAAGGATGTGGGCTGCCCTGTGGCTTAGTGATTAAGAGAGCTTGATCTCACATAGCCAACTGCATGGTTCAAATACCAGACCTGCAGGCTTGGGAACATGCCAGATACATGTGTGTGAGTGCTCCAAATCCTAACAGGATGGAGAAATGGAGGATAGTAATGTGACCATGCCCTATGGAGGGATGGTTTCTCCCTTTTGCACTCTCTCTCTCTCTCTGTTTCTCTGTGGCGAGTGCACACACTCTGTAACAAAAACAATTTTCTAAAAATAATAAACATGAAATAAATAAGAATTTAAAACATTTTTAAAAAGAAGAGAATGGAATGTTAAAGCAGAAAGGAAGAGACACAATCTCACAATCATGTTCCTACATAAGCTCTTCAAATATCCATTATTAATTATTGTTTAACTTGTGTTTCAAAACCCCATGACAGCAATTTTTCTTAAGTGTGTTTTTCCTTTGGAATTAAATCTTTTATCTTTGTCTTGACTTGTATGTCAGCAAATGTGTAGCACTATGTTTAACTATTATCTCCTGTGTACTAAAGCACAAGATTGTTTAGAATAATTAAATCATGAGATGTCTCCTATACCCGTTTTAGTGCTGAGAGTCTTTTCATCTAGGTGATAAAAGCCAGACATCCATTAATCCACATCAAATTGTCTCATGATAACTTGAAAAATTACGAGAGAATGTTATCTAATCATGAAAATAAGTTAAATTCCTCCTTTCATATAAATAAGAGTTTTTTTTTTTTTTCTATTTACAAAGCAGACAGGAGATCAGTGAGTAGGGCCATTTTTCTAGTCTACTATGGAACACATATGATATATTTATTGTTTCTAAGATCTGTTCTTTAGGGTAGATTTGTCAAAAGAACAGCCTGACCTATGTCTTCACTGCGTGGCAAGCTGAACGCCAAACAAATGTCTCCTTTCAAAGACACTGTTCTCTTCTGTTTAGGCAGAAGATGATGCTGGCTTAACTTAGCAGCAGGAAATTGTCTGACCAGGATACCTTCTGATGGCAAACTTATTTCACAAACCTTTGTAGAGTAGGTAAGTTTTGATATCAGCCCTCGCTAAAGCAATACTTCCAAACTGATTTCCAATTATCACTGTCCACAGGGGAATATTCTAATACAGCATTTCCTTATAAAAATTGTAACCCTAGAGAAGTCACATTTTAAAAAAGAACACAACTTAAGGGTATATACAAAAGCCAGCATTGTAAATTCCATGTTGCTCTGGCCATGGAGAAATAAGCAGATGGAATATATTGGAAGGGCTGAGGGCACAGATGTCTTCTTGGCTTGTGTTCAGAGTGAAAGAAGAAGCCCATTTTGTAGCTGAGTCTTTGATAGGAGACACCCAGATACACAGAGGGCTGAAAAATCAAGTGCACAAGGTTTAATGAACTGGTTTTCAAGACAATTATTACAACGTTGAAGCAACAAGTTATTGTTTGGGAGCATACTCTTCTAACTAATTCAAACATGTGCTTTGAGTGGGAAAAGCTTTTCAGTGGTGACTGAGCTACATAAAATGTCCTTAGATCTTCCTCTTACAGCAGCATCAATATTGCTTTGGGAAAAAAAAAGAAAGAAAGAAAAAGAAAAGACAAAAGTTTACTCTGTTGAAGCCCTCTGTCTTTGTTCATTGCATATATTGTCTCCGTGGTGTTTAATAAACTGGGAGCAGGTGTTTACTGTGTAAATCTTTCCTTAAAAAGTCAAAAATAAAATCAGCTGCTATACTCAGTTTAAAGACCATATTCCTAAGTGAGAAGTCAAGAAAAATAACTTTTTGTTTGATTCTTGCTACAAAATTAGATAGACTTATTGCACTAAAGGTGAGAAAATAAAAGCAAAAAGGAAAAGTTGAAATCATGAGTAATCTTTGTATCAGATCTCAGTTCACATGTTATAGTAAAACTTTGTAATCATGTGTAAGAATTGTTATGTATTCTTTCAAATATTACTGCTCTTTCCTCCCAGAAATATGTTATAGATACTGTTCCTTGTCCATAAAGGCAGATATAAGTTGCCAATTTTAATGGTTGCCTATATTTTATCTAAGCTATAATTTAATCCCACCTGTATAGCATTTATGAACACTGTGATTGTTTTAACCTCTATCTATCCATCTGCCCATCCATTTATTTTTCTTCAATAGTGTGGCAATGCTGATTACTGCACACACTTCTCTGTGTGCTTGCCTTATTATTTCTTTGGATTAAATTCCCAGAAGTAGAATAACTAGATCAACGGGTCTGCACAAGTTTGACTTTTGATAGATATTGCCAAATTGCCTGCCAAAATTTCATACCCGTAATACTCCCTTCAACAGGGTAGGAGAGTGTCTCTTCTCCATATGCTTCCTAACACTGGGCAATATCAATCCAAACTATGCTCTGCCAAGTTGAAAGGCTAAAGCAACCATGGTAGCAATTCTGGTTTTCATTTGTCTATTTAAGATGATGATTGAGTTTGCACGTCTTGTTCCATGTCAATTAGCCCTTTGCACAGAACATTATGAATTCTCTGACTATGAGCTTCCATTGAGCATATATGCACTTTCCTGATATTTTAAAGAGATTATATGATACAACCTGAAAGTTAGTACGTCTGACATGTAATCCTGCCTGACACTTGCTAATGAATGAATTACTAATTTCCTCAAGGTGCATCTGTAAAATGGATAATCCAAACATAGCCACAAGGCCACTTCTGGTACAGTCCTGCATAATGATGTTTGTGTCAGCAATGAACCACGTATGCCATGGTGGTCCCATAAGATTAGAATGCAGCTAAAAAAATGACTGTTGTCTAGTCATGTCATAGCCTTTTAACATTGTTGCTTGACACATTACTCATGTGTTTGTGGGGATGCGAGTGTAAACAAACCTACTACACTGCCAGTTGTATGAAAGTATAGCATGTACAATTAGGTACAGTACTATTTATCACTAGATAATAGTAATACATTATGTTATTGGTTTATATTTTTACTATATTATACTTTATATTATTATTTTCGAATGTAGTCTTCCTACTTATAAGTGGAAGTTTACCGTAAAATAATGTACGTTGTCGGGGTCGGCAGTTGTCGTGGTGGCTAAGAGCACTGGACTCCCACATGGCCGACTGTGGTTTGAATCCTGGACCCGGTGGCTTGCTTTCTCACTTTCCCTCTTTCTCTCTTTCTCTCTCATTCTGTCCCTCTCTGGTCAAATTAAAATAAATAAATAAACAAAATAAAATAAAGTTTAATAAAATAATTCTTTAAAGAAAATTAATAATATACATTGTTAGGCCAGCAGCAACCTCATGGATCCTCTGTTCAGTGTTTCTTTCTTTTTCTTTTTTTTAGAGGTTTTTTTTTTTTTTTTTTTTTTTTTTTTTTTTGCTATAGGACACGTGTGCTTGCCAGAAAGACAGAGACATAGAAAGCTAGAAATTACCCACTAAGGGGGGTGGCCATGCCACAATCCCTTCTCCTCCATTATTCTCCTCTCAGGATCTTGGGCACACACGCACACACACCCAGCGTGAGTTTAGGCCACCGGGTCCAGGACTCGAACCGCAGTTGGCTACATGGGAGTTCAGCGACATAGCCATTACGCTAACTGCTGGTCCCCTGTTCAGTGTTTCTTGATTGCATCATCTTACATTGTTTTTTTCATCATGGTCCTTCCAGAGGGGCAAAATGTAGAGGTGGGAGACAGGGATGTTGATGATCCTGACACTGTGTAAACCTAGGTTAATGTCTATGTTTGTGTCTTAATGTCAAATTTGAAAAAGTGAAAAGAGAAGATTAAAAATTTTTTAAATAGAAAAAAGCATATAGGAAAAGAAGATAAAGAAACTACTGTTGTACAACTGTTCATTGTATTTACATTTTAAGCTAAGAGTTAATTATAAGAGTCAAAAAGTTAAAAAAAAAACTGAAAAGTTTTTAAACTAAAGAAGTTACAGTAAGCTAGGGCTAAATTATTACTAAAGGAAAAAACATATAGATTGAGTGCCGCCTATGTGTACAGTATGTTTAAAGTTCACAGTAGTGTACAGTAATGTCCCAGGCCTTCACAGTCACTCACCATTCACTCATTGACTTACCCAGAACAACTTCCACTCTTGTAAGCTCCATTAGTGCCCTGGATGGGTTTACTGTTTTTTAATTTTTTTGTAGGTTTTTGCCATAGGGCACATGAGAGAGAGAGAGAGAGACAGAGAGACAGTGAGAGGGAAAGTAAGAAATCACCCCCTCCCCCAGGGGGGTTGGCCACTCCACAATCCCTTATCTTCCATTCTCCTTTCAGGATTTTGGGCACACATATACATACACCCAGTGTGATTTTCAAGCCACCAGGTCTGGGACTCAAACTGTGTTTGATCATGTTGGAATCCAGCATCTTAATCACTACACTGCCTGCTGGTCCCATAGGCTGACTAGTAAAAGAAAAATATTTTATACTGCGTTAATACTCTATGTTTTTTGTGTGTTTAGATCCACAAATAATACATTGTTTTATAGTTGCCTACAGTATTTGATACAATAGCATGCTGTACAAGTTTGTAGCCTAGGAGTAATAGCTTATACCACATAGCTTGGGTGTGTAGAAGGCTTTCCTACCTAGGTTTGTGGAAGTATACTCTATAATGCATATCTAAAAACACATTTATTTTTTAGAGATTCTTTTTTAAGATTTTATGTATTTATTTATTTATTTATTTCCATTAGTGAGACACACAGAAAAAGAGAGTGAGAGAGGCATGTACGTCCAACAGGTGATCACACAGTGACGTACCCTCAGTTTCAGCCAACCAGCCCCAGAACATGGGCATACTGTGCCGAGAGTGTTCAGGGAAGCCTCTGGACATGAACCTGGCTTTCCCATGTGGGTCAGCCTTGTAAAGCATTGTGCTGCTGCTGGGCCACCATCTGGTCCCAAGCAACGTATTTCTCAGACTGTATCCCTGTCACTGAGCAACAGCACATGGCTGTATTACACAATTGGAAAGAGGAGAGTTTGTGTTTATTTGGGTTTAGGAATTTTTGGGTTATGCTTAAGTTGCCTACTCCTGGGACCAGAAGATAGTGTGATGATTATGTTGCTGGACTCTCACGTAGTAGCCTATGGTTTGAGTAATGGGCCTGATGGCTTAAAACTCACATCAGATGAGTGCATGCCCAAAATCCCGAGAGGAGAATGGAAAAGGGATTGCAGCTTGGCTATCCACCCTGGGGGGTGATTTCTCGCTTTCTGTCTCTCTGGTAAGCACGTGTACCCTAGAGCAAAAATCTCTCTCTAAAAATAAATAAATATTCTACTCCTGGGACCAGTAGATGGTATAGTGGTTACATCACTGGACTTCCACATGGCTGATTGAGGTTTGAGTCCTGGACCTGGTGGCTCACATTGTGTGTGTATGGGTGCATGCCAAAGATCTCAGGAGGAGAATGGAGAAGGGATTGCAGCATGGCCATTCCCCCAGGGAATGATTTCTCATCTTCCCTCTCACTGTCTCTGTTTTTTTCTCTAGCCAATGCACACACTCTAAGACAAACTCTCTTAAAAAAATATATATAGTTGTCCATTCCCATGGTAAGCAGCCTATAATGTGACCCACAATGATCCCCACTTGCTGGTAGTCACACCACTTGGGTGATCACTCTCTGCAGTGTGAGCGAGAATAGAAGACAGCAGAAGTGATGCCATGCCTCTTAGATCACTAAGATCAGATTTAACACAAAAAAATCTCTGGCTCTGTCTTCCACAGTCTTTTCTCTCTCTTGGCTTTAGCTCTGGGGGTAGCAAGTACCATGTAGCTAGTACTCTATGATGAGATCCGTGTAGCAAAAAGCAGATGTCTTTGGTTAACAACCAGCAGGGAACTGAGACCTGCACGGAAGCTAGTGAGCAGGGAAGCAGGTGGTCTGCCATCCAGTCTGGAGAACAGCAGCCCCAGTCTGAGACCCTGATGCAGAGGCACCCCACCAAGTTGTGGCCAGATCCACGACCCTGAGAAGCTACAAGAGAATAACTGTTGTTTTAGGCTATTTGGGGTACTGTTCCGTGGCAATGGTAACTAAGATAACTCCTGAGTTACCCTCCTGGCAGGGTCAGTGTCTGAGCTCCTGCCCTCTGCTCCTGCATTACCCCTCTGTCATCACTGGTCACCACTTGAAACTCTCAGGCTCTCATCTCAATGTTGTTGGCCTGTCCTCTGCCGAGAGGTGGGGGGAAGGGTACATAAAAGCCTCCTGTATTAACCATGTCTCTTATTCTCTGTAATCTGACCAAGCCAGTGCCTACACCCCCAACTACCTCCTCCATCGGCCTTTCACACGTCAAGCCCCTATTCGGGTGCTATAGTCATCCCTGGGCTGGGAGCTAGACAGCCAGGGCAGTGCTGGTGCCCTAGAGCCTTCCAAAATTCTTCAGACTAGCCAGTCTCATGACTACCCTGCCTTACTCATTTCTTCCGACTTCTCTGTGTGGTCTCCCGGCCTCTTGTGGTATGACCCCTCCTTCTGAAATCCACGAATATCAGCAGCTATCTTTTTTATAGTTATTATTTCGTGATCTATTGGCCTTACCATATCTAAATAATAAGAAACCTCTATTAAAACAACACCCCTTTCCTCCCTCGAGCCTTTCTCTCTACACTATCTCCCTTGCAATGCGTGCTACTTTGTTCAGGGTAAAGAAAAACTGGTTCCATGTAACCAAAGGCAAATACTGTTTTACAGAGATCCATATGAAGAGACAAGAAGGAACAGAAACACTTTGGTAAGTGCACTTCCTCTAGGCAGATTCCCCGGCCTATTCATATCCGAACCAGCATCCGTTCTCTTCTGTTTATTACAAAGCTCAGGTTCGGCTTTAGGTTCACCAGTTTTTAAAAAATGGGGTCCATTAGGGAACAGGCTACCCCGTGATAGTTATCCTAAGTTAAAGAAAAACTAGTCTAAACTCTGAAAATGTTCCTTTTAAAAATAATATTGGGGACCAGCAGATGGATGGCATAGTGATTACATCATTAGACTCCTACATGGCTGACCATGGTTTGAGTCCTGGACCTGGTAGTTTGAAAATCACACCTAGTGCATGTGCATGCATGTCCAAGATTTCGGGAGGAGAATGGAGGAGAAGGGATTATGACATGTCCATCCCCCCGGAGGGTGATTTCTCACTTTCTCTTTCACTGTGTCTGTTTGTCTGCTCTCTCTCTCTCTCCTGTGAGTGCATGTGCCCTAAGGCAAAACCTCTAAAAATAAATAAAATATAAAATAAAATAAAATTTGTTCTCCATACCTTTTTCACCTTTTCCCTCCTGCAAGTAAAAGGAGGAAAATAAAGAGATTGATTCTCTAGTTATTTTACTCTAGGGACTAAACCAGATGATTTTCAAGGTACCAGTTAATTCTTTTTTTTTTTTTTTTTTGAGAGAGATTTCTGATATAGGACGCATGTGCTCACCAGAAAGATAGAAAGAGTCAGAGACAGGAAGCTAGAAATCACCCCCCCAGGGGGGGATGGCCACACCATTATTCCTTCTCCTCCATTCCCCTCTCGGAATTTTGGGCACACATGCATACACGTGCCTGGTGTGAGTTTAAGCCACTGGGTCTGGGACTCGAACCGACTACATGGGAGTCCAGTGACATAGCCATTACGCTAACTGCTGGTCCAGGTCCCAGTTAATTCTTAAGTTGCTTGTTTGTGAGTTGGTTCTGTACATGATAGAATAAAGGAGACCATAGATTATTATTTACTCATTTATTGTTACTTGTCTTTGCTTCCTTTCTTTATGGGGAAATAGCCCTCCAATTTGTGGGCCCTGTAAGCTTGCCTCACGTACTTATTTTATATGAGATAGAGAATACATTTGAGTATATTTCATGTAAGCTGTCTTCCCGATTTTCCACACATTGGTGTTCCTGAGCAGGTTGTTCTCTTTTGCATGTAAAACAGATAAACTTTGAAATGATTTCAGAAGAGAAAAAAACAAAAAGTTGTGCTTTCCTAAGGTACAATTGAATTTTGTCACAATTTGCATTTAATGAGCCTATTTGTCAACATTGCATTGTCTCTAAAGATGCTTTTATCTACTCTTATTTGTCTCAGGTTGAATTAAATAGTATATAATTTACTAAATCACGAAAACATGGAAAGAAAAGAGAAACATTTTTTACTCTTTGTTCTGCATCTCAGCTGTGAGATGCAATGAATCTTGTACTTTAGAACTGTCAATCATTTCTGGTTCTAGAACTGCCTTGGTAAAAATTTAGATATTCTGACAGGTCATATTCAGACCTCGTTTTTGTTTTTGTTTTGAGATTCTTCTCTTCGTTTAATGAACCTCCTCTTAATAATGCTCTTATTCTATTGAGGAAGAGAACTATTGAACTGTCGTGTGTGTGCTGCCTAGCAAACACCTTTCAATGGAATCATGGCAGGGATTCTGTAACCAAGAGAAGTTTACGAAATAGAAAATGGTTAAGAGAGTTACAGTGTTTCAGAGATTGACCTTGAAGTTTTAAAAAAAGTGAATTGATCCACTGGAACGAGTACAAAGACAGCTTTGGTGCTAAATGTAAATTGTTAAAAATGGTACGGAATAACATCTGCCTTGTAGTATTCCTTAATCAGCACTGTGAAAAATGAAAGTTTAACGATCTACTATAGTGGCTTCTAAGTGAAGGATAAACAAAGGATGAAAGAGTTTCTTGCATGGTTTGTAACTGATGCCATGAAAAATGTCAAGAACCATCTGCCTCAAACTTATCCAAACTGTCATCAAGTATTCTAATCCAGTCAAACGAGATACAACTAGAACAACCTATGTAACTTGCTGAAGGCTTATCAAAAGAGTTGTAAATAAAGAAGGAAAAAAACCATCAACTGTGTAGCCGCAGATTGCAGCCAGCTTGCCTGTGGCTTTGAAATTCAATCCCATTTCTCTAGTCTGACAAACTGTACTAAAGAGCAAAATGGATTTTTAGTGCTCTCAGCCATTTTCTTTTAGTTGCTATCGGGAGATAAACACACAGTTTCCTAATAGAATCAAAATCATGATTTATTTTTTTAAATGCACAGACTGGTTCAGACCCACTACCCGATCCATGAGTATGTACCAAGTGTGTACAGAGGAGTTTAACATCGCATTTTGGTCATTAAGAAATCACTCACCCACGGATGGCTGGATATCCATGGCTTAAGACCCTATAACTTTCTTTTTTTTTTTTTTTTTTTTTAATAGTTGGAGCTTTCTGTCATGCTTCTTACTAAATCAGTTTTTCATAATCTGTTCATTAAGAGTACAGAGTTCAGAATGAATCTGATGGGGTTTAAATCCCAGCAATACGATGTACTGCCTGAATGAGGCAAGTTGCTTAACTTCTTTGATTTTATTTTCCTCATTTGGAAGCCTGAGATCATTTTAACTACCTCAATCACAGATAGACATGAGTTCAAACTTGAGAAATTCCAGAAAGATGGAGCCCATAATAGCTAAGGCAGATAAAGCTCCCTGAATATCTGCATGGTCCCCTTGGCTTCCCAGTCTCCTTTGCCATTTGGTGGAGGCCATATGACTTGTTCTAGCCAATGCACTGAATGGAAAGGATGTTGTTTCTGAGCCAACACATTTAACTGTCTGTGTGCTTCCTCCATCTTTCTCCTTCCCTGCCAAGGCAGTCTTGGAAATGATGTGTTCCAGATAAAATAGTTAAGAGATAAACCCATGTTGGACTTCTCATGAGAAAGAAATACATCTTTATTGGGTTTAGCTACTGACTTTAAGTGTTAAAATTTGTTCCTAAACATGAGAGTTAGGGTAATACATAAATCAATAAGTTGGTGTTTATAATGATATGTATTTACTTGGCTACCAATACAGGCACAAAAAATAGGTATTTAAATGATTTATAATCTTCTGACTATTCTATTGTTTTCTTCAGTATTTCTTTCCTTGGTGGGAGTGGTTTGCCAAAGGCCATATGTTCTTGCCAGGGAGAGACAGAGAGAAGTGAGATATCATGCCCTGGGGGGATGGCTACACCACAATCCCTTCTCTTCTATTCGCTTCTGGGATTTCAGATGCTCACGAAAAGGGTTTGATTTTGAAGTTGGGGATATGGGACTCAAACTGGTCAGCCATGAGGGAGTCCAGCACCTTATCCACTAACGCCACCTGCTGGCCCCATCTTTCTAAATGAGCAGAAACCAAGGATATTATTGGGGTGGGGGTGGTAAGAAAGATGTTATGAATGACTATAGAAAAGGTAAAATATTATTGAAGCCGCAAGGCTCTCTAAGAAGTTAAAAGAGGAGATTACTGGATGAGCCAGACAAAATAGTGAAAAGATAAACACACGTTGGACTTCTCAGCAGCAGTTAAGTGCTTTCTGCAGGAAGCCAGATTTCACATAGCAGACCATGGTTCAAATCCCAGCCCTAATAGCTTGAATATATCTGCCAGGTACATGTGTGTTCTCATGTTCTGCCCAAGGTTCTGATGGGATGAAGAAATATAAGGAAAAAGGATGTTGTCATGACCACGTGCCACTGGGGAGAGTGCTTTCTCTCTTTCTCTGGTGAGTATATGTGAAAACTGGCAATTAAAAAAAAAAAAAAGGGAGAGATTTCATATGGCCAAGAAGCTCTGGAAAAATCTTCATGGATGCAAAGTCCTATTAGCTAGTGTCTAAAGACAGTAATCCTTGCCCTCATCCACCCTTAAATGTGCAGAACTATGAGTCTAGTGAAGAAGACATAATAGAAATATTCTACATATGTATGAAAAGATGTTTACCCCAACGAGGACTTAAAATAATAAAAATTGTCCTGCTGCTTTGGTGCAGTAGTAACACAGCACTCTGTGATGGTGGAGTCATGTGGGAAGGTCTTGGGTTTGTGTCTGGAGGTTTCCCTGTACACACCACTTATATTTGCACGATTACACATGATGATGGCTGTCTGAGGCTCAGGGTGGATCACTGTGTGAGGACCCTATTGAGGATACTGTCTCTCTCTTTAAATTTCTCTCTCTCTCTCATGGAAAAAATAAATACGTAAACTTTTTTTTGCCTTTAAGTTTTGCTATAGGGTGCATGCATTCACTGGAGAGAGATAGAGAGGGAATGAGAGAAATCATCCCCTGGGAGAGATGTCCATGCCACAATTCCATCTCCTCCGTTCTCCTCTCAGGATTTTTGGCATGCAGATACATACTGATACAAGCCACCGTGTCCAGGACTCATACCATGCAGGCAGCCATGTGGGGTCCAGCCACCTTATCCTCCATGCCACCTGCTGGCCCAATAGAAAATTTCAAAAAAGTTATTTTCAGAAATCAAATCAAAATAAACAAAAATTGAAACAGGAAGTAGATACCATTTTTTATTCATTAGATTGGCCAAAACAAGACTGCTAGTATTCAGTGCAGGTGAAAGAGTGGCATGCTCATGGAACTCCAGTGGAAAGGTCACTTGCTACATTTATGAGGATTTGGATGATACGTATTACAGGCCTTAAAATGTGCTTGTCTTTACCCAGTGATTCCCTTATGGAATAATTTTACAAATATAATTGCATGAAAATATTCATTAAAAAATGATAAATAGTGAAAACAAACAAAGCAACTAACAATGCCAGAGACAATCTAAATGTCCATCCATCAGTAGGGGATTTGGTAAAAAAAAAAAAAAAAAAAAAAAAGTATTATATATATGTGTGTGTGTGTGTGTGTATTTATGAGAATATTGTATTAAATAAAAATGACATATAAACCTATAGACATGAAAGATCCACAATCTATAGTTAAATAAAAGGATATTTTAAAAGATTATAGACTAGGGTCCAGCAAGTAGCATACTGTTAAGGCGCTGGACTCTCACACGGTAGATCACAGTTTGAGTCCTGGACCCAGTGACTTGTAACTCACACTGAATGCATGTGTGCACATGCCTAAAATCCTGAGAGGAGAATGGAGGAAAAGGGATTGCAGTATGGCCATCCCCCTGGGGGATGATTTCTCACTTACTGTGTTTCTGTCTCTCTCTGTGTCTCCAGCAAGTGCATGTACCCTATAGCAAAAATCACTCCAAACAAACAAAGAAAAGTTTATAGACTATATACACCCTTTTATGTTTGTATTTATGAAGTTACCTATTGTCTATTTTATACTTTTGGAATTTAGAATTATAATTTATATAATCCCCTAATGTCTAATTATATTTACATACCTATGATGTTCATATACATTTATTTAGACTTAATTAAATATATATGTGTGTGTGTGTGTGTGTGTGTGTGTGTGTATGTCCTTTCTAAATTTTCATATATCAAGGTTTTTGTGTTTAATTTTGCCAGAGGGCATGTGTGTATGATAGTGAGAGCCAGAGGGAGAGTGAGTGAGGGGAAGGGAGAAAGCACCCCCTCCCCACAGGGGACAGTCATACTGCAATCCCTTTTCCATTTCTCCTTTTGGGATTTGGGGTGTACACACACACACACACACACACACACAGTTGTGTTTATTAAGCTGCTGGATGGATACAGACCTCAAAACTCTCGGTCAGCTATGTTGGATCCAGTCACCCTAACCACCACGCCAGTGGCTGGCCCGTATATCAATTTTTTTTTTTTTTTTGGAGAGGTTTTCGCTATAGGGCGCGTGCGCTTGCCAGCCAGCCAGAGAGAGACATAGAGACAGAAAGCGAGAAATCACCCCCCAGGGGGGGGATGGTCACGCCGCAATCCCTTCTCCTCCATTCTCCTCTTGGGATCTTGGGCACGCACGCACACGTGCCCGGCTTGAGTTTTAAGCCACTGTGTCCGGGACGTGAACCGCGGTCAACTACGTGGGAGTCCAGTGACATAGCCATTACGCTAACTGCTGATTCCTCGTATATCAAAATTTTAATAGCGGTCATATTTGGTGGTTTTTAGCAGCAGGAACATGAATGTTAATTGTTTTTACCCTCATTTAAAAATATTTTCTATATATGTGTATGAATTTTATAATAAGAAAGCTATTCCAAAAATTTTAAAAAGGGACCAACAGATGCCATAGTAGTTACATCACTGGACTCCTACATGACCAACCGTGGTTTGAGTCTTAGACCTGGTGGCTTAAAATTCACAGTGGGTGTGTGTGCATGTGTGCCCAAGATCCCAGGAGCAGAATGAAGGAGAAGGGATTGGGGTGTGGCCTTCCCCCCATGTCTGAGGGATGATTCCTCACTTTTTCTTCTCTCTCACTGTCTTTCTCTCTCTCTCTCCAATAAGCACATGTGCCATAGAGCAAAAACCTCTAAAAAATGTTTTTTACTGTTGTTGTTTGTTTGTAAAGAGAGAAAAAAAATACTGTTTGGCAGTTGTGATATGGTTCAGATTCTTATAACCAATCCAACTATATCTACTCATAGAGTAAGGAAATGAGCTGATCATCTAACAGGCCAATCCTGGTCATGAAATCACAGTGTATCAAAGAATACTGCCTTCTATCATGTTATTATTATTTTTTTATCTGTCATTTCTCTAAAAGTAACTTCCTCTCTAATTTTATAAGTCTGTAGCCATAAGAGAAAAGAGCAAAAAATGCAATGTGTTGGTATTTGAAGAATTAGAAGATTCAGAATGTCATGCCTTATGAAGTTAAGGCAGAAGATTGTTAGATTAAAAAAAATTTTTCCAGAAATCATGTGTGCTCATGAGAGAGAGAAACAGAGAGACAGAAATAAATGGAGGGAGAAAGCAATCTCTAGTGGGTCATTGCGGTGCCACAATCTGTACTCTTCCATTTCTCTATCCTGCCAGGATTTGAGACACCTACTCTTAAGCGCCTCACATGTTTTCCAAGCCACCAGGGCTGGAACATGAACTGTGGTTGGCCGTGTAGAATCTGGCTCTCTTAAGCACTAGGCTACAGGGCTGGCCTGAATTTTTAATCTGTTTCTGTTTTTGTTTTACAGTTTTTGCTATAGATTACTCATGCTCACTGGAGAGAGACAGAGAGAGAGAGAGAGAGAAAGCAACAAATCACTTCCCAAGGGAGATGGTCAAGGTGCAATCCTTTCTCCTCCATTTTCCTCTCTGGATTTTGGGTACACACGCACACATACCTGGTGTGCTTTGCAAGCCATCGGGTCTGGGACTCAAACTGCTTAATAAGCCTTGTGGTATATAGCTACCTTAATCATCATATTACCAGCTGGCCCCTAAATTCTTGTTCTTTATTTTTTATTTATTTAGAAAAAAAATATATATAAGCACTTATTGAGTGCTTCCTATTTGACGGATCTGTGCTGAGCACTTTCTGTGCAATTATTTCATTTTATCCTCAGCAAAATTCTATGAGATAAGTTCAATTTTTGTTTCTATTTTATAGATAAAGAAACTGGGACCAGCAGTTGGCATAATGGCTATGTCGCTGGACTCCCATGTAGTAGACCGTGGTTTGAGTCCTGGACCTGGTGGCTTAAACTCATGCCGGGCGTGTGTGCGTGTGTGTCCAAGAAAAGAATGGAGGAGAAAGGATTGCGACATGGCTATCCCCTCTTGGGGGTGATTTCTCACTTTCTGTCTCTCTGTTTCTCTCTGTCTTTCTGGCAAGACATGTGTCCTATGGCAAAAACATCTCAAAAAAAAAAAAAAAAAAAAAAAAAAAAGAAAAGAAAGAAAAAGAAAGGAGGAGCTTGTTGAAGTCCCATCGCTAAGAAGTGGCAGAGTCATTGTTTGCCTGATAATTGAGAAATAATCAGATTCCAGATGGTGAAACAGCTTGATGAGTGGAAAGGGGTCAAGTGTAGTGATTAGATGATCTAGGTCAGATCGCCTCTAAATCTGGGTGAGTTGCTTCTTCTTGGATTGGAGTTCAATGCAGTACATACACGTGTAGTTACGCTCCCACACATGAGAGGAAAGAAATAAAAGCTATGTGTTTTATGTCTAGATCTATATGACAAAGACATAGCATGAGAGAAGAGGGGCTACAGATAAGAGACGTCAAAGTGGTTTTGAAAGATTAATAACTGGAAAAAGAGTAGTAATTTCCTTAGCAGAACAGAGAGAGCTAAAACCTAAATGCTTATGGTGTAATGAGATGAAGAAGATATATGCGCTGTGGTGTTATGTGAAAGTTCAGATAGTGAAGGAATCCTGAAGAATACATATTTATTTACTTATTTTCCTCAGAATATTTTAATCAACTTTGTAGAAGTCTTACTTTTTAATGCATTATTTTATGATTTCTATTGTCTTTTTTTTTTTTTGCTTTGAAACATTTATTTATTTAGCTCTTTATTTGTTGTGATTTTCATGCCATTGGGTCTGGGTTTCAAACCATGGTCAGCCATGTGAAAACCCAGCACTTTAACCACCATGCCACCTGCTGGCCCCTCTTGCTTGTTTTGTAAGTCTTATTTCATAATTAAAAGTTTTGAGGTTTTTTAAATAATGAAAGTAGCATATTCATTTTGCTAGAATTTCAAATTATACAGAATATAGAAAGTAAGTGAAACTCTTTACACCTCCATCTGATTCTCTAGCTATGCTACTGCATATTGTATCCACTATGTGATGCTATTTAAATTTAAATTAATTAAAGCAAATGAATTAAAAATTAAGTTCCTCAATTGCAGTAGCCACATTTCAAGTGCCCAGTCCCTGCAGCTAGTGGCTACTATATTGAATAGTGCAGAAATAGAACATCTCTATTATCAAAGAAAATATTTTGTGTAGTATTGCTCCAGAGATATTCACTAACAACTTATTGTGTAAATGTTCAATTTTTTTTCAATTATAGGTAGAAAATAAGGCATTGTATATATGCTCATAGTTTTTCACAAATACTTCAGTTGCTTTTAAAGAAAATCAACATTGTTTTGTTCTGTTTCTTCCTATTTCACCTCAACTCACCAGGTTTTTTTCCTCTTCATTTTCCAGGGGGTATATGTGCTTGCAGGGGAAAAACTGAGAGAGCGAGAGAGAAAGAAAGAGAGAGAGAGTGAAGAGAGAGAGAAACAGTGAAATTGGATAAGTATGAAAGCCCACGCCTTGCGGGGTGGTCATGCCTCAATCCCTTCTCCATTTCTCCCTCTTGCAGGAATTTGGGAATGCCCACACAAGCTGCTAGATCTAGGACTTGACTCACACAACTGGCCATGGGGATCCAGCTACTTTAACTACTACAGTAGTGTCTGGCCCAAATTTTAAAAATTAAGTGATAATCTATGCATTATAACAAATTAAATAATATAGAAAAACAAGAAAAGCTCTTTGCTACCTGCACTCTTATATTATAGAGACAAAATCTATTCAGTATTTGTTTTTAGTTCTTTGGTGGCTACTTTCAGCACTCCATTTTTCAATTTGTCACTCAGTCAATATCCATTAACTCTTCAATATGGAAGATGAGGATTGAGCTCACTCGTATTGACCACGCCCCTTTACAGCCTCACCTTAGTATTTGAAATTTATGTTATTTCATTCTATTAGTTGTGTTTTTAAATGATATTGTTTAATCTTTAGTTTTTTAGTTTTCTATAGTGCACATGTGCCTGCCAGAGACAGAGAGACAGGCAGACTGAGAGAGACAGTGAGAAATCCCACCGTTCTCCTTACCCCCCCCCACACACACACACTTAGGGAGGATGGCCATACCACAATCTCTTCTCCTCCATTCTCCTCTTGGGATTTGGGGCACACATGCACATGAACCCTGTGGGTTTTTCAAGCTGCCAGGTGTAGGACTCAAACCATATGGTTGGCAATGTGGAATCTAACCACTTCAATTACCACACTACTGCTGGCCCTTAATCTCTATTTTTTTCCCCTCTTCTTTTTTTATTTTTATTTTTTATTATAATCATATTCTTCTTTATATTACATTGAATTACATATAACTTTACAGTGTATTACATTGCTTTTTCAAAAGGGAATGCCATGCAAGTCAGTCAGTACAGAGACATTAATCTCCCCACTTTAACATTCAATATCTTTTCTATGTTTTCCCCAATAATTATTATTCTAATTATTTTTTAAAACAGTCAATTGCTATTTCTCATTTTGCTTGTACAAATACTTTGCCCATCATGAAATACTTCTCAGACAAATCCAGTTGAGAATACTATACATGTCAACATCAACAGTTAATAAGCCATATCTGTTTCTCACTAATGTCCTGCCTCTCTATTGTTCACTTGTTATCTTTCTCTATTCTCCTCTTCACTTCCCCCATTCCACACTGTCTCTATTTTTTATTTTATCAACTTTCTCTTCACTTGTGAAGTTATGTTACCCATCCCTTAACCCTCTCTACATCACTTCTTCCCATTGTGAAGTCCCTCCTCTGCTTTCACACCTTAATCCAAACATTATATATATATTTTTTTTTTTTTTGAAGAGGTTTTCACTATAGGGCGCGTGCGCTTGCCAGACAGACAGAGAGAGACATAGAGACAAAAAGCGAGAAATCACCCCCCAGAGGGGATGGTCACGCCGCAATCCCTTCTCCTCCAGTCTCCTCTCGGGATCTTGGGCACGCACGCACACGCGCCCGGCGTGAGTTTTAAGCCATCGGGTCCGGGATGCGAACCGCGGTCGACTACGTGGGAGTTCAGCGACATAGCCATTACGCTAACTGCTGGTTCCCGCAAACATCATATGTTTTATGGTGTGCATTTTCAACTTTTTTTTAAGAGATCCTTGCTATAGGGCATGTGTGCTCGCCAGAATGACAGAGAGAGACAGAGAGACAGAAAAGTGAGAAATCATCCCCCAGTGGGGATAGCCACACCGCAATCCCTTTTCCTCCATTCTTTTCCCGGGATCTTGAGCACACACTATCATGTGCATTTTCTGTGCTTTCACCATAGGTTGACACTAAAAGTCCAAGGATAATTAGAAACATTCATTTAAAAATATATATATATACATGTGGCTTGAACTAAATGTGCTCTAAGGTCCCTAAGTTTGAGTACTCTGCAGCTTACTTAGCTGTATTGGATGATGCTAGACCAACTGATAGAAGCTTGACTCACACAAGGGAGGAAGTCTGTCTATGTGCCTGTGTGTGCGTGTGTGCGTGCACACTGTGTTTGCATGGGCACGTGCTCTTCTTGCTCTAATCATGTCAGGCAGGAGGTGCATGTTGAGGGGATTTGGCGGTTCCTGGGAGATAAGCTACAGCAGTGTGATTCTGATCCCTTTGATTGCATACAGGCTTCACATCCCAGATCTTTGTTCAGACCCTGACTCTCTGGCATGGCCTGGGGGCTGTGGATAGTGCTTAGCTTTCTGATCTTTCAGAGTCTAAAAGATTCTCTTGACTGAGATAGAAACCCATTGACTAATAAGTACAGAGAGAAAAAGTTTAATCTCAGAGATCTATGCAAATGCATAGAGACATCTATATCACATACTTCATGAAAGTTGACGCAAGTTATTCATAATTTCAATGACTGTATTGAATTGCCTTTAATATACATTAGTAGAAAGAAGGAACTAACCAAAAACTAATACTGGAGCTGCTCTAAGGCTACTGGAAGGTCCCAAGAATCTCATTGGCAGTCTCTTTTTGAAGATCAGTTCCTTATGTCCATTAAACGAAGATTAAATTAGTTTGTGGGAGCTGCTTTTAGCATTTACACTATTACATTATGCATGATTTCTGACTGCACATCTCATGAACAAACGGTGCTGAGCTCCATTAGTGATTTTTTAGAGCTGTGCTTAACTTGGAAATGGATTGATTTTGTGTAGGTTAATGTATAGCAGTGATGCTGCCATGGCTTTAAAAATACCCTCTTATGTTTGATATCAATAGGGAAGCACTCTTTGGGGATTATGGCTCATTTTAAAAGGATAAATTATGTAGATTGCATGATTAGAGAGCAGTAAACCTTGTAACAGTATATTGTGTATCGGGAAAAGTGACACTTTTCTCCTGTCTGCCTTGGAGAGGTCAAAGTACCGTATTCAATATGTTTCTTATCGTGGGCTTTCCCAAGAAGGTAAAATGATCTTCCCTGAGTCATTCAACAAGTCAGGGCAGAGCCAAAAATTGAATGCACATCTTTTAAATGTGGGTTGTGAAAATCAGACAACTGGACTTTTAAGGACCTTCGATCACCTCCCCACTAGAGGGCTGCACCCATATTACTGTCTTTCTCAAAGGAAAAACAAGCAGCCTGGGAGAGTGAAGGTGATTAGTACGTACTTATTGAATTCAACCAGTATCTCAATTCCCTCATTTTATAGAGAAGATGACTGAGACACAGTGTAAATATTTAGTCAAAAAGTGATTTTACTGGAGTGTAGCCTAGGCTGAGGCCAAGAGTAAATCAGTGGTAGTGGCTGCTCCCCCAGGAACTGAAAGGGTGGGGAAGGAGACTATGCACAGGCAATGCCTTTGTGATGGGGCAGGACAAACAGGTGCTCTGGGAATCCAGACAATGATCCTTCAACTTTGTGGGGCAATAATATCTGTGGTTCATCAGACCAGTGAATTGGCAGAAGGCATTGGGCAGATGGATGGTGTTGAGTACAGGCACAGAGACAAAACAACATGGAATGGGCACCAGCCATCACGGGAGGGAAATCAGCAGAGCTAGGTGACACACGGATCAGGGAAGAATCTTTGCCAAGCAAAGGAGCTTGCCTTGCTCAGGGATTCCTGATATTTAATGGCAGAAGTTGATGGGACCAGCAGTTAGCATAATGACTATGTCACTGGACTCCCATGTAGTCGACCATGGTTCAAGTCCCAGACCCAATGGCTTAAACTCATGCCAGGTGCGTGTGCATGCATGCCCAAGACCCCGAGAAGAGAATGGAGGAGAAGGGATGGTGGCATCACTATCCCCCTTAGGGGGTGATTTCTTGCTTTCTGACTCTCTGTCTCTCTCTGTCTTTCTGGCGAGCACACGCGCCCTATAGCAAAAAAAACTCTCAAAAAAAAAAAAAAAAAGAAAAAGAAAGAAAGAAAGAAAAAAGAAATTGAACTCACATTCACTTTTCATTTTTTTGAGGGGGTAGGTGGGTAGGTTTTTGCCATAAGGCCTGAGCTCTCACCGGAGAGAGATAGAAAGAAGGAAAGTAAAAAAGTCACCTAGTGGGGGTGGGTGGGATGACCACACTGCAATTCGTTCTCCATCCTCCTCTTGGAATGTTGGGCATGTATGCACATCCACCTGGCATGATTTTCAAGCCACTGGGTTTGGGACTTGGACCACGGTTAACCATGTGGGAGTCCAGTGCCTTAACCACCATGCCACCTCCTGGCCCTCACATTCATCTTTCTTGATTCTCCAAATAGCACCCTCCTGTGTCCCTCCGTGAGGTTCTTTCACCCTCCTCAATTCTGAAGTCTCTCTTTTGTTTTTCATCCTGGGGGAGCTTCACCTGCAGAAGTTCTTTTATTGGTATTTTTTAATTAGAAAAGTAATACACACTACTTATTTTTTCTTTTTAAGAAGAAGGAGATAAATAAAACGTTCCTTCTTGTCTATTTTTCCAATATCATACTTCCAATGGCTTCTTATATATCTTCCCAGGCATGTTCTGTGTATCAGAAGTGTAGTGTACAAAAGGCACCAGTCAACACATATTGCTCAGCATGGTTGGTTTGATAATAATTCTCATATGTCTTTTCAGGACTTTATAATTCTGCTCCAGATCTTTAAAATTGCTGCATATTATTTCATAGTGTGGATTGGCTCTAATTTATTTAAATAGTATCATATTGTTGAACATTTAGGTATTTTTCTAACTTAACCATTTTATAAATATGAATACAAATATATGAATACACATAGATATACATACATATACATATGTGTATACACACAAATATGTGAATATACATATACACGCATATATTATATATAGCGTGTCTTAGTCCATTCTTGTATTGCTGATCAACCAGGCTGGTTTTAACCACCATGCCACCTGCTGGCCTCCTAATGGATGATTTTAAGTTTCTACCTTCTTTTACCCAATGAGAAGCAAGGAATAGTAAGGAGCCACCCATCTAATTTTCTCCTCTCTTTTCCATTCTGTGGCTCCTACTTGTAGCTCTTCTCAGAAAGTCCAGTGTACCAAGAAAATACATCACTGAGGAGACCTGCTATGCCATATATAGTAGCTCACTGCAAAGCAGGGACTAGTCCAGGAAGCTCCCAGAAGGCTTTGCATCACTTTCTCTTCCTTCGCCTTTTCCATTATGGTAAACAAAATATCAGCACTTAAATTTTTGCCTTGTCTTTGCTCTCTAGAAATGTGCTCAACACATTTTTGTGGCCTGTCTATTGGTTAAAACAAGCAGTCCATGCAGAATGTTGGAAATTTTGGTCTGAAGCAGTTCTAGAATAAAAATAATATGGTTTAAGGGGCCAGTAGGTGGCATGGTGGTTGAGGTACTGGACTCCCACGTGGCCGACTGTGGTTCAAGTCCCAGACCTGAAGGCTTGCTTTCTCACTTTTGTACTCTCTCTCTCTGCTCAAATTAAAACAAATAAACCAACAAACAAAATAAATAATTTTTTTCAAAAATGATCTACGGTTTAGTCAGATGCAGATAAAATTGTGGTATCATGTGTCCAAGATTAAAGCTGTGTCCCTATACCTTATTAACTATGTTACCTTTAATCTCTCTCATTGGTCTAATAGAAATAATAATTCCAGCATTTCTTATCTTGGGATCAAGAGAGATAAGGTTTGAGAAAGCAATGTATAAGCCATAAAGTATACACAAAAGATAATTATTGTTGTCAAACATGAATTGGGGCCAATGAACTCTGATGCCCTTTTCTGTCAATACAAGATCAGTGTTGAAAACATAATTCAATTTGAAAACTTCAGATGATTCATTGTATTAATGTTTTTAGGGTGGCTTAAAAAGTAGAAAATAATTCTGTGATGAGTTCCATAGGCTGGAAGAACAAAATCAATGCGATCGCAGGATCATACTCTTTCCAAAGTCTAGACTCCTCCCTTTTCCACTTCAGGTGACCTTCAGACATTTCTTGGCTATGGCGGTATAACTTTAATCTCTGCCTTCATCTTCACATGGTATCTTCTCCCTACATATCTCCAAATCTCTCTCCCTTTATAAGGATATGCATGTCAAAAGACAAAATTGCAACCAATCTACTTTTAAATTTATAATTGGCTTTATTTGCAATTCTAGAATTGGGAAACACTTAAAATAGAGTAAGTGTTCCAATATGCTGAGCAGCAGAGGAGGTTGGTTTTATAGATAGAGAAGGGCTGAAGACAGTAAAAGAACAAAGAAAGAATTGGTCATTTCGAAGTTACTTTCCTTTCAAGGCAAGGACAGGGAGACAGCACAACAGAAAAATAAATGGTTAACATCAAAGTACTTCAGGTTACTTTTTTGGTAAGAAATAAAGCAGAGGAAACTTTATTATGCCAATTGAAACTGGCATGTTTGGAATATTTGGCTGTTACCTTTCATTCTCCTGATTTCTTGGGAGGTCAAATAAACAGCCTAGTTTTAATATAGTGAGTAGAAACTTTATCATTTATTACTCCATTTTGGTTCTGGTCTACTGGCACCTAGTGCAGGAGTTTAGTCCAAAACAATGACTCTTATATATTTTATTTAATACTCGTCTTTAGATTAAGGGTCCATTGTAATCCACTGTGACCGCACTTTAAATTGATTACATTTGTAAAGACCTCTTTTCTAAATAAGGTCATATTCATAGGTACTTGGACATAGGACTTCATCATATCCTTTGGGGCAACACAATTCAACCCATAACAGTCATGCAACTTCTAAAAATGTTTATCTACCTATCTATAATATTATAGAGCTATAAAGTTTACAACATAAAGAGAATTACAAGTCTTACTAAAGAACAAAGTAATCTAACTCTTAAATATGTTTTCCCAGCATCTGTGTTCAAATTGCCACTCTTTTAGCTCAAAATCCCCTGCCTCAAATATATCATAACTTAACTCTACAGCAGGTCTTTGAGTTTCTGCCATGAAATCATCCTTTAAAGAGGTCTTTCCAACATTGTGATCACCAAATCATCATGACTAAAGGAAAAGAGAGGGAAATGGAGAAAGAAACTTCCACATTTTTTGAGCACTTATTACTCGAGGTTCCAATAATTGTGTAATTCAGTCATCATAACTAACCTATAAACACTATGTTTATTTGTTTTATAGATGAGCAAACTGAAGCTGAAACAGCAAAGTGTCATGTCTAGGACTCTGGGTCAAAACTTGAATTCTGGTGTTTGGAATTAAAATGCCAGAACGACTTTTCTTATTCTCAATTAATTCCAGAGTAAGAGCTGTGTGTAATAGTACACCTATGTCTGATCTTTAGGAATCACAGATATAATCTGAACATCACAGATATAATCTGAACAATGAAGGATGATGCCTCTCACTGTATTTATTCTAGTGACCACATTTTACATATGAGGCATCTCTTACTTAGGAACCCTCACCTATATGTTGAGTCTGAATAGTCCCAATGGCTGGGTTACAGTCACTTCTCACCTCAGTCCTTGGTTGTTTATTTATTTGTTTATTTAATAAATATTATTGACACCTACTACATGCTAGGTGTGGGATTTCAATGGTGATTAATACAAACCCTTTCAAATCATGTGGTTTTATAGTAGCTAAAGAATTGGCCCTACAGATCAAACTAGCAGTTCATTTTTGGTATCAAGAAAAGAAATTGCTTTGGTTAAATCAACCTAAAACTCAAACAAAAGCCAAGGAGAAAGAAATGACATGAACATCCTGATGTGAATCAGTTCAATCAGTTCCTACAGTCTATAGAATGCTGCTTGGCTCACAGCCCAGTAAATGATATTGAGAGAGAAAGAAAGAGAGGGAGTGAGACAGTAAGGATTAGAGTAACTGACCCCCCTCCCCACATACCTAAAAAAAAGAAAGAGGGGATTAAAAAAGTCTATCTATACAGGTAACTGTTGGTTGCAAGACTTCCTTTTTTACATCATTGGGAATAGTTGAAAAAAAGGAGCTTGCTTCTAAATGTGCAAATACTGACCTGCTTTAATAATTTAAGTCAGAGTACACGTTCTCAGATCTTCTAGAAGGCTGCATTGAAATCAAAGCTACATGAAGAAGAAAAAGGTGCAGTGTAATTAGTGGATATGGAAGCCAGCCAAAATGAGGTAGGAAGAGTACAGGGTGGTAGGGGGAGAGATCACCCTATAAAGCACCAGGAAGAAAGCTCCTCTAACCAGTATCAATGAACACTGGAGACAGGTAAGGTGCAGGAGGAGTCTGAGATACCTCAGATTAGTTTACCAGGTTTCTAAGGATGGCTAGATTTGCACAAAGACTTTAAGGCCCTTTTTCACCTTTGTCTTGTGAAACCCATGAAAATGCTCAGCGTAATTCATTTGTCATCGAGACCGATTAAAGCACACCTACAGTCAGACAAAAACAATGTAAGGATGGGCCAAAAATATTTGGGTCTGCATTTGCTAGCTCTATATAGTTCTCAAAACTGGTCAGGGCAGAAGGTGTTCCTATCACCAGGTTTTACCAAATCATCATGGGTCTAGAAAGAAGAAAATCATAGATGTTTGTGACATTGTTTGTAACCATGGAAACTAGGGCAGCACAGACATTAGTCAAAGGGAAATGGATACATATACTGATCATATTCAAATAATGTAGCATCATGTAGAAATTCAGGTATGATAACTAGATCTATATGTAGTAGCATGGCTAAATTAGAGACATTTTTAAATACTTTTAACTCTTCACCTTCAATAAAATTATTGCTGGTTTTTTTTTTTTTTTTTTTTTTTTTTTTTGCTAGAGGACATTTATGCTTGCCAAAGAGAGACAGAGAGACTGAAAGAGGATGGGATAAAGCACTTCCCTCATGGGGAATGATCATACCACAATCCCTTCTCTTCCATCTCTCCCTTCTTTTGGGATTTTGAGCATGTACACACACACATGTGTCCAGCATATTTCTCAAGTTTTATGGTCTAGGATTCAACAGTGTGGTCAGTCATGTGGAATCTGGCTGTCTTAACTACTGGCCACAAGACCCAGCCCCTTTTAATATAATTACTTATGTGTGTATTTATTTATAAATTATATATTTTCACCATGCTAAAATATTTTATACTTTCTGAAATAGATACGAACATGGAAATAAAAAAAATGAGATAAAATAAAAATGGTAATACTATCTTCTGAACCCCAGTGTATCACCTTGCAGATACATAAAATATGAAGACCATGGGTCTGGTAGATAGTGTTACCTGAAAAGGACATAGCACCTAACATTTCCTCTCCTACTGGCACTGCAAAGATTTTCTATGAAGGGCTAGAGAGTAAATCAGGATTCTACTGTAACTGCCATTGTCTGTCCATGGACATAATCATTGCAGAGTGGGTGGCAAGGCCTTGAAAGAAAATCCCTGAGACAATAGCAGTTTCCTTTAAGCAATGGTTCATCATCAAGGTGATTGGTGGTATAATAATAACACAGACTAAGCAATACTCCACAGTACAAATGTTTTAGAAATATATTTTAATATGTTTAATTCCCTTATATTTCCCTTTTATGTACAATAAAGGTACATCTAAACAAACAAACAAAAATTTTTTAGAGAGATTTTTGCTATAGGGCATGTGCACTCACTGAAGAGGCCATGCCTCAATCCCTTCTCCTTCATTCTCTCAGGATTTTGAGCATGCACGCACACGTGCCTGGCTTGCGTTTGAAGCCATGAGGTTCGGGACTCAAACCATGGTCGGCCATGTGGAAGTCCAGCGATATAATCCTTATGCCATCTGCTGCTCCCCTAAACAAAATTAAAAAAAAAAATCTTTCCGTAAGGAGGACTGCAGGTGGTATGATGTTTAAGGCACTAGGATTCCCACATGGCTTTCCACAGTTTGCATCCCAGATGTGGTAGCTTGAAAATCATGCCTGGCACATGTGCATGCGTGTCCAAGATCCCAGGAGGAGATTGGAGGTGAAAGGATTCTCCTCCAATCTCCTCCTGGGATTTTGGGCTTACACGCACAGGTGAGCTGGGCACAAATTTTGAGCTTGACAATATATTCCTTCAGTTGATGTTCTCAGATTAGTCATCTTCGCAAAGAAATTCAGGTGCCTATTTCATAAGAGTATTAACAATGAGAGGATGCATGTCAGACACTTAGCAGAGGGCACACCTGCTCTTAAGATGTGAACAGTTCATCTTTCATCTCCTTCAGCCGGGCCTCACAAGGCCCTTTCTTTTGTCAACTTTCCTTGGGAGCAGGAGGCTCCAGGAGAACTATGGTTGATTTTACCACTTCTGCAAAACCATTTTAATGGCCAGAGAAGAGAAAATCCTCTAATTAAGAACAAAACCAAAAAGGCAATCACATTTACCACTGTGCCCAGTAGAATCTCTAAAGTATGAAAATTTTATCCCTGGTAATGTAGGTGCTATCTTCCACTTAGAATAAAATGTTTCCCTCTCATAATCTAGGGGATTTTTGCTTGCTGCATAGGTTTATTTAGGGAAAAGAATGTAGAAAATCTTCCTGCTGGGTTTTAGTAATCCTGGCAATGACATTAATGATTTGAATTATTTTATAAGTAAACCCAACCCCCTCCATTCTTTGCAAGCTATGAGATTTAACTGTGTTTGAGAAAGTTTCCAACTAAAACTCCTGGGCTTTTAACTTATGTGGAGTCTTAAGTACCATTCATCATTTTATCTAATCTGATATCCAAGGATAGCTTTGTCAAAGCAGAGTCAAGTATTGGCAATCCCTCAGAAATCTCAGAAGAATGAATAAAAGAAAAATGATTTAAACCTGAAAGATTTAAGCAGAAGTTTGAAATCTTTTTAAAAACTGAACAACAGACCCTTTCCTCAATCTGCTAAAGCCAGCTTTGGAATATGAAGAGAAAAATCAGATTCTCGGAGCAGAGATGAATTTTGAATATCATCTTGTCTTCTGCAAGAAATGTATCTAGCATCCTGGCCAGATAATAATGCAACGTGTTGGTCTCTAGGAAGATTTCTACAGAACACATTTTCTGACCTTTGGTAACTTAGTGCCTCACTTCCTCTGGGAGAAATGCTCCCAGACTTTTTTTGATATTACTTATTTTTGCATTTAGAAGATATAAAAAAAGATATGCCCCTGTCTCTTATTTAGCAAAGGGTTACATAGTGTAGGGGTTAGAAGTACAGATTCAAACCCAGGTTTGATCTCAACTTTGGTACTTACTACCTGTGTGACCTTGAGTTAATTCCATAACTTCTCTGTACTTTCATTTTCATATATATAAAATTGAGAAAACAGGGCCAGCAGGTGGTGTGGTAGTTAAGGCCCTAGACTCCTACTTGGCTGACTTGGTTTGAGTCCTGGATCTGGTCACTTGGAAGTCATACATGAGAGAATGGAGGAGAAGGGATTGTGGCATGGCCATCCCTCCTGAGGGGTGATTTCTCACTTTCCCTCTCTGTGTCTCTCTCCAGCAAGTACACTAGCCCTCTGGCAAACTCTACCCCTCCAAAAAATGAGAAAACACTGTGTTTATTGATCATTAAATGTGAATATTTGCTAAACCGTAACACACAGTAGTACCTGGCATCTAACAGGTGCTTCTTAAATAAAACAAAAGCAACAACTCTAATTAATTCAAATTCGTATAAATAGCATAAGCTGAACTGAAGTCCTTATTTATGCCATATACCCATTTCTTCCTTCATTTTCAAAAGAAGAGCAATCAACCAGCATAGTCACCTGGTCCTTCAACTACAGTTACCTCAGAAGATATAGTTACATAATTTTCCTAAATTCTGAGAAACAGAGGTGAGATTTTTCTGGACTGATGCGAAACCTCTGCATGTGAGTTCAATATGCATAGACTACCTGCTTTTTACTGATCTTAAGTTTGTGCTTCTTGCTACATCAGGGCTGATATACCTTTGAGGACCTTCTGGCTAAGGCAACTTGGAAATTACAAGACAAAAAATTGTCCTGCACCAAAGTTGGAATTCTTGACTGCAGGATTTTAGACTCTATCCCAGAGCTCTGCTATTAGTGTGATTCAGCCCCACTCCAGGGCTGCTTCTCTGTGTTCTGTTACTTTCTGATAAAGTCCTTTTGGGATTTGGATTGGAGAATCTGCATGTTCAGTACAGTCTACTTTTTTTATGTTTTAAGGAATTATTTAACTTTTAAATTATTATTATCTTTTAAATGTACAATTGAGCACATACACTCATGAAAAAGAGAGAGAGAGAGAGAACGAAAGTGAGAAAGGAAGCCATCAGGTCCGCAACTTGTACCACAATTGGCCATGTGGGAATCCAGTGCTCTAACCACCACACCACCTGCTGGCTCCAGTACAAGCTACTTCTTAGGCCTCCAGCCAGCCCCACCCAACCACACAATACTGCCTCCATGAGTAAGGCATGAACAGAGGCATGTATGCCTTGGGTTGGAGCACAATAGGCAAACTGCTCTGGCAGCAAATAGATCAATGTGTCTGATGCACACTCTGTGCTTACTTTTTCTGTTCATGGAAACAAAACTTGGCAGATCATGGTAAGCACACTCTTTTGTTCTAGAACTTTCTTATTTCAAACTCAGCATTTTTAACCCATGGTTTCCATAAGAGCAGCAGCACATGACTGAGTCAGCCCTCTTTGACTCTATCCCCACAGCCTTTCACATTGTCTAGCTCATGAATCAATAGTCAATGGCTGAGTGTGTTTCCCTGGATATGACTTAAACTGGTGGTTTGCAAGGTGGAGTGGCCATTGTAATTGCCCTAAATTATTTTAAAGGAAGAATAGAATACAGGAGAATGGAGGAAGAGAAAATGGCAACGAAGAGAGAAAAAAAAAGAAAAGTCCTAGTGTCTCAAAGTAATAGACTTGACAGTGACTTTCTCCTTGTTTATATTGTTGGCTATGTCCAGGGCACACTTAGTAGCCAAGCAGTTCAACACATTGTCCTAGTAACTGCCAAGAAAATCATGCTAGTCATAGAATCCATTGGATTATAAAAGAAGATGGAGGTGTGGAATGTTCTGGGGTCTTTTTCTCTCTTTAAAACATTATAATAATAATGATTGCCTGCTAAAGTTGTAAAATATCAAACAATAAGTAATGCAATAAAATGAAAGTCTCTTTTCCTCCTCTTGTTCTCACACTCTATCTCCATTTTCCAAAGTAGCTTCTGTTTACAATTTGATAGGTATGGTTCCAGGACATAATACAAAGAGAGGTGTGTCTATGAGTGTATTCATACATTTACAGAGAGGTTGACTTGTAAGAAAGGACTTCAAAAGTTTGTGGGAAAATGGAATTAAAATACAAGTTTATTTTGGTAGAAAAATATGGAAATTCATTCATAGTTTTCTTATAGTATGCATTTTCTGCCAATTTATTTATTGCTATAGGGCATGTGTGCTCCCCAGAGACAGAGACAGAGAGGAGATAGGGGAAATGAGAAAGCACCTCACAGGGGGGATGCTCCAATCCCTTCTCTATTTTCCTCTTAGAATTTTTGGGCATGCATGCACACATGCCCCGTGTGTCCTTCAAGCTGTCAGTCTGAGACTTGAACCTCATAGTCAACTATGTGGATTACAGGAGCCTTAACCTCCATGCCATCTGCTGGCCATCTTCTGTGCACTTGTGAAAGCTTCTCATTTATTAGGGATGGTTCTCAGAACACAAACTCAAAGGACACATTTCTTTATTTTCAATAAATTGACCTAATTGACTCTGAACTTCTGTTTCTGACCTGGCAGGATATCTAACCTTACACTGAGGTCCCTAACTCATAAGGGACGTGCCAAGGTCCCAGGGTCTTTCAAAGCAATAAGCAATTATGAAGTTTCCTAGAGTGTTCTCTTCATGTTGGCTACCGCTGAGATATCAATTGTCTCTGTCTACATGTTTTATTTTGGTTTTACAGAAAGCCTTGGCAAAACCTCTACTCATAGTCACTTGAATGAGCAAAGGGAACAGTGAGAAATACTGGTAGAAAACACCATTTATCATCTAAAAAGGCGTTCTGCGCTAATGCGCTTATAATGTTTCAGGAGGGCCAGCAGGTGACATGGTGGTTAAGGTGGCTGGATTCCACATGGCCAACTGTATGATTTAAGTCCCAGATCTGGTGGCTTGAAAAACACACAGGACGTATGTGCATGAGTAAGCAAAAATGTGTGCAGGCATGCCCAAAATCCCAACAGGAGAAATGGAGGAGAAGGGATTCAGTGTGGCCACCCCCCATGGGAAATGTTTTCTCTTTCTCTTCCTCTCTTTCTCTCTGTCTCTCTCTGCTGAGTGCATGTGCCCTCTAGCAAAATTAATAATTATTATCATTATTATTATAGGTAATACATAAAACTACCCTTATATTAACTACAAAGTTGTATTGTTCAAACTTTTTTTTGGCAGTAAATTAATAGATTGCAATAAGCACAAGGGGAAAACTGAACAGGCTTCCTATCTGGTTCAGGTTCCATGTGCATGAAGTTCTTTACTAATGAATCCTTTCTAGCAGTGCTCAGAGCTAAGCTTCATAATTCAATACAAGCACAATAATATCCAACATAGAGTGAATCATTACTAGAATCATGAGAAAGGCACTGCCTGCCTTATAAAACGACCTCTAGAATTTTCTCTTTATCCTTTTCTCCTCCTTTCCTCATTACTTCATGGGTGTATTGATTAGGTTTTTCCCTTTCTATTTTGTTTGCCTTCAGTTTGTTCTATTCTTTGTCCTTATTTTTCCTAACTGCAGCAGAAGCTCAGCCGACTCCACTACCAGGGATGAAATCCCTTAATGAAACAATTGGAGATAAGGCCCTGCGCTTCTCACACACTGTCAATAACTATCTTTGAAGTGTAAAGAAGAAGTATGAGCCTTGTGTGCTTAGATGAGCCAACTTGCTTTGCAGTTTAAGCTGATCAGTTTGAACAATATATTTGAGGCACTGAGGGAGGGAGGCTTGATCCATTTCACATCACATACGCAATTTGAGTTCCAACCAATTTCTGAGTCTTCACCTAACTCAAGGAACTTTCAGAGATTCAGGACTTACAAAGTACATGTGTAGTCTGGGAACATTCATCATGTTATCTTATCTGATAGTGCCATTTCCCCTTTCTGTTCACCAAAATAGAAAAGTCAGTGCATTTGGGTGATGTGCCCTTGGTATTACAGTATAAGGCATCTTGCCCAAGTTGACATGTGCTGCTGGGTGTGAGAAGTCAGTTTTATCTTTCAGTTCCCAACATTTCTATCCATTGGAAGTGCAGCTGCAATCTGAAATCTCAATATCCATTGAGATAACATGTCAGCCTCTAAAACTTATATTAGAGTGGCTAATAAAGCTGGATATTGTCAACTAAATTCTGTGGGAAGAGTAAGGAAGAAAGTGAAAAGACTTGGCTTGGCTATTCTAACTTTTTCCAGTAGCGCAGGATAGAAGGTCATGGAATTTTCATGCATTTTTAGTTTATGGTACTTTTTCTTTTCCCTCTTAATATATATAAAGAGTTGTACATATTTAATGTCTACATCTCAATGAGTTTGAGGAAAAATATATAGCCATGATGCCATCATGACCATTAAGGTCATGAGCATATCCATTATTTCCCAAAGCTTACTCCCACCCCATCTTGTGATATTCTTAAAGCCCCAAAATGATACATACTATTCAGGAAAGCCCAACATTTGTCTTAATTTTTTAGTGTTTCTGTATCCTCTAGGTCTCTCTACCTGTGCCACATGGGATTCATAATCATCAGCAAAATCTCCTGTAACTTGTTCTCTGAACATTCTCTTCAGCTTTATGGTCTGACCCCACTGAAGTCAGTTTTCCATACAGCTTCCCACGTGATCACTTTTTCTTTTTCTCTTTTTTTATTAGTTTTGGAACAGACCATTGCTTCCCTTTTCTCATTCTCTTCTATAGACCATTTCCCCACTCTTCTCCCCTAAAGAACTTCGAGATGCATGCCACCAGATTATCTACCACTATGGTTCTTTAATATAGCCATCCATTAATGCTTGTTCCATTCACTGACAATTCAAACTTCTCAATAGGTCTCTCCCATAGTCATCCTTTATCATTTTTGGAGAATTTGGCATCTGTAAGGATGATCCACCTTGCTTGTTAGCATCTGGTGATCTTGTTTCCCTTTCTTACAAAGGTTTTTTTTTTTTTTTTTTTTTTTTTTTTTCCACATTACTTGTTTTAGTCATCCATTTCCATACTACCATTCCAGATCTCTAAGCTCATTCCAATTCTTCTGCACTTATCTAAAATGTTTTGTTTTCTTCATTTCTTTTTTTTTTTTTTTTTTTTTTTGAGAGGTTTTTGCTATAGGGCACGTGTGCTTGTCAGAAAGACAGACAGAGACAGAGACAGAAAGTAAGAAATCACCCCCCAGGAGGGATGGCCACGCTGCAATCTCTTCTCCATTCTCCTCTCGAGATCTTTAGCATGCACACACACACACACACACGCCCCGCATGAGTTTAAGCCACCAGGTCTGGGACTTGAACCGTGGATGACTATGTGGGAGTCCAACACCATAGCCATTACACCAACTGCTGGTCCCAACTAAGGCATTTTCCCCAGCACTCTGATGGCTTATTCTTTCAACTATTTAGGTCTTTGCTTGTTTTTTGTTTTTTGTTTTTTTTTTTTTTTTTTTTAAGTTTCTTTCTTTCTTTTTATGACAGAGAAAAAGAGAGAGTAAGGAGCATCCTCAGAAGGGTCCCAGCAGTGATCCTCCTGCAGCCTTCCCAGGCAGGATCATGAGTGCATGTACCCAGGCTGAATGGGAAGGGAAACCATGATCTTCCTTATACCTCCAGCTTTGTGTGAGCAGTGTATTACCACTGCACCACTAAGCCTGCCACTTCTTCCTTGGAGACTTTTGGACTACCCTATCTAACATTACTATCCTAGGGACCAGAAAATGGCATAATATTTATGTTGCTAGACTGCCATGTAGTTGACCATGGCTCAAGTCCCTGACCTATTGGCTTAAAACTACACTGGGTTCATGTGCGTTTGTGCCCAAACTCCTGAGAGGATGGAGGAGAAGGGATTGCAGCATGGTCATCCCCCTGGGGGTGATTTCTTGCTTTCTGTCTCTCTGGCAAGCACACACACCCTATAGCAAAAATCTCTAAAAAAAAGATAATTTTTTTAAAAAAAGCTAAAATAACCATCCCACTCTAACAGCCACCCACCCCTTTCTTCTCATTCTGCTGCTTTTGTTCATATTCCCATTGCCATGTTGACAATACATTATAGAAGAAATTATTTCTGTCTCTCCCTAAGCATGTGTTCCTATGAGGACAGAATTTTGTCTGTTGTTTTCCACCATGTGCACCTAAAGGCTGTCAATTCCGAGTAGGCCTTAACTAGGTACTTGAGGATTAAATAATAAACAAATGATGTGTGTTTATAGCTATGTACTAATGTACATCAACACTTTTAGGCCTTTGGTGAATTATTACACTATCTTAATACTCATATGGTAACTGATATAGTAAAAGCATTCCTGGGAATAATTTCCATCAACATTTTTATATTTCCCCACTTGAAATACTTCTGATGTGTTCTAATTAATCTAGTCACATTCATAACCTATCCTGAATTGCTGTGTAGATCACTCTGGGGAACAATTTTGAAACAGGCATTTTCCAGCTCTTTATAGTATTTCTAGCATAAGTTTTGATAATTCTTTTTACACTGGTTGAGAGAAATTGCATAGCGATCAAGGGTGAGGGAACTTGGGTCATTCTTGTGAATGAGAAGATTTATGGCTTGCTTAATTCTCAAGGAAATACCTTTAGGTCCTTCTTAAACTATGGGTCAATAGCTTTTCCTGTGTTTATGTAGCAGCTTGCTTTATTCATGGGCCTGATATTTGGCCCCTTCTGGGGAGTTCTGAGATTCTGCATCAGAAAAATGCTCTGCTTTGTGTATAAGGATGACCTGTTGACCTGCCCATCATGAGGCCTCCTCCTGGGCTGTTTCACCAGAGGAGGGATTTAACTTTTTTTTTTCCTAAGGCATTAATAATTCTTTTTTCATTTTTCTTCTGATCAGTGGTCTAAATTTGTAAGACATCTGGCAGAGTCCAAAGACATAGACCCATGTTGAAGAAAAGACTTTCCCCTTGTGCAAACCTAATTAAACTTGGTATAGACTTTGGCCTCATTAAGTTGTTTTTCTAAGCAATTTGCTAACACACTCCCAAGGTTAAGAAGCACAGATGAAGGCCTTCCTGAAGATAACCTTTTTTGAAAGCTTAATCTTTTATTTGGAGAAAATGACAGGGTCTCTGAACTCGAATATGAAGGTTTTTCTCTGTACTTTGTCATAGTCTATATTCAATACATGCTCAACCATTGATTGAATGGGAAATGGAAAAAAAATGGAGGTTAGAAAAGGATGCTTTTTTTTATCAGTAGAGAATATTTTTATGTTCCTGGGGATCTTTCTTAGTAGAAGTTTTAAAAATTCAGACTAGGAACATCTCTGCCTTAAACTTTAATCACTGACCTGCTGAGGGAGATAAGATATTGATAGTACAAACATTATATAGGGGTGAAGGGGGAAATGCATAAGCATTAGCACCACTCCCCACCATTATTATTCTAGAATGAAGAGAAAATGACTTATTGAAGCAGAAAAATTGGCCATAGAGGACAAAAAGCCAAAGTGGATATGTTTTTGGTTGAAGTTGGTTGGTATAAGAAGTAGTGAATGTGAGAAATATAGGAAAAGAGAACTTTTTTTAAAAAAAGGAAACTTGTGAATTCTACTAGTTTATTTTATACTTCCTTGAATGTACACTAATAATACAAATATTGTCAGACTTTTTTTCCCTAGTACTATTATTTTATTGAATGTACAGTTCTAGCCCTTGGGGGCGCAGTTTCTTGCCTGGTTGCTTCAATGATTGTGTTGATTTTTTAGACAGTGGGTCTAGCTAGGTTGCCCAGGCTGTCCTCAAACTCACAATCCTCCTTTCTCAACATCCTGAGTAACTGGAATTCTTGTGGAGCAAGTTTTATGTGGCTTGCCTAAAATGAGCCATCATTGAAGTTGTATGGAGGGATGGGTGGTCATTCAATCTGCCTCTGGGTGTTCAAGAGATCAATGAGATAGCTGACCTTTTAGCTAGGGGATCAGAGAAGTCTTCCTGGAAGGAACAGTATTTTTGTTTCTGTTTTTTTTGTTTGTTTGTTTTGTTTATTTTTAGAGGTGATTGCCTTAGGGCACTTGTGCTCACAGGAAAGAGAGAGAGAGAGAGAGAAAGAAGAAAGACAGAGACCACTGTCTCTGGGAAAATGAGAAATCATCCTTCAGGCGGATGGCCACAACACAATCCCCTCTCCTCCATTCTTCTTTCGGGTTTTTGGGCACACACACACACACACACACACGCACTCCCGGTTTGATTTTCAAGCCACTGTGTCCTGGATTCATACCGTGGTCAGCCATGTGGGAGTCCAGTGACATAACTACTATGTCATCTGCTGGCCCCAGAAGGGACAGTATTTTACCAGGCCTTGAAGGATGAATGAAATGTGGATCAACAGAGATGAGGGACAGAATTTCCAGATGAAGCTAATGATTAAAGTGATTGACATAACATTGGAGAAAAGTGAAAAGCTCAGTGTGGCTGGGGTGTTTGGCCTAGTATATGTCCTTCATACCTGACCACCACCTAGCACACACCTACACACACAAACGCCACACCTTCATCTGGCAAACTCTTAGTCATCTTATAAGGCTACAGTTTAGAGCTCACCTCCTCTGAGGATCTCTCTCTGATTCATCTCCACTTAGCATTTTGTGGCAACTTCTCATATGAACTCAGGGGGACCCTCTGCTCTCAGAGCTCTCATCACAGAATAATATGTGTCCCCACTGACTCTCATTTTTAGGAGGTCAGAATCCTCTTGGTCATTCTTATTTTTCCAAGAATCTATCACAGTACCAGGAACATAATAGGTCCTTATTATTATTTTTTTTTTTAGAAATATGGCAACGAGAGATAGACAGAGACATAGATAAAGAGTTGCAGGGGATACTTTCTTTCTTTCTTTTTTTTTTTTGAGAGGTTTTTCGCTATAGGGCGCGTGCGCTCGCCAGACAGACAGAGAGAGACAGAGAGATAGAAAGCGAGAAATCACCCCCCAGGGGGGGATGGTCACGCCGCAATCCCTTCTCCTCCATTCTCCTCTTGGGATCTTGGGCACGCACGCACACGCGCCCAGCGTGAGTTGTAAGCTACCGGGTCCGAGACACGAACCGCGGTCAACTACGTGGGAGTCCAGCGACATAGCCATTACGCTAACTGCTGGTTCCCTGTAGGGGATACTTTCTGAAAAATCCTTGAAGACATAAAATAAAAGGCATCGGTCTTCTTGGACATCTGACCTGCCAGGGGCATTGAATATTTGATTATAAGCTGCCCTTATTGGAAGAAGTGCTTGGCAATATCTAAATCACCCCCTCGTAGTACCAAAGATTATGGAAGTGAGAAAAGAGGAAAAGAGAAGGAAGATATTCGAGAAAAGAGTGTGATTTGTACCAGCTGAACCCCTTTAGGTTGATTACCACTTTGGAGCATTTTCCTCTGTACCATGCTGTTACCTTCACATAAAAAAATGTGGCATTATTTTTATTTCAGGACCAGAAGTTTGCAATCCATGATGCAAAAATACTCTGAAAAAAAATCATGGCTAAAATGTCATGCCCTGAAGCATAACTAAGTCTCACAGAAGTGACAGAATTTATTTGCTTGGAAATATTAAATATAGAATCCAGTCAGCAAACTCCCCTGCTTCTTGCTCCAAAGTCTATTGTCACTGTTGTCAATCATAGCTGCTCCCTCTCTCACCCACTCACATTTATATTGAATGCACCTGAATGACTTTAAGGTACAAGGAGGATAAGAATAGGGGATTTGGAGTAAGGTTTTTCTCCCACTGAATCCATAAGCCAAGTAAAATATTGGTTTAAAATATCTGACTGAGAGTTGAAGAATAAATTAATCAAATAGGTGAATATTATTAATCATCTCTACAAAAGGACATGTTCTAATTTTCTTGCTAGTCATAAGAACAAAGGGATGAAATGAACTCATGTCCTCATGTCAAGCCACAAGGCTTTCTCCTCCATTTTTCCTTGCTATCCTAACATCTGGCATGTTTTTCAAGCAGCTGGATCTGGGAGTTCAACCACAATTGGCCATATGGAATCTGGCTCCCAATGCATAGCTCTTAACCATTGGGCTATAGGACTAGCTCTAGGAATTATTATTGACTCCATCTTAGAAATGAGGAAAGTGGAGAGGTTAAGAAATCCACCCAGGGTCATACAGTTGGTTAGTTGGGGAGTCAGGATTTGGCCCTTGGAGCTCTGGCTCCAGAGTTCATGTGTCTAATCATTACCTTGCAATGCTTGTTTCGAAGCTGGAGCTTTAGGTCTGGAGGGTATCAGCAAGAATGCATGTGATGAGAGATGAAGCTGGAGAGGGAGACAGACACAAAAAGACAAGAGCCTTGTAGGCTTCCACAAAGGAATTGGACTCCCTCCTGAGGATAGTGAGGAGCTTCTGAAAGATCTAGAAGGGAGAACAATGGGATTGCTGCTGATTATTTAAAGACAAGAATGCAAAGAGGGAAACTAAGGAGAAAGGTCCACAGTTGTCTAATGAGAGAGGGCATTGATTTAGACTAGGTTTACAGCAAAAGAAATAAAAATAAACAAAATTTCAGATGTATTTTGATGATGAAAGTATCAGGACCTGGTGATTGATTAGACATTGGGAGTTAAATCTTCAAAAAACTATGACGCATGACTAATTGTATGTAGCATTTAATTACATCTTATCAAATAAACACATCTATGTCACTAAACATCCTGGTGATGAGAAATAATTTAATATACACCAAACACATTTTCTTATCCAAATAAAATATTTTGCTGTAAGTTTGTTTCCTTTTGCCTCCCCCCATTAAGAAATACATTAAAGAAAATGTGCCATGCAAAAGTCCGATTACAGCAGAGTCTAGGCTAATTGGCTCACACCCCAGTTCAGTTCCCATAGTTTCTGTGCATGTGCCTTTTTTAAACATCTACAGTATGTGGAGATACAGAATGAGTCCATTTACAGTGACACATTTAGCTCTAAAATGTGTTATCTTAGCCAATATGTTCATAGATGAACTGCCTTTTTGTAAAGTATGTTTTCTTTATTACTAGTAAAAAGAGGTTGGGGGTCCACTGTGAAGAAATGGGGTGAGATTTCTCACAGGCACATTTGATGTGGGCACTCGAATGCATTCTGTCTGGTCAAAGTACAGTGTGCAGGGTTCCCAGTAAATCTATCCCAGGTCCTATCTCAGACTCTGCTTTATAGCCAAGCTTCTCATTTGGCTGACTCTGCCAAATGGGATGTGGGTGAGACATGAGTTACATAGTGGGTCCTTGGCAAGAGCTGTACCATTAGTGTCAAAGATTTGTACTGAGCAAAAGTCACATCCATTGCAAGAATGAAAACTATTCTCAGAAGACTACTGACATTCCAGAATATGGTGACACCACTCAGAAAGGACACATAGTTACTTTGAAGGGCCCCAGAGGAGCCCTGTAGGGGGACTTCAATCATATCACTGTAGAACTCGTTCTTGTTGGAAAGGAAAAGAGGCTCCAGGTTGACAAATGGTGGGGAAATAGAAAGGAACTGGCTACCATTCATACTATCTGTAGTTATGGGAGACCACAGTCAAGCCCATGTTACACTGGGCTTCTTTTACAAGGTGTGTAAGCTCACTTCCTTATCAACATCATCATTCAGGAGAATGGGTCTTTCAGAATTACTTGGGTGAGTAATATATCCACATGATGTATGAGGCCACATGTGGCTTGTCCAGTATCTCAGGCCCAGAAAGATGAGTTAATCCTTAAAGGGAATGCCAATGAGTTGCTTTGATTCAGCAAGCCACACAAGTTAAAAACAAGGATTTCAGAAAATTTGGGGATGGTATTTATGTCTATGAAAAAGGAACAGTTCAACAGGCTGATGAGTAAGATCTAAGAGTTCTCTAGCTGCAGAAACAAGATACCAGATGATTCTTAAGACTTATGATATTTTAACGATGCAATAAAAGACCTCCATTGGAAAGAATACCCTCTGATAAGACTGCTAATCAGAGAAGTAACTGATAAAATAAATAAAAATAAAATGTGCAAAAAGATTGAAGAGCAAATAAAATAGAGGCTCCCTGCTCCTGGCTAATAGAATATGGCCCTGAGGACACTCAGACTAGATCAGGCTTCCAGAAAAACCTAACCATGTACCCCTCTGTGACCACAACCTTGCCACAGTAAAAATCATTTCAACCTTGTGAGGCCAAGCTCAAGTACCACGGCTTATGGGAAGTGTTCCCAAGCTTGGCCTGTCTTGTTCACCCTTTCTGTGTAATTCATTCAACCTGCTGCTGCTTTTAGTCACATACCATGGGTGGTAGTAGGTGGTAATCACAGGTAGCACATGAGCAAGGTGTGAAATAATATCCCTTAGTGAGGAAGTTACTGCATTTTCAATTCCCTTCAATCCTTATCTTTAAATCAAGGAAAAAGTTTAAGTGTCTGCTAATGTTTTGAACCACCCTCTGGTACTTGCTAGTCACTCTTATTATCATTTATTTTAATGAAGAAAGAGCAGACCTTGGACTGGCAGCCCACAGTATCTAGCTGGAATTGAAGAACATTGTTTAATTTTTCAGATACTTCCTATTTATGTCAAGGAATGCCAATGTTCTATTTAGTTGTGATACAGATCTTCCTTTAAAAATAAATGAATTTAAGGGAAAAAAAAAAGTAATTGGGACCAGCAGTTAGTGTAATGGCTACGTTGCTGGACTCCCATGTAGTTGACCACAGTTCAAATCCTGGACCCGGTGGCTTAAAACTCACGCCGGGCACGTGTGCGTGCATGCCCAAGATCCCGAGAGGAGATTGGAGGAGAAGAGATTGTGGCATGGCCATTCCCCCAGGGGTGATTTCTCGCTTTCTGTCTCTCTGTTTCTCTCTGTCTGTCTGGAGAGCGCACACGTCCTATAGCAAAAACCTCTCCAAAAAGAAAAAAAAAAAAAAAAGAGAGAGAATTAATGGAGAATGCTAAATGATAGTAGAAGAGCTGTGAAAAATCCAGCAAACATTGTTAACAACTGAAGTTTAGAAAATATAGTGGTTGGCAGAACTCCATAGCCCAGTAGTTCAGGGAGCCAGATCCCATATGGCTGACTCTGGTTTGAATATCACTCTCAACAGCTTGAAAAACATGCAGTGCATGAGCATGCATGCCCCCAAATCCTGATAGAATGAGAAACAGAGGAGAAATAATTGTGATATGATCAGGTCCCATTGGGTAGGGAAATGTTTTTTCTTTCCCTTTTCCTATCTCTCTGGAAAGTGCATACACCCTCTGGAAATTAGAAAGAGCAAGGAGGGAAAGAAAGGAGAAAAGAAGGAAGGAAGAGAGGAAGGGGGGAAAGAAGAGAGAAAGGAAGGAAAGAAATACAGGGGCCGGATGATGGCACGGTGGTAAAAACATGATGTTCTGTGAGGCTTAACCACATGGGAAAGTGTGAGGTTTATGTCCAGAGACCTGCTTGAGTACACTGGGCACACGGATGCCATAGTTCAGGGCTAACTAAACCTGAGTTAGATCATGGCATCAAACAAAGGTTGGGAGTGCCGCCTCTCTGTTTCTCTCTCTCTCTTGCTCATGGTTGGAATAACTAACTCAACTTAAAAAAAAAGAAAAAAGAAGCACCATGAGTAGCATGGTGGTTGGGGCACTGGACTCCCACAAGGCTGACTGTGGTTGGAGTCCTGGGCCTGCCGGCTTAAGATTCACAACGGGCACGTGTGTGTGCATACCCACAATTCCAAGAGGAGAAAGGAGAACAGATTGTGCCGTGGTTACCCCTGCCCCTTAGGGGTGATTTTTCACTTTCTCTCTCATTGTCTATCTCTGTCTCTTTCTGTTGAATGCATATGTCCTATAGCAAAAAGCTGTGGTGGTGGGCGGGGGGGGGGGGGAACAAAAGAAAAGAAAAAAAAAAAAAAAAACAGAAATATAGCATTATGTCCTGATGCACAGAGAGGCAGTTTTCTACTTTCACATTATAACAGAGTTCTGAAAGGTATGTGAAAGGAATATGTGCAGCAGGTCAACTTATGAGACCTTAAATAGCTGTATTTCCAGAGTCTAATACATGTTCTTTAATTTTCTTCTTTTACTTTTGAATTCCCAGTCGAATGTGGCTCCATGAACCCACTTTGTCTTACCTAATGATGCTTGTCTTAGAATTTCATGAAGTTTATTAAAACTATACTTTTTACATTTTTACGTGCTTTAAAAAAATCTTTTCAAGGGGCCAGCAGGTAGTCTGGTAGTTAAGGCACTGGACTCTCATGTGACTGACCACAGTTCGAGTCTTAGCATGAAAATCATACAGGACACCTGTGTGTGTGCACCCAAAATCCCAAGAGGAGAATGGAGAAGGGATTGTGGTGTGGTCATTCTTGCTGAGGAGCGATTTCGCGCTTTACCTCTCACTGTCTTTGTCTCTTTCCAGTAAACGCATATGTCCTATGGCAAAATCCAAAAAAAAAAAAAAAAAAAAAAATCATTTTTTAATTTTATTTTTAAAAAGGCAAAACAAGCTAAACCATTCTTGGTCCAGCCCATGTATTTTGGGAGGGGTTGACCTCAACCCCAGCTTTACTTGACCATCAATTACATGAATATAGCTGCTAAAAAGATGGCAAAAAGGCCAAACCTGCTTTGTTGACTGCCTGGAATTGCCATATTGACAGTTTAGGAAGTGCCTTGGAGGGATTAGGGTGGTACAATAGTAATGCAGCTGGACCCCTTCAGGAACAGTCAAAGGTGTATATTGTGGGACCTCTCGGAGTAGGCCTGACATGCATATGTGCCTGTGATCCAGGCTGACTGAAACTAAGGTGAGGGTAGATGGTGATGCGAAGACACTATTGGGGGTGCCTCTCTTTCTCTTTCTCTTCTTCTCTCTCTCTCTCTCTCTCTCTCTCTCTCTCTCTCTCTCTCTCTCTCCAGTGGAAGAAATAACTAAATACTTTAAAAATGAAAGAAAGGAAGTTTCTTGGAGAGAAGATATGCAAATATCAAGTTGCAAATAATTTAGGGGTATCATGTCATCCAGAGCATAAAGTTAAATATTAAAAATAAGTTGAACCTTTAGAAGTTAGCAAGATGTGGGGCCAGCAGGTGGTGTGGTTAAGGGCTCTGGACTCCCACATGGCTGATTGAGGTTCAAGTCCTGGACCTGGCAGCTTTCTCTCTTTCCCTCTCTCTCACACTCCCTCACTCTGTCCTTTTCTGGTCAAATTTAACTAACTAAAGTTAAATAAAATAATTCCTTTAAGAAAAAAGAAACAGGAAGTTAGCAAGACTTTTATATAGGACTGTATGCTTGTGCTATAAGTAGAAACTCAGACCTGATCTTAATCAAGTGCTATTTTATATTATTTATTAACTAATTCCTGTTTTGCTTTCAAACAAATGATTAACTTCCTGAAGCTCAGAGTCTTTTCTTATTTTTTGACCTTCAGCCTCTCTTTGCAAGGGCAGGCAGGATGTGTATGGTCTTCACCTTCATGGCATCTCTTCCTTGGGATGGATGCTCCAGTTTTCTTTTACAGAATCATGTTGGGTCCAGTCCATGTAGTTTGGGTGAGACTGACCTCAACCCCAGCTCCATTTGACCTAAACATGGTTAAACAAACTACTGAAACCTACTGGTCAGCATGAATTTGTTAATACATGATCCAGGCTGGACCAGTAAGAGCCCCATCCAGAGTTTGGCTTGAACTTCTAGGATAAAGGAATTTTCTTTCTACTGCTCAGTGACTAGGATGTAAGCCTGGAAGTACCAGCACTACCGTCTAGAGAAAGGTGACAAAGAGTGAAGCAAATACAGAGAAAAGTGGAGGCAGCCTTGAGAAATGGAGAGAGTACTAAAATCCAGATAACTCTTCCTGTGCCCTAGGTCCAGCCATTCCTTAAAGCATTACTCTTGCACTTTCTAGTTAGATGAGCCCCCAAATTCCCTTTGCTACCCCTTTATGTGTAATCTAATTTCAGTTGGATGTTTTCGTCTTGCTTCAGTCATGACCTTATTAAGCAGTTTTAGCACAGTGTGAGGCGTGTACCTGGTAAACATTTGTTGAATTGAGTGCTCTAAGAGAGACTAGATTAAGAGAATCAAGGTGGTATAGTCTAAAGGGCACTGGAGTAATAATCTAGAGGTTTAACTCATTGTCTCATTTAACACATCTTTTTAAAATTCATCATTAAAAAAAAAATTGAGCACCCACTTTGTGCCTGGCACTGTTCTAGGTATGCAGGATGTAGCAGTGAACAAATAAACCAAGTACTTGTTTGAATGGAAATGATATTCTAGCAGAAGAATGTTTAATATTTCAGATGTTGATATATTGTATACAGCTGGGAAGAAAGACTTGCTACTAATTACGTGTGGGACCTTGAGAAAACCACTTCAATCTTTCTAGGTTTCAGTTTTCTTATTTATAAAAAAAGAGAGTTGCAATTCTTACTTTTTATTTATTTTTTAATCCTTTCCAGGACCACCACCACCAACAACAACAATAATATTTCCTTTTTTTTTCCTTTAAAAAAATTATTTTATTTTAATTTTTTTTTACATTCAATCACAATACATCATTTAGCTTGTAAAGTGATTTTCCCAACATGAATACACTTCACTCCAGTCTGGTTGAAGATACTACTGATTAAGAAGAAACAGGATACTATATACATTGTCCTCTGTCAAAGATAGTACCCTGTTTCTTAATCAGTACCCCCTCTTTTTTTTATTAATTAATTTATTTATTTTGTATATACTTTCAATCATATTGTTTGGCTTAATATTTCCATTTTTTAATACACTTGCACAAACATGAGTTCTGGAGCATACCTGAAAACATATTGGTTAGTCACTAAAGTTTTATATTTTTCTGTGTTTATTGGTAAATTTTTCTCTGCATAGTTTTGAGAGCTGTGAATTCTTTCTTGTTCAGGTTTCCCAGAAATGAGCCAGTTTCCCATGGGATTTGTGAGCTGCCTAAACTAACAGAATTCTCTTGAGGTCTTCACCTGAAAGCGCTATCTGATTCTGTCCATGAGCTTTCCCTCAAATCAATGACAGCCGGTCTGTTCAGTCACCTTTCATTTGGTGAAAAGTTTCTGTTATCTCCGAATCCTGGCTAAGTTGAGTCGTTTTCTTTCCCCCACACTGCTCCTCAGTTAATCACTTTATTTATCATGATCTTTGGTCTTGCCTGCCTCTTCCTACAAGTTTTCAGAACTTCTGTCCCAGTAGAAATGGTCTCAGAAGCCCTATTGCCATTGCCTTTACAAGTGTTGCTGTAAATGTAATCTGGCTCTCCAGGGTGAATAGCATCTCTGGTCCTCAGTGATGTTTTTGGACCTTATTTCTATATTTGTATATTGTTTCAACAAATACTTATTGCGGATATACAATGTACCAGTAGGTGCTGTGTTGCTCAGGGATTCCCCTCACTGCCTGGTTCTTCTTTCTGGTAGGGGTAGGGGAGAATTAAATTTGATTTTGGGCGATCATTTATTCTCACTTGTTTACCGTCCTGTCCACTCTGCATACTACCCATGCTTAAATCACCACTTCTTACTCCTATATCTCATCATGGCTAGATCTGTTATCACTCCTTTCTAAGACAATTCCCAGGATTGCCTTCTAGGCCACTGGGACATCAGGTTCTTGGAAAAACATAGCTTTTGTTTTTCCCTAAAAGCCTTTTGAAAGATGACTGTGAGTCCTCCGGGAGTGTTTTTTCAAGAGGTGATTTTGAGCTCGGGCATGTGGTAAATTCTTTATAAACCCTTTCTGATTGTTCTATCCATATTACTAGCTTGTTTCAGACTGAAAACCATTTGATTGTCCACTGAAGGGATTAAGTCTTCAATTAACCCCAAATTGTCATGACTTGGGTAGGCTCTAATTTTGGAGTCTTCAGTATCTATAACTTGTATAACCCTGGTAGCTCTTCTTTAGTTTTAACCTGCTAAGTCACTGGCCTTTGCATTGCCATGGTTGTCTCAACAAAGCATGCTGGATAGTTCCTCCAATCCCACAACTAAGCTAGTTGGTGACTTCTCGCCTAAGGAGGGAGACTGCATTGTATTTTTCTTCATCTTCCCAGCATCTTGCTTACTGTTTTACATGCAGTGAGTACCCTGCGAATGTTTTGACAATTGGATTTTGAATCAGTTACTTTCTTGGATAGCTGTCGACAATATCTTAGCTTCTTAATAAAGTAGAACCTTATGTTAGTCATTGAATTTCTATCAAAGGCATTGCAAACTGATTATTGATTTTTTTTAAAAAAAGAAATAAATCTACCACTTGATACTCTTGTACTAAAATGTGAGCTAAGACAGGCAGATGTAACTCAGAAGTCACATGGAAACCTTATAAAGTTAATAATAATAGAAATAAGAGAATATCAGAAGGAGATTTAATTAACTTTAAATGACAATTAATTACATTATCGTCAGGAAGTCTAGAGCCCTCTCCATAATTTGAGAGAGGTGTCAGGGTTTTAACTCTATGCTTTTCTCTATTCTCCATTTCTTCATTCCTGTATATTACCCTTGCCCTGTCTTACTCTGTATCAGTCTCAGCATAAAGCTCAGTTTCTTGACTGTTTCCATCAAAAATTCATTTACACTCAAGTATTGTATGAATTTGGAACATTATTAAAGAACTGGGGTAGTCAGACAAAAGTCACCTTGAAAAAAGTACACTTCACTATCTCACTGAATGTATCCAGTCCCTTCCCTTTTCTCTTCTTCCCTTTGTCTTACAAGCACCTCTTCTACCTGCATTCATGCCGTCTTTGACCCAAAGTACTTTTCCAAGCAATTTCCTTCCCATGAATGTTGATAAACTAAAAATGTCTCTGGGACAACCCATGGCCTGGTGGTTTACGGAGCCAGATACTACTTGGCTGACTACAAGGTTTGAGTCCCAGACCCTGTGGCTTGACAATCATGACAGGAGTATGTGTGTGTGTATGTGTGTGCCCCAAAAATGGAGGAGAAGGGATTGTGGCATGACCAACCCCCACTGAAGGGATTTTCTCCCTCTCCCTCTCTCTCTGTCTTTCTGTCTCTGGCAAGCACACCTGACTTCTGGCTATATGTGTGTGTGTGTCTGTGTGTGTGTGTGTGTGTGTGTGTAAAAAATTAAAAATGACTCTCTCTCATGACAAAGAAAATGGGTCTTCTGTATTTAATATGGACTTGAAATGGAGTTATGCTGTCATCTGAAATTCCACTTCCTCAAAGGACAATCAATATATACTAGAAATGAGATGAAACTTGCAAAACCGACTAAAACACCAAAATAACAAAGGAAAAAAAAAAGAGAAGACCACTCTATCGTTGTTGCCCTTCAGGTCTGCTCTAGCGAAGCAGGGCCTCTGGGGATCTCCAGACTCCTGTACTACAAAATTGAAGAGCCTTGTGTAGGTTGTGGGGAGACTTAACTTCCTAGATTGGAGCAAGAGCCTTATCTTTGGTGGGGATGCCCTATACTTTCTTCCTGCACCTTGAGGAACTTACATAGTAGGTCTACATCAATGACTCTAGGTAGTAGGCTGTGTGAAAAACATGCAGTAACTGGAGAGCCTATCTTCACCTGTCAAAATGATACCTTTCTACTCAGAGATTGTAGAGTTCCATTTCAGAAGGCTAACAGCCAGGAGTTTATTGTGTGCAAGTGTAGCGATATTTAGCTACTGTAGGATGAATTAAACGAAGGGTACTTGATCAATGCCTGTAAGTGAAGACGCTCTGGCAGCAGCAGCATATATCCATGCTGGAGTTCAGCATGGTGCTGACTCGTGCTCTTCTGGTGGAGGCCAAATGTTCTGCCAACACTCCTTACCGAGCAGCCTTCAGGGAGTGCTTGCTCTCAGCTGCAATGCAGCCCTGCTCTAGCTTGCTAGAGGTGAGGAGGGAGGGGGACAAAGAAAGGGTGGAGAATCACCCAGCTGGCCAAAGTGAGTGTGGCATCAATGTAGTCCTTGAATTCTAGGTGAAATAAAAGACTATATTAGATCACGGAACCTCTAGGGCGAAGATCTCTAGACGGGGTCAGTAAGCTATGGGCTATAGGCCGAATCTGGCTATGGCCTGCAAACTAAGAGTAATTTTGTTTAAAGGACATTAAGAAACAAAGAATATGTGATAGAAAATGTATGTGGCCTTCAAAGCCTAGATTATTTACTACCTGGCCCTTTAAAGGAAACGTTTGCCAGTTTCTGTTTTAGACTGATGGTATTTCAATCTTGGCCATACACTATGATCACCTGGGGAATCTTTAAAAACAAAACAATGCAAGCAAACAAATAGACAACTCTGCTCTTGAACAGGGAAAAATATTATTTTCTCTATATTTACCCTCATTGCAGAGCACTCCTGAGAACATGTGTGTGGAGTCCACACCCGTTCTCTGTGGATACCACCTGGGTGTCCTATAATCCAACTCAGTTCTGACACTTACCAGAGTTAGCATCAGATGCCACAGGTTTAAGAACTCAGTCTCGGGAACCAGCAGTTAGCATAATGGCTATGTCGCTGGACTCCCACGTAGTTGACCGTGGTTCGTGTCAACCCGGTGGCTTAAAACTCACGCCGGGCGCGTGTGCGTGCGTGCCCAAGATCCTGAGAGGAGAATGGAGGAGAAGGGATTGCGGTGTGACCATCCCCCCTGGGAGGTGATTTCTCGCTCGCTTTCTGTCTCTGTCTCTCTCTGTCTGTCTGGCGAGCACACGCGCCCTATAGCGAAAACCTCTCAAAAAAAAAAAAAAAAAAAAAAAGAACTCAGTCTGACAAAACTGAGTGCTCATTGTAAGTCCAGGTTATCATCTTGTTTCTGAACAACTGATTATAAATTGGAGGCTCTCACCACTCCCTCATAATGTTTGACCATTTGCTAGAACACCTCATAGAACTTGGGAAAAGTTTACTTACATACTACTGATTTATTATATAGGATGCAATTCAGAAACAGCCAGATGAAGAGATGAGTAGGGCACAGTATTGGGGGTGATGTGGAACTTCTATGCCCTCTCTGACCCTTCCTAGCCCTTCCATGTTTAGTAACCTGGAAGCTCTCTGAACTTCTTCTGTTAAGACCATTTATGGAAGATAGCAGGTGGTATGGTAGTTGGGGCACTGGACTCCCACTTGGCTGACTGTGGTTCAAGTCCTGGACCCGGTGGCTTGCTTTCTTACATTCCCTTTCTCTCTCTCTATCTATCTGTCTGGTCAAATTAAATAATAATAATAATAATAACAAATAAAATTAAATAAATTAATTAATTAAAAAACAAAGATTGTTTATGGAGGCTTTGCCACATAGGCACGATTGATTAAACCAATGGCCATGGGCTATTATCTCACCTTTAGCCCTCTCCCCTTCCAGGAGTTACCAGGAAAGTGGGGCTGAAAATTTAAAGCCTCTAATTATAGGACTGATTCCCATGGCAACCAGTCCCCATTGTTAGAGACTTTTCAAAAGTCATTTTATTAGCATAATCTCAGGTGTGATTGAAAGGGGCTTGTTTTAAATAACAACAACAAAATGATCCTTTCACTTCTATTGCTATTACCAGTTGGGAGATTCCAGGAGTTTTAGGAGCTCTGTACTGGGAACAAGACCAAAACCAAATATACATAGTATATTGCAATATCCCAGCCCTAGAGTAACCTACTGAATTAGGCTATCCAAAATACCATTAGCATTTTCATAAGCATTTGCAGGTAGTTCTGATCTTTACCACTATAGAAGTAATATAAGCCTTTTACTTTTTCAAGGAGCCTCATTACAAAGCCTTGCACAGTGCCTAATATTAAGCAGAGTATCAGGTCTACACTGGATTAATCACAGGCTCTGTTTTGGCAGAAGGAATGTCTAGGGAAAGACTGAGTAGAGAAAGGCTCAAGAAAGCTCCTACCTTGCCCAGGAAAAATCTGGAGTTACAATACATTGAGCGCTACTGAATTTGTGAAATAATTTATATATATATTTTCTTTCAAATTGGTTTTTGCAGGAATTTATTAAATAAATTATCATGAGGTAAATAATATTTAGGAATGTTAAGCAATTCATCTAAGATTACTTAGTTATCAAGTGGCAGAGCTGGGATTTGAACCTCAGTATGCTTTGCTGTTGAGCTGTAGTTGAGTAACATCACTAATAACAAGAGGTCTGGTAGACCATTGTAAGAGTGGATGGGGAACAATGTAAAAAATGTGTTGACTAAGACTCTTGCCCTTACATAGAGCTACCAACGTTGGGAATAAGGGGCCTCTCTGATTGATGCCTTGGAGAGAAATAAGTGGGGAACATCTGAATTTAAACTCCTCACCTGTAATATATTCTGGTTATTTTAGGCTCCCACCTGCTTCGGGCCTGAAATATACACACAGAACTCTGCCCTCTTAGCCCTGCAGGACATCTTAGAAAGATTGCACATGTTCACTGAAATGAAGATAGGCAAACATAAAATATTTCCTCAGCGATGCCCTCTAGAGTTGTTCAGTGCAAAGGCCCTCATGATGCTTAATTTTATAAAGGGAACTGAGCCTTACAGAGATTAATAAATTTGCTCAAATTTGCATGGATACTAAGGGGTGGTGTCTACACCCCATGCTCTTTCTGTGATAACACCACTCCTTTGCCTCCTGCTAATTTATGAACCAGCCTGATTTTGAGAAGCCCCTTTCCCCTTCTTCATCCATTTCTCTGGAAACTCCACTGGGGGCTTTCTCAATAAAGAGGCAGCCCCATGATTCCTGGGGTCTTCTGAAGAGGCCTGGGTTTGAGCTGTCCCTCCTCAGACCTCTCAGTGGCCTGGTCTTGTTGAAGATTTTTTCCCCTTCAGGAGGCCCAACTGCTGCCACATTGTCAATTGCTAGCTGGTTGTCATGGAAACAGGTCTCAAGAGGCATCTGCTTTTCTCCCTCCTTGAATGAGGAGGAGTATAGGGCTTTGTGAGGAGCATTGCTTCCCCCTCTGTGGCAGGAGAAGGACCGACTGGCTTTGGGTGATGGGGCTTATTACAATTTTACCTAAGGACCTCACCCTGTGTCAGCATATGATTGCCAATTTTTCATTCTGGAGAACTGTCCTTATTTAGAGAACATATCTTTCCTTCTTTTGATGGTTAAAATGTCTTCGCTTTTATGAAATGATTAGAATAGTGGATAGTTTAAAAGATGTCACCACTTGGTAAAGTAGGAAGTTGGTTGATACACACAGCAATGTGAATGAGTCTCAAAAGCATTATGCCAAGTAAAAAGGCCTTGCAACAAAAGAGCACAAACTGTATGATTCCAGTTACATAAAGTTCTAGAAAATGCAAGCTAATCTAGAGTGACAGAAATCTGAACAATAGTTGCTTAGAGGAGGAGTGGAGAGGAGGGATGAATTATAAAGGGAAGGAAGCATTTTGTGGGGCAAGGAGATAAAAATGTCTGTTTTCTTGATTGTGGTGGTAGTTTCAGAGGTATATACCTATTTCAAAACTGATCAAATGATACATTTTAAATATATGCAATTTAATGTACTTCAAATAGAACCTTTTGTTGGTCCTCAATTGTATTTTTACTTTTTGCAATTTAAGCCATCTGTGGAAAACCAAAGTCTAGGAAACACAGCAACAGTTCTGGATACAATTATGGAGGAGGTAGAGTTTGCCTCTGTTGTCCTCTGTAGACTCAGCCTTGACCCCCAGGGTTCCTATTACAGGAGAAAGAGATTCCATAAGTTAATTGGCACTAAGATATCTAGAGACTTCGTGGGCCTGTCTCCTAAGAGTATTTGCATTTTATAAGGAATTCCTAGATGTGAGTCATGTTAACCAGAAAATATCAATCTCTTGTGGCGGAGCTTTAAGCTCTAAGGTATCTAGTCAAGAAAGCACTTTGAGAGTCTATATTTGACCATGTTTGTCAAATGTTGGAATTAATGATTCCTTCTGTGTTACTGGGATTTATTATTGTTTTCAGGCTTATCATACTTACCATTTCTGTCTCCATAGTTATCACTCTGTTCAGAATACACACACACACACACACACACACACACACAGATACATGTATACATACATATATATATATACACACATATATTTATATTTAAAACTATAATTTTGATTCATGAGGGTAAAATATGAATGGATGAAGCATTAAGTAAAAATATCCTTTGCAGGCCATGCAGTGTTTTTCATATATTTATTTAATACCAAATTATACTTCATCACCTGCTATAGCTCAGAACTATCCTAAATATTAGAGATACAAATGAAAATAAGACATAATACCTGACTCAAAGGTAGTGTTAGGGAATGTAGCCCAGTAAGGGTCACTGAAATGAAGTAGGGTGTCCCTAAGATCTTGGTGAATACAAGGAAATAGAACCTAGGGCAGCCATTGGATTTGAGGTTAGGGTTTGGATTCCTGAAGGAGGGAATAGCTTTTCCGAATTGGATCAGAGGAGTGGTCACTAGTGAGGTGGGGGAAGGACTTTCCCAGCAGTGGTGTTTTCATGAGACTGAAAGAAGTGATTATTCTGGAATATAAGCTGAGACCTTGGGACAGTTGAACCTGGGGATGTATTTAGGAAATAGATTTTAATATTATATACCTATTTAAGACACAATAAGGAAGTCAGATTTTTGTGTGAGGTTTTAATCAAGACAGAGCAGAAACCAAAATTCAAATTTAGAAAACAATTTGGGATAATGTAGATGTATTGTATATAGACAAGGCAGTAGTTCGTAATCAAGTTGGGAGACTATAGTGGTAATCTAGCAAAAGATAATGATGTCCTGAACTAGGCTATGGAGTAGGGATGGAAACAAAGTATATATGGATGCACCTTGACTTACAACAGAGTGGCATCCTGATAAGCCTCTACGTTAAAAATATTGATAGTCGAAAATATATTTAATATACTTAGCCAACTGAATATTATAATTTAGCCTAGGCTTCCTTAAACATGCTCAAAACATTTGTATTAGTCCATAGTTGGGCAAAAATCATCTATCATAATTTATATACAGAGTTGAATATCTCAAGTAATTTATTGAATACTGTAGCGAAAGTGGAAAATGGGATGGTTATATAGTTACTCAAAGTACAGTTTCTATTAAATGCATATCACTTTTACACCATACAAAGTTGTAAAATCTTTAAGTTGAATCATCGTAAGTTGGGGGGCATCTATATTTGAAAGATAGTAAGAAGATAGAATCAACAGAACTAGATTTGACAGATTGCTTGAATATGAGTGGGAGCCATAGAGAAAAGAAAGCTATTCACCCAAGGATTGTCCTTAGGTAACTGCGTGGTTAGTTAATGAATGATGGGTTCAGGTTTAAGTAAGATTGGAGGAGACTGAGTAAGCTTGAGGTATATTGAGTTGGAGGTGCCAGAGGCACATCTAGAAATCAAATCTGGAACTCAGGATGCAGGTCCAGTATGGAGACACAGAGTAAGCATATCATTGGTACTTGTAAACATTGGGAGAGGATGAAATAGTAAACACATGTTGAATTACATTCTCAGTGTTAGGTTATTTTAGTCAAGATTTTGCCATGTTTCATGATGACTCTGTACAACAGAGAAAGAAGTTTCGTGATTAGTGGCAGGTCCAACTGAGAATCCATTCTTTTTTGAGTATAAAGATGAGTGTGTCTGTTGGAGATAGAAATGCGAAATTTGAATTAGAATGACCAAAGTCTCAATCTCTCAGCTTTTATCTGATTATGTGTTGTTAGGTTATTTTTAGAAAATATTTTCCCAACCATGTTACATTGCACCTAATACACATCTCCATGAGAGGTAGTACTTTTTAACCTTGGCCCGTATTGTCTATGAATGCATCTGTTGTCCTCTGTGCGTTAAACCCCTTGAGGTCAGGTATCAGCAAGCAAGAAAGGGTCGGTGTGTGCTAAACTGAGTTTTCCACTCTATAGTTCCCATGTTGAATTTTCTAGCAAATTACTCTTGACTTCCCCTTTGATGCTTGTGTATTCATGAGAGCAAATTTAAATAGAAAGGTATTCATACCCAAAGGAAGGGAGAATTTTACTCATTCTTACCTAAAGAAGAAATGAGTTGTTGTCTAATGGGTTGAATGCTCACTCTATAGGTATGCCCCAGTTGCTTATTATAAATCTAAACTATTGGGCAGATGTTTCTCTTGATTTATTTTACAAGCACTCAGGAGATTTCTTTTAATTTGGTCTATGGCCTCAGTGATTTTCCTCGGCTTGCCAGACCAAATCTTCATCTTCCAAAATCGCAAAAAGTAAGCAAAGAGGTCTCTTTGTTTCTGTCAAATGCTGAGACAAACCAATCACATCAGGGCATTGTCCATTTCTGTGCACATCTTTATAAGATAAAAAGCCAACTGTGTTTGTGTTTACAGTCTGCATTCATTAATTTAGGGCATCATGAAAATGGTTTATGTTTGATGGGTGAGTTTCATAATGAGCAGAATTTCTGCATGGATTTCTTACTCATTTAACAGTTGAGAACGTGCCATTATTTTATAAGCCCGACTGATAAATCATTTGGCAAATACTTCTCAGCCCTTTAAAATAATTTTTATTTCCTGTGATTTCAATTGTCTCCGCATTTTTCCTTGTAAATAGTTGAAGAGTAAGCACATTTTCAAAGAGCTGTAGGGAGGCTAAGATGCCAGTTGCATTTTAACGATATAGGGCATTATCGTTCTTACTGTAGCCAATTCTCTTTTAAATCATTGCAGTTTCTGCTCTAGCCTCCAGCTATAGAATTCTTTTCAAGCTGGCAGTGAACTTGGCAGGTTGCCAGAAGAAATATAAAGGTGTTTTGGTCCACCAAAGTATTTTGAGTGGTTCTTAGTGATACAGTTTTCTTCAGTACATCTGCAAAACATTTTTCTGAAGTGAATTTTCATGTGAAAAGCCTCCTTAATCATCACTGGTATTGTTTGTTTCAATGCAGTTATTTAAGTGCCCCCCCTGGGTGCCTACAAAATAAACAAGAGAATCTTCTAAAGACTTTTAAAAGTGGCAGGTGCTGAGGCTGTGCCCTATTCACTTAGTTTGCAATGACATTTTTGTGCTAATCTATAGACAAACAAGAGACAGGTGACACACCGAATCAAGTACAGTGAACAAGAGAAGATGGTTTCAGCCAATGGGGTCAGCTCTAGATAAGATGCTTTTGAGGGAAATACATGCAAGAAGTAACTGCTTTTTAACCTGCTTGCTGTTTGCATTCTAGCTATAAAATCTGGTATTTAAATTGGAGATGTTAACTAAACTTTTTGGTTTAGAATGAATACGAAAAGAAATTCAAGATGAAAATATCTAAATGTTTGTGACTGTCCCAAGAATGTGTGTATATGTATACACGTATTTATCCATGTATCCACACTCACATATTCATATATAATTGCATTTTAAAGAAAATGAATACTATGGGACCAGCAGTTAGCGTAATGGTTATGTCACTGAACTCCCATGTAGCCGACTGCAGTTCGAGTCCTGGACCCGGTGGCTTAAACTCACTCCGGTCATGTGTGCATGTGTGCCCAAGATCCCAAGAGGAGAATGGAGGAGAAAGTATTACAGCGTGGCCCTGTGGGGTGATTTCTTGCTTTCTATCTCTCTGTCTTTCTGGCAAGCGCATGTGCCCTATAGCAAAAACCTCTCCAAAAAAAAAAAAAAAGAATACTATAATCTATGATTAAAGATAGAACATATAAAAATAACCACTTGTTGGTTATTTAGGCCATGAATTCAGTCCACATTTCTCATGTTTTCACAACAAACCACTCTATTTGCACACCAAACACCAACGTACATGATGGAATCTAAGAAATACATGATTAAGCATATTTTATATTGATTTCTCTTCATTGTTTCCATGTGTATGTAAACAAATCTGTTTCTAGAAGACTTTTCAAGAAGGTGGATTAGTCATTGATTTTGAGATAGTTGATGAAAGTTGATTTTATTAGGTTTTAATGCAGACACATTATTAATCATCACCCTATTTCTTTTTAAAAGTAATTCTACTCATAAATTGGTCACTGAGTTTTGTGGAAGGTTTTTTAAATAAAGTTCATTATTATTTGTATAGGTTGAAACACACCTATTGTAAATAGTACTGAATGCACAGAAACACAGTATAATCATTAAAATAGTCCACTGTACTAAAGGGTAGGGTTTTGAGGGCATTTACTATTTAGGAAAAGATGCATGTTTTGCATATAACCTCATAAAAAAAAAATCCAGGCAATGGCATTGTATCCAGCCCTTTTTACCTTAATAAGCTTTGGCAAGGTCCATTTTGATGATCATGATCAAAAACAGGAAGTCCTCATTCTGCTGTTGGTTAAATCTTCAGTATCATTAAATTTCAAGTTCTGGGCCTATTGTTTAGGCTCAGCTGCTTACATAACAATGAGCCTTGGTTTATAAAAATGTATTATTTACCTAGTGGCTGATAGAAGGAAACTTATACGTTCTTGTAGTAAACATTTAAGTACTAAAAGAAACTTAGATACCACTTTTGTGACACTGGAAAATATGACTTCATTAAAATTGAAATGAAAATTCATGAACCAAACATTATCAAATTTGGTTTGAGATTTGTTGTGATAAAGGTAGAGAGAGTACTCTACAAAAATGGTTGTCTGATGGTAGAGCAGAGCGTGGCAGAAAGCCCTTTGCTGTCATTGACAGAAAACCCCCAGCCAACTAGGTAATCAGTTCAGAGAAGGGAATTGTCCATTGACCACTCTGTATCAAAACTACAATGCAGGAACCAGCAGTTAGCGTAATGGCTATGTCGCTGGACTCCCACGTAGTCGACCGCGGTTCGCGTCTTGGACCCGGTGGCTTACAACTCACGCCGGGCGCGTGTCCGTGCGTGCCCAAGATCCCGAGAGGAGAATGGAGGAGAAGGGATTGCGGCGTGACCATCCCCCCTGGGGGGTGATTTCTCGCTTTCTGTCTCTATGTCTCTCTCTGTCTGTCTGGCGAGCGCACGCGCCCTATAGCGAAAAACCTCTCAAAAAAAAAAAAAAAACAAAAAAAAACTACAATGCAGATCTTCAGCTTTCAATTTTTTAACAAGTTTCTTTTCCTACTGAACATATTCGTTTTTTCCATCAAAGAATGGCTCAGGATTTATCAAGACAGTACAGTTTCCTGGTTACCATTTTAGGATTTTGGAAATATTGATATTTCAATGCCTGCCAGAGGATGAGAATAAACAGAATAGAAACTTAAAGAAGTGGCAATCTTTGTAGAAATAAATGCGTTTAGGGAATACATTGTGTGAGAACAGAATGTTCAGTTTTAAATATATCGTAGAGTGCCCTTTCTTTTAAAAATGAGAGCAATTACAATGAGTTCCAGATTTTGTAGGTGGTGTTTAACTACTGAAAGGAAGTGATATCTCTCACTAAGAGGAAGAGGTTGTGCTATGAATCCCTCCCGTAATTTGATTTGTATTTGTAAATCTGTGTGTGTGTGTGTGTGTGTGCATACACATGTGTATCAACTCTCTCTTTCTCTCTCTCTCTCTCTCTCTCTATATATATATATATATATATATATATATATATATATATATATGTACACACACACACACACACACACACGTGATAAAACCTTAGAAGAGGCAGAGACCCTCTTGAAGTGAATACATGAACCTACCCAGAGATTGTGAACACCAGATTGAGGACTGTGTTAGAGCATACAAAATATTGCCAATACATCATTTATTTTTGGGGGGAGACAAGTTGAATTTTACTTTTGCATGTGAAAATCTCATTACTTGGATGGCCAGTACATAGTGAAGGAGAAGAAAGAAATCATTGATTTCTAAGTCAATGTAGCCAAGAGAACTTGCATTTCCATAGGGCTTCATGTTTGTAAAACCACATTCACTGTAGCCTTGTACAGCAAAGAGCAGGTGCTATAGTATTTAATATCTCCACTCTACAGGAGAATAAGCAAATGTGGGAATTAAGTGCCTGCTCCTAGATCAGTGATCCCTAACCTTGTACTCATGTTGCTACGTTGCTCTGACTTTTTCTTTTTTTTTCTTTTTATTGAATCTGAATCAAATCCTTGTCAACTTTGATTTTTCCTTTCATTTTCAAGCACTTAAAGTAGGCCAACGGTTTGGGTATAACCCACTTGTGTTCTTTCTTATGGTCTTTGAGTAGATGGTATTGATTTTAGATGTTTTAGACAGGGCAGTATTTGGGGGATTTATATAGCCAAAGAAATCATGTCATTTTTATTCTACGTAAGACATTCACCATTACCCAACTTCGATATCTTCAGTTACATGTTGTCTTCAGAGTTCTCGAAGAGTGCACAGGTCCAGCATGGGTTAATTATTTTATTTCAGAATGGCCAATAAAAAATAAAATTGAGAACAGTGGCAATTTTTCAGCTGATCCAGATAATAATTTTTTTTTAAAGGTAATAAAAGAAAAAACACAAATTCTACTTGAAATGTCCAATAAGTGACCCACATGCTGGAACTTACAGTCATTTCCTAGGGCATTGCTCCTAAGCACTGGTATTTCTTTGCTTGTTTCATTAACATAGTGCAGAAGGGCACTTGTTTAGAAAAGCAATCAAAACACTCATCAAAAATTATCACACCTCCAAAAAAAAAAAAAAAAAAAAAAAAAGGAAAAAAAGGACCAGCAGTTAGCGTAATGGCTATGTCACTAGACTCCCACATAGTCAACTGCGGTTCGAGTACCGGACCCGGTGGCTTAAACTCATGCCGGGCACGTGTGCGTGTGTGCCCAAGATCCCGAGAGGAGAATGGAGGAGAAGGGATTGCAGCGTGGCCATTCCCCAACTTGGGAGTGATTTCTCGCTTTCTGTCTCTCTGTCTCTCTCTGTCTGTCTGGTGAGCGCACATGCCCTATAGCAAAAACCTCTCCAAAAAAAAAAAAAAAAAAAATTACCACACCTGGGACTAGCAGATAGCATAATGGTTACGTTGCTGGACTCCCATGTAGTTGATGGCAAGTTGAGCCCAGGACCTGGAGTCTTGAAACTCATGCCAGGCACGTATGTGTACGTGTCCAAAATCTTGAGAGGAAAATGGAGGAGAAGGGATTGTGGCATGGCTATCCCCGCTTGGAGGGGTGATTTCTTACTTTAGGTCTCTCTGGCAAGCTCATATGCCCCCCCCCCCCAAAAAAAAAAAGAATTATCTTAAAAAAATGATATTTGTCCCATCTCTTTAACTTTGAAGTATGAGCTTGCATCTGTATTCTCACATGCTTCTCACAACAGCTTAAAAAGGTACTCCATTTAGGATGGTTATACTCATTTAAAAATTTTTTTTGAGAGATTTTTGCTATATGGGCATGTGTACTTGCCAGAGAGACAGACAGAGACAGAGAGATAGAAAGCAAGAAATTACCCCCCCCGGGGGATGGCCATACCACATTTTACAGGATAATTTCAGACCTTCAGAAGTCAAATGTGGTCCACTCTGTTGCCCTCACAGAGCCCAAGCCACCAGTTTGAAAAATGAAAAGAAATCAACCAATTATCCAGATGGTAATCTAATCACTTACACATGTAGGGTGTTTTATCCTCCACAAAATATTTTCACATTTGTAATTTCACTTCATCCTCTGTGGAATCACTAAGTAGGAAGCTGGTATCAGATGTTACAGATGGGAACACTGAGGCGGAGAGAGACTAAGGAAAAGACTGAACTGAGCCAAAGTCTTCTTAATCCCAGTCTTTCTCATTTTGGTGGAGTAGCTGGTCCATTTTACTGACATGATTGTTATGCTAGGGAAGGGCCAATGAAGTTGGTTCTTATTTTATACCTATTTCTTCTGACCCTCCTATGTCCTTGCAGGTAGCACCTCAATTGACTTTTGAGATTCAGGTAACCAATTTTTTTGCTGTTTGCTTAAGAGCACTCATTTTGAAGTACATGAAACTGGCTTAGACCTTTAGACAGATTCCCCAGGGGATGACTTATGTGTGCAGTGGTGAAAGTCGATTTAACAAAACCATTAATTTGAGTTTCTGGGAATAAACAGTAGCTGTCACCAGCCATCAGAAAATACACAGATAGTGCTTTGTAATCCAAATTGCAAAGTGCCTGAGAATACGACTGAATCAAGGAAAATAACTTTGGTGGTTGTGCAAGTCTGTGTATTGTTTTAACTTTCTGGCCAGGATGGTTCATTTCAGTGTGGTTTTCAGAAAACTAGATATTGGGTCGTGCCTGCCACATTTCATCAGTCATGCCGCATTATGTGCATTAGGAGGCCCTATGAATTCTTTTGGTCTCAGATTTACTGCAAGATGAGGCAGAAATCCATTTATGAATCCAAGGAAAGAGACTGTTAAAGATAGTCCCGCTTCACCAGGGGAGACAGCATTTGCTTTTCTCTCACCATTCTCTCTTAACAATCCTCCTGCCAGACCCAAACCCCTGCCCCAAATAAAAAGACTTACAATGCAAGTAAAGCTAATTCAAATAGAAGGAAAGTAATTTCTAAAGATGCACAGCTGATTTTAAAATTTTCTTTATATTTTTTTTAAAACAACTCATAATAGACAGCATTAATATGAAGAGCATAAAAACAGCTTTTAATACCAATGATCAGATGGACATGTGAGAGAACAACTACTGATCTCAGACGCCTGGCGTCTGTGTACCTAACCTCCTTTGTGAGCCACATTCAGTGACATTCTGTTTTGGAATTATTAAATAATATTTAATATGGAATAACTCAAGTATACAGAAAAATATAGAGCACCACATCTGATACTATTATCCAGACAGATCTAACCAATGTGAACATATTTCCATATTTTCTTCAGATCCCATTTCTTCTTCCTTTTTTTTGGGGGGGGAGGTTTTTGCTATAGGGTGTGTGTGCTCACCAGAAAGACAGAGAGAGACAGAGAGACAGAAAGCGAGAAATCACTCCCAAGTGGGGGAATAGCCACGCCGCAATCCCTTCTCCTCCATTCTCCTCTCAGGATCCTGGGCATGCATGCACACACGCCCGGCCTGAGTTTAAGCCACTGGGTATGGGACTCAAACCACGGTCGACTACATGGGAGTCCAGCGATATAACCACTGCACCAACAGCTGGTCCTCAGATCCCAGTTCTTAGATGAACAACACAAATATATTTGTGTGTAATGAAAATGCATGTAAGCATGGATTTCAACTTCTTTTTGCACCAAAGTAAACTTGCACTTTAATTCTCTTTTTTTCATAAATTTTTTTTCTTTTGTTTTTGCTGTAGCACTTGTGCACTTGCTATAAACAGGCAGAAAGAGTGAGAAAGCACCCTTGGGAGGGTGGTCATGCTACAATCCCTCTCCTTTCAGGATTCTGGGCAAGCATGCATGTGTGCCCAGCGTGTGTTTTCTAGCCGTTGGGTCTGGGACTCAAACCATGTAGTTGGCTGTGTGGGATCCAGCTGCTTTAACTGCCCCACCATCTGCTGGCCCTCCCGTAAACTTTTTGAAGTCTCTTTCTGGAGTAATAATTCCCAAATTCTGGAAGAAAATGATTTTAATCTCAGCATTTTTTTTTTCTTATTTCTTCTGTAAAAAAGAGAGACAGGTATCTCCAACAGGGTCTTCATGCCACAATACACCCCCAATCTCAATTGGCCTGGATCACAGGCTCGGGTGTACCTAGTGTGCACAGGGGGGTTTCAGGGTATAAACCTAGGACATTCTTTGTGGATCCGATTGCATCACAATTATGCCATCACTTGGCCCCTACTCAACATTTTTGGGTCCTCTCAAATTGTTCCCCAAGGATAGGAACAAAAGGAAAGGAAGATGATATAATAATTGTTATAACAACAAAGTCCAAGAAACAAGATTTAATTAAAATGTAATTTTTGTCTAAGGTTGCAGACAAGGTGTATATAGATGTTGTTTAATTCTTGACAGAAGAGGACCAGCAGATGGCATAGCAGTTATGTAACTGGACCCACATGACCCACCGCTATTCAAGTCCCAGATCTGGTAGATTGAAACTCATGCCAGGCACGTGTACATGTGTGCCCAAGATCCCAGGAGGAGAATGGAGGAGAAGGAATTGTGGAATGACTGCCCCCGGTGGGGGCAGGAGGGGAAGGGTGATTTTTTTGCTTTTCCTCTCACTGTCTCTGCCTCTCTCTCTCTGTGCAAGTACATGCGCCCTAAGGCAAAAACTTTGAAAAAAAATTCTTGACAGAAGAATATAAACAAATAGTTGTGATAATTCAAGTAGGCATCATTGGTTGTATGGAACAGAAATATACTGAGGTTAGCTCAGAAAAGGGAAGTTTATTTTAAGGACTTGATGGTCAAACTTAGAATCACAGCCAGTCTCATAAGAACTAGGAATTTGGAGCCAGTTGAAACCAAAGTGCCATCTTCAGTTTCAGGAGTTACTTAGTCCTGTTTCTTCTCTCCCTTGTTGGCTATATGGCCCGCCATAGTTCTGTTTTTCTTTGTGGCCTCCCTCTGACATGACTGTGTCTATACGGTAGGCGTACTGGAAACCCTTTATCCATGGTTTTGCTTTATGAGGGCTCAGGTTACCCATGGTGATCCATGTTCCAAGCATAGGTGACAGTATAAGTATAGTATAAGATTGAGAGAGAGAGAGAGACCACATTCACATAACCTTTATTACAGTGTATTGTTAAGTTGTTCTATTTGATTACTTGTTATAAATCTCTTACTGTGCATAATTTATAAATTAAACTTGATTATCAGTATGCAGGTATTAAAAAAATGTGGTCATTGGCAAAGTCATGATGCATTTTTGCATAGAAAGACATAAAAATACATCTTATTTTTCTGATGACCCAATAGTATATATAGGGTTTGGGACTATCCATTGTTTTAGGTATTCTCTGGGGTTCCTGGAACACAGCCCTCACAGATAAAGGAAGGAATTATTGTATGCACATGGCCTAACAGTGTTGTAAATCATAAATCTATAAACAACCAGTCTCTCTGATTCTTAATTCAAGATCTTAGGAAAGAAAGCACAATTGGTTGTTAGCCGTTGAATGATCACCTATCACAGCTTTTATATTTGATTCTGGATTGATTAGCTAGAGTAGGATGAGTGGGATGATGTGATATTATAATGGCTAAGTGGACCTGTGTGTTCCCAGGGCATAAGGATGAGAAATATTCTCAGAGAAGTAACCTGGTGGCAAAGACGAGAATATGTCCTGTAAGGTAGAAAAATGTATGGCCACATGTGGCATAAAAATAGAATAGCTTGGGACCAGCAGTTAGCGTAATGGCTATGTCGCTGGACTCCCACGTAGTCGACCGCGGTTCGTGTCCCGGACCCGGTGGCTTAAACTCACGCCGGGCGCGTGTGCGTGCGTGCCCAAGATCCCGAGAGGAGAATGGAGGAGAAGGGATTGCGGCGTGGCCATCCCCCCTGGGGGGGTGATTTCTTGCTTTCTATCTCTCTGTCTCTCTCTGCCTGTCTGGCGAGCGCATGCACCCTATAGCAAAAACCTCTCCAGAAAAAGAAAAAAAAAAAAAATAGAATAGCTCCATGATTCCCAAAGAAGCCAGCCAGCTTCTTAAGTGAATACCTGATATAGAATGAAGTTCTTACCAATGTCAAATGACAATGTATCCTTTTTCTTTCTTTCTCTTTCTTTCATTTTTTTTTTAAAGTTTTCTATAGGGCACATGTTCTCCCCAGAGAAAGATAGAGAGGTGGCGGGGTGGGGGGGAATGAAAATTCATTACCAGTAGGGGATGGCCACAACACAATCCCTCTCCTTTCCTTTCCGAATTTTGGGCACTCATGTACACATGCCCAGCATGTTTTCAAGCCATCGGGTCTGGGACTCAAACCACATCATTAGCCAATGAGATGTAGCTGCTTTAAGTCTGCACCACCTATTGGTCCCAAAGTATATCTTATAAATATTTAGCCAGATATGCCTTCTTGAGGGACACACAAAAAATACTATTCTATCTTCTCTGTGGTTATTCTTCAATTATCTGAAGACAGCAATTGACATCCACACCCACCACCATCAGCTCTTACAGAGATAATTTTCAAAGAGTCTTGCCTAGAATACTGTTAACTTTAAGACTTTTGAGGGAGAGAAAAAAAACACTATTCTTGCACCTGTAGACACTTCTATAATTGAACTTGTCACACTGTTTGGTCATAATTTATCTGCCTTCCCTATGACATTGATCATGAGCTTCTTGAGGTATTGTGTCCTATTAACTTTTAAACCTTCAGAGATTTGGCCCAATGCCAAGTAAAACAGTAGGCATGTAAAAAAAAGTGGATGCTTTAGTCCAAAAAAAAAAAAAAAATCTTTGTTTTAAATAAAATAAGGCATTTTATTTGAAAATTCTAGGCAATTTTCAGTGGGAATCTAAAATAAAAAATTCTTACTGCACATAAACCCCGTGCATTTTGCTAAATGTCCTCTCCTTTAGTGCCATTTTCTGATCGGCGATTTTAGAGTTCATGTGTGTAGGAATCAATCACACAGAGTTTTCCAAGGAAGACTTGAAGGGAAGTTAGCAAGAATGCAGGGTGACAGAGCCAATTTTCTTGAAGCTGTTTGATTGTTTTGGGGAAAGTGAGGAAAGGAAATGGAGTATTATTATTGAATTGTCCCACTGGGGTGCTGAATGACAGCCATTGGTTCTGAAACATAATTGGCATTTTGAAAACAAAACAAAACAAAACAGCAAAGCACAGCTCTGTTTTTCAGATTTAGGATCCTGGGGTTCTAGGTAGCAAGGGATGAGATGTTCACCTCTGGAATCTTTGACCCAGGTAATACATTATAGCGATCCACTGTTTATTTAGAAAGATGAAATAGCTTAAGGTCTGACAGTTGGGCTAAAGGAGCAGGTGCACTGTTCAAACTCTAAACCAAAATGCATTACAAAGAAATGGTCATCCATATAAATATGTGACAACTAGAAAAACAATCCGATCCAAACCAAGGTGGCCATTTTCAGCTCTGTAGACACAGTTAAGGGCCCTACCAAAGTGGCCATTTTCAGCTCTGTAGATATACAGTTAAGGACCCAAAGGAGAAATTAACACAAATGCCTTCAATGATAGGATTCCTATTCTCAAGTCTGTTTATTACAGCCTTACATTGTTCCTTATCTGACCTAGATTTTGAGTCACCATTCTGAACTTAATTTAAGGAGTGGTTCAGTGTAATGAGTTTCTAAGTTTGTGCAGAAAACAAATTTGCATTTTTCCAACTGATTAGTTTTTCTACTGATTAACTCAGCAAGGTCAACTCGTGGTCATTGATGCTGCTGATAGGCACAGCTGATATTTTCCAGTTACCAAGTTGGGAGGTCTAACTCGAAGTTCTTGTTTTCCTTGCTGAAGGACAAGTTATAACATTCCAGAAGAGAGGGAGGTGCTGTATTGCTCGCACATCTACTTGAGTGCTTGACAGTTGGCCTAAAGTTGCAGGTGCACTGTTCAACTTCTAAACCAAAACTTTTATCATTCAGGGCCTTAGCAAAGGAGAAGCTCCCTTCCCTTTTCTCCGGTCTTAGCTCCCATTACTGTTCCTTTTATGAAAATTGCTCAAGATGGCTTATGGCTATCTTCTCATCGTCTCACTAAAAACAGTATGAAATAGAAAACATGGGCTTTGAAGAAGGAGGAACTGGATTGAAATCCTCAGTTCTACCTCTTCCAAAACTAGGCAAACTTGAATTAGGTCTGTGCCTTAGTTTGTTCATCTATAAAGTGGGGATAACAGTAGCTTTCTTATGTTCATAGGATCAAAAAAGGAAATGAGAAAATGTCTAGCCTAGGGTTTGAAACACAGTAAGCAATAAGTAAATGTGTATTGTTTTTCATTATTGAAGTGCTAGTCAGAAAGAAGTCAGATTAAGAAAGTTTAGAACCACTTATACAACTTCCATGTCTCAACTCTTTTCTGCAAATACCCAAATCATGTCTGCCTCTGGGGCTTTTAGTTGGGTAACCCTGACTATGGGTTCAACCTCTACTCAAATCTTGCATTTTCCTAGACTTAGGCTATCGATCACCAGGAGCACAGACTGCTCCCTCTGCTGAATCTCTTTCTCTGTCATTTTTAACTAATATCTCACTAAGTACAGGATAAGTAAGAGAGTACTTCAAAAAGTTTGTGAAAAATGCATATGATGTAGAAACTAGGTGTGGCTTTTATCATTATCTTGTTGGGCTTTTTTGCACCAAAATAAGTTTGTACTGTAATTCCATTTTTCCATGAACTTCTTGAAGTCCCTGTGTCATTGCAGTTCCATGATGACTTCAGGTGAAAGAAAAACGATTTGAGATTAAAAGATGCATTGTAGGGGCCAGCAGGTGGCATAGTGGTTAAGGTGCTGAACTCCCATGTAGTTGACTGTGGTTTTTGAGTCCTGGACCCGGTGACTTGAAACTCATACCAGGCACATGTGTGTGCATGTCCAAAATCCTGAGAAAAGAATGGAGGAGAAGGGATTGCAGTGTGGCCATCCCCCTGTAGGGTGATTTCTCACTTTCTTTCTCTCTCTCTCTCTCTCTCTCTCTCTGATGAATGTATTGCTCTGTGTCAAAAATCTAAAAAAAAAAAAAGAGGAACTTATTTCTTGACCTAACCTTGTAAGTTAGCAGATAGGCACAGAGATATAATAAAGAAGAAAAATAAAAGAAAGAAAGAAAAGTTACATTGTGAACAACTAAGAATTATAAGAATAAAAAATGTTACTCACCTATTGGTAGTTTTCTTCCATATTCTCTTAGTTCCTTCTGGAAACAGAACATTAGTGTAAATCTGGAAATCATGGGAAAGGGTAGAACACATTCCGACTTGCTATTAGATTAAAACTAAGTTCATCTTCAAGGCTTTACCAACAGGGACGGTCTACTCTGTCAATCAGCAATGAGTGGCACCTAGAGAGAGAATTTTGATGTGGTAGCACTTGTCAGCCACTATTCATCATAGGAATTATTCTCTACTTTGATTCTTGGGATAACTTTGGTGCCAAAGAAGATGAAAGAAGTTCTTTGTTAAATGTGTCTTACCCATGCATTCTCACATCTCAGAAATGGCTCCTGAACCCTCTCGAGCAAGTAGTTTTATTTGGTTAAAATTAAGTCTCCGTCTGTCAGGAAGAATTACTGTTTATCAGTTATTCAAAGACAGTTCCTTGTCTTACATGATCGTACTGCACTGGCAACATGGAAACCACCACTCACCATCAATACAGCTGGTCACATCCATCTCTGTAAGATTCCCAGAGTGCCTCACTCTAAAGTTAGAAGTGGCCACCTCTTCTCTCTTCAATTTCTTTTTAAAATGATGCAGTTAGATCACTGAGATTGATTCTTTAATCAAACCTGCCCTGTTAGATGGCCCTCACTTTACGAACAGATAGACAATCAACCTTTTGGTTTTCTAACGTTAAGGTACTCTGAAAAGGACAGTAATTTTTATGGTATTGTATATGCTTTTAGGCTCAGCATTACAATTTCTTTTTCATTTTCTAGGTAGTCAGCCTCCATGTCACAAACTGAATATTAATAGTATAACAGAAAAATACTTTCTCTCATAATTTTGCTGAGGCTTTGAGCTAACCATTTGGTGTAGCATGGCAGAGACAAAATTAGAACAGCATTTATGGATTCCAGCAACTCATGGTTAGCCTGGAAGGAGAAAACTATACTTCAGAGGCGGACATTTTGTCATACAGAGGATACGAATTTATCACCAGATATTATATGGCACTGAAATTTCTTCATCTTTTTACTGTTTGATTTTTGATGCTTCTGGGAGAAAAAAGAAAAAAATTAAAAATACTTTTTAAGTGAAAATAACAGTGTTGCAATAATGAATTTAATCTTCAGAGAGTGTTAATTGGGGATCTTCTATTTGCTAATGGCAGAACTCAGTTTAAACTAGTCAAAACCAATATAACTATTTTTTTTTAAATGGCCTGTGAAGGTTAGGGTCCTATTTAGGGGTAACTGGAGACTAGAGACTAGTACTGGGGTATATTTTCTTTATAAATGCCAGAGGATTCATATTCATGCCAGAGAGAGACAGAGACACAGCGAAAAATGGGGAGAAGGAGAAAGCTCCCCTCTATGGGGTAAGATCATACTGCAATCTCCTTTCCTGCATTTCTCCATCTTGTTGGTATTTGGGGCATGCCCATGTGCCCAACATGTTTTCCAGGCTGCTGAGGTTTGATCCCATGAGATCAACTACGTGGGATCTGGCCCCCTTAACCACTAGGCTAGAGGGCTGGCCCCATCTTCTAATTTGTACATTGACCTCATTCTTCCCCACTGCCATATGTCTTCACAATTCAGAAAATCTGTTTTACAAGAGATAAGGTGTCAATTCTTCAGAGATCCTTGGAAAGAACTCTGACTATCCCAGCCTGTGTCACATGTTTATTTCTTGGGAAGGCACTATGACTATGGAGAGAGGGTCACATGTATGTGTGTGTATGCATACATATGTATGTGTGTATATATATGTATAAAGATTTCACATTTGGAACCCAAGTTAGAATTCTGGATGGAGATAGGTAGGGGCTAGCAGCTAAAAGGGGCGGCACAAACAAGGCCTTGGAAAGTTAGGTTACAACCTTGGTTTGTATCTGCTATTATGAATTGAGAAAGGAAGATGAGAATTAAAAGTAGGTTAGAGTGATGATGAAGTTGAACATATGATAGGAGGAAAAAACTATTTCTTGAGACTGTGTCTACTGAAATCTAATGTGTTAGGTAGGGTAAAGGCTACACTGCTATAGAAAGAGACTGAGGTAGATACTTATTTCACTCTCATCTTACAGTCTAGAATTGTGCAGATATAGGCTGGTTAAATTACTTTGTTTCATGAGATAATCCAAAGACCCAGGTTTCTTCCATCTTGCTGGTCTGACATGCAAGGTATAACTCCACGTGGTTAAATCTTTTTTTTTTTTTTTTTGGAGAGGTTTTTGCTATAGGGCATGTGAGCTTGCCAGAAAGACAGAGAGAGACAGAGAGATACAAAGCGAGAAATCACCCCCGAGGGGGGATGGCCATGCTGCAATCCCTTCTCCTCCATTCTCCTCTCAGCATCTTGGGCATGCACGCATATGCGCCCAGTGTGAGTTTAAGCCACCGGGTCCGGGGCTTGAACCATGGTCAACTACATGAGAGTTCAGCAACATAGCCATTGCGCTAACTGCTGGTCCCCCATGTGGTTAAATCTAACTTGCACTATCACCTTTGTGCTTCAGACCCTAGGAAGGAGAAAAGGGAGTTGAGGGTGAGAGCCTCTTTGTAAAAACCATAATTTGCAGTTTACACACTACCTGTATCTCATCGGTTAAATGCAGTTCCATGGGCATATCAACATACCAGTGAGGTTAGGAGAACTAATCTTTACATGGGTAATCTGATGCCCAGGTGCAGCTCAGAGGATTCCATTATTATAGACTATAAAAAACAATTAGCATTCTACTACGCTCAAAATGAGAAAGATCTCTTAAAATCATTCTAGCTTTAATGGTGGTGAAAAGAGTGCACACAGTGTTTATGATGCCAATTAAAATACATGTACCCAGGTGAATATAGATACAGTCAGGGTCTAGATACGAGTTTATTTATCCTTGCTACTTGTCAAATCGTCTCGGTAGGAACAGCACTTTTTGATTTGCCATTGAGATTACATTTGTTTTGCTTTTTTTCCCTTGTGTCTGTTAAAACAAAAGGTAGATTGGATCTATGGCATTATGCTATTTTGCCCAGTTTAAGTCTGAGTAATAAGGGTGAAGGGTGGAGAGAGCCTTCCTTAGCTCAGGAAAAAATGACATGCATTGTGGCATTGATAATGAACCCATTTGTACAACCATCATTGTTTTGCCTCCCTTGTGTAATTTTTCTTAGGCATTCTCAGGCAGTTTCCAGGAGTAGAAAATGCTACCCCTCATAGCAACTCTCCCATCTTAGGCTAAACCAGCCTTCTCTTCCCAGGTCTCCAAGCAACAGAATCTTAAAAAATGAAATATTCATTTTCTGAAACCTAATTTAATTTCAGCGATGACTTGGTTGCAGAGCTTATCAGATCACAGAATCTGAAAAATTCTCTGAATTAACAATTCTTTCCCAGTGATGGAGGTTATTTATTTATTTATTTACTTTTTTTTTTTTTTTTTTTTTTGCCACATCTTGTTAAAATGTACACACTCTGTCTTAACCTTGGTTTGTCTGACAGTGATTTACTCATTTGTGATCTAGGGGTAATGAGAAACATTGCAGGCAATCATCTTGCTGTCAATAAATGAAATACATCGTTATTTTTCTAAAACAGGGATTAGTGTTTCTCTCAAATGTAGCTTCTTCCCTCAGTGAGAAATACACTGTTCTTTAGTCTTATTTTTGGAGCGAATCCTAAAGTATGGCAGTAAGGAATTCATCTCTCATAACTTCTAGGGCTGATGAGTCATTACTGACATGTAACATCCAATTAAAGCAATGACAAATGTAATTGTGTGTCATGCACCGTGGGGGTGATAAATTGTACCACATTCAAAAAGGCATGTTTTGGTAAACGCTGTTTTGCTGAAAGACTGCAATTATAGCCTGCTTTGAATGGGGTGCCTTTGTTTTAAACACAGGGTAATGGAGTTCTAAACTGAGCAATCAGGTTAACAAAAGACATTTCAGAGCAGAGTTTAACCAGGCTAACTAGAAGTTTTGCTATCACTATATTTTGACCTGCATTCAGAATCTATCTTCATTTTTTTTTTTTGAGAGTTTTTTTTTTTTTTTTTTTCGCTACAGGGCATGTGTGCTCGCCAGACAGAGAGAGACAGAGAGACAGAAAGCAAGAAATCACCCACCAGGGGGGATGGTCATGCTGCAATCCCTTCTCCATTCTCCTTTCGGGATCTTGGGCACGCACGCACACACGCCTGGCGTGAGTTTTAAGCCACCGGGTCCGGGATGCGAACCGTGGTTGACTACATGGGAGTCTAGCGACATAGCCATTACGCTAACTGCTGGTCCCCAGAATCTATCTTCATTTTTCAAAGTAGATTGAAAAATGGCTGTTCTGACAAAGTTTGGTCTGTTCAACTTAATTTCTTTCTTAATGACATGGGTCAGTTTGGTTAATACTAACACCTTGATGTTGTACAGTCTCAAATAAAACAAACTCAGGAAACCATTGATGAAGCTGGCTTATGTCCAGACAAATGGAAAGACTTTACACTCTTCAAAATTTACTTTTCTTTAAAATAGCAAGGGTGGACAATTTAGTTGAATTTTGAATTTATCAGTTGATTTTTCGTCTCTCCACATATATCTTCCTTCGCTGGCATGTGTATTTTATGATTGTGTCACAGTGTTTTATGCGCATATGTGGTCTAAAACTTGATCATTCATGATTTTAACAAGATTAAGATAGTGATGACAATTACAGTCTTTAGGTAAGAAAGAGTCAAGCATTTAGTTTTACCTGATGATTGCTTTGTCTGTTAACTAAGTTTGCTGAGTTTGGTAAATGGTTAGATCATTCTCAGTCAATTTTGTTACTGTGATAATTTTCTTCATTGTTTTGCTGAGGGTTTGCTTTACAGAAATCTAATAAAATAATAACAGTGATAATAGTAGGCTACATTAGTTGAGCATCTCTAATATGCTGAAAGTGATGGTAATTCTAGTGTTTTGCAAATTGTATAAATAACTGTTTAGCACCTGTACTCAAATTTATTTCTCTATTCAGAGATACATGGTTTCTATCTTTTGGGGGATTGCTATATAGTAGAGAAGAAGTGAAATGCAATGCAAGAATATACAGGTGTTTTTGCTACAGAGCAAATATTCTTAATAATGCTTGAATATGAGCTAGGTTGATTACAGAATACAATTTTCATATATCAATCAGACATTTATTTTAACAATATGGGGAATATTTCCATGTCAAGATATTATGGATGAGCAGACCAACACCTCTACTAAGAGCAACTAGAAAAGCAGAAAAAAGTTTAAAAAGATATCTTTCTGAAGGACTGGTAGGAGGATTTGAGTAGTAAAAGATAAGAGAGAGAAAGAAAATGCAAAGAAGTCACCCACTAATCTCATTCAGTTTTTCACTCAATTTCCAATTTAAAGGTAGCTCAAGATAAAAAGGAGAAAGAAGGGACCAGCAGTTAGTGTAATGGCTATGTCACTGGACTCCCATGTAGGTTCAAGTCCTGGATCCGGTGGCTTAAAACTCACACTGGGCACATGTGCATGTGTGCCCAAGATCCTGAGAGGAGAATGGAGGAGAAGGGATTGCGGCATGGCCATCCCCCTTGGGGGGGGGGGGTGATTTCTCGCTTTCTGTCTCTCTGTCTGTCTGTCTGGCAAGAGCACGCACCCTATAGCAAAAACCTCTTCAAAAAAAAAAAAAGAAAGGAAACAAGTACAAAGTACCAGAAGGATGCATGGAAAAGGATTAGAACTTAAGTGGAAACTCTTGACAACTTATATGAAATGGATATATTCATAAAATAACACTTATTAAAATTGACTTTAGAAGAAAAAAAATCTGGATAGTCTTATATCTGGTAAAGAAAAGGTGTCCTCTACAACCAATTCCCATAAAGAAACTTCAGCCTCAGATAGGTTTCTAATGAATTGGTCCCAACAGTTAAGGAATAAATAATACCAGTCTTATACAAGCAGAAAGAATAGTTAATGATTCATGTTATGAAGCCAGCATACCTTGGAAAGCAAAATCTGACAAAGTATTACCAGAGAGGAAATTTATAGGTGAATCTCTCAAACACAAAGATGTGAAAATTTTAATCCAAAATTATAGCAAATAATAACAAAAGATGTGCAAAAAGAAAGACAAACTAAGTTGTGTTTACTTCAGAAATCTAAGTTTAGTTTAACACCTTAAAATTACTATATTTTGCTATATGAACAGAATAAAAGAGAGCAATCTCAATAGATTACATCATTATTTCAATAATAGCCAAAAAATGCATTAGATTGAATTCAACATTTGTTTTTAAAACTAGCAAAAGATTTTTTTTTAATTGTCAGAGGGGAGCATGCACACATCAAAGAGATTCTGAGAGACAGAGAGATGGAGAGGGAATAAAAACTCCCCAGTTGGGCACAGTGCAATCCCTTTTCCTCCATTTCTCCATCCTGTCAGGATTTTGAGCATACATGAAAATGTGCCCAGCATGCTTTTTAAGCAACCATGGCCAGGATTCTAACCATGGTCAGTGGAATTCAGGTCCCTGAACCATCAGGTCATTCTGCCAGGCCAAGAAGGGGAATTGATATATAATAAAAGTCACATGCAAAACACCTATGGTAAATACGACATTTAAAAGAAAAATATTAAAGTTTTCTCCCTGAAATCAGGAATGATATAAAACTGTTGATTATCATTATTTGTATTTATCATCATATCAGAGGTCCAAAGCAGTAAGAGAGGAGAGAAATAATAGTATTTGGAACAGAGAAATAGAAATAAATTCAAGTAGGAAATTATCAATACATTGCATTCTAAAGTGGGCTAACAGCCAAGGGCTCTCTGTAAGCAGCACTCTCAGCATTTTACAATTGACTCAGGTGAAGAAAGTCATTTTGCCCATGGCCACACTCCCTTCTTTGAGCAGCCTTATCCAGTGACTGGTGGATATGGGTGAATACGGTCTCAGTTTTCTCGCTTCGAATCGAGCTTCCTCGCTTTAGAGTTCCACATACAGTTGGCAGAGGCTTTTGTTGAGACTGTATCATAGCTCAACTTCTCCATCTACTCAGTCCTGCTACATTCACATCCCTTTTGTGGGTGTTGATCTCAAAAGCTGTCTATTAAACCTCCCACACACTAGAGTCCATTTCAAATCCTGCTTTCTGGGAACCTAAACTGACAACTGTTGGTACTAGACGTGTTTGGAGACAGCAGATGGGATTTTGGAGCTGTATCACCAGATGCCTGAGTAGCAACGAAGACTCTTTATTGGTGGTGAATGGAACACAGATAGCCTCTGGCATAAGGTAGCAATGCAATTATTAGAATTATTACTGGTAGTAAAGTAGGATAGCATACTGGCAGAAGGATATTCACAAGCTGGTAAAATAGCAGGCCATTTGAGAAACACGGTGCTAACCATAACATAAAGGACAGTGGGCCTGGATAGCTGTTGGCAAGCCTCATTAATGCTTTGGAGAAAAATAACAAAAGGTTGAGAGTGATTAATTGGTAATTAAAAGGTAAAGATGAAACCCAGAGGGCCTCCTTGGTAGCAAATAAAGAGGCTTTAATTTCCTACAGGGAAATGACAGAGAAAGTTGAGGACCAGATCTGGGACTTCATCAGCTCTGTTTTAGAGTTGCAAAAGTCAAACCATAAACATAGGCATGTCTATTATCCCTGGGTACTGACTGAGAGAGAGGAAAATTAAAGCAGATTAAAACCTCTAATATCAAGGTTCCTCTGAGCTTTTCAACCTATAGAAATCATGCACACACCTCCAAATGAGCCACTGTTTCCCTTTATTTGAAGATTGCAAACACCTCCCTCCTGCAAGACCTGTGCCAGCTCCTCCCCATTTATTGTCATGGATAGGCCTATAAATAACACGGGTCAAGTCCATGATAACCTGAGTAAGTTGTACTGGGCCCAATAAGGCAGAAAAGGAGCAGACTTGAAAGGAAATGCAGAATCTAGCTAACACCCAGCAGGATGTTGAAACCAGCAGAAATCAGAAAATACGCATAGGACTATATTCTGATGGTTCTGTATCTAGAAGGAGAGATAACATTCAGGATAGATAGAGTTTATTGGTTTGGGAGCACTATCAATATACAGAGCTTAACATCCTGGCAAGGACCTTGGATGATGACGCAGACACACTATTAGGCTGATTTCTACAAGGATGGAAATAATGAGGGCCTACCCCAAACAAGGTAGAAATGCCAGTGAAGCCAAAGAGGCTGGCGAAGAATCACTCTGCCAGTCAATAGAGGAAGGAATGAAATATTTGGAGAACTGGATGTGTTAAGTGGACATACAATGCAAAGCCAGAAAACCAATCATATATGTTTGGACCAGAGACAAGACCTGGTGGATATGTCATTTACCAAATGTGGCAGATTATAGCATCCACTACAGTCCACCCCATGTACCACTCAGATTCTCTTCATGTAGAGGCTGAGAATTTCCCAGAGCTAACGGAAGCCTCTTTTTCTGAGGGAAATTTAAACAGTGAAAGTTAGTGGGATAATCTTCAGCTCCTGCCACTCACAGCTGGTCTCAGGGCCATAGTTAATACTCACCACTTCCTTCTTCTGCTGCTCTGGATGCTTCTCACCCTTGGCTAGTACCTCTGCTGGACTCCATGGCTTACCTGGTGGTGCGATCCAGATCCTTGTTCCTAAACAGTCTGAACTCCTGGTCACTGGGCTCTTCCTAAGCCATCTGTCAGACTTGTGCATTTACAAGTAAATTTTGTCAAGTTAGACCAACAGACATCCTAGTGGATCATCTGGGTACCAAACATCTTCCCTTCTCTTATGTAACTACAGCTCTACCTTTTCATGAGATTTGGAGAGACAAAGACTTCTTTCAGCTCCATCTAATACATTGTATTTGATGTATCCATTGTATACAAAAGACTACCAAGTAATACTTTGATGTCATTTATATAAGTTTAAAAACCGGGAAAATTTCATCTGTGATGATAAAAGGAAGAGATAATTCACACAAAGGGATGTAAAAGGGACTTCTGGGGGTGATGATGGCTAGTGGTGTTGAGTTTCGTGATCTGGGTATTTACACGGACATAGTCACATGTAGAAAATTCATTGAGCTGTGCACTTTCAGTTGTGTACTTCCTTGTGTGCTTGTTTTACTTCAGTTAAAATGTTAAAGTACTAAGCAGTTGGAAAGCCAAAAACATCTACTTCAGTGGAAAAAAGAAATGTGTGTGTGCTTATGATGGAACTTTTTTAGAATGAAATCTGCCAGAGGGCATGTGTGCTCCTAGGAGAGAGAGAGAGAGAGAGAGTGGGAAAGAGAGAAAGCATCCCCCTTAGGGCATAATCACATCACAATCCCTTCTCTCCATTTCTTCCTCTTGTTGTGATTTTGGGCACCCATGTTCATGACCTTGGAGTATTTCTCAAGCTGCTAGTTCTGGGACTTGTACTGTTTGGGTGGCCTTGTGGGATCTGGCCACCTTAATGTGCTGGCCCTTGGAACCATTTTTGTCTAGGTGTTCCATTGGCCTGCCAAACTTGTTCCCTCCCTCATGTGCCTGGTGTTCTCTAGCCTGTAGCCTATTTTTTCTCATGGTACTAATTTATGGTTGAAATAGTTTCCTTGTTCTAGTGTCATGCCAACTCAGTGACAGCAGAGATCTTGTCTCGTCTTTGCTGCTGTAGATCATCCACCTAGATCAGTGCCTGGCACATAGTAGGAGTTTAATAAATACCTGTTGAACGAATAAATGAGAAAAGATGTCAAAGGTATTATGAAAGACAAAGTACTTTGCTTGAGTAGAAGTTAAGGTTATTCTAATACTGGTTTTGTTCCATGATATTTACATTTTACGGCTATACCAAGCACCTGTAATAATATTAAGAATACTTAATATTAGTGCAGACAGGCCCAAACATGGTGAGGCAGGACTTAGGGCACTGCTGCATGTTCCTGGAGCCATATGGGAAGCCAAGGTTTGGATCCTGGGTAGACCTGAACATACTGGGTACACTTACCTGTGTCCATGATTCTGACTGGCGTGGTGAGAGCTTATCAAAGTAACCCCCTCTCTCTTATGAAAAAAATTAACTTTAAAAAAACTGGGGCAGAAAATATATCTTTGTTATTGTGAATCTGATGCTTCTGTCCCTTAATTCCTCCTTTCTCTATCAAAAGAAAAATGTCTTTAAATAGAAATTTTTATAATGATAATTTCTTAGGGATGCATCGGTGCATTCAAGTAAAAAAGACTGAATGTAATACGTGGCAAAGTTGAAGAGATAGATAATCAGTCTTACAAAACTTTGGAGGAGGAATATATTATCTGGGACTGAAGCAGTCAGTTTTCCCCAGCACCCTAGTTACCATAATTTAAAAATAACTTTCCCAAAGAAGATGGAGTTTGAGTTGATATGAGGAGGAGCAAGTTGTACAGGTGAGGGAAGTACCATAGAAAGCCATAACGCAGGACCTGTGCCCCCTGGTTAGAGGCCAAAGGAATCTGTAGGCTGAAATCAGTTATAAAGCTCAGAAGGAAGAAATGTGGTTCAGGAGTCCAATAGAAATGGGGAGTCACCTGGAGGAGCATTCAGTTCTAGATCATTGCCTACCTCATCGATTCATCGAATTGCATCCATTATTATTGTTGATCATAAAGAACCTTGGGCTTACCTTTCTGGAAGGGCCAACCATAGGGCTTGGTGGTGGTGGTGATGATGGGACTGTTAGTTGTGTGTACATGTATGATGTAACATCACAGTAGTGTTCATTCATTCCTATAAGTCACTAAATTTGTTCTTTTTAGAAGCAGTGGTACAAACCTTTCTATATTTATTAAATACTAGTTAACTGCCCATTGTGGTGTAAGGACTGGACTCAGGAAGGTGAAAAAGACCGTTTTAGCTTTCAAAGAGCTCACTGTCTAGTAGCAGAGAAACATCTACATGAATAATTGCCATTCAATGCTATGTGTACATTGTCAGAATTATATTGATGGTACAACAGGAATAAATGGAGACAGTAGTCAACACTGTTTGGTGAAAGTGTTGGTAAGGTACAGGTAAAGATAATTTGACATGGTCATTTCTCACTCCTGGTACCTAGTGATTTGGCTGTTTTGAGTCAGTGATGTTGTCATTCTTTTTTTTGAGAGGTTTTTGCTATAGGGTACGTGCGCTCACCAGACAGACAGAAACAGAGAGACAGAATGCGAGAAATCACCCCCCAGGGGGGATGGCCACGCTGCAATTCCTTCTCCTCCATTCTTCTCTTGGGATCTTTGGCACACACGCACACGCGCCCGGCGTGAGTTTTAAGCCACCAGGTCCGGGACGCGAACTGCAGTCAATTACACGGGAATCCAGTGACATAGCCATTACACTAACTGCTGGTCCCAATGTTGTCATTCTTAATCCTAAGCTAATCACATGGGAAAAAAAGGGGGATGTGCAGAAGTCATAAATGATGACTTGTAGGTTCAACACACTCAGAAATAAATGGCTGCTTTGGCCAATAGAGTTGGCCAAAAAAAAAAAAAAAAAAAAGAGAGAGAATAAATAAGATTAGGTATCATAATTTTTTTGAAGAAATATCTCTTTAATGTCTTTTGATAAAGTTTTTTTTTCTGAAAGAGAGAGAGGCACCTCAGCAGTCTCAGTTGGCTTGAATCACAGGCAGAAGTGCATTCATTCAGCTTGCCCAGGGAGGCCTAGGATATTTTCTTTGTGGGTCCAGTTGAATTACCTCTCCAGCACTGCCTGACCCCTAGTTACCACAATTTAAGAGTAAAGAGATTACACAGTGATCCAGACTAACAACTTCTCTTGAGACAGTGGAAGATCTGGCAACACATGGCCCTTGTGTTTTCATGGAAACAAGTGGATTGTGTTTGCTAGTTTACTATGATTCCTACCCAGTCCTGTCATTCAACAGCTTTCTCTCCTCTCTCTTTCCTTCTAGTCCATGTGTCCATTTGAATTTGATTCTTATTTAATAGAAAGGTGCAGTCAAAGATCAGTTGAAGGTGTTTGTAGCACACAATGCTAGGTAGCCACAACACTGCTTTGAGTTACATGGAAATCTTATGTATCCATCAGGGAAGACCATTTGCATGGCCATATGCCAAAGTAGTTTTAAAAAAATATGCTATTGGGAACCAGCAGTTAGCGTAATGGCTATGTCGCTGGACTCCCACGTAGTTGACCGCGGTTCGCGTCTCGGACCCGGTGGCTTACAACTCACGCCGGGCGCGTGTGCGTACGTGCCCAAGATCCCGAGAGGAGAATGGAGGAGAAGGGATTGCGGCGTGACCATCCCCCCTGGGGGGTGATTTCTCGCTTTCTGTCTCTATGTCTCTCTCTGTCTGTCTGGTGAGCGCACGCGCCCTATAGCGAAAAAAACCTCTCCAAAAAAAAAAAAAATATGCTATGGAATTGTCCATTCATGTATTAATTAAGACATAACCGAAAGAGTAGAATCATTAACAGCATTTGTGTCCTTAACATACTTCATTATTACAGGGTGGCTATGAAGTTAAAAATATGGAAACAAACATAGAAGTATTCTATAAAATAGAATATGGTTAACAAATACAAGAGAGAATGTATAGAACAAAACAACAGGTACAATAAAAACTTTCATAGGGACCAGCAGATATAATGGTTACATCACTAGATTCTCATGTAGTTGACTGCAGTTCGAGTCCTGAACCTGGCAGCTTAAAACTCATGCTGGGTGTGTATGCGTGTGCGCCCGAAATCCTGAGAGGAGAATGGAGGAGAAGGGATTGTGGTGTGACCATCCTCCCTGGGGGGGTGATTTCTCGCTATATGTCTCTCTGTCTTTCTCTGTCTTCTGGCGAGTGCATGGACCATACAGCAAAAAACCTCCCTAAAGAAACAAACAAAAACTTTCATAGTGGGAACCAGCAGTTAGCGTAATGGCTATGTCGCTGGACTCCCACGTAGTTGACTGCAGTTCACATCCTGGACCCGGTGGCTTAAAACTCACGCCGGGCGCATGTGTGTGAGTGCCCAAGATCCCTAGAAGGAGAATGGAGGAGAAGGGATTGCGGCGTGACCATCCCCCCTGGGGGGTGATTTCTCGCTTTCTGTCTCTATGTCTCTCTGTCTGTCTGGCGAGCGCACGCGCCCTATAGCGAAAAACATCTCAAAAAAACCAAAAAACAAAAAACTTTCATAATGACAGGATAACTTTGAGTATGAAGAGTCAGGGGAAGACAAGACGTCTGATGAAATCTGCTAAATCTTAAAAATATAAAAATTGGAGTACTAGATATACTAAGGTGGGAAAGGTACATTCTGGAAGTTTCTTGGTACTACCATCAGTGCCAAAGGATGCCTCTTTTGGAGGAATATAATAGTTGCCCACACTGGTGATGACTTCAAGACACTTACTCCAGGTATTCTTTTTTTTTTTTTTCTTTTTTTGGAGAGGTTTTTGCTATAGGGCGTGTGTGCTCGCCAGACAGACAGAGAGAGACAGAGAGATAGAAAGCAGGAAATCACCCCCCAGGGGGGATGGCCACGCTGCAATCCCTTCTCCTCCATTCTCCTCTCGGGATCTTGGGCATGCACGCACACGCGCCCGGCGTGAGTTTAAGCCGCTGGGTCCGGGACTCGAACCGTGGTTGACTACGTGGGAGTCCAGCGACATAGCCATTACGCTAACTGCTGGTCCCGGTATTCTTTTTTTTAATAGAGGTTTTTGCTATAGGGTGCGTGTGCTCGCCAGAGAGACAGAGACAGAAAGCGAGAAATCACCCCCCAGGGTGGATTGCCATGCTGCAATCCCTTCTCCTCCACTCTCTCTTGTGATCTTGGGCACTCACGCACACATGCCCGACATGAGTTTAAGCCACCGGATCCGGAACTCGAACCGCGGTCGACTACATGGGAGTCCAGGGACATAGCCATTACGCTAACTACTTGTTCCTCCAGGTATTCTTAACTTACTGCTTATAAACCTATTATAGACCCACTCTTTATGAATTAACTCTTTCTTGAGCCTGTTAAATGGTAAAGAGAATCACAGATTAATAAAACAAGCAAGATATATAGGTACGAACAATATAGTGAATCAAAGTAGATTAGAAACTCAGCCTTGAGTGTATGTTTCCTTGGCTTTCAATATAAAGTGGAAATAGTTTACAGTTAATGTGCAGGCTAGTTATTTTCACTTTCTCATCAGAACGTTGGCTTCTTAAACAGCAACTCTCTTTTTGTAACTAGTAAAAGTAGAACTCACACACACGTCTAATGGGGTCTTCTGCAACCAATGAAAAAAGGGAGTTTTCCTTTCTCTGGAGAAACAATAAAACTGGAAGGCAGCAAGAATATGGGCGGGAGAATAATTTCCTCCTCTGAGCACATTTTCTAGAAGTTCCACCTTTTCCACAATTTATTTTGTAATCATATAGATGACATCGTGGCTGTTGAGACAAGGACAAAAAGATATCAGAAGGAGCAGTGTGAAAGCAAAACAACGGGAAGATAAAGCGTGCACCTATTAATATTCTTTCCTCCTCCAACAGAGCAGTCTCTCTTCAGCCTCCTCCTAAGGACCCCCAGCTCAAATTCCCTAACCTTAAAATCTTGCCTGGAATGTGGAAAACTATTGTAGTCTGTTTAACAAGGACGAGGGTTCTCCCTTCTGTGAACAAGTTCACTAGACAATGGTAGACAGATGCCCTAGGACAGAGGTTCTTAATCACGGCTGTTCAACAGAATCACTTGGGGGAGCTTTTCATAAATACCCATATTCTGCCTCTTCCAGTCCTCCCCTCCAACAATTAAATCAACCTCTGGGTGGCTGAGTTCAGACAGTGACATGTTTGAAAATCTCCTCAGGTGCTTTTACCAATAATTTGCAGTCGGTGTAAGAACTATAGCCTTCAAGATTTAAGTCAGTTTCTGAAATCCCGGCTGCGGTGCAGGGAATTCCAGACGTTTACAAGTTCTTCCAGTGGTCAGCACCCTCTTCAGACAGGGCAGGAGAGCAGCAAACACTGAGGAAGCCTGTCTTTTCACTCTCTCCCAACTTTCACATCAGTTCTCCATGGCCATCTTCTTTTTCCACTTTAGAGTAAGTCTGCCTTTACTGGGCATTCATGCTATTTCTAGGAGCAGCATCTCATTCCTACTCGTGATTTCTAGCTCCCACCCAAGAAGGTCCGTTGATATTTATACCATCCAGCACATCTGAACTATCCTGTGACCAGAGCTAGCCAATCAGCAGATAAACTCCCTTCCCCGAGAGCGATTGGGTCAGGATGGGCACGTGACAGGATCTGAGCCAATGAGGGGCATGTTCTCTGGTGCTTGAGAGCTGCGCAGGCGCAAACACATGTTGTAGTTGTAAGTGCCGCCAATTACCTGATTCTCATTTGGGAGGAGTCGGACCTGCACAATGGGAATCTGCCGCAGAAAGCGAGGAGGGAGGCTGGTGGTTACATGCCCAGGTACTAGCCATCCCCGGACTTCGTAGTTATGAAAGTTCTCTGTTTCCTTTCTTGCCTGAGCTAATTTGAGTGTTTTTTCTGTCACTCGCGGCTCTGCGTCCTCACCGACTTTCCCGCTCTGTCCTCTAAGAAGTGTAAGCCCCGTGTAAATCCTGTGTGACAGCCGTGGCTACGTTGAAGGGAGTGTTGCCAGAGGTCCCCTTCCTGGAAAGGCCCCGTTGGCATCCAGGCCCTCTCGTGTACAGAGTGCAGCACTGGCTGGCTTTGACCCCCGGTCCATCCTCTGGGTGCTGTTGTTCTGGGAACCGCATAGACAAGTGTCCTGAGGGCAGCCCAGGTGGGAATGCCCTCAGCTTTGCGCAGAAGCCTCTTGCAGGGTAGATGGTTTAATTTTCGGGTGATTCAGTGAGAACCAATTCAAGTTCACAGCTTTCTCTTATGGTACGTTGTCACAAAGGATGACCCATCTGAGAGTATTTAGTCACTGAGTCTCCATTTGGCATTCAGTTTTGAGTAAAAGCATACACTGTGAGCCTTTGGCAGCTTTCGAGAGTGTTACAGATAACATTTACTGAGGACTTATGTACCAGACACTGCATACACACACATATATACACACAAACTTCAGACTATGTATAATACATATAATATATTCATTTTATTCTCGTAACAACTATAGGAGGTTATTACTGTTATTTGTGCATTTTATGCATGAGAAAACCAAGGCATAGAGGGTTTTAATAATGTTCTCACAGTCAGGCAGTCATGGAGTTGCAGACCTAGGATTCCATCCCTAGGTTTTGTTTTCCAGAACCCAGATTCTTAAGCAGAATGCTTAATCTCAGCCTCAGCAAGGCTACTTACTTAACTCAAAACAAATAGTCATTTATGGCAGAAAAGAAGAAAAGATTGCGGAATCCAGGGTTGTACGTGGGTGCCTTTGGGAAACCAGCCATTTTTTTTGTAGTATATTTATGCAACCGTCTCCTCCTGCCCTATCTTGAATGAAATGTTTGCTCTGCTGGACTTGGGCTAGGCTATATAAATACATACTGATTTGGAGGGGCTGAGTCAGGGGGTGAGGGACAGAGAAACTCAGAAATCAAACTGTCATGACCACCTCTCAAGTCTAGGTATTGTCCTTAAACAGTAAAATCATAAACAGTGCTTTGTTGACAGAAGGAAACATTTAACAACATTATTCCTTTTCAATTTAATATACTAGTATCATTGGATTCCCTGGGCATTCTGATTTCTAGCCAGAGATCTGAAATGCAACCTAATTAGCAGTATCTCTTCCAAAGTAGAGCTTTCTCATCCCAGAGAACTGGGGACCATTAAAGAGTATTTCCTGTCTGATGTCCCCCATTTGCTGTACACTGATTTCAGTCTGTTCAACGTGTCCCTCCTTGCCCCAAATAGCCCAGTGGAACAAGGAGAATATAATCTTTCTTCTTGCCACACCTTGCATTTTGTTCCTTTTTTCTTCTTCTTGGTAAGGCTGAAAAACAAAGCATTTCAATGTGGCTATTCTCTCTGGTAGTTGGAGGCCAGCCCTTAGATTTCAAAGAAACCTCCTTTGTTCAAGATTTAAGAAAACAATCACTGCACAGCAAACATTGATATGACTTTTAATGGCCATTTACCTGATTAATATCCTTTCCTGCTACATGGCAGCATGAGACACAGTGCTTTAATGAAAGCCAACAACAAAGCATGGACCAGGTGTGTTACTAAGAAACAATCTCTTGTGTGATTTAATTAGTCAAAGCAGTGCATGGAGCAATTATAAGCAACCTTGCAGAAGTGGCAGCAGTATGGAGCCCTCTGCTATAAATTGGTTTTTTAAAGAAAGACATCATGATTTAATAACTGTGCATCTCTAGTGAAAGAAGAAACACATCTATTAATTGGGAACAAGAAGGAAAAAACTAACACGCTAATCACAATTTTTTTAGATCTTCCTCCACATCCCTTAATCTCTAATTGAGTACAAAAAGGAAAGAAAAACAAAAACTTAACAATTTCTAGGAGGAACTGAAAATGATTTTTTTTCTTTTTTTTTTTCTTATTTTTCTTCAGCCACTCATTCAGTATCTTCTTTGAAATTGGCACTGCAATTGGTGTGTCAACTTTGGAGAAAACCTGAAATAACCCTACTTGGTCAGGTTGAGTGCAAGACATCCTGTAATTTTAAGAGTTGCTTTTATTACATTGTATATATAAAAGAAATGGGAAGAGTGATGGTTTGATGGGGCCTTTTTTTTTTTTTTTTTTTTTTTTTTTTTTAATCCTCATGCCTTGGTTTAATGATGTGTCAACCTGCCATGGAGAGATTGACTGGCATAATGCTTATTACTTAAGATAAAGATAGATTTCTTGTGTGATGTGGGAGCTTTACAATAGATAGGGTCTTATCAGGGAAAGTCTGCCTAACCTAGGTAGGATTTGTGACTGACTTCTACATTTCAGTTCTCTATACTTCTACTTAAATTAAGGAGACAAGCGTTCAATGCAGAGAGAAGGGAATACAGATTTAAGAAGCAAAATTGAAACTTAACTATTCTACCTAGCTTCTATGTTTTCCCCAGTAGGTGTTGTAGGGTGAATTTGTGCATATCGAGGACCATAATTCTTTGAGTATGGGAACCTGAGCATTACATGCCCTCATAGAGTCCTTTATCTTTGGGAGCACTGGGCAATGCCAAGGTGGAATTCCTTTGGAACATTTTACTCTCTATAGATCTCTTAATGTATAAGGTGTTATCAAGGATTCAGACTCTCCATCTGGCATTAGGTTTTTGGTTTCTCAGGCCAGTGATGAGTTAGAGAGAGACAAGGTATTGGCAGTACTAGCTGTCAGCCTCAGGGGGTTGTAAACCATGGCCTGCCGGAAGCCTGTTTCTGTAAAGAATGTTTTATTGGAACCCAGCCACACCCATTCACTTCCATATTGTTAGGATTGTGCTACAATGGCAGAGTTGAATGATTTCCACAGAGACCATCTGGCCTACAAAGTCTAAAATATTTACTATCTATCCCTTTATGAAAAGATTTGCCAACCCTTGGGAGTTGTCAGAGATGACTTCTGGATGCGTCCTCATTGTTGCAGCTATTAGGTGGGGATGACTTTAGAGAGAGATCTTCTTCTTTTATTTCTCAGTGTCCAAGTGGCTCAGGCTGAGAAGATAGATTGCATTGGGACTTACACAATAGGGAGTTAGTCCATCTTGGCACACGGAGAGGCCATTCCCAGGCTGGAGGTGGGTGAGGTTCCCGATGCATTTGAGTCCAGCTGGAAATGTTGAAGAAACATTCTTTAAGCCTTTTATTTGTGGATAAAATATGCCCTGGACAAATAATCTTTTCTAATATATAGGATGAATTTCAAAAGAAATTTATGAATTTATTTGCTGAAAAGCATTTGAATAAAGATAAGGCTAATGACCAGGGGTGATACTTAAAATGCCTAACAACAGTTTGGCATGTGCACTGACCAAGCCTGTGAATGCTAGCCTTAGACAATGAGTGCCGCCTAATGGTCTGTCCCAGTGTGGGGTGTGCTCTGCTAATGACCCTTCTGACCATGCACCCTGACTCCCATCCATTTCTTTCCTTTCTCCATTTTTCTTGATGTGGCATTTAGCTTTCTGGAGAGTGTTGTATCCTTTTATATAGGCACCTACTAAATTTAGAGTATTTGGGAGATAGTTTTTATATAACTGGTATCATAGTGTAAGTGGTTATTCCAAAACTGACTTTTTAATTTTCTTTTAGTAAATCTTTTAGTACTAAAACAGTTAGAGTTACCTAGTTCCTTTGAGCTGCTGCATGATACAACATAGTGTAGGTGTTCTGAAACACCTATAAGAGCAATTTTAAAAATAAATTCAGATGTTATTAATAAAACACTAGTTCATTTGAAACGTCACTAAATTCAGTATCTGTTTTAGCATATGGAAGGAAAAACATAGCAGCCATCGTGGAGATCTGAGAAATATTCCCTGTTAAAAAGAGCTGCATAAAATAAGACAGAAAAAGCACATATAGTCACAGATTTGCCTGATTGGGCATTAAAAAAGTCATGGGAAGGATCTAAAAAGCAAACCTAGGGACTGGGAAAGTACCTGCCTTTATGGAATGAACTAGAGGGTGAGGATAAATGGAAGACTTTTTTTTTTTTTTTGTAGATTAAGAATTTAAAATCATGTCACTATATTCTTTGTTTAAAAGAATAAAATTAAATAATAACAAAAGCAGAAGGAGGAGTCGTGATGGTTGATGTTGGGATCCCCTGGTCAAGCCTGTGACCCCTAACAGTTGTTCTCCTATTAGACCAAATAATTGAGTACTTAAATTACTATCAACAACCTCAAGGGAGGTCTGGGGCTTTCCTGAAATAAACTGCAGATTGAAACTCTTTTCTTGAAAACATAAAATAAACATAAAACATAGATCCACTAAATTAAAATCATTCCATTGAAACTTAAACAAATAATTCCCGGGAGATCCAGCCTAGCAAACAGCAGCTGCTGCTCCTTGGGTCCCTCCCCTTCCCAGCCTGTGTTTGACCTGTAGGTCCCAGGGGTCATCTGCTTAGATGTACCTCCCCTCACCCTTCCAGCCTGTGAGTGGCAGGGGCTGAGAGAGCAGCTGTTTCTGAGAGGCAGTGGCCCCAGATGCCAAGGCTGGGACCAGAAGCTTCAGCTCTCACTCTTTCCCAAACAGCACGGTTTAAGAAGACATCTTTATATCTCCCTGTATCTCTAGGGCCTATAAGGACCCCCAGAAAATCTTCCAGCTAGGATGGGAGAAGATTTTTGAATGTGCTTCTCATCAAAGGGAATTTGATTCTAGTAGTCAGATTTCTCTTCTTATTATAAAACATTTATTAAACACTTACTATGTGCCAGGCATTTTTCTAAGAATGGATTATTGAATTATCATTTACACATATTGTGACATTATACCCGTTTTACAGATGAGGAAGCTCAAGGTGGTTAAAAAATTAATCATCCAGGGACTGGGGGTTAGATTGACATCTAAATTTCCAAGTTGTGTGTGTGTGTGTGTGTGTGTGTGTGTGTTGTTATTTTTTAATGCCAGAGGGCATGTATGTGCACAAGAGTGAAAGAAAGTGAGAGAGCATGTGTGCACACATTCCCCAGTGAAGCCTGGTCATGCTATCATCCTTTTTTCTCCAATTCTTCACCCTATCAGGATGTTGGACATGCACACTCAAAGTGTTTTTCAAGCTCATGGGGCTAGGACTCGAACCCTGGTTGGCCATGTGGAATACTGCTTCCTCTGTGCTAAGACTAACTGCTACTCAATAGTACTGGACCCAGAGCTGGTGCTAGGGGACACACTATAGTCACCTTGTATCTCAAAGGCTGAACCTCATATTTAGATATCAGGATGAATACTCATTCCCAATAAAGGATGAGATGCCTCAGAAATCCTGGAGTGGGACTTACTAAATGTAAAACATAACCTCTGAAATGAGTGGCTTGCAGCAGTAGTAACCATTTCATCAAGACCAAGGAATGTATTCAGGATCTTCTCTGTGCAGGAAACTGGGAAGAATAAAGAATTATAATGCTATCCAGTACGTACTGAGCATTTACTTTTGCCGAGCCCTGTTCTAAGATCTCCACTTAACACACTTTTTCCCAGTAATGCTATGGTATGGTGTATTTTATTTTTCCCATTTTATATATAAGGAAACTGAGGCCTAGAGAGAGTCAACGTATCACAGGTAATAAGTAGTGGGCTGGGATTCAAATTCAAGTGTCTAATAACATATCTTAAACATATTTTATGTCATGTCATATCACATATGTCACATATCATGGGGGTAGGTAGTACTAACATGATTTATCATAAGTTATATTAATGCTGACAACTTACATAACGCAGTGGTTGCTATGTTTCTCCACTGATTTTTCCCTTTCTATAGTCTGTTCTTTGGAAATGAGTCACTAAATCTAGCCTACACTCAAAAATAAGTTAATTAAGCTCCACATTTCTGGGTAAGGAATATCTACATATCTAATCTGGAAATATTTGGTAAGAAAGATTTTTTTCCTTTTCCCCATTTATTTATTCAAGGGTTTGTTTATATCATAGTGGACTTTATTTTTGTACTTTGTGTTATAATTCAATACTACATTTCTTTGTTGCTCAAATTACTCTTAACATGGGTGCCTAGGAGTTCTGTCATATGTTAGGTCTTGTGTCACTTTGACATACCTCCAGCCTTTTTGTTTTATGAACACTTCGTCGCTTTCTTGTGCTACAAGATGATGAAGCTCCTAGTTTTATGCCCCATCCTTTGAATTAACCATTTTTCTGAGGAGTCTTGACTCCTTCTAATGAAGAATGGTATTTAGTAACCAAGATCTGGATACTGGGAGTGCTCCTTGTTAACTAGAGTGTCACTGCATCTACACTGGGCATGCTCATTGTTAATGGGAGAGTCACTGCATCTAGACCTTCTCAGTAGACAGAATTAGAAAATATATGTATACTAAGCAATACACACACACACACACCTGTAATTACTTCTGTATCTATTTACCTGCATTTAATTACATTTACATGAGTTTATACTGACATCTCTGATTCAGTGCCACAAATTTAATTCTAGCTTTCCTCTGCTTATCTGCAAGCTGCTTTCTCTGGTGTGAGAAACCTGACTCCCATTATCTGCCATTTATTTACATAGTTGTTCAACTCTGATATATAGGTGACTCCAGAACTGTTAGCCCATGCCTCTGAGAGAAACAGTTTACCAACTAGAGTACAACGATTTTATGAAGCTTTACAGTTCTAGTCAAAATACCATTTTTTATTGTTACTTCAGTGAATAGTAGACTCTTGGGGAGAATAAGCAAAACCAGGAAGCAGGTACATTGTGGTCACCATTAGGATTATTCACTGATACTTTTAGTTTACTTCTTTTGGGCACATGGGAGGTTTTACTTTCCTTGTCCTCCCCTTAGCTCTTAGACAAGACCTGCTCTCAGTGAAATTGAAGAGAAGGTGACACATGTTGCCTCCAGGAAGAAGGATTTGATTGGTTGTTACAGGATGTTTCTATCCCCCTCTTCTCATGCTTTAGCAATTATTGAAGCATAAATTGCTAAAAATATATAAACTGAGTCATCACATGGGAACTATTGACCTGGGAATATTATTTAGACCCATAGTGGATTTTTTTTTTTTTTTTTTTTTTTGAGAGAGGTTTTTTGCTATAGGGCGCGTGCGCTCGCCAGACAGACAGAGAGAGACATAGAGACAGAAAGCGAGAAATCACCCCCCAGGGGGGATGGTCACGCCGCAATCCCTTCTCCTCCATTCTCCTCTCGGGATCTTGGGCACGCACGCACACGCGCCGGGCGTGAGTTGTAAGCCACCGGGTCCGAGACGCGAACCGCGGTCGACTACGTGGGAGTCCAGCGACATAGCCATTACGCTAACTGCTGGTTCCCTGGATTTTTTTTTTTTTTAATTGCTAGAAGGCATATGTACTCCAGAGAAAGAAAGCATCCCCACTAATGGGGTGTGTGTGTGTGTGTATGTGTGTGTGTGTGTGTGTGCTTTTTTCCTCCTCAGATGCAGAAAGTCTCATGTATACGATATTTCACATTCCATTTCAGCTGGGTGCATGGACTGTGTGAAACCTGTTTAGATCTCATGGCCCATCTCAAGTAGGCAGCCGATATTTTCTTCACTGATATGGGAATGTGGGTTCTGTGTTCAGGGCATATGCCTTTGGTATTAAGGTTCAGGTTGATCCACGCAGGTGCAGGTCATTGGAGAGAGAGCTTCTTGGAAGAGGTGGTAATCAGGCTGACCCTAAAGGGAAGACAGAAGAGAGTGGGCAAGTTTCAGATGGAGGTCATTTAGGTAGGAAGTGGTGAAAGAGGTCTTCATTTTCAGGATTAACATACTCCAGATCCCACCATTTAAACTCCCATGTTAAGGCAATGTTAGCCCTGTGAATCTCTTTCACTTGTTCAGAGGTCAAGAGGGAAACTTAACCCTGACTGGATATGTTGAGCAAGACTTTGAAGACCTTGCAAGTTGTTGCAAACTCTAATGTCCTCAATGCCCAGTAGGTTTAATCAGTGAGTGAAGTGAACTAGGTGAAGTACAATAGGGAATGGAGTGGATTGTTGTGAACTGAAGAGCATGTGGCCTATCTCAGATTGGCAGCTGCTTTCATCCTCTGATAGCTGCTATGTGGTAATGTGAGTTCAATGTTCCACCGTTCTGATTTTTCAAGGAAAAATATAAATCTCTGTGTGCACATGTTTTGGTGAAATAATCCTGATTTTTAAAAAATAAAACCAGAGTGGGTGGCAGCTGGATGTGCAATTGGGTAAGTTGTCTTTTTGGCTGAGAGTGGTAGAGTAGGTCTACCCAGGGGAAGGGATGCTTTTTCTAAACCACACATAAGTGCACATAGGACTGCAGGAGTGCTGACTAGGTCATACTCAGCTTACGGTCCTCCAATTCAAAACCTCTGGTTTGGGAGCTTCTTGTTTTCTCTGTTTCCAGTAGGCTTTTTGGTTAGCGTATGTGAACAGCTCACAGGGCACACACAGTTGAAAGCAATCAGCCCTCTGATTTATGTGTGAACCTGATTCCCCTACGGATAATATGAGTGAGGGAAATATTGGTGGGCATTATGTGTCCTGGCTGCTAGGTGTTTCTAAACAGATGCTATTTACCTGGTGGTTGTTTTCATAAACTACTGCATTACCTGATTTTGCAGGAGGCCATGCAGATCTAACCATGTGATTCTTGACAACTCAAAGGATGAAATAAAGACAAAAGCAGGGTAAAATTACTCGTTATGCACACTCTGTGCACTGCACACATAATACTAGTAATTTGGAGAGGAGCAAGTGTCTAAGCTATCATTAGGGGCACTAATATATTTTCCTAGTATGATTTCACATACTATCAATAGTTGTTCATTCCATGAACCGCCCCTTCATGCAGTTTTCTGTTTTTCTTTCCTTTTCTTGGATTGCACAACTTCCAGGGCAACAAAAATGAATAGAAACGTGTTTGGACTTCCTCACCAGAGCAGCATGCTTGCAGTCTCCCTGCAGGGCCTCTGTGAGTTATAAACAAACCAAACTTTCAGGGTGAATGGTATATCCTGAAACACAGTCTACCCTGTGGAAAAGAGAAGGGATTCTCTGGACCGAAGAGTGTGAATGTGGTTGCAGATCTGCCTCATGGTTATGGGGCCTCAAGAGTCCACCTGAGGGTGTGAGGTTCAACTGGCTTCATGACAGACCAAACAGATCACATAGTAAGTCGAGATGGGACCAATGGTTTAGCAATAATTCAGGCCTTCCAAGAGTGAACAAGCCATGGTCTACTTTATCCAGAGTACACTGAAAAGTGTGAAGATATGATGTTCCTATTTTAAAGAAATTTTCCTAGCACATTATTGGTAAGGCATTTAAATTTTCCTTACTTCTTCTTTCTTTGTTTTTCACTATTTTCTTTTACTATTAGGTTCTGTTATTGAAGTTCTAACACCCTTCTCTTATGAGAATTATTCTGAGTTCTGATGGGCCTCCAAGGGGCCAATCTCCAAAAAAGAAAAAGAAACAGACAAATGCCTAATGAACTTCTTTAGTTTCTGATTTTTTTTTTTCTTTTCTGTCATTGCATATAATCAGAAGAGAGAAGGAACTCTTTCTTGTTGTTCATTGTTAGTAAGGAACCTATTCTGTCTAATACAGGTAGGAAGCTTTCCAGGTTTAGTACTGACAGCCAGAGTCCAGAATTTCGTGAACATTCAATAATTTAGTGGTTTTAAAATTGCATATTAGAAACTCTCTGAAGATCTTGAGTTAGTAGGTATTGGATAAGGTCTAGTTCTCTGCAGCTTTTTTTTTTTTTTTAAATCCTGAAAGGGAATTCTGACATATAGCCAAAGAAGGAAATGTATATTTTTTAGATGGAAAGGTAATTGAATTCAGGAAGGAGTAGAAATGCAACTAGACTAAGTAGTGTTTGTATTAGAGGGGAGACAGGAAGTCTGCAATAGCACAATGTTAACCTGAATTTAAAGAATTTTCCTTCCACTTTGATTTTATCCATTTTGTTTGTTCTAGGACTCATGGTGTTTTATGAGACTTTGTCTCATAACCCATCAGTAGGATAGATGGGTTGTAGACACATATTGTAACACCTCATTTACCTATTTAATAAATATGTGTTGTGATTCCTTTGAGGAACTGTAGAAACACGTATATACTGTAATGGTTAATTTTATGTGTTGAGTTAACTGGACTAGTGGATGCTCAGATAGCTGGTAAAACATCACATGGGGTGTGTCTCTGAGAGTGTTCAGGAAGAGATTAGTATTTGAATCAGTAGGTTGAGTAAAGATCCATTCTCGCCAGTCTGGACAAGCATTCTCAAAGCTGATAGAGGTTGGAATAGAACAAAAAGTCAGAGAAAGGGTGAATTCTCTTTTGACTCTTGAGCTGGGACCTCTTATCTTCTCTACCCATTGGACATAAGAGATCCTCATTCTCTGTCCTCTAAACTCTGTGACTTAAACCTGTAGCTTCTCCTACCTTATTCTCTCCATCCTTGGTTCTTAGGCCTTTGACTACTGTACTTTCAAGAAAATCTGGTATGTGTATGTTAATATCAGACAAAGTGGACTTCAAAACAGGAAATATTACTGGAAATAAGAGAGATGTTTCATAATTATAGGGCTAATTTATCACAAAGACATAATAACCTTAAATGTGTGTATATATATATATATATATATACACACATATATATACACATATATTTAATAATAGTGTATTAAATATATATATTGAATATATATAATAACATATATTATTAAATATATATATAATACACTATTATATATGTGTGTGTGTGTATATATATATATATATACACACACACACACACACACACACACAAACTACAGGCAGTAAGGATCGACAAATGGGAGAAATAGATCGATCTATAATTAGAGTTAGAGACCTAATTACTCTTTTGTTGGTAACTGATAGAAAAGTAGACCAAAAAATCAGAAAGAGAATACATGATTTGAGCACTGTCAACCAACATGATGTAATAGACATTTATACATTTTTTAGACTTAACAGATACAGAATATACATTTTTATTGAGCACACATAAAAGATTAATCAAGATTGACCAGATTATGAGCCATAAAAGACCTGCCCACTCTACCCCCCACCATTTTCAAACTTTGAACTCAAACAAAGTATGTTGTGTAATATAGAATTAAATTACTAGTCAGTAAAGAAAATACATTTATAATCCTGCAAACACTTGGAAATTAAGCAATATACTAAATAACCCACAAGTCAGATAATTTATTGGGGAAATTAGAAGATATTTTCAACTAAATGAAAAAGCAAACACAAATATCAAAATTTGTAGAGTACAACTCAATTTGTACTGAGAGAAAATCATACCTTTAAATATTAAAAGTAGAAAAAAAATCTACAAATTATTATGTAAAATTTTATTTTAAGAAACTAGAAACAATAGAGCAAAATAAACCCAAAGTAAATAACAGGAGCTAACAAGTATGAAAAATTAAAACAATAGGTAATTGTCAAGTACAAAAGTTTATTGTTTATTTTAGACAAATTTTTAATACAATTGACAAACTTCTAACAAGACTGATCAAGAAAAAAGAGAGAAGACTCAAGAACCAACACTAAGAGTGAAAGAAGACATCACTTAATGTCATCAAATTTTATAACATAAGACAAAATGAACACATTTCTTAAATACAACTTGTCAAAATTGATTAAAAAGGAATAAATGATCTGAGTAGCTTTAAATATTCAATTAAAATTGAAGTTATAATTAAAAACATTTTCACAAAGAATACTCCTATCTCTAACATCTTCACTGAATTTTATTACATGTTTAAGAAAGCAATGATACCAGTCATACAAACTTATTTTAAAAAATAGAGAAAAAGAGACTTTTTAACTCATAAAACCGGCATGCCAAATCTGACAAAGATACTATAAGAAAAGAAAACTGAAGGTTATAATCCCTCATTAAAATAGATTTTAAAATCCTTAATGTAATATTCCCAGTTTATATAATAATATATAAAAAATATAGAATATTATGACCAAGTGGGCTTAATTTTAGAAATGCAAGTTTTTTTTTTAACATTCAAAATCAGTGTAACTCACCACATTTGCAGCATAAAAGACAAAAAAATCATATGATTTTTAAGACGTGCAGGAAAAATATTTGAGAAAATCCAGCACACATTTATGTATAAAAAACAAGGAAGGCAAACCTCTGAGCAAATTAGGAAAAGAGAAGAATTTCCTCTATTTAATGTAGGACTCTCTGAAAAAGATGTCATCATTCTTAATGGTGAAATATTGAAAACATTAACATCATTTGTTAACATCATTTTTAATGGTGAAATATTGAAAATATTCATCATAAGATTGATAACAGGCAAATATTTCTATTCTAGTCCATTTCTCTTCAACATTGTGCTAGAGTCCAAAGCAAGAAAACATTGAGAATGATGAAGTAACACTATTCACAATGACATGACTGTGTATATAAAGGAATAATAATAATAAAAAAGACTGTCTGATAGGTGCATTCAGCAAAGTCCTAGTTTAAAAAGCCACTATATAAAAATTGTATGTTTTCCTATTAGCAACAAATAATTAGATATAAAATTTTAAAAAATACCACTCATAAAGGCATAAAGCAAACAAATATCTAGAACTAAATTTAGCAAAAGGTTTAAAAATATCCCTATAGTAAAATCTATAAAATACTTTTGAGGAAAAAGTGTACCTAAATAATAGAGTTTTGGTATGCTCATGTGTTAGAAGACTCAATATTGTAAAGATGTCAGATTTCACCAAAACTGATCTATGGAATTCTATCAAAATTCCATTAGACATTTTGGTGGAAATAGACAAGCCACTACTAAAATTGACATAGAAATATAAAGAACTTAAAAGAGAAGAACAATAATGAAAAAGAACAAAATTGGAAGACTTACACTACCTGATTTAAAATTTTTTTCTCTTTAAATATTTATTGTAATTTATGATTTACATATAATTATTACACATCTTAGTAGGGTAAAGAATGGTCTTTCAAAATGTGCATATATATATGTGTGTGTGTATATATATATATGTATAATACATATTATGTGTAATAAACAAATTGAAGATATAAACATATTTACCATCTCATCTTTTAACATTATATTTTATGTTGTGAACTTTGGAAACTCACTTCAGTTGTTATTAGGCAAGTATGTAGTGAATTGTCTATGATGTTCTTTTTTGAGGTACAGCGCTAAAGAAAAATATAAATTTTTATTGATAATTAAAAATTAGTCAACCAAAGATCTCATAATTTATCAAACGGTGTTAACATAGCCAATGAAACAAGAATTTGTAATTTTCACATAGAAGACTGTGGGGCATAGAGTTTATAATCTGGAAAAGTCTATGGGTATCAATTATTGATCCAGTTAGAGATAGGTAAAATTGTACATAACAATAGCTCATTAGGAAGAGAGAGAAAAAGAACAATTTCACTCACACACTGTGAGTTCTTATAAGACCATAGTATTGTCCTGTGCATAAAGAAGTAAGCCCTCAAAAAAAGCCAAAACAAAACAAAATCGGGAAGAGATGTTTAGAAGTGAAGATATGGCAAAGGGAGTGATTTGGTGATTTATAGGCTTTACAAAGTTCTTGATGTTAGCCTCTTTAAAATTCATTCCAAAGAAAGACTCAGCTACTTGTAACATTTTGGACTTTTCCTCTATTATCTAGTTTTATACAATGAGTAATGGTTATAATAAAGATGTAGATTGTAACCTACGGAGATAACTGTCTATCAAATAATTGGTGGGTTTGTAATTAAACCTGCCTGTGTGTAAAATAGTTGAATCTGCATTTTTAGATGTTTAGTTGGGAATTTAGCTCCAAAATTCAGTGTTATTATCAATATGTGTGGACTTATTCTTTTTTCTAGTTGTTTTGTGTTTTATTTCTATTTGTCTCCCTTTAATTTTCCCAGTGTAGTAGTCCCTTAAGTATATTTCCTGAAGAGCTGGTTTTATTTTGGTGAATTCTTTCAGCATTTATTTATCTGTGAATGATTTTATTTCTCCTTCCTATTTGGAGGGTAATCTTTCCAGTATAGTACTCTTGACTGAAATTGCTTTTTTTTTTCCCAGAGTCTTAAATATGTCTTTTCATTTTTTTCTTGCCTGTATTATTTCAGTTGAAAGATCGGATGTTAGTCTAATGGGGTAAACTTTGTAAGTAACTTGGCATTTCTCTCTTGTCATTTTTAGAATATTTTTTGTCTTTGATTTTTACAAATTTGGCTATGATTTGCCTTGGAGAAGATCTTATGTTGTATCTATTTGGTGTTCTTTGTATTTCCTGGATTTAGATGTCTTCATGGCTCTCTAAATTTGGGAAGTTTTCAGCTAATATATTATGAAAGATGTTTTCTATGCTTTTACCTGCCTCTTCACTTTCTCGTATACCTATTATGCAGATATTCAGCTGTTTAATGTGTCTAGGATGTCTGTATATTGTCCTCATTTTGGGTGATTATTCTTCTATTGTTTTCAGTTGCTTGGACTTAGTAAGTTTTGCCTTCAAGGTCAGAGATTCTTTCTTCTGCTGTTGATACTCTCGAGGGAGGTTTTGATTTCTTGCATTGTATTCTTTATGTTTAGAAATTCTGTTTGATTCTTTTTCAGTGTGTCTTTCTTTTTATGGAGTTCCTTCTTTAAGCCATGGAAAGATTTTCTCATCTTCTGGAAATGATTTTCTTTCTCTTGGGGTTCTGTTTTGATTTTTAGTCATCTGATGATGACTAAACATCAAAAGTAAGTTCTTCATACTTCTTTGGAGTATGTTTCTATAGCTGTGTGCTGCTGCACTTCTCTCTGAATTGTGTAAGCTCTGTGCCAATTTCCCTCCTCTACTGTGGGTGAGAGTGTAGAATCTATAATAGGAGTTTTGGGTTCAGGTTTTCAGAGGGGAATATTTCTCCTTTCACTGCTAAGGGAGGTATGGGGAAAGAATTTCTCTAGAGTTTCCTATTTTTAGATGTTTGGTTCTTGTATATCCAAACCTAACTACTCCCAATGTGGATGGAGGTTGAGCTAAAAGATAGAATGTAAAGTGGTAGATGACTTCATGAACACACTGTATGGGTGAGAGCGCTCCTCCTCCCTCATAGCAGCCTGAGCAGGGGTCACTGCTGATGAGCTCAAGCCAAGTGACTTGACTTGGGCCTGCCTGTTAGTCCTGGATGGGTAAGGGACAGAATGGAGTCAGCACACATGGGGCAGCAGTTCCTATCTTTTATCTCAGGGATTGCAGGGTTTCCCTGTTGCTCTTTTCTGTCTCTGGGATTGCAGAGACCAGGTATTGGTTCTTAATTTTTAATTTTTAATTTTTTTTGGAGAGGTTTTTGCTATAGGGCATGTGCGCTCGCCAGAGAGACAGAGACAGAGAGAGAGAAAATGAGAAATCACCCCCAGGGGGGGATGGCCATGCCACAATCCCTTATCCTCCATTCTCCTCTCAGGATCTTGGGCACGCACACACACGCACCCAGCGTGAGTTTTAAGCCACCGGGTCCAGGACGAGAACCGTGGTTGACTACATGGGAGTCCAGCGACATAGCCATTGCACTAACTGCTGGTCTCGGTTCTTAAAAGCTGAAGACCCCTTCCTGTACCACAGTAGGCTGGATGTGGATCCCTGCTGATGAACTCAAGCTGAGTTACTTGCCTATTGGTCCTTCTATAAGCCTTGGGCCTGCCTCTTGGTCTTTCTAGGATTGTAGGGTCTCTGTTTCTTCTTCTGTCACTGCGCTACCTAATTTTAATACTTACATAAAACTATGACAATCAAAATAATATAATACTGATGTAGGAATAGACAAATAGATCAATGGAACAAAAAATAAAGCTCTAAAAAGATCTATTAATTAATGTGTAAAATGCATACTAATTAACATAGTCAATTTTTGAAGAAAACACCATGCAATTCAATAAGAAAAGGAAGATCTCTTAACCAATGATGGTCAGCTGCATATCTGTATAGGAAACAAATTGAACTTCAACTCATATCTTACACCATACTCAAAAATTTAAGTGGAAATGTATAACAAGATCAAAATGTAAAGGAAGAAATTAAAAAGCTCTTAAACAAACAAAAAGGCAAATATCTATGTGACATAGGGTAAGATTTTTTTAAGATGGAATATAAAGTGCAAAACCCATGAAGGAAAAAGAATAAACTTGACTTCAATAGAATTAATATTTTCTACTTATCAATAGTAACTATTAAATAATTAAAAACCAAAACTACCGGAGGAAAACATTTACAATATTTTCCACAAAGTACTCCATATATATCCATAAGGACTCATACACAGAATATGTATTTTTAAAACTCCTACAAATAAGTGCCAAAAAAGAGGAACAAAATTACAAAACGGGGGGAACCAGCAGTTAGCGTAATGGCTATGTCGCTGGACTCCCACGTAGTCGACCGCAGTTCGCGTCCCGGACCCAGTGGCTTAAAACTCACGCCGGGTGCATGTGCGTGCGTGCCCAAGATCCCGAGAGGAGAATGGAGGAGAAGGGATTGTGGCATGACCATCCCCCCGGGGGGTGATTTCTCGCTTTCTGTCTCTCTCTGTCTGTCTGGCGAGCGTACGCACCCTATAGTGAAAACCTCCTCCCCCCCCCCAAAAAAAAATTACAAAACAGGCAAAAGACAGACAATTCAGAAAAGAGGATATACCAATGACCACAAAGTCACACATGAATAGATACTAACATTGTAAATTTCCTGGAGAATGCAAATTAAAACCATAATGTGTTGGGGGCCAGCAGATGGCATGGTGGTTAAGGCACTGGACTTCCACATGGGTGACTGTGGTTGAGTTCTGGACCTGGTGCCTTGAAACTCACACCAGCCATGTGTGTGAATGCCCAAAATCCTAAGAGGAGAATGGAGAAGAAGGGATTGAGGCTTGTCCATCACATCTGCTTCCACCCCCTCAGAGGGGGTGATTTTTTTGCTTTCTATCTCCCTTTCTCTCAGATGAATGCACATGCCCTATAGTAAAAATCTCAAAACAAAACAAAACAAAACATAATGTATCTAAGAAACTATTTATACTTCTAAAATCTGTAAAATGTAAAAGTACCTAATGCTGGACCAGCAGGTGGCATGATGGTTAAGGCGTTGTATCCCACGAGGCTTACCACAATTAATGTCTTGGACCCAGTGGCTTGAAAATCACACTGGGTGTATGTGTATGAATGCTAGAATCCTCAGAGGAGAAGGGATTTTGGCGGGCTATTCCCTTTAGAAGGTAATTTCTCATTTCCCCTCTCTCTGTCTCTGGCATGTGCATATACCCTGTGACAAAAACCTAAAAAAAAACCCAAAAAACAAAGAAACAAAAAATCTGCATGCATGCTAAAGGAGACAGAGCAGCCGGATTGCTTGTGTATTGTTGGTGGAAGTATAAAATTATACAACTACTTCAGGAAACTAGTCTTTTATATAGTTAAATTTATACCAACCCCAATGATCTAGCAATTCAGCTACTACCTATTTACCTAAAAGAAATTGAAGCATATTTTTGCAAAATGATGTGTGCAAGAATCCTCATTGCAGCTTTACTTATATCAGATAAAATTCTGAAAGTGTTTGAATGTCCATCAACATCAACATCAAAAAAAATAAAAAGGATAGAGAATCATGGTAAATCTAGGCAATGGAATAGTATGTAGCAAAAAAAGAAACACATTATTCATTCACACAGCAACATGGGTAAAAAAAAACATAAAAGAAAAACCAAAGTATGATACATGAATTAATCAGGACAAAAATATCTTATACTGTATGATTCCATTCATATGAAATCAAAAGGCAGGCAGAACTAGAGTGTAGAAACCAAAATAGTGATTTCCTCAGGTAAGGAGGAAGATAAAACTGGACAAGGATATAAGAGTACTTTCCAAATGCTCTGTAACTTCCTTAATGATTATATACATTTGCCAAAATGCACCAAAATATAGATATTTAGAATCTGTGCATTTACTGTGTACAGTTGCATCTAGGAGAGGAATGCATGAATTCCTGTTATGTGTTAGACACTGTGCTGGGCACTGGGGATAGGGTGGTGAGCAAACATAGGCATGGGCCCTACCTTCATGGAACTTGGAGATGAAAGGAGGAGAAAGACATATATGAAGAAAAATCACACACTTGAACATTTGAAAAATCCATATGCGTGAAAAGCTGAGCAGGAAAGATGATAATATAATAGGTATGAATAGCTGTCCCTAAACACAGGTGTACAAAAAGCATCACTTTCTTTCCTTTTAAAACATCTTAGTTCTTCCCCTGACTGGGCAGGTAATAAGTTCCATTTCCACTTACTTTGGGGCTGCCTCTCCTTTCTTGGTCACTCTAGACTTAGGGTGCTTTAGTGGTGCCTGGACAGTGCAATGAAGACGTCCAGATTTCAGGCTGTCACCGTTGTTACTGACCTTGGTCCTTTTTTGTCCAATGTGGAAGTGAGTGTCCTTGAAGGCCTGAGACATGTCCTATTGGCCTCACATGGAATTCTCTGGAAATACTATGTAGCCATCCTTTGTCGATCTCACCATTTCTTTCTGGGCCTGTCTAGGAGCAAAAGGAAAGTTCTCCACTGCTTGTAGGGTTTCTCATTTTCTCTTCTTCTATACGCCTCCCTCTGTCTCCCCTCTGGATTACCTAGCATTATCTCTTCAGTGGGCTTACACAGCTTGCAAAGACAGGATACTTTTGCTTTCTACTCTGTAAAACTTGATAAGGGAAGAGAGAACCAGAAGGGCAAGCTACAGTCTGAAATGTGAGAAAGAAAGAAATACATACATACAGCAAAAATGTTTTAATAAATGATTCCAAGATTATAAACTAGAGCAAGGTGGTTCAGTGAGGGAAGCCAGGGATGAGTTTTCTCTGAGGAACTGATGATTGAGTTGAATTTTTGGAAGAAGAGGTATAATCGATGAATTAAGGTAAGAGTGAGGGAAAAATGCTTCAGAGAGTAGGGCAGCATATATAAAGGCATTGTGGTGAAATGAAGTATGTTTTATTAAAGAGACTGAAAGGAGGCCAGGGGAGCTGCCATGCTAGGAGCAAAGGAGAGAGGTATATAATAAGACCAGAGAGGCCAGATTTGGAAAGGCCAAGAGTTTCATCTTAGGAAACTGTTGAAGGATTCCAAACTCCTTTTTTTTATCCCTTCACCTTTTAAAGTATGTTTGACTAGAGTATTCATCATGGGTATGGCTGGTCCTCAATTCTACCCACTGCTGGGGCCTGTTGGGACTGATTCTAAATGAAATTAGGAAGCCCCAAGACCATCCCTGTAGATCTTGTAGATTCAGAAGGGCCACTGTCCTCAGAGATGGGTGTGCACACACAGATGGGTAACGTACTCCAACCAACTCTTACTACTGCATATTTCAGCACCTGGGATGTATGATCATTTTCCGCCTTGATTCCAAGTAGTTAGGTGAAATGGCTGGAGAAATAAAAGTAATTTAGGTTATAAATGAGAATGCTAACCATATGATAGGTTGCTATAAAGGAAGACCAACATTAATGTGCAGTAATTTGCAATTTGAACTTACAGAGAAGTGAATTATGTACTGTAATAATAAGGAGACAAAAAAGTTATATGAATACTTACTGTAGGGACAGCTATTTCTGCAATGAGATTTTTACAATCTGGGTGCATGTCTGTGCATAATTTCCATATGCTTCTCAGGTATCATATGTTATATCTGAAGACAGAAAGGGGTTAGGGTCCAAAGGAGGGAAAAAAATCTGCTATTAAACTCATTAATTTCAGAATTCTAGTTGTAGAGCGATTGTGAAAGACAATCATTTCTTGGCTTGACTCTGGTCTTGTGCTGTAATGCTAAGTGTGAATGTGTGAAAATGTTGAGTGCATCTGCTAAGAGAAGCAAAATGTAGTGAAACTTTATTTATTTAACCTTATCTTGTCAGTAATAAGGATGGGGAATCTATGAAGAAAGGAAGAATCTTTCTTAAAATAGAAGCTGGAAGTGGGAAGAAAATGGAGTGATGTACTTAAAATACTGAATAGAGTGTTTTAATTTCTGTTTTCTAGCACCTTCAAGTACTTTAGAAGCACAGATTTACATATCATTTATAAATCAGTTGCTTATTCCAAAAGTATTTTTATTAGGCAATAGTTTGAACTTGATACTATAGCTTGAATGACTGTATGTTCCTGAAAGGAATACAGCCAGCTGCATTTCTTTAAATATATTCTAGAACTCTTCCTTAACCCAGAACCAATGTCCTATTTTCCCAAACAGTTCTACCCGCCAAAGCTTTGGATGAAGTGAGGCAGTTCTAAGCTAGCATCATTGCTGGGGGGATGCTAATTACCACAGGGAGCTGAAAGGCCTGGGCCCTAGGTTCGCAGGGAGAACTTCATACCAGAGACATGACTGTTATGTTGTAATTCCAGCAGAGACCTTCAACAGAGAATAACCCGGCTGTGCAATACCACCGTCCTTTGGTGTCTTGTTTATGCTGAGTTCCAAATTGCTGCTCTGAAATTTTACTTGTCTCTGATTTGCTGTTTCTTGGTAAGTTTTCTTCTCCAGACTTTTATCATTTGTCCATTGCCTCGCTACCCAGCTGCTTATCACTTCACAGAGCAGAGGGGTAAGATCAAGGGAGGTCCTTTTGTAGACCTCCCTCTTCAAGGTGTTATATAACCTTCTGGCTATTGTTATCTTTCTCGTTTGCACATTTGCCTCTTCTGTTGTATAAGAGAATGGGGAGGGGAGGTATGTACCAGAGTAGGACCTGGGGCCATTTCAGATACCTCTTCTTTTCTCCAACTTTCTCTGCTGATGGGATACCCAATTGCCCTCTGCTAATTGCATTCCCTGCCCCATAATACTTTTTTCATTTTTAATTTTTTAAGAGTTTTAAATTTAATTTTTCTATGGGTGAGACAGACAGAGGGAAAGCGAGAGAAAGAGAGAGAAAAATATAGGGAGAGAACTCACAACAGGGTCCTAAAGCTGCAATCCCCTCCCTGCCTCAAGTCAGCCTTGGATCATGGGCATGCGCATGCCTGGTGCACTCAGGGAGGTCTCCAAACACAAACCTGGAAACTTTCCATGTGGGTCAGGTTTGTAGAGTGTTGTGTTTCATCACTATGCCACGGTCTGGCCCCTCATTTTTTACTTTTATTTAGTATTGTCAAAGGATTTACCATTATTTTGACGCTTAAATTGCCAAATTGACTTCTTGATTATATTCACAGCAGTAAAGTAAACCAATTTTTTAAAATTTATTTTTATATACATTTCTTCAAAAACTCCCAGGAACTTTACATTTATTGTGCTGTGTTGTGTCTGGTATGGCTAGCTTTAATGTGTGCATGATTTTCTAGCAGATATCATGCCAAGTACTGATTTTCAGTGTCATAGCAAGGCATGATCATGAGGTTTCAAGCAAGGAGTACCTAGATTAGCTAAGGACATTAGGAAGGCCTTCGTAAATAATATAGCTAAACCCTATAGGATGTCCTTAATGAAAAGGTCTCAAATTTAGCTGCCCATTAGAATCTCTCTCCTTATTTCTGTCTCTGTCACTCATAGAATGAATAAATAAATAAATACATTTTTAGAATATGAAAAATGAGAAAGAAAACTTACAGGTGTGGAGAATGCCATTAATAGAGGGTAGCTGGCATCTGCCCAGTGGAGAAAGTTAGGAAGGAGAACAGTGTATCTGAAAGTACCCCAGATTTAAGCCTTGTGGATACTTTCCCTTTCCTGTTCTGATACACAGCAGAAAATGCACAAATGCAAAAGGGGAAGTCACAGAAAATACCAAAACTTGGGTCCTGACTCAGTAGGTCCAGAGTAAGGCCCAGACATTGAAATGATTTGAAAAACTCTCCCGATAATTCTAGTGTGCAATCTGGGCTAAAGCTATTAATTGATTGAATCTCTTCCGTTACAGAGGAGTTACTTGAATTCATCACATCTGTTTCCTTACATCTATTGGAGGTGTCATCATAGTACTACCATTCAGTCATTTTCCTCTTTCTTTATAAGTATAAGAAAGAGTATTAAAACAAGTTGGCTGGGACCAGCAGTTAGCGTAATGGCTATGTCGCTGGACTCCCATGTAGTCGACCGCGGTTCAAGTCCTGGACCTGGCGACTTAAACTCATGCCGGGTGCGTGTGTGTGTGTGTCCAAGATCCTGAGAGAAAAAAAAAAAAAAAAATGAAAAAAATTTTAATAAAAACTGCCAGATTGCTCTTCAAAATGGTTTTTATCAATTTACATTTCTACCAAAAGTGGTGAAGGTAACTATTTCCTCACTCCTTTACTAATCTATTAAGTAAAACTATATATCATTGTCAATTGGATTTGTTTCTTTAACAAAGAGTTAGGATTAAGTATCTTCTTGTACAAAGATCAGCTCTTTGAATTTCTTTTTGAATAAATTTCTGGGAACTTGGGCACATGAGACTGCAAAGCAATCTTATTGAATGTTTTCCCTAGTTTTACATTAAGAGTCATTACTTAGGAGATTTCCCACGGTTTGTGAAATTCCAAAAGAGTCAAGTCTTTGGTTCAGTGAGTTCCATCAAGAATTCACTTTTCCAGCAAACATGATCGTGCTGAGGTTGTCTTATAAAAGCAAAAAAATAAAACCAATGACATTTACATCACACTCAACTTATGAAACACAATAGTACGTAGAATCACCTGAAAAAAGATATTTAGTGTCTTGAGGAAGAGGTCTGATCAAAGAGAGACAATTGATAGCTTAGCAGTAAGATTAATGTTAGAATGTTGTCTACAGCATAAATAAAATAGAAAAGTGAATACCAAGAATATATTTTACTTGAGCTTCCAGATACAGCCGATTTTTTTTTTCCTCTTTGTTTTTTTAATTTTTTTAAAGAGGTTTTTACTGTAGGGCACAAGCGCTCGCCAAGAAGACAGAGAGAGACAGAGAGACAAAAAGTGAGAATTCACCCCCCAGGGGGAATGGCCATGCCGCAATCCCTTCTCCTCCATTCTCCTCCTGGGTTCTTGGACACGCATGCACACACACTCGGTGTGAGTTTAGGCCACCGTGTCTGGGACTAGAACCATGGTCAACTACATAGGAGTCCAGCGACATAGCCATTATGCTAACTGCTGGTCCCACAGTCAATTTGTTTTGTTATAGGGCGCGTGTGCTCACTAGACAGACAGAGAGACAGAAAGTGAGAAATCACCCCCCAGGGGGATGGCCACGCCGCAACCCCTTCTCCTCCATTCTCCTCTTGGGATCATGGGCACGTACACACACGTGCCTGGCTTGAGTTTTAAGCCAGCAAGTCTGGGACTTGAACCGCAGTCGACTACATGGGAGTTCAGCAGTATAGCCAATTTGCTAACTACTGGTCCCAGCTTTATAAAGTTTTTTGAGGGGTTGATGAGGAATCATGCCACATTTGATATTAAGTGGTGTGGCTCAGTGTTCTCCCTGAATTAGTTGTTCTCTAATGATATGTTTTAAGAGTGATCCTCATGTATAAATAGAAGAATTGATATTCTCCATATTTTTTGTTTCTATGTGTCTAATGCATCTTAGCAAAATAAAGTCACCCTCCTATTGTGTCAAGTCATTTTGCAATTTGGGAAATGGAAATTTGGAATGGTGAACAGATTTTTCTTACCTATTTGTTCTACTGCCTTTGAGATATTCTAAGTTGAAGAGAAATACTAGATAAAGTAGATTAGCCTTAGTGCCATTCTCATAGCTTTAATAAAGCCACCTGTGTCACAAATAACCAGATAACCTAGAAAAAAAACAGATCTTTACTTATATGTCCTGCCGACTCTTGAAACATAATGTCAAAGAAATCAACCAACCAACCAACCAGGCCTTTCATTGCTAATCCTCTTGTACACCCTTGGCCCTGTTCCTTCCTATACCGGGATTAATGCATCTTTAATTTCCACCACCATCCCCCCCCCCCCCCACCACCATCCTGGCCTTGTATAAATCTATGCTTAGATTAAAGAATGGTAATTTTTGTGTTTTCTGTTAATCCATCTTGCAAAGACTACTAGAATTGTTTCTCTAAAATGCTTTTCTCCTCGTGCACCTCTTTCGGTATCAGTGGAGCCTGCCTATCAGGTTGAGTCCTCATTTCTTTGTATGCAAACTTATTCTGGGCTCAGAAAAAAGCTTTTTGGATTGTACTCAGCACTTCCATCCCTTGCATACACACACACACACACACACACACACACACGCACACACACACACATGAACACATGCACGCACACACATGTACACTTACAGATTGTTTTTATGGGGGTCAGTCCTCACTAGTGAATTGAATTTCATGGTCTCTAAACTTAGTGATAAGCAATTTTTAGTGGTTATCTAAATGGTGTGATGTAAATTTAAACACACACACACACACACACACACACTCGGAGTACACATACATTCATAAGATTCACATACCAAGAAGAGACTATTGGAATCAGAAGATACTAGAATATTTACAGATAGCATGTTCAAATCCTTTCCCTCCCTTTTTAAAGATTTATTTACTTATTTAAGAGAGAGAGATACAGAGACAGAGACAAGCTCCTTAAATAGGGTGTCATGCCATGATCCTTCCCCGAACCTTTCCAGCCAGCCAGGTGAATACATGCCTGGAATCAACCCAGGTCAACCTAGGAACCAAACCCCAATCATCCATATGGCTTCCAGCATTGGAGAATATTGCTAAAGTACTATGGCTGGGCCTTTTCCTCCCTTTATTGATTAGGGATGAGTTATCATCAAGATGGGGTCCCGTATAGAAAATAGATTAGCTACTATTTTTTTTACTTTTACTTGCCTGCAGAGTTCTGTGTCGCTTACTCTCTTACTCTCTTGTAACATAGGCATGATCTTGATAGGTTCCTTGAGAGAAATGGTTGTGCCTTACTTCTTTGGAATCCTCCAGTACCATAGACAATGCTTTACAAATAGTTTTGAGGGGTTGATGAAGAAGCATGCCAAATTTGATGTTAATTGGTCTGGCACAGTGTTCTCCTTGAATTAGTTGTTCTCAAAGCATATGTTTCAAAAGAGATCCTCATTGGGACCAGCAGTTAGCGTAATGGCTATGTCGCTGGACTCCCACGTAGTCGACCGCGGTTCGGGTCCCGGACCCGGTGGCTTAAACTCATGCCGGGCGCGTGTGCGTGCGTGCCCAAGATCCTGAGAGGAGAATGGAGGAGAAGGGATTGTGGCATGGCCATCCCCCCTGGGGGGTGATTTCCTGTTTTCTGTCTCTCTGTCTCTCTCTGTCTGTCTGGCGAGCACACGCACCCTAAAGCAAAAACTTCTCCAAAAAAAGAAAAAAAAAAAAAAAAAAAGAGATCCTCATTATGTGCATAGAAGAACAGGAACCAAACCCCGATCTTCCATGTGTCTTCCAGCAGTACAGAGCATTGCTGTGCCGCCTTATTTCTGAGAACAGTTGCTTAGACATCAGTTTCAGAACTTGTACCTTCTAAGGCTGTGTCCTATTACATGAACATTCAGCTTACCCTGAGGAAGATGTGCCAAGTTGCAGGATCCCAGACTGGGGAGCAGAGTTATTGGTAGCTTATGAGCTGTGGTCCTTTCCCCTAGAAAATGCACACTTGTGGAACAGCCTTCACCCATCAGGTCAATGCTTCTGTGCTTCCTGGGTGTGACCACCGTCTTTGGACTCAGTGTCAAATATCCAACAGTATTAGGGATGGCATTAATCAGAATAAAGGGTTTAGATTGAGGTCTGAACAACAGCTATGGGGTCCAAAAGCTACTTCAGAATGACAAACAGGCTAATAGAAATCATGTACTTGGCTGTAATACCACTGCCGTGCTTATTCTGCAGTCAGTACAATTTGTTAGACAACAGGTTCCTAAACATTGACTTTGTAGAGGGAAATTAATGAAAGGGACCTGTGGTGGAGCCTCTAAGTCCTTCCCAGACTCCCCTGTCATACTTTAATATGTTCAGTTGGTCCCTAATTCTGAACATCCAGGCAAAATACTCTCCTTCTGCTTTACCATTTTGGGCCTTAACACCCTAAACACAGTCTTATTATTTGGGCATGGCCTTTGTGTTGGGCAAATATCCTGACCTGAGTTTAACAGCTTCATCCACCCATCTCGAATCTTCGGGCCTCTATGTCTAAATCTAGAAGACTAGAAAATGCTTATCCTTTTTTTTTTCTTTCTTTTATATTTTTAAACATTTATCTATCAGCAGAATTTTCTGTTGCTTTTTACTTCCTAGATCTCTTCCCTCTGTTCTATGTATTTTCTTACATCTTTCCCTGAAGCTATTTTTTGCTCTATGCCATTTTCCAGATTCAACTTTATCAACACCATAGACATAAAGCCCACTTATTTTCTTCTTTTGAGATACTAATATTTATAGAGCTTTTAAATATTATTGATAGAATGGCCATTGTAGGATGGGTGCATTAGTCTCCTCTTATAATTCTCCACGTGATTATTTCTAATAATTTGATAAATGCATACCAGCTAATAAAGTACAATGAACAATTAGTAATCAAAAATGTGCTGTAAAGAGTCACTTATACCTCCCTCCCCATAATGATAAGTAGAACCTTTTATGTTGTGATGTCTTAACAGTTAGCTGCGTGACTGCTAAATGTTGCTTTTAATTAAACAATAAAGAATGTAACACCCTTTACCGTATCATTATAAATTTTGTTGTGGTACACCAATTTGATTCTTTAAAAATTAATTGCCTAGGAGTATGTTTAAGTAGTATTGATTATGTTGGTGGCTCGTGTTGATCTGTGATACTTAACCCAACATTTAAAATATCTTTTTTCCATTATATGTTGTGATGCAAGAATAAAAGCAAAGTACAAAACAAATAGGCACTTGAATTCTAATAGCAATAAGCAATAAATGTCAGGCATCTGGAAATTATGGTTGCAATTTCATCAGAGTACACTTTGTTCTTCTATTATGCCTGCATGAATTTTGCTACAGGCAAAATCTATTACAGATAACAGTTAAGAACCTTTCTAATCTACACAGATAGTCATGGCAAAATGCTAGAAAACTAAATGTTGGAAAATGTAATATTGCAGGGGAAAAATGACACTTGTAGAAAATAATGTGGTCCTATTTAGAATCACAAATAGTAATAATTTCTTTAAGATCATGGTGTGGTGGATATTTCTGTGATGGGTGACCCAGATGAAGGACACAGCCCTGGTAATGAATCCTGTTCTGCTGGCTGATGTGTGTATGTATAGGTAGATGCTTATCTGTAAATTGAGGGGTGGGGTGTGTGCTTAATAATTGTTACCTGAAATTGTAATTACAAAGTCAGATCACACGTGAGAAGCCTGGATTTTTTTCACTGCCCTTGGGTACATAGGAGAGGACTATTTCTATTCTGGAGCCACTTGACTCCCCTCAGGAGAAAGATTAGTTAGTATTCATCACTCTTGATGGCACATAGTGACCCTGGATAGCTGCTTGGTAAATTTACTAACAGAGCTTTCAGGAAATTGGCTCCTGGCTATTAACTTGGAGAAATGTTGTTTTTTTGTTTTTTTGTTTTTTTTTTTCCTGCTTTTTACTCCAGCTTAACCTGCTCTTTCTAGGTCTCAGAGAAGTAGAACCTGAGTTTGAAAATGTCAAGTCTGTCATTTACTATATCCCCCTCATCTTCTTTCTTTCTTTATTTTTAATTTTTATTATTTATTTATTTATTTTTAGAGAGGTTTTTGCTATAGGGCGTGTACTCGCCAGACAGACAGAGAGACAGAGAGACAGAAAGCAAGAAATCACCCCCCCAGGGGGGATGGCCACGCAGCAATCCCTTCTCCTCCATTCTCCTCTCGGGATCTTGGGCACGCACGTACAGGCGCCCGGCGTGAGTTTTAAGCTACCGGGTCCAGGACGCAAACCGCAGTTGAATACGTGGGAGTCCAGTGACATAGCCATTACGCTAACTGCTGGTCCCTTCTTTATTTTTTATAACCATTTAATTTATGTAAACATTTCTATTTGCATTAATTATCTATTGCTTTGTAACAAATTACCCTCAAATTTAGCAGCTTAAGGCAACAAATGTTTATTACCTAACAGTTTCTGTGGGCCAGCGATTTGGGAACAGCTTGATGGGTGGTTCTTGGTTGGCTTCTCTCATGAGGTTATAGTCAGGGTGTCAGCCAGTGCTGCAGTCAACTAAAGACTTGATGGCAAGCTGGGGATGGAGGATCTTCTTCTAAGAGGCTAGCTGTTGGCATTGGTAAGAGGTCTTTTTCCTTGGAGGTGATTGACAGGAGGTCTCCACTTATTGCTTTGTGGATCTCTCTGTGGGGCTGTTGAGTGTCTCCACAACATGGCAGCTGACTTCTCTGAAAGTGATTGATCCAAGAAAGAGTAAAGAAGACATGTCTTTTATGTCCTACTTTGAGAAGTCATATACTGTTATTTCTCCCACATTCTGTTTATTAGAAGTAAAGCACTGAGTCCTACTCATACTGAAGGGGAGAATTAAGCTCCACCTTTTGAAGGGAGGAATATCGAATAATTTGTACACATATTTTAAGACTGCCACACCCCCTAAACAGAACACACCATCATGGCTACCAAGGAAGATCTGTTTTCCAAGCCTGCCCTAGTGGCACCTTGTCTGAAAAAAAATTTCCCTTACATTTTAGACCCACATTCTTTCTTCTTCCCTCAAATCTAGATAACTTAGCATCTTACCACTTTGTGTGTTTTTGTTGTTGTCTTGTTTTGATTTATAGTTCTTGTATGTGCACGCACCACAGAGAGACAGAAACAGAGAGAGAGAGAGAGAGAGAGAGAGAGAGAGAGAGAGAGAGAATGAGAACCCCCCGGGGTTGGAGAGGATGGCCATGTCACAGTCCTTTCTTCATTCTCCTCTTGGGATTTTGGGCATATACACATAACCTGCCCGGTATGATTTTCAAGCTGTTGGGTTTGGGACTCAAACCATGGAGAACGTCTAAGTGGGATCCAGCACATTAACCTCCTTTTAACCTCTTTGCCACCTGCTGGCCCAGCATCTTACCACTTTGAATATACTTGTCTTTGATTGCTGTGAATCATTATTTCACATGTATATTTCTTTTCTCCTCCTTTCTCCAAATTGTTGGTTGTCTCAAGGTAAAAGTCATACCCTATAAGTTGACAAAGGTTACTTTTTTTTGTAATTTTTAAAAAATTTATTTGTATTTATTTTACATACTTTCATTGGACATCATCAGAGCATACAAAATGCGATTTTCCAGCCAGAATACATTGTAAAGTGGCTTAAACATACATGTTTCATCAACAAATAATTTTCCATTTCTTGTTTCGTGTGTGTGTGTGTGTGTGTGTGTGTATATATATATATATATATATATATATATATATATATATATATCTTATATATATCTTATATATTTCTTGTATATATTCCTCCCTATTTCTCACCCTCTGCCATTTCCCATCCTCTTCTCACCCCATCTCTGGTTTCTGTAGTTGCTTTTCATTCTTTTATTCTTTCCCACGTTGTATTGATTCACAGAATATCTTAATTAATCTAAATACCTTCAATAGTAAGTTTAGCTGATATATACATATTTGTGAACAAAAGTTGACTTTAGACATGAAACTCTGGATAGAATGAATATACTATAAAATTGCACACAGCTGAGGCTATATAGTTTACTGTGGTTACCTTTTTTTACATTTGAGATTTGATTTTCTATATGATCTAGTTTGCTTTTAATACTTCTAAAGGAGGTTTTGACTTCCTGTATTATAGCCTTCATCTCCAATAGTTCTGTTTGACTCTTTTTTATGACGTGTATTTTCTCTTTCAGCTCTTGCAAGAAATTCCTCACCTCCTGGGACTCATCGGTTTTTTTCTTCTGGTGTTCATTGTCCCTCCTCTCTTCCATCTCTGTTAGTTTTGTCATTATGAATACTCCAAATTCTTTATCAGTGAGTTCCGTGATTTCCATTGTACTGTCTGTGGATGAAAAGGAGTTATTCTTTTCCCTTGCGGGTGAAGTATTTTCTTGGTTTCACATATTTCTTGTGAATCTGCGGTGATTTCTAGTCATCTGATGGGTTATCTGTTTCTTCCTAATTTCTAGGAGATCAATCTGAGCAATCAGAGGCACACAGGAGGATGTGGCCTACAAACTCTTTAGTGTTATGTTTTTCTTCCTTTGTGGCACAGATTCAGTGGGAGTTGAGAAATATGAATAGCCAAATAGTATTCAGATTTTGGAAGATTTTCATTTAGACTTCTCTAGACACTTAGTAGGTGAAAGCAGGGTAGATTCTCAGCAGAATATCTTCATTGCTCTTAGCTCTGAAATCACTAGATCTCAGCTCTCATGGCAAACTCAGTCTTCTTCTGGTCTGCCTTTTTTTTTGCCAGGGTACATTCTCAGCACAACATCTTCATTGCTCTTATCTCTGAAATCTGACCAGGGTTACTTTTAAAAGTTTGTGGAAAATGGAATTAAAGTACAAGTTTATTTTGGTGCAAAAAATTTGAAATCTATGCATAGTTTTTTTTCATAATACATATTTACCATGAAGATCCCTCATATTGTCTCTACAGACTCTTCATTCAATGTTAGGCAGCTACCTTCCTTATGCAAACACAAGGTAGAAGACTGATTAGTGTGGTGGGTAAGAGTAGGGTCATAGCACCAAGGAGTTCTCATTTCAGATTCTGACTCAACCATCATAAAACGTTAGGAAAACTGTTACACAGAGAACACTATTTGAATGTGGTTCACAAGCCAGTTGGGACCAGCAGTTAGCGTAATGGCTATGTCGCTGAACTCCCATGTAGTCGACTGTGGTTCAAGTCCCAGGCCTGGTGGCTTAAACTCATGCCAGGTGTGTGTGCGTGCATGCCCAGGATCACGAGAGGAGAATGGAGGAGAAGGGATTGCAGCAATGCCATCCCCCTGGGGGCTGATTTTTCGCTTTTGTCTCTCTGTCTCTCTCTCTCTTTCTGGTGAGCGCATGTGCCCTGTAGCAAAAACATCTCAAAAAAAAAAAAAAAAAAAAAAAAAGATTTAGTGAGTTAACGTATGTTGAGAACAGAGGAAAGGATACCCAAATTGTAGGTATTATCATTGTATTGTTGCTGCTGTTTATAATACTTTCACCTGTCCATGGGTCCCTATTTGTTATGTTGGAGGGACTGACTGGTATTCTTGATCTACCAGCTTCATGTTTGACATTGAGAAAGTTCCTCTTCTTCTGAGCCACAGTTTCCTGATCTTTAAAATGATAGAATTGTACCAGATGGTGTCTTTGACCTTTATGCTGTGAGATTCTCTAACTTTGTTATCTTTTTAAATTTTTAAAACTGTCTTTTAAAAATTTTTTTCAGAAGGATTAATTTAATTCATTATTATTATTATTTAATTTGTCCAGAGAGAGAGAGAGAAAGAGAGAAAGCAAGCCTCCAGGTCCAGTCCTCGAACCTTGGTCAGCCATGTGGGAGTCCAGTGCCTAAACCACCACACCACTTGCCAGCCTGTGATTGTCTTTTTAATGTGGATAAGTTCTGCAGGACATACTATGTTGACTCTTACAGGGAAGGGAAGAGCTTGAGTTGGAAACTAAGATGTCTATGAGGGAAGATGAAGACTAAGACTTACTGAGTATTATGTGCCAGGGGCTCTACATCTGTCTTATCATTAAATACTTATAATTATTTCTCTGAACTTCCCCTTTCTACTCTTTACCAATCTCTTTCTATCTGCCATCAAAACTCTGCATTAAAGATGAAAATCTCAGGTCACAAGGCTAGTTAGTACACAGCAGCAGGGAGATGTGGATTCAGTTCTTATTTTGATCTTAGGTCTTTTCTAAGACTCCTGGCCACCTCCATTTCAGAAGGATGTGATCTCTGGATAAATAATTTAATCTCAGTTTACTCTTCTGTAATGGTGGCAGTAGCTCAGGAAACTCAGGAGAAGCAGCAGTGGATCATTTGTGTAGTTGGATAGTTTGGGTTGGATCAAGTTGGAGGGAAATATCTGGAATCCCTATAGTCTGTTTTTAACTCTAATAGGCAATTACTAGCAATCTTGCCTTTGTGACTTAGTCTCCATGGCACTAATAGGGTTGGATTTCTTGATCTGAAAATTTCAGGATGAGGCCAGGTGGTGGTGTGATGGTAATGCAGCTAGACTCACATGGAAATGTCTAGTTTGTGTGTGACCTCCCTGAGCACACTGGATACATATATGTTTCCTTGTGATCCCAGCTGCTGAGAGGGGAGTTGATCACTATATGAAGACCCTGTAGGTGTGCTGGTCTCTCTGTCTCTCTCTTTCATGGATGAGATAAATATATAAACTTTTTTTTAAAGAAAGAAAATTCTAAGACTTCCCCTAGAGTTTTAGAGAGTCTGTACAGAAGATTTTTTGCTTGTTGCTTTGTTTCTTAGTGGTGGTTGTCTGGGTTTTTGCATTTGCTTTCCTTTGCTCTGGCTCCCCTAGCCTTGGGAAACCTGATTTTGTGTTGCAAAGAAGGGAGCTAGGCCCTATGAGATTCACCCCATTTGTCTTGTCACTGTTTCCCACTGGACTGGCTCCATTCCTTCCCAGACTTGTCCCATTGCCTTGTCAGTGCCCCTCCCTCCCCACTTGATCAGCACCATTCTAGCCCACAGTGTGGTCAGAGGGTCCTGCTCAGAGTCCAGGAGGGTCTGGAAGCCCAGCTGTCTGAGTCCTGACTGTCCAGGCTCTCAAGTAGGTCTTTGCTAAAGGTGCCTGCCTTCCTGGAGGAAGTATCTGGAAGTGAGGAATGACTAGATGTTTCTCTAGACACATATGAGCATGAAGAAAGAGGAAGAACAGGGTGGATCATCAGAACGGTGTACCGATGGGGATGAAGATGATACCAGAGCAGGAGTGATGGGATATATACTGGAAGAGAAACAAAATGGTAGGATTGGCCCAGTGCTCAGCAAGTGCCCAAATGCTCACAACTAACTGGTATAGAACATAGGCATCTGAGAGCAGGAAGGCACCCAATCCAGTTCCTTAACTTTAGAGAGAGATAACAGGAAGGCTAACAGCATCTGTTTTCTACAGCTTGTTACTGTTACCCTAGAGATAGTCATTTCAGTCTTTATTCTTAGTAAACTGAGAGGTCTCTCTGAGGTAAGGAGGAGCATCTGATTTCTGAGGGAGACAACCCAGGATTCAGGGTGATAATCTTGCCCCCAGTGTTGACCCTATAGACTTTTCACCGCAAGTAGCTGGGAATCCCTTAAAATGGCTTTGAGGTCACATCACCTCACTGCTTAAAACCTTCAGGTCAGATTCTTAATCTGTCTAAAAGAAAAAATAATGAAATATTAGTTTACTAATAAATACTGGAAACTTTAGTTGCATGTATGGTTTCTAACTGTAATGCTAGACTTGTATTCCCCGAAGTAATTAAAGCACATGGCTACTGTAGGCTAAAAGGTACGATGGGTAAGACATATTTTCCTTCAACTAAATACCTCATTCCAAGGCAAGTCTAAACTAAATTAACCTCAGAGTAGCATGTAGCACCTTGGTCTTTTAGAAATTTGTTTTTTCTATTTTACGTTTTGAATATTGCCCCTAGATTTAGACAACTTGTTGAAAAGGAAAAGGAAAAAAATAGGACAAGGACAGGTTTTTTTTTTTTTATAATTAGTTTATTTAACTTTTATTTATTTATTTTTCAATTGGACCAGAGAGAGAGAGAGAGAGAGAGGAAAGCAAGCTGTTAGGTTCGGGATTTGAACCCTAGTCAGCCACGTGGGACTCCAGCGCCCCCAACTACCATGCCATCTGCAGGCCCCCAAGGAGTTTTTTAAAACAATCATTTATATACAAAACTGAAGCATAGAGTGATTTTTCTTTCTCATTTGAAGTAAATCCAAATTTCTTACCATGCTGGTTCGTGCTTAATGATCTAGTCTCAGATCACTCCTCTGACCTCATCTCCTCGGGCTCCCTTTATTTAATCCTTTCCAGATACATTCATGTCCTTTCCGACCCTTCAATATGTTAACTTTGTTTTTTGGGAGGCCTTTATATTTGCAGTACCCTCTGCCTAGAAAGTTTTTGGCCAGGCTGTCCCCTTGTCATTCTCATCTCAGGTCTCTGTGGTCACGTAAAATAGGTCCCTGACTATCCTACATTATGTGGTTGTAGAACAGGTGTAGCCAGCGTTAATTGTCTCATTAATTTATTAGTTCACTGGTTTATATTTGTTTCTTTCCCTGACACATGAACTCTAAGAAAGAAGGGATTATAGCCTGGCTTGTTTATTGCTGTATCCCCAGGGCTGGGCCAGTGGCTGGCATGAGCAAATACTCACCAAAGAAATGAAGCAATCTTGGCTCTGCCAGTTACCACCTGTGCGACCTTGGGCAAACCACTTTAGTTTTATGTTAAATTAGGTTACGAAATCTACTTCTTAGTAACATGAATAGTGTGTATATAAAATGCTAAGCACAGTGCCAGGCTCATAAAATGTGTTTAATAATTAGATTTTTTTTTTTCCCTAAAGAGCCTACAACAATGTGTGTGTGTACTTATGGACACTTGCAATAGTCCCTATTAAGTATATATCTGTTGAGCAAAATAAATTCCTTAAATTATTCAGTTGCAGAGCCAGATATTCAACTTAGGCCTCCTGATTCCTGGTCTAGAGTTTGTTTTGTGTTTTTTTTTTTTTTTTTTTTTTTTTTTTTTTTTTTTAATTCTCAATGCCAATTATGCCTGGGTGGTGGGTTGGAGAAAATAGGTTGATGGGGTTGGGACATTTTGAGAAACAAATATATGCTGACTCTTTGGAAATATTGACTGTAGATGTGGTTTTACTTCTAACTAGTTGAGTCACTGAGGATGCCACATTCTATTTGTGAGCCTCTGTTTTCTGATCTGTGAAATAAAGATCACAATACCAGTTTTTCCTCCTGCTAATTAACAGACTCTAGTTTATTAGCTGCTCTGCATCAAGATGGGAGGCCCAGTTCTGCCCACACAGTCTATGTGATCTAGTTGGGGAAATGTATTGTACTATTAATGATGAGTACCAAGAACTTGTGTTCCATTAACAAAGCAAGGTCATAATAGAATAATCTGAGGTCAGAATTGGGAAATCTCTGTCAGTGCAGGCTATGAGAGCCTAGAATGTTCTAGAAGAGAAGCTTAAATTGACTCTTTTTAATTTGCCTGAAGTCGCATGCACTTGCTGGAGGGAGAGAGAAAGAGACACACACCGAGAGGGAAAGTCAGAAAAACAACTGCCATGAGTAATGATCACTCCATAATCGCTTCTCATTTCTTCCTCCTTTTGGGATTTTGGGCACATGCATCTATGCCTGGCATGTTTTTCAAGCTGCTGGGACCAAAACGTGAACCATGTAGTTGGCCATGTGGGACTCAGCCATTTTAACCACCATGCTACCAGCTGGCCCTAAATTGACTCTTAAAGGACTGTATTGTGTGATTGTAAGACTAAGATGGTATGAATTGCTTGACATTTTTGTAAGAATAAACTGGGCTTTGCCTCTTTCAGAACCCTCTTTCGAAATCAACTGCAACTCATCCTAAGATAATAGGTTCGGGACCAGCAGTTAGCGTAATGGCTATGTCACTGGACTCCCACGTAGTCGACTGCGGTTCGCATCCCGGACCCGGTGGCTTAAAACTCATGCCGGGCGCGTGTGCGTGTGTGCCCAAGATCCCAAGAGGAGTACGGAGAAGGGATTGCAGTGTGGCCATCCCCCCTGGGGGGGGGTGATTTCTTGCTTTCTGTCTCTCTGTCTCTCTCTGTCTGTCTGGCGAGCGCACGCGCCCTATAGCAAAAACCTCTCAAAAAAAAAAAAAAAAAAAAGATAATAGGTTCATTCTATTTTTCCACCATGCCTTATACCTTAAAGAAACCATACAATAAGTCCTCTTTTATTCCAGTTCTTGCAAGTATAATGTGAGTTCCTGCCTAGACTGCATATCTTAGTTTAGTCCTTAGACATCTGGCCTTAGGTAGTATAATTCCTTCCAGCCTCATTTTTCTTTTATGTAAAATGGTGATATACTACCAACCTCTTAGGGTTGTGGTGAGAATTACATGGCCAAATATAAAGCTCTATTCTATGGCCTATTTGGCACAGATATGTTTCAAACAATAGATTATATGCTTCCTCATGTATGGAAGATTACTCAAAGGCAGAGTCTATAACATTTAATGTTTTCAGTTTGCACTTGTCTTCCATACAGTATCTGGTCAGATACTTTAATGAGTGTAGTTGTTGATTAGTTCTCAGCTAGTCTTCTAATGAATGTTTTCTGTTTCTGCTGAAGTCAAAATTCAAACAGTCTTATTTTCCTGTTTGGTAAGAGTATCTGGCTTGTACATAAAGATGAGAATTGGTGGATTCTGAGCATTTTTCAACAGTGGACCTTCAGGGAAACATCAGTTTGGCCACCAAACTAATGTTTGGAAACAGAATTGGCCACCACAAATAGGTACTCAGGCTTTTTTTTTTCTTTTAAAGATGTTTTTGACCATCTTTATAAAGGGGTTCTCTACAAGACATCCTCTATAACATTATCTTGTTCACTTCTTCTGCAGTGCTTGTAACTATTTAAAATACCTTATTTGTTACTTGCCTATTTCTCTTTCCTTCTACTAGGCTGTAAGTTTGATGGGAGCAGAACCCTTCTTTGTTTCATTTCTCTGATGCCTAGAATAATTCCTGGCACATGAGGAGTGATCAAGAAACATCTTTCATCAATGAATGAATGAATGAAGTTATTCAATATAAACTAAAAACCTTGAAAATTTAATTGTTCAGGTCTTTTTTTTTTTTTTTTTTTTTTTTTTTTTCCATTCCCAGGATGATTTCCCCTTCATGTAAGAGTAGATACACTTGAGCATTTCATGTTTGTCTTGGAGTAGTCAATCAGCATGGAAGAGATGTAATATCAACATTTCTCACTCGCATACAAAGAAAACCAGCCAGCAAAACAGTCCCAGTGACCCTAAGATAATGTCTCAAGTCCCGAAGATGTGAAATAGATTCAGCCTACCTCCTCATTTTGGATGTAGTCAGTTGTTTCAGTAGCACATGTCCCCTCTATAGTATGATGGTTTGTGAAGAAGAGTTAACTGTCTCCACATTGTGAACAAACTGCATGAAGCATGTTAAGTTCTCTCCCTATGGCCTGGAATGTGCAGTGATTAAACACTGTGGAGAGGCTGGCTAGCCTCCTCACCTTTACTGCCCTCAGAGGCTACACGGCAGTGAACTCTTTCTTGAAGACTTGTGTTCAGTACTCTGAAGTTGATTTTTAGTTTGGTTAGTTATAGTAGTAATTCTATATTCATGCAAAATTCTTCCGTGAGTGGAATTATTCAGGGTAGCATTCAAAGACTCTCCTGAATCCTTATTGTGATATCATCTTGAATGAGAATGGCTGATCTGAATAACTTTGCTCAGAAGTGTTGATTATGGACTGAAGTTTTGTATTTTTATGTAAATTCTAGGCAAGCCCTTTCTCTCATGTATTTGACATTAACATAGTTGGATAATTTAGAGATTCTGTGATTGTATTTTTAAATGCACAAAACAAAGCTCCAATGCAAGTAGGTATTTCGTACCAACTGTCAGAGTGGGATGTGTTGTAAATATTAAAGAAAGGACAATATTCTAGTTCAGCCATTCTGCTACAGATTTATTTTCTCTGAACCCTAGATCTAAGTTTTATAATGGCACACTCACAATGTCTATCTTGTCTGTCACCTCAGGCCATATTCAGTATTTCCTCACTTAAAATCCATAAAGGTTTGGATGATCACATCTCTGCACACAGTGGTCCTTTGGGCATCGCTTTGATTCTTTTGAATTAGGAGATGTTAGAAGTGGTAAAGGCCAGAGTTGCGTATAATCCAGCAGTGCTCAAACTTTCTTTTGTTGATTGACTCTATCCAAGTAAAAACACCTGAGGATCTGTAAGAAAGCCCACCTACCATAATTCTTATTTAGAAGTGTGAGGTATAGTACTTGAATCTGTATTTAAAAAAAAAAAAAAAAAATCCTGCTGCACAGCTGGATTCGGGAACAGATTGCTTCTAGCTCATTTTCTGATTTTATAGACAGTAAACTGAGATCCACAAAGGGCAGATACACAGCTAGCTAGTGACTGAGCATGTATGTTCCTAGACTTTTTCATCCTGACTTTATCAGTATTCTCTAATTATGATGACACTGTAGTAATCAGTAACTCTGCAGCCATTCAACAGGTACACTACTGTGTACTTCTTACTGCTCTGGATGCCTCCCATGTATCTCTTCTTTCATACTCCTGATGAGATATGCCTTTTCTGCTTCCCAGAATAACAGGCCTCACAGTACCTCCTTATATAACCAAGTGCCTTTAATGACATTTTTACGCATTTCCCGATGAGAGTATGAGTGACTGAGTCAGGAGGCTGTTAATACTTTCCACTGGGAAACTGACCTGGAGCGTTGCAATATCCTTGATTTGAAGGAAAAATAGACATAAAGGGAAAAGACATTTTTTTTTTAAGAACTTAATGGTTGTTCATAAGTCTTTGTGCTGGGGCTCCTAGAATTGATCATCACTATTTTAATCAGAAGCTGAAACTTTCTTGGTTACTGTCATGGGAATCAAGTCTCAATGGTAAAAATGATTTCCAGATCCAATCAAAACAACTCCCCCTCCACCCCCTATCAAAATCTGAACACATTATAGGGAGTGTGTTATAGACATAAAAAACGGAGCCTGAAAAATCCCCGAACTCTTTTTCTGACCAGATTTCTGAAAGACCCAGGATTCCCTGAGCTGGATTTTTTTAAAAACAGGGTATCTGGAGAAGGGTTTTAGGATAGCTTTTCCTGTGTGAGTGTGAGTAAGGCCTGTGTTTGTGGGAAAGGGAATGTGACTATATGTGTGCGTGTGCATGCACTCACACAATAGAACATTCTCAAAGGTCTTTCCCTTTTCTGGATAATGCAAGAGGGAAGGACAAGCAAGTAAGCAGATCCTTCCAGGATCCCAAAACTCAAGAGTTAGGTGACTTCTGTCAGTTTGGCTCATTTCTCTCCACTGTCTTTAAGTAACTTCTAACTTTACCCAGTCGTCTACAATTCTCAAGACATTTCCTCTCTCTAAGTCATTTATTTTATTATCAAAGTCATACATTTTAAATGTAGACTTCACTTTTTAAGAGCAGTTTAAAGACCAAAATGTTGAGTTTCCACCTACCCTACACATAGCCTCCCCCCCACTGTCAACATCTGCACCAGAGGAGTTCATTGTTATATTCGCTGTCACCCAAAGTCCACAGGTTTCATTAGGGATCACTCTTAGTATTGAAAGCAATACATTCTAAAACCTTCAAAACATTCAAAAACTGAAGAAAATTAAAAGCACCTATAACTCTAAACCTAAATTTCACCAGTAGTGATATTTTGGTTAAATACTCCACTCATCTGTGTGCATCCGTGTTTGTGTATTTTCTTATTAAAATAAGCTTACATAGGAAATACTCCTGGAACACTCTTTTCAAATAATATTAGATCTTAAGTATCTTTTAAAATCCTTAAATAGTCTAACAAATGATTTTTCATGATTTTGTAGTTTTACACTGACTATTTGTTCATGTTATATTTTTACTCACAAATTGTTATAAACATTGATGGCATGAACCTCTTCTGCACTTTTTCTTTTCTTAGGACACACACATTCCTTGGGGGAGGAATTTCCATATCAAAGGGAGCCATATTCTTTTTATAATGAACCAGCAGTGTTCAGAGGGGGCTCCATCTATGTGCAAAATATTAAAGTGCCCCTTTACCTTAAAAATGTACCAAAATGAGATGTTTTAATTAAAAAATGATAGTGATAAAAGCAATTAAAAATATGCTATCTCAATTATAATCATCTAAGGGAATATATTATGCCTTTTTTACTATGAGTCCCTAAATATCTTAGTTATTTAAATCAACCCATTTCATAAGCACCTTCTTACACTGTCCTAATTGTTGGGGCTGTAAAATAGATGAATAAGTCATTCTCTGCCCTTGAGAATTTTATTCATTAGAGTGGAGGTAGATAAATATGTAATTAAGTTATATGGTGTGCTAAATTCTTTATTTACTAGGGTTGGTGCTCAGTAACTACTTCTTGATTGGCTGCCTAGATAAAGAGGAGAAGAACTGTAGGATGAGCGAAGAGAAAGTCATTAATTTTCCTAAGTGTGGTCAAGAGAGGCTTCCAATGAAAGTGACTTGCCTTTGTTTGTTATCCAAGTGTTTGTAAACACTGCATAGTCTTCTAGACAGTGGATCTTCACATGAAGCATTTCAAATATCCTTTGCAACATACTTTTTATTTTATTTTTTTGAATTTGTCAGAGGATATGTGCACTCACGAGAGAGAGACAGAGAGAGAGAGAGAAAGAGAGAGGAGGGGAGCACTCCCCAGTGGGGAGTGGTCACACTGCAATCCCTTCTCCTCTATCTCTCCATCCTGTTGGGATATTGGGCATACATGCACACTCACCTGGAATGTTTCTGAAGCCCTCAGGGCTGAGATTCAAACCATGAAGTCAACCATATGGTATATGTCTTCCCTACCAGACCCTGAAGAAAGCCCTGAACTTGTGCTTTACTTCCATTTTTGCACATACTTTTTGAAGTCTACTCATACGTGGCGGTGGTAAGGCCAATAGAGCCTTTGATCACATGGAGCTTCCATTCTAAAGGGGGAAAACTGACAACATGTAAGAAAACAAAAACAACCACATGTCTTCTAAGAATAGTGACATGAAGTAAAAAAGGCAAGGCAAGGGCTAGAAAGAAGCTGTGGTAGGTTGGATCAGTCTTCTGATAAACTTATAAGATAAATAAGGCTTTGCCAGGCTGAGATGAGAAAAGTATCATACCTGGGAAGACCTAACAACTTGAGCAAAGTTACAGGTGACCGGAGTGGTCCAGGGAACTGTGGAAGACATGACAGGCCTCAGGGAGGGATGTGGACAGAAGAGGGGGCAGCAATGGTAGCTTGGGTTTAAAGGTCAGGTGGTAAAGGCCAAATGATAAGCGATTTGTAAGGCTGCCTCCTTAGCTGACAGACCGGAGAAATCCACTCTTACCTCCTTTCCTTTTTCCTGCTGAGCAGTTGGAGGACAAAGACTTTTTGATTTGATGACTAGCTCAGCGTGCCTCCCACAGGGCTTTGAACAAGGTGGGTGTGAGGAAATATTTCATGTGGTTATTTTATGTTTCCACCGTGGCTTCTCTTCCCCTAGTACTGATCTGTAGTTCTAATATCCCAACTGATTGTTGACATGTTTTAGCCTTCAGAGAAGTGAGGCAGAAGCAAGTTCAATGCCAGGAACATCAGGTAACATACAGGATATCCAGCTGAATTGGACTTTCAGATGAACATGTAATATTTCAGATGTACTTATGCTAAAAAAAATATGAAATGTTCATCTGAAAGTCCAATTTAACTGCATGTTCTGTTTTCAGTTGCTAAACCCTATCAGGGAGACTAGGGTGCCAGAATTGGATAGAGTTGTCATCTTTTTAGAGCTCAGAGATTAACTGAGAGAACACTAGTCTTATTTTGGATTTATTTTTCTCTTTGTTTCTTCCAGGACTGACTAATTATTTGTTAGATAGTTTCTTTCTTCTGAAGAACCAGGAAAATGATTAGTAATGGATATTTAACTAGAATAACAAGGAGTCACACTTAAGATGACTTCTGTAAGGAAAGGCCTGTCATCAAGGCCTCAAATTGAGAGGCGGCAGGATTGTGAACTTTATAGATGGAATTGTTTGGTGTTGAAGAGGGTTTGGCACAGTGGCCATGTGTCCATTTGGCTCAGGACAGTCTTGATTTATAGTTGTTGTCCCAAAGTAGTTATGAATAGCAGCACCTTTTACGTTCAAAAGTACCCTGGTTTTAGATGATAAATGACATGGTTATTTCATGGTATGACCAGGGAACCCAGAGAACTGGGCAGTACTTTTAGTAATCTGGGAAAGCCACAGAGCCTCACTGGGACCTCCCTTTCTTCATTTGTGCTTGAGGGGTCATTGAGCCAAACTCTAAGCATCCTTCCCAGCTTCGAAACATTAATTTTATATATGTCTTTGGGTAAGGCTAATAGTTAAAGTACATTTGTTCACGTTTAGTTTGAGAACAATGTGTGCTTAATTTCTCCATATTATCTATTTGTTCATGCTAGCAGAGGTTATGGGGGAGACTTCAAAAAGTCTGTGGAAAATATAACTAAAAGTGTAAGTTTATTTTGGTGCAAAAAAATTTTGAAATCCATGCATAGTCTTTCTTTAATACAAATTTCCTATAGACTTTTTGGTGCTCCTCATAGTAGTTAAAAAAAAAATCTTTGAAGAGCGAAAACTATTATTTTATCTTTGGGCTATGAAGACCAAATGCTAGATAGTCTTTAGAATAAATAGTTTTAATGAGTGAAGAATCGCAAGTGACCAAGCATGGCATGGGCTAATTTGGGTTTGATTGTTTAAATAGGTTTATAGACTTTAAAAAAAAAACAGTTGCATAAGTGATGTCAAAATATAGTGGGAGTTTCACCTTTTTTCATCTCTCCCAGAGCTAGAGTGCTCTCCTAAGTCAATTTTATATTAATCTTTCCAGACCTTGTAATTACCAGTCTGTGTTTGTATTCATTTACATACGTACACATATAGTTTTTAAAATACAATAAAAAAACTAAAAATGTTTTAGTACATTGTTATTGATATTTGCCAGCTGTTTTTTTCTTGCATTAGATGTAGATTTGCTTAATTCTTTTATTTTTTTTTTTAGCTGTATGGCATTTCATAGTAGGAGTGTATCAGAACAGATAAAAATAATTTCTTACTGATAGATAGGTTGTTCTAATTATCTGATATAATAAATAATGCTACAGTGAGTTTTCTTATATGATTATGCATATATATGTATGTATATTTATGTTGAGTAGATTTTAGAAATGGAATAATTCATTTTAATAGCTATTGCTAAATTGTTATTGTAAAAGGCTCTTGCAATTTGCATGTATAAATTCAGGACACTTTCCTGGAACTTGAAGAAAAATTTTTCATGGAGTCAGGGAATCAAGGTGTTGCTTTGCCTTGAAATTTAGCTCTAAGTAGCTTTTTTCCCGCCTCCTATGGCAGTGATTCCTTGACCTGTGCAATTGGATGAAAACTAGACCAAATTAAATCTTACTTATGTAGAAACTTGGTCTCCATGACCTTGTCTTTATTTGGGTAGTGATTTCTTGGTGTAGACTGCAGTCCAGCTCTGAATGACCCTGATGGGAGAACACATTTATCCCTCCATCTATAGAAGCTGAATTAGGCTTACTGGGATTAACTGGGTCTGAAGGACTTGTTCATCTACTTTAATTATCCTTCCAATGAGAGCTTTTTCCCAGACTGGATTTTGGATCAGAAGAAGAATGGAGGCTGGAGGGAGTGATAGAACAGCTCAGCTAAAGATCTTATAGAAAAGGCGCTCAGAAAGGAAAGCTCTGGTCTAATGTAGGTAGATAAGATTTTATTTTTTTCTTTTTTTAAAGGAGAGGCCATGTTTACTTAAAAAAAAAAAAAAATCTAAGAAACCCAGATGCATTTTGCAAACTTTGAGTGATTTTGCTCATTAATGAGATACTTTTCTGTGGACTCACATTAAAAGAAAAAAGGAATCATTTTTCTTGCTGTGATACAAGCCAAGCTATCCTGTACTGAAACTTGTACCCATAAAGCCAAAGTTAACAAAAGGATGAAAGCTGGGAAAATTGAGGGAATTGGAGAACTGAAGACAAAGCCTGGACAAAAGGGGCCATTGCACTATCATTGTGTTCTCTGCTGTCCTCTAGTGGTCATATGAGAAAGCTGGGTGTGAAAATGCCTTACATAGCTAGATTGTAGGAGAGAAAAGGTAGCCCATAAAACTGCCCATCTTGTGAATGAGGAAGCAACGTTCTCTCATAGAAGAAGCAGCCAAGTATATGCTGCAGTGGGGCTACCTAATAGTAGAAAACAAAAATTATGGGAACCAGGACCATGTAATTTCCATGTAATTCAATGCAACTCATATATATTCAGCATCAACTCTGTACCAGATTCTATGCTCTGCATTGTTGATATAAGGGAGGAATTAAATATAACCCTGAGCTTGGGGAGATCCTGATGTAGAGGGCGGCCATGAATAAACTAGTTAAATTGCAAACAGACAAATACAAGATATTTGACAAGACATTTGTTCTTGATAGTTAATTCTCAAATCAGAATGAGATTACTCACTGAGTATTTTCATTTGTTCCAAAATAGGAAAACATTTTCTTGTTCTGGGTAGAAGCAATGACACAGGGAATGAATAAAGTTTTCTTTCTTCCCTCTCTTTTGTAAAACACCGAATTTAGGCTGCTGAGATGGCACAACTATGACAGCTCAAAAAGTTTCAGTCTTGGATTGAAGATGAAAGCCAAACCGTGTACATGAGTTCTTTATTCCTCTGCAAAATAAATTCCTCTGTGAGCTAACGGGAAATAAAAGGCTCTACTGAGGGAGACTGTCACAGCAAATGGCAGCAGAGTCAGAGATGGCCACCTGCCCTCCATCTGTGGAGAGCTGTGCTGGGTGCTCCTGAAAGAATCTTTTGTAGACTCCTCCCCATCATCAAGTTTCAGGAGCTCTCTATTAGACTTGGCTAAGGAATCCTCTCTCTCATTTCATTGCTAACAACTTTTGGATTGTGTTTATTAAGAACTAATCTTCCAGGGCCAGCAGGTGGCATAATGGTTATAAGGCACTGAATTTCCACATGACTGACTATGGTTCGAGTCCCAGACCTGGAGGTTTGAAAATCATGCCAGGCGTGCATGTGTGTGTGTCCAAAATCCCAAGAGGAGAGTAGAGAAGAAGGGATTGTGGCAGAAATCAACGAAATTACAATTTTTTTTAAAGAAATTAAAAACAAAAGAACTCGTCTTCCACTCTTACATTAGCCAAGAAGCCAGAGAGGACCTGTGGGAGAGGGTAGGATTAAAGGGATAGTATCTAGAATAACACTAACATCAAGTGTGGTGTGTGTGTGTGTGTGTGTGTGTGTGTGTATACTGAGGAAAACAACTTTCACCCTAATCTGGAATTTATTAAAACCTCTGTGGCTTTAGTGTTCAGACAACACTTGATCTATAAGCCAAGATTAGATGGTAGTTTAACATCCTCAGACTACTGTGATTAATTTAGGGAAGGGCACAAAACCTGCGATGGACTAATTAGGGTACTCCAGCACTCTTTCCTGGGGCATTAATCTCTTTTCTGATGGAATAGTCAAGAAAATGGGCATACACTCGGAGCCGCTGATATCTTGCCAACATGAAGGAAAAAGTTAAGCGTATAGGGAACCAGCAGTTAGCGTAATGGCTATGTCGCTGGACTCCCACATAGTCGACCGTGGTTCGCGTCCCGGACCCAGTGGCTTAAAACTCACGCCGGGCGCGTGTGCGTGCGTGCCCAAAATCCCCAGAGGAGAATGGAGGAGAAGGGATTGCAGCGTGACCATCCCCCCTGGGGGGTGATTTCTCGCTTTCTGTCTCTATGTCTCTCACTGTCTGTCTGGCGAGCACACGCGCCCTATAGCGAAAAACCTCTCCAAAAAAGAAAAAAAGAAAAAAAAGTTAAGAGTACAAACACTCTAGAGGAAAAAAGAAAAATTGAACTAGCTTCTAACAGCATTGGTTGAGCTCCCAGATATAGCCATATTTGAAGCCTTATTTATCCATGAACTTTTCAGTTATATGAACAAATCTATTTCTTTTTGACTTTGGCTTCAGTCAGTGAAATCTCCAACTTTTGTATGTATCAACTCACTTGAGGGGTTTGTTAAAATACAGGTGCTGTGCCCTGTTTCCAAGTAGATTTGGGGCTGGTTGGGGCTGATGACTTGCATATCAAACAGTTTTCCAGGAGATGCTGATGCTGCTGGTCTGGGGACCCTTTGAAAATCATTGTCTTACAAGCATTTTTAAACTTCCTGTTTCTTATAACCAAAATTGTCCTGATGGACACCAGAAAATATTTTCTAAATGAGAAAGAATCTTATTCTTAGAAGAATTAATAGAATAAATGTAATGTGTTTGGGACCTAGTCAATAAGCACTTGAAAAATGATATGACTCTACCTCAGGACCCATGGGACCTATTTGACACTTTCCTTAGGTCGTTTTCCACTCTGTTTCTACTCACGCCTGAGCCGATTTTATGGCTACAGGCAAGGCCAATGGAATATATGACAAATGAGCAAAAACAGCAGGACTAATACGTGTTTTGTCAAAGACTTAAAACCCATGCATTGAGAAAATGCACATTTTTTCACTCTGATCCAGTCTGTCAACAAAATGCTTTTCATGAGAAACATCAAAGCCATTTCATCTGCAAATTTCATTTTTTTGAATCCCTTAATCTACACTGTTGACAAAAATTTCTGTCAAGTGCCTCAAACCATTGTATTAACAAATTTCGTTTTGTCAATCATGATTTAGCCTGCTTGCAAATGCGTTTTGTAATATTCCTCTCCATCCTGCAGGAAGAATACCTAACAGTCAATGGCTCAATCTTAATATTAAAAGCAAGTGAAAAGGGAAAGTAAAAGTGGTGTAGAGCCTGCTCATTTAGCACATCTGTCTGATGTCCCTGTGCATTTCAAATAAATCCAGCTCATCTGAAGTCTTGTTTGGGTAATGCAAGTCACAGGGAGGGCAGGGATATTATGTGTGTGTGAAACTAAGCAGTGCTGTTCATTTTCGTGTTTGGTGCCTTATCTACTAATCACAACCTTTTGTCTTTACTTCCACTGCGTCTAGTTCTGGTGGCTTGTATCATCACTCACAATTCCTCCTAATTGCAAATTCAGGACAATGGCATGTAGATTCCAATGTTTTCTGATTCCGGTGTGTCTTCAGTCCAATTACCATGCCATTAAAGTGAAAGGTGGTCACTGCTGTTTTCCAGAGATGCTGCGAAAGCCTCTTTCTGTTCAAGAGGAAGTGAAGGTGGGTGATCTCCAGCTTGAGATGTCTGTTTTCTGCCTGGCTTTCCTAGATATCTCAGTGATGGGACAACACAAAATGTTGAGATGTTGCTGAATATTCTTATAGTTTCTGACATGTTAAATTGGTGGATTTTCTTAGGTACTTCAAAATAAGATCATAAACTGAAACCACCAATCCAAACTAATGGAGATTCTCTTACAAACAATTTGCAAATGCTTATGTATACTCTAAGGGATTGGACATCTTCTTGAACTACAGCAATCTGAATTTGCGTCCTCACTCCACCTTATAATAGACATTTGATCTTTGGAAGTCACTGGATATCTGTCCCTGGACATCTCCTCATTTGCACAATGGCATTAATAGAAACTTTTACCCTGCAGACCTTCTGAGCTCCTGGGAAGATCAAAGGAGAGGAGTTCATAAGTTGAAGTTTATGGTGACTGTCAAAAGCTAGATAAATATAAGGCCACTTTAGATGTTGTTTCAGAAATGCTTCTTCCATTTTCACTATCTTAGCGGCGGCCCTAGATTCCTTTCTGTGGTATAAGCTAATGGCAGAGTGGTGAAGTAATTTGAGGACTTGCTGCAAATCTCTCCAGCACTGGCCTTCCTTATAACTTGAAAACACACTCTCAAGTTGTCTCCAGAGTCTGGTATGTGAAGGAGGAGGGACCACATATCAAGTATATTGGCAAAGATGGTTATGTTAATGTGTAGTATATGTCACACTGGTTTCATGTATGACTGTGACTAGAAACAGAGATGGATTGATCTGATGCAAAAATAGGTGAGGCCTGGAACCCAGAAGCCTGTCCTTGATGAGCAGGTGGCAGAGGGCACTAGGCTGGTAAAAGAATCTCCTGGGTGTCTGAGGGAGGTAGGAAGGCACACAGAAACCTAATGTTGTCTCTTCTACAAGTTTGTTTTCATCCAGTTTCTCATAAAGGAAGAATCATCTTACATCTGAGATGCTTAGTATTCCAGGCTGTGCCTTGGGACAGTGATTACAAAAGTGCCAAGTTTGGGTAGCTATGGCTTTCACAAATGGGACTCTGTGTCCAGCATTGTGGCGAGGCCACTGAGTTCTACATGTTCTCATACATTTCTTCTTGACCCCTTTAAGACCACTTAAAACTTCTCTTCTCAAGGTGAAACTACCCCATTTTGTGTCTTCATACTTCCCAAACCCTTATCATCTCCATGACTGTCAATCCAGAATCCCCCATGTGACAAGAGCTATGCAGATAATAATAGACTCATGGAACTCTATGGCCTTAGATTTGCTGTCTACAGTCAAGGGAATCGAGATTGAGCACACAGTTAGAGAGAAACATATCAATTATAATAAGTGACAAACAAACACACTCTCCTTTTTCTCAGAAGCCAAAGCTAGTGGAGTATGTTACACAGACAAGGACTTTCTAGGGAATCATCCTCAGGATGACTGTCCATAGACATTAGGAGGAAAAGGGCCTGGGGCAGCCTAGGGGTAGACAGAAAAGCAAAGTGGTAGCCTCTGGCTGCAGGTTCTGCACATTCTATTGCATATAATTGGTTCTTTCCCAGGAAACATTTGCACTAACCTTTGGCTTCTAGAAGCAGAAACAAGTCTACAAAATAAACTGCTATCATGGGTAATAAGAAGATCAGGGCATTTTAATTGCACATGATGGATAATGCAGCGAGACTAGCTTGTAGACTTTTAGTATATGTGCTGCCAAAGCGAGCATGAGACTAGTTTATAGAAAAAAGAAAAGAACCCCTCCTGGTTTATATAACGTAGCCATTTAAGGGCAGCTCTTACGTTAGATGTAGCTGGATATAAGAGTGTGTGCCACCAGAGTTGTGATTCTTTATTCTCCATTCCTCGGTTCTATATTGTCTTTGGAGAACTATTCTCAGATGAGTTTCTCCTCATGGAAGCAAAAACACTTATTTCTTATTCCCCAAATCCATCCTACTAGCTTCAATTCTGGCAAAATAGAATTAGTACTTATTCCTAGCATCCTCAGAAAACATTCAGAGATTCACTTTCATTGGGGAGGCATAGGTCACATGCTCACCCCTGAAACATGACTGTGTGCAGAAAACTCAGGCCTCTCATTGGCTTAGGCTGGGGTTGCATATTCCACTCAGAGTCGAGGAGGACTGAGGTAGGAGAAGTTGGAAATTTAGTTGAAAACTGGGACTGCTAACAGAAACAAAGTGTCTATTAGTCACGGCTCAGTAGCAGAACACACAAATTGCTGTTTTAAGCTGAAAGCAATTTATTACAGGATATTAAATGTGTAGTAGGTGGTTGGAAGGAGTAGAATCAGGCTCTAGGAATGACTTCCAATGGAGATTTACAGAATTGGCCCACATAAGGAGTGGCCCCTCTATTTAGAGAATTGGCCCACATAGGAACTGAGAAGCTGCCCTACCAGGTGCTGGCTGCTAGTCATACCACCTTCATGTGATCCAGAGATCAAGAAGATGTCATCAGAACTGTCTGCTCCAGGGCTATGCCACACCTGCTGAGTTCACATCAACAAACTGGTATCCTTCATCCTGCCTTTTGATAGCCTAAAAGCTAGTAAATCCATTTCCTGGACCTTTCCCAGCCCTGCTGTAAGAAAATCAAGGATCATTATAGCAGCCCTGGGTAGCAGAAACAGTGAAAGCATGGTATCTGCCTTGTTGTCATCTTCCAGGTCTTGAGAATGTGATTGACCAGACCTAAATGATATCTTGAATCCTGGAAGGTCTGAGAAATAGTGTTTAGCTTATAGTTTCTGTAGCCACTAGAAGGATTGAATAGAAGTTGAATGGCCATCCTCATAACTGCTGTGGAGGTTTAGTTAGACTGACTGCTACATTTAAGATTTGTATTGTACATAAGGGCTGTCACGGGTAGTATCTGTATTGAACGCTTGCCCTAGATGGGACCACATAGCCGGACAAAGCTTCAGAAACTCATGGAAGCTTGGACATCCTACATCAGAGTTTCTCAAAGCCACTATGGATACTCAGTGTGGCATCTAATGTATGCACCTTGATGGAGAAGAAATCCTAGGATATAAGCACGGCGTGGGACTGGGTAAGGACATCACATTCATATAATGTCTGCCAGTCAAACAGCAGCAAACAAAAAATCTTGAAGTAGAGAGCAGGATAAGAAGGAAGGGGCACTCCTTGTATCTGGCTTTTAGGTAACACAACAGGAATAAATAGGGCATGAAGCAGGCTTGTAAAAGTCTCCTCTAGGTGAACCTCCATGGTCTTTTCCTGCTTGCCTTGACTACAGACCCATGGCCATTCCTGACTGTGGTGACCCACACACAAGCTTGTCACTGTATGCATTTAGAGTTAATGAGTCCCTATTTGGATAGTGCTTGTTGATAGTGTTATAATATCCAGTATTTCTTGTATATATATATCAAGAGCCAGGCACCATTTGATGACCTTCATAGATATAACATCATTTCAGCTACACGTAATCCTGTTTGGTAGAAAATATTGTTCATTTCTTCATTAGTTCAACAAATACTTGTTGAATACCCACTATGTAGTAGACCCAGTTCTAGGTGCTGGGGTTATAGTCATAAACAAAGCAGACAAGAATCTCTGCTCCTATGTTTTTTTTTTTTTTTTTTTTACATCTTTATGGTAATTATTATCCCCATTTTTCAGGAGGAGAAACTGGAAGGATGGAAGGATTCAGTCACTCACACAAAGTCATTTGTCCAGCTGGCATGACCTGTTTTTGATCCTTGGCAGTTGGAATCTAGAACCTTTAATCTCCCTCACCTAGACACACGCTCATTACCTCATGGCAGCCTTGAGAGAGGGTGTCAAGGCAACATCTTATTTCCATCTCAGTGAAGGGCAAATTGAGGCCCGAAGGAGTTGATGTGTCTGTGCTCACAGTAATAGCAAGGAGGAAAGCTGGAACTCTTCCAGGGGTGTTTAGAGGCAACATTCTGCCTCTAGTTCTTAGCATGGTATTACCATACCCCCTTTTCTGTAGTGCTCCCAGGAATGATGAGGATGTTGCTAAGGGCTGGCATCTAAAGGCCACTTAGGTGCTGATCTCTGATCTAATCATGTTACAGGGTTTTCTTATTTAATCTTTACTACTCTGTGAGATATGTACAATTATCCTTCCCATTTCACAGGTGAAAAAAAATGACTCAGAGACTAATTTTCTTAACATCACACAGCTAACTAATGACAGGGCCAGGTTTAAAATCAGCTTCCCCAGTCCTCATGACATTGCTCTGGACCATAGTGAATCTCTGTTTTCCCTTCTACTCAGAAGGAGAGCTCTAAAGGGAAGAAGGTCCAAAAATAAAACCACTTTTTTGTTTTTGTTTTTGTTTTTACTGCAAGCATCCCATTGTTCATCTGTGATGTCACAAAACAATGTGTCAAAGCCACATTGGATACGTGTTTATTTAAGTACATGAGCTAAGATCAAGTGATAGAAAAAAAAATCCAGTGCCTGGTTTCCTTTGACACCCTCCCCCACTACCCCTTGCTACTCTGGTTAAAGCTGACTCTTAGCTTGGCTCATGCCTCTGCTTATTTGCAGTCATAGTTCCAAAGGATTTATTTTTATCGGAGTAATAATTTCCATCATAAGTTAAATAATTTGGCACTTAGCCTTTTGCATTAAAGGGGAAAAGCCCTGTATTACTTAAATTTAATAGTTTCATGTCAGTCTAGGGAGCTTTTCCAATGGGAGAACCTCTGGGGGCCAAGGCCCCTCATCCTTACATCTGTTAGCAATGTGTAATGTTTTGAGAAGGGCTTCTTAAACTGGGCACTATTGACATTTTGGCTAGATAATTTTTAGTAGTGGGGATTTTCTGTGCATTTTTAAGATATGTAGCATTATCCTTGTCCCTTTCTCACTGAATGCCAATACTTTCCCCCTAGTTTCGATGAGTAAAATTGTCTGCAGAAATTGCCAAATATGCCCAGGGGATCATGAGGTGGACAAAAATTAACTATGCCTGAGAACCCCCACTTAAGAGCATAATTAGGAGTCATAAAGACTTGCATTCTGAGTACAGCTTGGGCTATGTGCATTTGGATAGGAAATTGACTTCTTGGGGACTCAAAAGTACAATGGAAGTGACAACAGCACCCACCTCATACAGTTATTGGAAGGATAAGCTGAGATTATGTAAGAAATATGTGATGATGGAGATTGCTGTGTGTTCCCTGAAGCCTTTGTCCATCTTTTTACTGGATACAAAGTAAGAGTACATGTCCCAGCCTCCCTTGCAGTTAAGTTGGGTCCATGTATCTGGGTTTTAGGTAACACAACAGGAATAAATAGGGTATGGAGCAGGCTTGTAAAAGTCTCCTCTAGGTGAACCTCCATGGTCTTTTCCTGCTTGCCAAGTGTAAGTAAGACCTCTGAGGTTCCCAGGGTTAGGAAATCTGTAAGATGGAAGCAACCTGTATCTCTGGCTTCATAGATCCTAACCATACTTTCTGCCCTGCCACTACTGACTGGACTTCTAATGAGTAAGAAATATGCTTGGATGATGTTATGCCACTGAAATGTGGGAGTTTATTTGTTACAACAGCTAACATAATCCTAAATACTCTATGTACATAACAATACACTTGGCACATAGTAAGCATCAATAGATGGCAATAACACTATTAGTAGTAGTAACTTGTGAATCCCATCTCGGTTTTCTTAATCTGACAGACAATTACACATCACCTTGGGGAAGAAATGGGAGTTGAGCTGATTGACATATATTATGATGTGTTTCTCAGCACGTCATGGAATTCGATGGATGAATCAGCATCAACTTGTGTCAGACATTCAAAAGCAATCTTTTGAGCCCCACGCAGCATCTCAAAAGTAGCAGCCTTGAGTCCTCCCAGAGCATGGATCTTGCCCAGTTCTAAGTGACTGTCTGATATTCTCCCTTTCAGTTAAGTCCAGTGCTTAGATCCCAGGACAGAGTATGACATAATGGGCCCTGGAAAGGCCCTGAGGGTCTCAAAGTTTATTTTCCTTTTTTTTTAAATCAATGCTCAATATTCTTATTTTTGTGGGATGCTACATTTAAATAATGTGCAATGAACAGAGGCAATGCCTAATCCAGGAGGAGTTCAGATTGGTCATGGTAACAGAGAGTCCAAGTCCTACACAGAGAACTTAGTGGCTATATATTTTTTTGTCCTCTGTCTTCCATATTATTAAAAATACTTACAATACTAAGCAATAGAGAGACTGTAAATAGTTTACATATTTTCTACAAAAAATTGTTGTACACCAACGATGGGGTGAATAATGACCTCTCAAAAGTACTCACATCCTAGTTCCTAGAATTTGTGAATATGTTACCTTCCATAGTAAAAGAGACTTTGCAGGGAGAGTATCCTGGATTATTTAGATGGTGACATATACAATAATTGTAAGGGTCCTTATAAGAAGCAGCGAGATGATCAGAGTTATGTATGATAACAGAAATAAACATTAGGTGTGCCAAGAATGCAGGTGGTGTGTAGAAACTGGAAAAGTCAAGGAAACATATTCTCCTCTCAGAACATCTGTAAGCAACTAGCCTTGTCAACACATTGACTTTAGCCCAGTAAGACTTATTCTGGATTTCTGATTTACAGAACTATAATGCAGTAAGCTTGTTACAGATCAAATAAACTAAACCATCTTGGGTGGGGTCACTGTACAAATCAGGAGTCTTCTGTTTGTGACAGAAAGCTGAGCCCAAAGTTGCTTTAGTAAAAAAGTGAATTCAATGACTTTTAGTATGTCTGAAAGGCTCAAATAGTGTCATCAAATCAGTCTCTCTTTTTCTCCCTGTCAAGCTATTATTTCTGTCTCACCAATTCTAACTCTCTTTACTATGATTCTCTTTGTGTTTGCCTTGTTTTTCTTATTTTACCAGTTAAAGATGATTGTTAGCAACTTGAGAAAAAAATAAGTCCAGCTCATCTAGTGGCAAAATATGATTTCTTCTTCTCTAGAATTTATAGGGCAACTGTAAGAAGTGTTCTGATTGGCTGGCTTGGGTCACATGTTTATCTCTGGAATAATCATTGGGGCAAAAAGAATCATGTAGCATGATTGGTTATTACTGGGACCTACATGGATACTTGGGACCAGTGGTCAGGTCAAGGTGACTGGTGGTACCATAAGTGCAGGATAAGTAATTACAGATAACCCTTCAACTTACAATGAGGTTATGTTCTGATAAACCCATTGTAAATTTAAAATATTGTACATTGAAAATGTATTTAATACTCCCAACTTACTGAACATTGTAATTTAGCCTAGCCTACCTTAAATGTATTAACAACATTTACATTACTCTATAGTTGATCAAAATTTTCTAACACAAAGCCTATTTTATAGTAAAGTGTTGAATATCTCATACAACTTATTGAATCCTGAACTAAATGTGAAAAACAGAATGGAATGGTTGTATGGATACTTAAACATGTATTACTTTCACATCATCGTAAAGTTGAAAAACCCTAAGTTGAACCATCCTAAGTCAGAAATTGTATTCAGTGAAGTAGAGGCTCTCGTGCCAGAAGAATGAAGAAAAGCATGTGTAATAGATCAACTGCTGATATGACCATCAAAATCAGGGGAGGTTTTGCAAACCGTTTATAAAACAAGTTTTAAGTGATTGACTGAAGAAGTACATCAAGGTCACCCTTTTATCCCTTTGCCCTTTTTAAAAAAATAATGGTTGAATCTTGTTTCTATCTCCACATCTTTAAAAAAAGTCATTGCTAAAAGGTTGGAGCTATCTTGGCTCCCCTTTTCGCCACTCATCCTATTATATTGTGGGCTAAGAATTTCCAAGAGTCAATTCCTGAGCATTGCTCTTAGGGTCCTCCTTGCAAAGACTAACTAAAATAGATGTAATTAATCATTGTAACTATTTAATTTTCTTATGGAGAATGTCAGACTTTCCTAAAGAAGCTGAACTCCTGAGTTCTGGCAGCATTTCATACCTAGAATTAGCTTTCTATCCCTTTTGCCCTGGCCTCGATCTTTTCTGCACATTAATATAGCTTATTTGGTTCCTGTGGAGTTGACCACGAGAGCCATCAAGAGAATTTTCTTCCACTGTGGTGCTGGATTAGGATAATGCCAGTGAGAAACTGCTGATCATCTAAAAATGACTCAAAGAGTGTGCATCTGACTCCATTAATCTTGCCTAATTTGTGCCATCCTGTTACATTCAGATTCAAGGCTTTTCTTTTTGCCTTGATAGTTAAATGCTCTCCAGTTAAGATCACACCCTAGTGTGTGCATTTGGGCTGGTGTGTGTGTGTGTGTGTGTGTGTGTGTGTGTGTGTGTAGTGATGTGGGTTGATAGTCTTCCACTTACAGCTTGGTTAAGAAGTGTGCCCCTTGGGGGCGGCAGGTGATGTGGTGGTTGAGGCTCTGGATTCTTATACGGCTGACCATGGTTCACGTCCTCAACCCAGTGGCCTGGATGTGCCCAGGCCAGGCTTTGGGAAAGGTTTGCTTACTTCCAAGTGGCACTTGTCCCATGTTCTCCATGCATAACCCACGCACTAGACCCATGATGTCAGGAGAGCTAATTAGTGTTATGCAGGAAAACAGGCTCCTGAGTGATAAACTGTCTGACAGTGGATTAAACCAAAGGACATATATTTCTTCTCACAAAACTTTGCAGAGTCTTTATTCTTGCTTATCTGCATTGGGGCTCTCTAAGAGGTTAAAGCACATAGCATTTCCAGAACTTATTTGACAGCAGTCCTGCATGGCAGCTTCAGTCACTCAGCTAACAGATTTTATTTGGTGCTTACCACACTCTAGGCCCTCAGCTGGGCACAAGATATGCCATTTTAAGAAGAGCAAACTCAGCCCCCACATATCCCAGGACTAGCATTTGAGAGAACTCTCTCTGGGAAATGTGGTCAGAGCCCATTGTATTTTCCTTGGAATAATAGGTTTCTATGGGGTTTGTGACCTAATCTTGTTCTTAGGAACTGATTTATGAACTGAAATGAAGTAGTTTGAAAGAGAGAATAATAGATATTGTTTAGTGCCACAGAGCACAACCATTAGGAAGACAAGCTTTCTATTCTATGACCTTTCACACTCTTGTGGGATATTAGGAGTGTACACTTGTGATTGTTAGGGGTTCATATAGCTACACTTGGCTCTTTTAGTACATTTAAGTTCCTTGAAAATTGGGATTATGACTTATTTTATTTTCCCTTCTTTGTTAGAAACCCAGTTCTAATTAGATAATTCTTAGATTTTATAAACCAGAGAAGAAAAGGGCAAGAGTGAGGTTGGTTTGGGGTATTGCAGATCCGAGGGACCAAATATACTGAAGTCACTCTACCCTTGTCTCCATCTCTCATAACTATTTTTGTGCATGTAAACACACATGGACACACTCCTTAGTTTTTCTTTGTGTGTCACTTCCTCCACTCGTCCTTGTATACAGCAATTCTCTTTCACCTGCTGGGGGATGTAGCCCTGTGACAGTCATAGGATCATCATCCTACTTATACCTGACCACAAAAGAGTGAGAAATGTGCTCAGATTTCAGCGAGAAAGTGTCAGAGCAGGGCTCAGTCCACTCACATTCATGTGCCCATCCCAGGACATCCCTGTGAACATAAGGAAGTGATATACTGGGATGATCAACTGCCCAAGGCCAGGGCCTTGGAATATTCTTTATCGCCCAAAGGGAGATACACAGTGAGTGATCAAAACAACATCCCATTCTACACTTCCAAAGAACATTGAGAATATTGGGTGCACTCAGTAAATAGCTGCTGGGTAAATGATACAACGAGACATAGACACTGAATAGTAAAAAGATATGGGTTTTTTTGGTAACTCAATAATGTTCCTCTCATCCTATGACAGTCTAAGAAAATAGTAGCTGCTCTGCAGAAGTTTGTATAATGAGAGGGAAGGTCTCTATTTTGGATTAACATTATATAATATTGTGCCACATTTGCCTCATTTTCTTTGGAATCTTCTGATCTTTATAAACGTTTGCACTTTCTGAATTTTTTGGGTGAATTTTGGGGTGGGACTTTCTGACAAGTTTTTGCTCCCCAGAAGATTCTCTCTTTTTTCATCTTCTCAGTGCTGAAAGTGCAGTCTATTTCTCATTAGCCTCCTGGCCTTCTGAATAGTTGGTTCTTCACTCCTTATCCTTATAAAGATAGCCGACCTTCACTTTATCACTCCCTTTAATGAGCTTCCACATAGAGATTCAAGTCTGTATGCACTCTCCTAATTGCAGCCTGAGAAACTTCATGTCATTTTATAGGCTGATGCACCACACGGGGAAGGCCAGAGTGGTGGCCAAATAGTGACCTTGGGCTGGAGAATTCGAGCCGAGGTTCTGCGGACTCCTCTCTCCTCCCATCTCCTGAAATACACCACTGTGTGATCTCAATTCTAATGGCTGTCTTATTAGGAAAGGTGGAACTGAACACCTCTGTGTAGGGAGCTGTCTAACCATATGTTCTATGCCTTTAGCACAGGAGCTGTTCTGCCCATTCTTTGCTTCTTTTCTAAACTGCAGAAGATTAGGCAAGGTTGGAGGAGAGAACAAATATATAGTCGTCATCCTCCAAATAGGTAATTTTTTTTTTGAGCACTCATGACATGCCAGGGTGTTGTGTTAGGTCCTTTACAGTTAAGAGCGCATTCAGCTTTCAAATCAGCCATTTGAATGTTATTGTTTCTATTTACGGTTGAAGAAACTGAAGTTTAGAAAAGTTGAAATTAAATAACTTGCATGAAGTCATGTAGTTAATAAAAATCAGATTCAGATTTGAGTGGAGGCAGTTTTATTCCAGAGCCCTTCCTTCTACTTTCTGAGACCCCCAAACTAACACACACACACACACACACACACACACACACACACCATTTGCCTGTGAAATGAAAAAAAGAGGAGGCATTTATTCATGCCATTTAGTGGACTTGATAGTACATTTCAGGTGAAGGTAGGGCTGTAGAGCCCTGGAATGTGAAGCTTGTAAGACCCCTTTAGACCCTGGCATGAGGGGCTCGATTTTAAGCAGAGGAAAACAGGCCAAGAGAGGAAAGTGCCAGATCTAGAGTCTTGCTTCCCAGAATCCTATGCTGCCTCCTAGCCCCAGACTTTGCAGAGCAGTGGTGCTTACATCTCAAAACCCCCTCCAGCAACAGGAGAACTTACACATTCTCTGCACCCCTGTCCTCAGACATCCTGAGCATACACTGTCAACAGGCTGCCTGGGGAATTCTCAGGCACTCTAAAGCTCATAAAAGGTAGTTGCTGAATACTGTGGTCAGCACTTTGAGATGTATATGGGGTTATCCATCTGGAGGCAGCTGTGGCTAGGAGGATACAGGACTGGATTTGAAAGTCAGCATGTACAGTATGACTCATTTTCTTCTCTAAGCCTTAGTTCCTTCATCTGTAAAACAAGCATTAGGCACACGCTTGTTTCGGAGGGGCTATGACGTAGGTGAAATGTAGTTTGTGAACTGAAGAACAGCTCCTTGAGGAAGTAGTGGGTGTTTGATAGAAGAGGATCTTGTGCAGAATTTGTATGACTCTTGATCTACACTGGGAGCCCAAGTGTACAGATCTATGTTTGTCTGTCTTGCAACTCTCTGGACTGGACGAAATCCCAAGGGAAGGTGGGGGTGGGAGGAGGAGTACAGGCAGTTGATGGAAGCTGAGGTAGCCATGTTGCAGAGTAGCCAACTTTACATCTCCAGCCATCTCCGCCATGCTTAGCTGTGTACAACCTGCTCTCCTCCTTACCCACCTTGAAAGTCCCTCTGTCCCCTTGGTTGTAATTCTGTTATCTTCCTTACTCTTCCATAGTAGAAGTTTAGATCACATAATGGCAGAGCTGAAAGAGGCTTTTCAAATAATCCAGAGATAAAATTTCCTAATTTCTCTAGCATTTCTCAAAGCCCCAACCCACTGGTGACGCTTGCAACTAATTTAAACGGTGAAGGACAAATACTCTATTTTTCATTTTATCTGTGATATAGTTATGTGACTACATATTAGAAAATAACTTGCATTATTTATTTATACTATGGAATAAGAATACAAAATTACCATCTAAATACTTCAAACAAGTCATATCACAGGAGTTACAAATATTGTGAAGGAGACTATGTAACAATGCCATGTACCATACAGCTTACTTCTCTTTATTTTACAGAGGAAATAACTGGGGCCCAGAGAGGAAAGTAATTTGAACATGGACACACAGAGAGCTAGGGCTAATACTGGGCCTGGAGCTTCTTTGTCAGGGCTTTGCTCATCAACTCAGTTTCTGTTAACTAAGGGCCTTAAGTCAAATGTGATTAGAAAAGGAAATCAACTCCCTACAAAATGTTCTCTGGTGAGTGCTCGTGCCTTGTATCAAATAGTAATAATAATAGTAATAAATAAAATGAATTACTTTTAAAAATCCTAGCTTTGTCACACATCAGTAATGTGAATTCGGGTGAGTTGACTTACCTTTGTGGATCTTAATTTCCTCAACCTTAAAATCCTCTGTTTTCTAGAGTTTATTATCAATATTTAATGACATAGCACATAGGAAGGCACTCAGCATCATTCTCAGCATGTCGTATACACTAGGTACCTAAGCACTTTTATTCCGCATTATCACAGTCATCATCATAATTATGTCACCCTTTTAAGGTCCTTTTGTATTAAGGCGGTTCAAAACTCTAAGACAGAATATCAGATTTGAGAACTGGTTTTGTGGCCTGGTGGTTAAGAGAGCTGGATTCCACGTGGGTGAATGTGTCATTTGAATCCAGACCTGGTGGCTTTGAAAATATGCTGGGCATGTGTGTGTGCATGCCTCAAATCCCAAAACCATGGTACATGGACAAGAAGAAATTGCAGGATGACCATGCCCCATTAAGGGATAGTTTTCCCCCTCTTCTTCTCTCTCTGTCTCTCTCTGGTGATTTCATGTGCCCTCTGGCAAAATTAAAAAATATTAGTTTTGATAAAGAGCTTTTAGGCATTCATGAACAGAGTGTGTGTGGGGAGAAGAAGAGGGGATTGGTGGTGGTGGTAGTTGTGGAGGTGAAGTGCAATTCCTGGTTTGGATAAATGACGTCACCTGTTTGTAAGTGTATGGTTAATTTTTGTTAAGTCATCAGACATTTAACACCATAGTCATGAAAGCAGAAATCTATATCTGTCTGAAAAAAATAAAACTTCTACCACAGAGAAGCAGAGAGAGAGAGCGAGCCCTGGGTATATCCAGACAGTGACTGGGGCATGTGTGTTAACACAGGATGTAGAAACAGTTTTCTTAGTGGTTATCCACTCTCAAAATGTACTTTCTCTCCACTGCCTCTGTTCTGAGGAAGAGGAAATAATCTACTCATTTTACTTATGGATCTAGGAGAATTATTCATAATGGCCTATTTTCTTTTTTCAAATGAGATTTTGCAGGAGTCGGTGCCCTAAACTCACAATGCTGAGGGAATGCTTTCATGGTAATGAATGATCTGAAGTGACCTCCGTCTCCACCCTTCCCATTCTGTTGTCCCATCCTTCAGTACGAATGCTCCATTCTGGCCTGATGAGAAACACACAATGACTCATGTTCATGAGGTGCGTTTTGAACTTTAAGTTGCCTCTCCATATTTTTAAATCATTGCATTTAAGTCTAATTCAATAAGATTCTGTATTTCCTTTCAACTTAATCTGTGAGCTGCTTTAGCCTACCTGTTGCTAGGACAACCAGCTCCTGCTCTGGCTTTCGCTTGTTGTCCAGACAGAGGCTGTGTTAATTAACTCCCTGAAATTGCAGGCCAGGTAATCAATACCAAATGTATGGACTTGGCTGGAATGTTTTAATTAAATTTACAGTAATTTTATTTGCAGCTTCTTCTGCAATCTGCATAGTGGCCAATTGATTTTTATTTCAGATACAATGGTCTGCTTTCTAACCAGGTCATCCTTTCCCCTAAGTGCCTTTGTCCATCAGCCGAAGCAATGCTAAATGAGGAATAGCCAAGGCGAATTGTTAGCTAAAATAATACTAAAGAAACAAGCCTTAAAATATCAGGAGGGTTGAGCTTCTGCCAGTTAAACTGCACTCCCCCAACCTCTGAACCTGGCTGGATGTGTTTTAAATGAAATGAACCCATAAGACTGGGATTAATAGAATCCCATGGAAAATATCCAGTGATTATGGGTAGGAAATATAAAAGCTGTGTGCTGTAGCATCTTCTGTGCTGCTTAAACTGAAAGATGAAAGCAACTATTTTCTACCACTAGTATTGGTAAAGAAATTATCTTTACAGAACTGAATTTTGTGTTGCTTGGGAGAGACTCTCCTCCCTTCTTTAAGCATAGTTGATAAATGTTTGGGCTCCCAAGATACGTAAGCCTGAGGTTCACTTCTCAGCAGTGCCACCTGGTCAAGTTTATCAAGCTCTCTTCAGGTCTGAAGAAGAGATCAATCATCCCCACTTCATAGAATCCTACAGACTTGAATAAAATCATACACCCGATGGATGTATTAGCCCACAATGTTAACAATATGAATTCTGGAGTCAGCAGTCTGGGTTTGGGCCCTAGTTCTGCTACTTGCTTTTTGGATGACCTTAGGTAAAGTCCTTATCCTCTCAGAGCCTCAAGCTTCCAGTTGTAAGATGGGCATCTTACAATCTCACAGAGTTATGAAATAATTCACCTAAAGCATGGACCTTAGTGCCTGACACATACATTTCTTGGGTTTGAGGTCATATCACACTGTTTTGGGAAGTTCTTTGGTCCTGGATAACTGTGCAGTTTTGACAAAGCAAGTCCCGCAATGTGTTAAGGGCCAAGCCTGTGTCCATTACCTAGGGTGATGGAAGTTTATTATAAGAATCTGTAATGATCTCAGACAGAACTGAAATGTGTTCCAGAAGTCATGCTAACACTCCAAAACTCTGTTTCTCTTTTCCCATGGGGGTCTTTAGAAGTACTTCTCAAAAAAAAGTATTTAGCACCTTTAAGGGTAGGAACCTGAGCCAAGTGCCCTACCATTTTCTCTGTTTGCCTGGCATTCCCACTTTCCACAGTGAGGACTTTCTCAGTTGGTTTCCCTTCGATCTATAATGGAGAATTTCTACTGGACAAATTCCCTTCCAGCGCTTCCATTTGTATATGACCCTGTTCTAATCCTCTGTAGCAGGAGCAGAGGCTAGCTCTGATGTTCCCACTGAGGAAAACAGCCTAACGTGACTAAAATGAGTACAAAACAAAACAAAATAGTCCTGGCAGGGTGCTCTGATCCAAGAGTGGTACTAAAATATTTATGCCAGCTAGTAGAGCCAACTTTCATTTGCAGATAAAGCTTCTCATTTGACATACCTTTAGGAACTAACTAGATATCATTAAGTAAAGAAGGAAGGAGTGAACAATTTAGGGAGGCAAACACGACTCTGTATGGTTCCTTCAAGATGGTGGAAAGGCAGCCAGCACTGAATCTGCTAGAGTATGTTTTAAGAGTTGTTTTCTAAGAATGATCATGTGTATAACTAAAACACATGATTAGCTATGGAAGCTTGGAATGGCCATTAGGGAACCAATGAAATTTTCTTATGGTGAACACCTACCTGAAAATCCTTTCTTTCTGCCTACATCTTATGTTTCAAATAAACAGAAACTTAGTGAGAATATATTAATTTCTCTTCAATGACAACAGTAGAATATTGTATTAGAAGAACTTCAGTTAATGGAAAAAAAAATATGGGTCCCCTGGTGAAAATATAGTCATGCTGGAATTTGAGGACATTTCCCTTGACAATAAAATTAATCTTTTCTTCATTGCTTAAGATGATTTCCTGATGAGACACCCTATGTCTGTGGAGATATTTTTGCTAATTTTTTTTAGTCTAGTTAGAGAATTGGCTTTGGTTTATTGTAGCCACAGGGTGGCTGACCCTTGACAACTGACTTATTCTCCACTTGAGTTTTCCTGGTAAACACTTCTTTCTCACTTACTTTCTTCACATTTATCATTACATCTATACCCAGAGAAGCACATGACAGAAACTGAAATTTATGAAGGTGTAGTCATGATTGAGTGATGTGGGACCCAACTGCATGACATTTTCTGTGGAGAAGAAAGAGTACCATAGGTGACAAGTTGTCTGAACTTGATCAGACAACTCTGCCTCCCTGAGATAACCCCTAGAAGGATTTCCTGTGTTGAATTAGTCATTCCCTTCCCCCACAACACAAAGGACCTGGCTCAGGACTTTGCAAGATTTCTGGAATCTTGGTCTTAAAACAAAGCTGAAAACTAAAAAGCAAATAAACAAACAAAAAAAGATTCATGCAACTTTTGGTCCTTTGTCTCATCACCTGCCTGTGAGCAGATATCCTGTTTATCTGCATGTATTATTTCATGTACTAATGATGTGGCCTGCTTTTTTGTCTAACATTTCTTTTCCTTTTTCCAGCTGCCAAACACCAGAGTCATGTTTATTCACTGTTTTTGCTCTGCCTTAGTACCTAGGTTGAGTTTGACACATAACCTAGTGTAACTATGATTCCCTCAAATGCAATGCTGACCTGGGAGAATTTGGTATGGGCTCAATGTTCATTATCTCCACAAATTAGAGATGAATAGCAGCAGAGATAAGAATAACATGGTAAATGCATATGCAGTGCTTGCAGTATGTAAGGCACTAATCTAAGTTCTCATGTATAAAAACTCATTCAAGGAGGCAACAGGTGGCATAGTGGCTAAGGTGGGCATGGTTCAAGTCTCTGACTTAGTAACTTGAAAATCAGTTCCGGCACACGTGCATGTGTCCAAAATTCCAGGAAGAGAATGGAGGAGAAGAAATTGTGCATGACCATCCCCCCAGGGGAATGATTTCTCACTTTCTCTTACTCTGCCTTTGTCTCTCTCTGATGAGCACATGCTGTCTATGGCAATAACCTAAAAAAAAAAAAAAAAAGCATAATTTAATTCTCATACCAGTTCTCCAAAGAAAGTAACTTTTATTATTTTATTTTGTATAAGAGGAAATTGAGAGAATACAAATTTAAGAAACTTTGCTCTAAATCATATTATGGTTAAGAGGAAAAGCCCAGATTCAAACAGAGGTAGTGTGGCGTTGCTTTAGAATCTGAGCCTGCTGTATCCCCAGGGTTCCTATCTGGCTCTTGAAAATATTCTGTTTTGTTGTTGTTGTTGTTGTTGTTGGTTTTTTTTCCCCTAATGGAATTTTCTTTTTTAATTCTATTTGGTTTATTTATTCATTTGCTTATTCCATTTTTTACATATTCATTTATTCTTTAAAACTTGTTTTGCTTGTTGTTTCTCAGTGTGTTCATACTCTATGCTAGATTTTGGGCCTGTAATGACGAATAGGAAGGATGAGTCTATTCTCTGCCCTTAAGTGGAGTACAGTCTAGCAGGAGAGACAGGTGAATGTGTAATTAAAGGACTTACTGACTGTTAATAATTTTTACTTGTATTTAAGTTTATTATGGGTTGCTTTGAGCAATGGAAGGATGTAAACAGAGTCATAGAGACTGGCACAGGAACTGGGCAGAGAGGATGAAAGGGAAACTTGCGGGAGACTGGATGAGTGAGAAAGAAGCAGGAGGGGTGTCTGGTTTCTGAGAAACTGCATTTCTTATATTAAAGAATAAAATATGACTAGATACTAATATTTGACAATTTTGGGAAAATTATAAATTTTTATTTATCAAAAGAAAGGAAAGGGGGACCAGCAGTTAGCATAAAGGCTATGTCCCTGGACTCCCATGTTGCCGACTGTGGTTCGAGTCCCGGACCCGGTGGCTTAAACTCACGCCGGGCGTGTGTGTATGCGTGCCCAAGATCCTGAGAGGAGAATGGAGGAGAAGGGATTGCGGCATGGCCATCTCCCCTGGGGAGTGATTTCTCACTTTCTATTTCTCTCTCTTTCTTGCTTTCTATTTCTCTCTCTCTCTTTCTGGTGAGCTCACATGCCCTATAGCAAAAATTTCTCAAAAAAAAAAAAAAAAAAAAGTAAAGGGAATATGTGAACATGGAGCATTTCAGAATTACTTGTATCTTCAAAGTAGAGATTTTAGTGTGAGAGTCTAATCTCAGGTGGAGTAAAATGTGTGGATTGACCCTCCAGTCTGGAAATAGGAAGCACATTAAGAACAGCCTACTACTTATCTTCAGCCTAAGTGGGTGAGCATTCTGAAGGTGAAACAATAAGCCCATTTGCCCCTGAGGTTTGTGAGTGGTGTCTTTCCACCTGCTCCCTGAGAAGAGGCAGTTGTTGAACCCAACTGAAGTCATGGCAAGTCCATTCCATCAGGGCTCCAATTCCTGCCCTGTCAGTGTGTGTGTGTTAGGGATATGCCTTCCCTTGTCTGTTGTGCTGTTTGGTAAGTGAAAGGGCTTGGCTTTATGCTTCAGGGGCCTAAAACCCAAGGGAGAGGTAGGCCATGTCAGGACCTCTTCTCTGTCTAATGTTAGCAGTAAATAACTGAGAAATTGCCCACTCAGACCAGGGCCCCACATGGAAGATGAAAAGAGGTGACATAGAATCACCCAGTCTTGGAGATGGGGAAATCCTCCTAGGAGTCACCTGACCACTGACTTCGAAATCTGACTGCTCATCCAAAACGCTTGAAAGCTTTTGTTTTACATACACACACACCTATTCCTCTGTATTTGTTAAGGTTCTTCAGAGAAAAGGAACTAAGAAGAGATGATCTATCTCGATATCTATCTATATATCTGTATCTATGAGGAGACTTATTATGGAAATTGGCTCATATAACTACAGAGGCTAAGAAATCCTACAATGTGCCATCTACAAGTTGGCATCTACAATATGCCAGGAATTCTGGTGGTATAATTTAGTCCAGGTCCAAAGGCATGAGAATCAGGAGCTCTGATGTCCAGTGGCAAAAGATGGATGTCCCAGTTCAAGGAGAGTCCATCTTGTTTGTTCTATCATGGCTCTCATGGATTGGATGGTGCCCACCTGCATTGGTAAGAGCAGATCTTATTTACTTAGTCTACTGATTCAAATGCTAATCTCTTCCAGAAACATTCTCACAGACAGAGGAAATAATGCTTTACTAGCTATCTGAGCATTCTTTAACCCAGTCAAGCTGACATAACATTTAATAGACATCAATTTTCAGGAATTCAGATTTAGCATGTATGGAGTGGGGCATAAGAACCTACCAGCTGATGATTCAAAGCCTGGATATAGATTATGCTTCTACTTAGGGGAGCTTGTAAAAATGCAGGCTCTACTTCAGCACATCTGGATGGGGGGGGGGCGGGTGTGAGGCTGGGGCACAGTCTGCATCTCTAATCAGTATCCAGGTAAGACTGCTGGTCCAGGGATTAGTTGTAAAGAATGAAACAATTGTTCTAACCAGTGGGGTTGCTTTTTGGTCTTTATTTGAATTCTTCTAGAAATATGGAGCTCTCTGCCATATAAAGAAGTTCTTACCACTTGAGAGAAGTTTCAGCTTTTAGTGTGATCTTTCTTCTATTGAGTCAAAATCTCAGTGTTGGTAATTTCTGGAAGAGGTAGGTACTCTAGTAGAATGGGTTACATGTGAGCTCTGGAGGCAGGTGGCCTGATTGCATCTTGGCTTTGACTTTTGCTAGTTTTATGACTTTGGGAAAATACATGGCCTATATTTGTAAGATAGGATACTAATAGTACCTGCCTGATAGAATAACTGTGAGTTCTTAATATCGTTAATGTGTTTTCTAGTTGAATAAGATTAGAACAATGCTTGACACTGAGTAAGCACTTACAAACATCTTAGTGGTGTAACTTTGTTTCAAGTAGAGTCATTTTGAAATGAATTGTTTCATTTCCCAATCTGAAACATTAATAGATGAGATGACAACTCATAAAACACCTGTAATACAGAAGTCAGAATTTATCTTTTCAAAGTAATCCATCAACCTTTGCAACCTTTACATTAATAGGTGTCATTGATAGGTGTCATTGATAGGTGTGTGTTGATATTCCTCCATACAATCTGATCTGCCTAATATTATTTTGTATAGACAGAAATTAATTATCATGTGGAAGAGATCTTTTCTTCTAGGAACACAGCAATCTGAATATAAACTCTTGTGATTTCACATTAATCATTGGAGTCTCAACCCCAAATCATGGGAAAAGAGAGAATTTAATTGATTTTCCACTTACAAAACAAACAAGGAGGGAACCAGCAATTAGCGTAATGGCTATGTCGCTGGACTCCCACGTAGTCGACCCTGGTTCGTGTCCCGGACCCGGTGGCTTAAAACTCACGCTGGGCGCGTGTGCGTGTGTGCCCAAGATCCCGAGAGGAGAAAGGAGGAGAAGGGATTGCGGCATGACCATCCCCCCTGAGGGGTGATTTCTTGCTTTCTGTCTCTATGTCTCTCTCTGTCTGGCGAGCGCACGCGAACTATAGCGAAAACCTCTCCAAAAAAAAAAGAAAAAAAAAACAAACAAACAAGGAAACAACTAAATATTTTGGACATACAAAAATACATCAAAACTACTATAACAAAGATTCATGTACCTCCCTCCTAGCTTAAGAAATAGAATATTAGTAGTACTTACAAGCTTCTTATGTGCTCTTTCTCAATGATATTTTCTCTTTTTTTGGAGGCAATCACTATTCAGAATTCAGTACTTATCATTTTCACATATTTGGATTGTTTTTTAACTGTAAATGTATATATTTCTAAACAATGGAAGGCATTATTTTGCATATGTAAAATTTACTTTTACCATGTGTGCTCTTGCAATTTGCTTTTCTTTCCTCTCTACATTATAGTTGTGAAATTCATTTATGTGGCTCTCTGTATCTCCATTATTCATTTTTGTTGCTATAGAGTATTGCATTACATGAATATAACCCAATTTATTTCTCATTCTATTGCCTGGCAAATTCCTAACTCCTTTGGAGTAGAGAATGACTGTTTCCTCATCACAAATTCCTCCCTAATCTATTATTTATAGCATAAATTTGGTACTTGGAGTCTCCTAAGCTTGGTTCTAGAATTTGGACATTTTGTCTTCTGCCTCATGTAGCTGAAAGTAATAGATTTTAACATTTTTTCTTTGTATTTTTTTTTTCTGTTTTCTTTTGGCTCTGCCATACATTACAATTAGTGTTAAGAAAAAAATTTAGTTTACTTCTTTGTTCTAGACTACGTAAGCCTTTTTCTGCCTCATCAACCAGTTCTTTCGGTTGGTGAATGGAATCGGAAGAGTAATGGGCGCAGGGAAGTGAAGGACAGGACTTGTGTGGGAAAAGAATCCTACATATGCCTACCATCTAGGGACCTTGTTAACATGTAGATTTTTATGTAATAGGTCCAAGGTATGAGCTAAGATGCTACATTTGTAGCAAGCTTCTAAGATATGCAGATGCTGCTGGCCTTGGGACCACTTTTGGAACAACCGAAGTGTGTGGACAGAGTACGTGTTTGTCCCAGACCTAAACTTAAATCTTAACTTTGTTTTTTATTTTGGGTTTCTTTTTACTTTTGGTAGATGTTGGGAACATTAGCCCCTAGTGCTATAACTCTGATCTTTGGCTGCATATTATAGTCACCTGAGATATATTTAAAAATTTGATCACCAGTTTGCACCCAGGTCAATTAAATCAGAAAATCTGACACTGGGTTCAAAGCATTAGTAACTTTAAAAACTCTCTAGGGGCACTAGCAGTTGGCATAATGGTTAAGTCGCTGGACTCTCATATATTTGACCACAGTTTGAGTCCTGGACCTGGTGGCTTAAAACTCATGCGGGGCACATGTTCATGCCTGAAATCATGAGAAGAGAATGAGGAGAAGGGATTGTGACGTGGCCATCTGCCCTGGGGGGACGGTGACTTTTTTGTTTTCTGCCTCTCTCTGGTGAGTGCGTGCACCCTATAGCAAAAATCTCTCTCTCTCTAAAAACAAACAAACAAACAAACAAACTCTCTTGGTAATTTCAGTGTATGGAAAAGACTTCTGAGAATCTTTGTCTCATGGCAGTTGTTCTCAGACTTTAGCACCTATCAGAATTACCTGGAGGGCTTGTTGAAACATGGATCACTGGATCCTAGCTCCAGAATTTATAATTCATTATGTCTGTGGTTGGGCTAAGAACTCGCATTTCTATCAAGTTCTCAAGTAATGCTAAAGTTGCTGATTCTGGGACCTCCACTTTGAGAACCTTTGCTCAAAAGTTGGGAGTTCTTTTGGATTTCATGTCAGTAAAATGAGTGTAAGAATTACCCATATTTCATGACCCGTTGAAGGATCAATAAATTAAAACATTTAGTATGATGCTCAGCACATGGTAGAGAATAAAGAGTGATGGTTTCTGTTATTAATATTAGTGCTGTGTCTATGCTTACATTAACTGTTTAGTTAGCCTTAAATGGCTTACCCATACTATTCAGTTAGGTTATTTTCATTCAACACTTTGTTTTGAAATTTTCTTGTTAAAGAACCACTTTTATAACAAGTGTGGGTAAGTGGTACCATCAGCTCCCAGAGGAATTTAGCTCATCATCTGGTTACAATAAGGTCCTACTTAGGTACTAGTCTTGTTGAGTTTTTCAGACCACCTGAATACACTCCCAGTGACTACTAGTGGCTGCTTCTATACAACCCATCAGTTTGTGTCTGGTAACTACATCAGGATCCCTAACTGATTATATTTTAAGAAGAACCCTGTAGGCCACACCTTCCTTGCAGTAGAACAAGAATCCCCAGGACTTCAGTTTGTGTAAGATCCAGTGCTCTCCAGATGGGCTCGTGGATGAGGATGGGAGAGGGTGGGTGAACTCTCTCCTAAGGCTTGATGCTCTGCCATGAACAAGTTTCCTCCCCTGTGGCCCTGATACCTGCAGTAACTCCATTGTGATTTTTCTCCTCTTGAATACTGCATTTCTACACAGCTCTTTCCCAGGAAGAATGGTTCCCAGGTGGTATTCTCTGGCCTGAAGGCTGCTACTTCATTATTGTCTTTGTTAACCTGAGAATACCGCCCTTTGGGTTCTGCAAAGGAGCAAATCATTCTCACTAAATTCACTGTGTCAAAATGACTCCTCGCTGGGCTTTGGAGCTTCCTGGGTGAGCTGTAGCTATTGATCTTGCTTCCAGCATTGTGAATAATGCAGACAATATGGTTTCCGGGTGCCTTCTCTGAAAACTGCCCAGATTTTGGACTTGAGCTTGATGCAAACTGCATTATAAACATGCCAGGCTTGTGCTGACTGTACTGAAAGCACTTTGGGATAAACATTTGTGTTTGCTAAAAATGTCTCCAAAGAATTGGAAGTATTCATCAAAAGGTTTATCTGTGCATTTCTGAGAGGTGTTTGAAAGTTTTCCATGACCCAAAAGCTATAGTTCCTGAGTGACTGATTCATCAGCTTCTGGTACATTTCTAATCTTATACTTCAAAAAGGAAAACTAGAATTAAAAGGTTAATTTATATTAAAAATTGATAGGTGTCTCTTTTGAGGGTTAGAAAAATTTAATTGACAGGAAGTTTAAGATAGATGAAAGGTTTTGGACTCAATGCGACTATTTTGCTATCTCCTTAGATTTCTTAACATATCTAGGTTTGGAGATCAGATCTGTTGCCTAAGAAAAGATGGTAATTATCACTAAGCAATTGCTAGATTAATTAGATCTGTCAATAAATCAGAGGGCAATTGGGACACAGTTGAGACAGGTTTAGAACCAAGTCTGGTTATTCTTTTGTGGAAAAAGTCTGAAATAAATCTCTCTTAGGTCAATAACTCTGACTTGGGTTATGTTCCTCTTTTGGAGTTAAGTTTAGGCAGCTGGACCTAGTAAAAGCTCTGTGTTTATCAGGACCTACTGGACACAGGGCATTACATTCTTCTAATATAGAGTAGAACCTAAACTGGGAGGATATATCCATTAAGGAAAAATTAATGTAGCATGTCCATTTGAAAACCTAGTCTGTATCTCTGTGATGGTAAACAATGTTGTGGGCACATTTTATAAATGGTTTTTTAATGAGGATTGATATAGTGCTCAGTCAAATATATACTTCAGTATTGATTTTTTGATGTATATGAGGAAGATGATTTCATATACTAATAGTAATAAGAACAACAACCATGAAAATAGTAATAGTGATTCTTAAGTGTTTTATTTCCTATGAGCCAAGTACTTTTCATATGTGACCTCTCATTCTTCAAAGACTCGTAAAGGTGGGGATGATTAACCCCATTTCATGGATGAAAAAACTGAAGTTAAATGAGTTGCTTAAGGTCACATAACTGATAAGTGACAGAGCAAGAACTTTTAACTCAAGACCCCATGGCTCCAAACCTGCCTCCCACTGGGGAGAAAATGGTTCATGATAGTATTGGCAATGGAGAAGTATGCCCCAGTACTATGAGGCATGATGGTATAAATCTGACTTTTGGCTCTAACTTTGCCCAGTGGGTAGGACTCATAAGTAGTGGTTTCTGTAGTTGTGCAGGGAAGAGCAGGGGCAAGGCTTGGATTTACTGAAGTGCTATCATGACCAAGATATTGAATGAGGCATTTCCCATCTGTTAAATCATTTAATTATTACAAAACATTTGAGATATAGGTCTTTATATCACTATTTTTTACATATGGGAGGTTGAGATTCATTTTAAAAAATGCTCAAAGTTATGTGGCCAAGCAGACAGAACAAGAATTTATACTCTAGTTGGTCTTAAAAGTTAGTAAGATATGAAGGCAGAATGAACCTTCCTGGATTTTCTATCAGGTATGCCCCATATTTTAATACTGTGACTATATTCTGCAAATATAGGGGCATGTTGAATTATTTACACATTTTGGGTTGTATTTTCTTTCTTCCTCTCTCTATCATTTTACATACACATTTAGAAAAAATGTTCAACCGTCTAGTTGAAATCTCCTATGTCTTCTATTATCTCATTTCCCTTTTTTTCCTCCATAGAGATAAACATTGTCATGATAAACATTGTCAGTAATAAATCATTATTATTATTTTCGTGGTTATTGTTCTTATTGTCATGGTTGTTGTTCTTATTGTCAAATTTTATATGTACAGTCTATGTTTTGCACTTGTGAATTGACTACTTACTGCATTCATAAAAACACATATAATCATGTATGTTGTATGTGTTAAATGTATATACATGGTACCATATTGTATGTATTATTATGCAACTTTTATATATTTTTTATTTGCTAGAGGGCATATTCATTCACTGGAGAGACAGAGAGAGATAAAGACAAAGTGAGAAAGCACTCCACATGCATATGGTCATGGTACAATCCTTTCTCCTCCATTTCTGCTTTTGAGATTTGGGAACACACACCATACCTCGCATGAAAAACATACCAGCATGTTTTTCAAGTGGCTGAGTATGGGACTTCAGTCATTCCATTGGCTATGTTGGATCCAGCCATCTTAACCACCACGTCACTGGCTGGCCTGCTTTTATTTTGCAAAATGAGTAGATCTGATGTTAGACCATCCTTGAATTCCTAGCACAATGTATTGTGTTCAAGTAGAATTGATTTAAAAAAAATAAAATGCCTAATTCATTTTGTTAGCATTTTTTACTGTTTACTTAAAATTTGTCTATAGCTTACTTTTTCTGACTGACTTTGCTTGCTTGTGCATTATGGTCTTACTAGCTTATGAAAATGAATTGGAGAAGCTCCAGTATTGGAATGACAATACGATGAGCTCTGTGAAGCTACTCCACTGCATAACAAATATAATAGATGAACATTATTTTTTAAAAATACAAAACACATTTAAAGTCTTTGGAAATAAACGTATACAATATTTTTGCATTGCAGCATTTTGACTGTGACCTGTCACATAAGGTTCATTGTGAAATTTCCTAGTAGGTCATTGAAAAAGTCATGAAGTATTTTTTCTATGCAAAAATGCATCATGACTTTTCTGATGATCTAATACTGTGGCATTATGTTAGTGTTCAAAATGTTTTGGATTCTAGAGTATTTCAGATTTTGGTTGTTTGGATTAGGGATGCTCAAACTGTACAGTATTTATTCTCAGAAATTAAATAGAAAAGCAAAGAGAGAAACAATAAAATCAAATATGGTTCTTTAGAAAGATTAACAAAAGTAAGAAGTCTTTAGACTGATCAGTAGGAAAAAATAAAAAGAGGACCCACTGACTAAGTTAAAAAATTTACTAAATTTAAGAGGCATTACTATCAAGCTTACAGAAATAAAGAAGTTTATAACATAACAAATTAAAAGGGTTAGCTCACATTAGTAGTGAATATGTTGTTCAAGAGAGGCCAGATCTCACATGATAACCATGGTTTGAACCTCTGGCTTGGGCAGCCTAAAATATGCTGTGGCACACACATGAGTGGCAAAGAGCTGATGTGTTGGAGGACTAGAGAAAGGGAATCATGTCATGAACAGACTCTATGGAGGGTACTCATCTCCTTTCCCACTCTTTCATACGTACATGCATGTGCTCTAATCATAAATAAAAGAAAAAAAAGATTATAAAACAATATTATTGGATTGTCAGAAAAGTCCTATTTTCCTGTTTTTCTATTCAGAAATGCATCATGACTTTTCCAACAACCTAATATAAACAATTTTATATCAGAAAATTATTATAAATGGATTAAATAAAAAAAATTAAGGACATGAACTACTAAAACTGGCTCAAGAGAAATACATCTGAATAGTCTTATGACAAGTAAAGATATTGGATTAAAAATTTAAAAGCTACCAAGAAAGGAAAACCCATATATAGATAGCTTCACTGGTGAATTCTAACAAAATTTTTATAAAGAATTAAAGGCCATTGAGTTTCCCAAAACATTTGAAGTGGAAATATTACTTTCCAAATCATTCTGCAAAGATACCAAAGACAGACAAACAAACCACTAGAAATATTTCTTATGAATATAGGTGCAAATTTTTTTAAGCAAAGTACTAGCAAAATATATCCAATAATATATAAAAAAAGGTTTATACACAGTGACCAAGTGGGGTTTATTCAGGAGTGCAAGATTGGTTTAACATCTGAAAATAAGTTAATGTAATGTGTTATATCAATAGAATAGAGGAGAAAAGTAACATGATGACCTCAATAGGTGCAGAAAAATGATTTCACAAAACCTAACACACTTGAGAATAAAAGCACTCAACAAACTAGGATTAGAAGGGAGGTTCCTCAATTTGATAATGGGCATCTATGAAAAATTTGTAAACTAGTATCACACTTACACATAAAAACTGAAGATCTTCATCTGGAAATCAAGAACAAGATGATTTCCACTTTAATCTCTTTTGTTCAACATTGTTCTGGAGGTACTAACCAAGGTAATTAGATTGTACAATGAAATAAACTTACTTTGTCCATGCTGCTGTAAAAAATAAATGCCATTGGTTGAATGACTTAAACAAAGTCAATTTATTTTCTCATAGTTCTTGAGGTTAGAAGTTCCAGACTGAGGTCTGTCAGAGCCAGTTTCTGGTGAGGACTCTCTTCCTGGCTTGTTGAAATATCACATGGAAGAGAAAGAGAGAGAGACTATGCATGTAAGAGATAGAGAGCATGCATGCAAGAGAGCGGGTGTGAGTGACCGTGCATATGCGTACATTCTTTTAATATGGAACACCTGAGAATTCTCCCAGATTGGGACCTCACCCTATAATGTCATTTAACCTTAATTTATTCCTTACTCAAAATGTATCCACAGTGAATGTTAGGGCTTCAACATATGTATTATGGGTGTGTGTGTCGGGGAACACAGATACTCAGTTCATAACATTGACCAACTTGTTTCATAACATCGACCTCCTCTGACCAATTCAAATTTCATCTTCTTCTCACATGCAAAATACCTTCATTCACTTCCAGCAGTTTGCAAAGTCCTAATTAATTTCAGCATCAACTATAAAGTCTAAAATCTAGTCATCCAGATATTATCTAGATCATATATAGGTGAGATATTGAGTCATCCTGAGGCAAAATTCTTTTACAGATTTGAACCTGTGAGATAAGTGCTTTCAAAATACAGTGGTAGGACATAGAATATCTATTCCTATTTTAAAAGGGAGAAACCAGCAGGAAGGGAGGATGAGTACTAAGCAAATCCAGAATTTACCAAGGCAAATTTCATTAGATTTCAAGGTTCAAGAATAATTCTTTTTGGTTTGATGTTCTGCTCTCCAGGACCACTGAAGTGGCAGTATTGTCTTCTGACTCCACAGAATGTCTGCCTTCTAGGCTCACTAGGGCAGTGGTTCCATCCCGATAGCTCAGCTGCGCAGACTTCCTACCATTTGAAATTAAGAAGCAAGTAGCCTTGCATTTGAGACTGAGGTGTGAGTGAGAGTACTTTGTGATTTCTGAACCACCTGAGGGACATCTTGAAAGATTATACATATTTTCAGCAGGACAGCACTATGATCCCAATCTATCAAATCTAAGAAGTTAGATAACCTTCCTTTGTCTCATCCCATTGTTTGTCTGTTTTTGTCTCACCTGGCAGTATTTCTGCTTGTATAATCATCCACATCCCCGACTTCTGTTGAGATGGCTGATTAAATTTGTGGTTCATATCCATACTGATCTACTTATAAAATAGTTGTTTACCCCATTCTTAATGTTCTCTTAATAGTAAGCTTTCTCATTGTTCTACAACATGAATAGGCTGGAAATTTTCTGAATTTTTAAGTAGTGGTTTCTTATTGATTGACAACCATCTTCATTTCTCTTTTCTCACATCTTATTGTAAGAAATCAGGAGCACCCATGTTGCATCTTCAACATTTTGTTTAGAAATCTAAACTGGGGGTGGGGAGGTGGCGTGGTGATTAAGGATGCTGGATTCCCACATGGCTGACTGCAGTTCGAGTCCTGAACCTGACAGCTTGCTTTCTCACTTTCTCTCTCTCTCTCTCTCTCTCTCTCTCTCTGGTCAAATTAAAATAAATAAATAAATAAATAAGTATATAAATAAATAAAATAAGTTAAATAAAATAATTCTTTTTTTAAAAAGATGAAATCTCAGCTGAGACCAGCTGGTGGCATGGTGGTTAAGATGCTCAACTTCCACATGAACATCCATGGTTTGAGTCCTGGACCTGGTGACTTGTTTTCTCTCTCTCTCTCTCTTTCTCTCTCTCTGGTGAGCATAAGTGCTGTAGCAAATTTTAAAAATACATAATAATAATTATAAATAAAATTAAATAATTCTTTAAAAAAATCTCCTTAGCTAAACATAAAACTTCAACATTCAGAATTTCTGTTTCCACAGAACACTAGAACACAATTAAGCCAAAGTCTTTTTTAACTTTATAAGAAGTATCGTCACCTCCCACCCAGTTTCCAATGAAATATTTCTCATTTCTGTCTGAGAGCTCAGCAAAATGTCTTTTAATGTCCATATTTCCACAACATTCTGTTCTCAGCAATAAATTTATTTCCTTAAAAACACACACACACACACACACACACACACACACACACACAGCAGCTTACCCACTAGTTCTCTTTTCTTTCTTAGCTGGCCCTTACCATAATTGCCTTTAACATCTATATTTCTACTGACAGTCCCCTCATTTAGCCTCAAACATCCTTTAGCCTCTTCCTATGAATCAGTTACAAAACCATTTCCAAATTTTTAGGTATTTGTTACAGCAACATTCCACTTCTAGATATCCAAATACTTTGGTCTGCTCAGTCTGCCATGCTAAAGTATCATTGACTGGCTAGCTTAACAACAGAAATGTATTTTCTCAGAGTTGTGGAGACTAGAAATTTTAGATCAAGTTCTGAAGTTGGTTTCTAGTGAGAACTCTTTCTGGTTTTCAGATAGCCTTCTTATAGCTGTGACCTCAGATGGAAAAATGACAGAGAACACAAACATGCACTCTGGTATCTCATCTTATAAGGTCACTAATCCACCCTGGTGTCTCTTATAAGTACACTCATCCTATCAAATCTGGGCTCCATCCTTATGACCTCATTTAATCTCATTTTTAAATTTTACTCCAAATAGGGTCACACTGGATGTTGGGGATTCAAATTTTGGGGAACACACACTCAATCCTTAAGAAACGGCATTCAGTTTGGAAAGGGAGGAGAAAAAATAGCTCTATTTGCAGATGACATGAACTTGCATATACAAAAACATGAATCCACAAGAAGCTGTTAGAATGAATACATTAAATAAGACACTAGAATACAAGATTAGTGTACAAAAATGAATTTTTTGTATTAATTTTAAACAATACAAATATGAAATTAAAACAATTTCATTTATAGTAATGACACAAAGAATAAAGTATTTAGGATTAAACAGAACGAAAAGAAATGTAAAACTTACATTCTGAACATTGTGGAAAAGAATAAATAAATGGAAAAACATCTCATTTTTATGGATCAAAAAAGAATATTGTTAAGATGGCAAAACTCCCCATATTGTTTACTGATTCAGTGCAATCTCTATCAAAATCCCAGCTGGCTTCTTTTCAGAAATTGACAAATTGATCCAAAAATTCATACAAAAATTAGAGACCCAGAATAGTCAAGACAATCTCTAAAAAGAACAATGTTGTAGAACTCACACTTTCTGAGTTTACTACTTACTATAAAACTATAGTAATCAAGGTACTATGATATTGCATAAGAATAGATATATAGATCAGCTGAGAATCCAGAAATAAATCCTTACACTTATAGTCAATTGACTTTTCTAAAATATGTTAAACCATCCCAATGGGGGAAAGAATAGTCTTTTTAACAGAGTGCTGGCATAGCTGTATATCCACATGTAAAAGAATTAATTTGAACTCCTACTTCACACCATATACAAAATTTACTTAAAATGGATCAATGATTTAAGAACCACAACTTTAGGGACCAACCTCTGGCATAGCAGTGAAATCGCTGACTGCTGACTATGGCTTGAGTTCCAGACCAGTCACCTGAAAATCGTGCCAGTGTGTGTGCATGCGTACCCAAGATCCCAGGAGCAGAATGGAAGAGAAGGGATTGTGGCATGGCCATCTTCCTGGGAAGGGAAGGGGAATGACTGTGATTTTTCACTTTCCCTCCCTCTCAATTTGTCTGTCTGTGTCTCTCTCCTGTGAGTGCACATGCCTTAAGGCAAAAACCTTAAAACAAACAAACAAACAAAAACTCCACAACTCTAAAACATTTAACAGAAAATGTAGGAGTAGATGTTTCTAAATTGACTCAAGAAACAGATTTCTTAGCTATGTCCCAAACAACGCAAGTAGTAAACAAAGATAAATTGGACTTCATTAGAATTGTGCTTCAAAGTACACTATCAAGAAAGAAAAACAACAGCCTACAGAGTAGAAGAAAATATTTACAAATCTTATAGGACTATTATCTAGAATACATACAAACTCTTATAACTCAATAATAAAGAGGTATGTAACTCAATTAAAAAAATGGGCAAAGGATCTGAATAGAAATTTCTACATAAAAGAAATACCAGTGGCCAACAGGCACATAGAAAGATTTGACATCATTAGCTATAAGGAAATGAAAATTAAAATGACATTGGGACACCGCTTCACTCTTACAAGGGTGGGCATAGTAAAAAACACATTAGCAGTTGCTGGCAAGGTTATGGAGAAATTAGACTCCTCATTCTCTGTTGGTAGGAATGTAAAATGGTTCAACCACATTTGAAAACCATCTGGCGGCTCCTGAAAAGATTACACATAGAATATATGTGACCCAGAAGTTACACTCCTAAGATTTATACCTCAGGTATATGACACATAAGTTCACACAAGAATTTATATGTGAACGCTCATAACAGCATTATTTGTAACAACTCCAGAGTGGAAACAACCCAATGTGCATCATCTACCGCATGGATAAATCTTGAAAATGTTATGTTAAGTGAGATAACCTATTTACAAAGGACCACATTGCTTAATTTTAATTATACAAATTGTTAAGAATTAGCAGATTCATAGAGACAGAAAATAGATTAATTGTTGCTTAAAGCTGAACAGGATAGGATGATTGAATAGGGAGTGACCGCAGTTTGTTGGGAGTGATCAAAATATCCTAAAATTTATTGTGATGATAGTTGCACAATTCTGTGAATAAAGTAAATACAATTGAATTGCATGCCTAAATGAATTAATTGTATATAATTTACATTTTAATAAAGAAGTATGTACATGAGAAAATTAAGGGAATAGTTTCTGAAACTGTAAAATAGAAATGATCTTTTTGTTGTATATGGAAAGACAATGTAAAATGTCAGGGACTGGTGTCTTTGCAGGGGAAAGAATTCTTTTCCCCATTAAATTAAAGCTATTTAACAAGGCTTAATTTATTTGATGTCTTCTTGAGTTAATTTTTATTACTTCTATCCACATAAAAGATCAGCAATTTAATGTATATGTACAAATAGTGGCATAAAGTGAATCATGATATTTATTTATTTTAAGATCTTTGCTATCACATCTGTTTCCAATAAGAGTATCTAGGGCTTCATGGAGAAATGGCTGATTTCTTCATTGAGCTTGGCAAAGTATAAAATGAGCCTAAAATATCTTATGGTATCCAAAATGAAGGAAGTGCCAAAGAATTGATGGGGCACATTTAACATGCACAGAAATTCAAGAATTCTCAAATTGGCATAATATGGGCAATTAAATAATGACAGTATTAGACAATAGAATAAAATAAATGTCATGAGTTAATGCTGATATAAATAATTGAATAATTAACCAAATAAATAAGTGGAGGAGAAGAGACAGCTTTTCCTTAAGGAGGATTTCAATTAATATGTGAATATTTTTCAATTAATAAAATAAGTGAAAAATGAATGATGCAATAGAAAAACACCATTTAACAAATATCACAGTAATAATTGCTGCAAAGGAAAATCATCAAAAAATGTTTAAATTACTGGGAGAAATTATGATACAAACGGAATTTTTATCATCTCAATGTATTTCATTTATAAGATATTCATTAATTAGAGAGGGAAAAGGTGACTTTTTAGGGGAGAAATCATCTTAAACAAGTGATGATAGCTAACAGCATCAGAATAAGAAATATTGATCACCCCAAGTGCATAACTTGAATTTTTTTTCTTTTTTAAATTTTATCTTATTGTATTTCAAGTTCTTTTATACATTCAGTCATGTCATTTAGTTTGCAAAGTGAATATTTCAACATGTTTACATTTCTCCCCATTCCAGTTGATAATACTATAAACTTACCTTCATCAGATAATACCCCATTTATTTGTCCCATTAATGCTATGCTTCTCCATTTTTCTCCTTAATGTCCTTCTTCAGACTCTATTCCTTCATCTATGCTCTTCCCACACTATATCTGGTATTCACAACCATTTACTGTGTTTCTATATCCTTTAGTCATTCAGTTTTGGTCATAGAGTGCGGATACTCAGAATATATTAAGTGGGGACATACAATGTCTCTCCTTCATAGCCTGGCTTGCTTCACTCAGTAGTAAATCTTCCATATTCATCCACTTTCTGTCAAAAGCCAGGGCCTTGTTGTTTTTATGGCTGAGTAGTATTCCATAGAGTATATGTGCTACAGTTTTTCAATCCATTCATCTGTTCATGGGCATTTGGGTTGGTTCCATGTCTTAGCAATTGTGAATGCCGCAGTAAATATCAATGTGCAAGTACTTTTCCGATGAAGAATTCTTCTGTCTTTTGGGTAGATACCAAGGAGTGGGATTGTTTGGTCATATGAAAGTTCCATTTGTAGATTTTTGAGGAATCTCTAAATTGTTCTCCACAGTGGCTGGACCAATTTACATTCCCACCAGCAGTGTAAGAGGGTTCCCCTTTCACCACCCCCCCCACCAGCACTTATCATTTTTTGTTTCCTTTTTTTTAATCTTAGTCATTCTGACTGGGGTTAGGTGGTATCTCATTATGGTTTTGATCTGCAATTCCCTTACAATGAGGGATGTTGAGCGTTTTTTCATATGCCTTTTGGCTATTCGTATGTCATCCTTAGAGAGTGGTTTTTTCAGCTCATTCTCCCATCTTTGAATAGGGTTGATCATCTTTTTTCAGAACAGCTGCTTGAGTTCCTTGTGTATTCTGGTTATTAGTCCCTTATCTGACGCATAGTTTACAAAAATATTTTCCTGTTCTGAGAGCTTCGATTCACACTAATAACTTGAATTTAATCATGAGGAAATATTAGGTAAGCTCTAATTAAGGAAGTCTACAAAATAACTTGCTAATACTCTTCTAAAGTATATTTCACAAAAGACAAAGGACTATGCAAGTATCACAAAATGAAAGCGAGTGAGGAAACATGATAATTAATTGCAATATGTGAATTTGGTTTAGATTCTAGTATTAATAACAGACTTTGGGGCCAGCAGATGGTATAATGATTGCATTGCTGGATTCTCACATAGTCCACTGCAGTTTGAGTCCCAGACCCAGTGGCTTCAAACTCACACCAGGCATGTGTGCATTGTGGTGTGGCCATCCTCCCTGGGATGTGGGGGTGGTGATCTCTCACTTTCTGTCTCTCTAGCAAGTGCACACACCCCAGAGCAAAACTCTCTCTCTCAAAAAAAAAGTATTAATAAAGGACTTTAGTAAGACAATTGATGAAATGCAAATTAGGTTTGTAGATTAGTTAATAATATTGTATTAGTGTTTATATTCTGTTTTTGATCACTGTATTGTGTTAACATTAGACAAGATGTTAACATTTAAGAAAACTTAGAAGAAAGTCATCTAGAACCCTGAACAGTTTTTCAGATATTTTGTAATTCTGAAGCTATAATAAAATAAAGTTAAAGAATTTTTTAATACTTAAAAATCTATTGTGTCTGGCCTGTTGGTGGTACAGTGGTAAAGGGAATGCTCACGAATCTGACCCACAGGGGCAGGTTCCCAGTTTGCATCGGAGACCTACCTGAATATGCCAGGAACACATGTACCCATGATCTAGGGCTAGCTGAAGGTCAGTGTGGATTGCAACACTGGGACCCTTTTGAGGGTGCTATCTCTTTGTCTCTCTCTCACTCATGGAAGAAACAAAGAAACAACTCTATTGTTTAATAGATTTTTATTCCTAATATTGTACATGACTTTTTCCTTTCCTTAATCAGTCTTACAATAAGTGTTTTCTTTTAATTTGTTTGTTCCCTGAATGGATTTGGCTTTTATTTTTCTCATTTTTATTACTTTTGTTTAATTGTTCGCCTTAATTATTATTTTTCTTTATTACTTGTTATTAACTTTGTTATTTATTTTACTGTTCGTTAACTTTATAATTTCATCATTATTAACTTACTTATACTTCCTTAGGGTTTTTAAATTTACTTTTTAGCTTCATTTAGTAAAATTATTACTGTATCACTTACTTAGGGCTGCATAATAAAGTACTACTAACTGGGTGCCGAGATCCAGAAATTCATTATCTCCAGGTTCTGGAGTGTAGAAGTCTACAATCAAGCTGTTGGTAGGGCCACATGCCTTCTGAAACCCTCTAGGGGAAGATTCCTCCTTGTTCCTTCCAGCTTCTGGTAGCCCTGGATATGTTCTGGTTTGTGGCAGCATAATTCCAATCTTTGCCTTCACTTTCAGATGACCTTTTTCCTAGGTGTCTGTGTATTTTCTCTCTTCTTGTGAAGGCATAAATGATATTGGACTTAGTGCCCACCGAACTCCAATGTGATCTCATCTTATCTTGATTACATCAGTATGATGCTGTTTCCACATCAGGACACAAACACCAAGGATGAGGATTAGGATTAGGATTCAAACATCTCCTTGAGGGACATAATTCATTTACCTATATTTGTTTTCTTTTCATTCTTCATCCTCTTCTTTTTAATGACAGAGGGTGCATGCGGGGGTGAGAGGGGAAGAGAAAATAACCCCACCACCCCCTCTCATGGGGCCTGGTTATTCCTTAAGCTTTATCCCTCCATTTCTTTGTTTTGCCAGGGTCCTGGTCATGCATGCACATGTACCTGTTGCCACTGGGGCCAGGATTTGAACTGTGATTGACCATGTAGGATCTAAATTTCTCTGCACTAGGAGGACTTAACCACTGTACTATGGACCCAGCTCCTGTTTTTCTTATTATCAACACATAAATTTAAAGGCTACATCCTACGATTTTAAAAATAAACATTTACAGATGTATAACTAGAGGGAATCTTCAAAAAGTTATTGAAAAAAATTGCGTATTATGAAAAAACTGCAAAGATGGCAAAACTTTTTTGGAATCAAAATAATCTTGTACATTAATTCTGTTTTTGTCCACAGATGTTTTGATGTCTTTGCATATGAATAAAAAGTGTACAATAAGAAATGTAATGCTATGTGAATTTTCACTTATTGAATTATCCTGATTAATTGAATGACTCTTAGCAAGATTTTTAATTACCCAATATTCCTTGGACCTTAGAAGCCCTCTTTAGGGACCAGCATATGGTGTGATGGTTATGTTGCTGGACTCCCACATAGTTGACCATGGTTTGAGTCCTGGATGTGGTGGCTTAAAACTCATGCTGGGCACATGTGCATGCATGCTCAAAATCCTGAGAGAAGAGTGGAGGAGAAGGGATTTTGGCATGGCCATCCTTCCCGGGGAGGTGATTTTTCATCTTTTGTCTCTCTCTGTCTCTGGTGAGTACACATGCCCTATAGCAAAAATCTCTCTCTCTAAAACAAGAAGCCCCCTTGAGCATTCTTCCAGTAACTACTTACCCAAGAATAATTAGTATTCTGACTTCTAAAATCATTAGCTTGTTTGATTTGTTTCTGTGACTTTTGATAAATGGGATCATAGATCATGTTTGAATCTTTATTTCTTTGTTAAGCATTTTGTTTGTGGGTTTTATCCGTATTGTTGCATAATGTTTTAAATCACTGATTATTATTGCTGTCTAGGATTCCATTGTTTATCCATTCTCCTGTTGACAATCATTTGCTTCATTTCCAGTTTTTGGCTAATTGTTGCCATGAAATACTTTGTCTATGTCTTTTGACTATGTATTGCTATTATATATTATGTATTACCGGGGGGGAAATTACATGGTCACAAAGTGTTGAAATACTCTGTTTTAGTCAGTACAGTCATACAGTTTTCCAAGGCTGTATCAATTAACTTTCTCATCAGTGGGTTTTCTTCCTTTTTGTATTTTTTCCAAGTCAATTCTTAGCAATGTTGACACTTTTTATTTTCCTTTTAGATTTTCCAGATGTGTGGTGATATCTAATTGTGATTTTAATTTGCATTTCTCTGATGGCTAATTAAATAGAACATGTTTTCATAAGTGTATTGACCATTTAGATACCCTTTTTCTATTGTGTTGTTTGCCTTTTTCTTTTTGATTGGTAGCAGTTCTTTATATATTCTTGTGGATAAATACATTATACATTCCATAATTTCTTGATATATAATGTTTATAATTGTCATTCATTCTAAATATTAGATAACCAGAATGCAATATTCTTAACCCATGGTTCATTTAGAGTGTGGATTTTATTAATAGTTGCATGTAGTTTTGTTTAATGTAGATATGTATATATATTAGAAGTTCCAAATATACTTGAATAGAATGCATCGTTGTTTTTTTTTTTTTTTTCTAATTTGCCAGAGGACACATGTACTTACCAGTGAAAGAAAGAGAAAAGGGGAGAGGGGGAAAGCACCCTGCAGTGGGACAAGGTCAAACATGGTTTTAAAACTTAAATAGATTACAGGGTTGATTATGAAAAGAAAGACTCTCATGAAACTGATCTTTTTATATTTGAAATGATTGTTTTGGACACTCTATAGACTCCTTTAGTAATCTCTAGTTATTATTATTCTAAAAGAATCAAGAATGCCATTTTATTGTGATGTGCTTGTATGCTTGTTATATAATTATGACTTTGCTGTTTTATGCCATTGCATGTACCATGCACATGTGTGTGTGTGACAGTTTGCCTTGTGATTGTGTGTAGAGGGGAATTAAAAATATGGTAAGTGAAAGCCTTAAGATACTTTACACTTTTTTTTCTTTGAGAGAGAAAGTAGTAGACAAGTAGAGGCCTTGTCTTGATTTCTGACTCTTTCTAAATGACTCCCCCTTAGGTGAGTTTTAATAAGTGGGTGTTGGTAGAGCTGCCTAGAATATAAGTATCTTGATAGCTAACTTTTTAGTTTTTGAAACAAAAACTGGTGGTAAGAAATGAAAAGATATGTGAAAACTAAATGAGAAGCAGAGAAGTCAGACATACTCATTTAATTTAAAAAATGAAATGGCTTTCTTAAATTGGAGAAGTTCTTGGGCTGACTAGTTAATGTATTTCTGCATGGAATCAAGGGACATATACTTATTTTAATTCTCACTCAAACCTCTGTCACATTACCTTTTAGCTGATTGCATTTTCTCCAAATGGCTAGAGGTGGTAAAATATGGACAGTCAATAATTTCTGAGCATTTTCATCTTTACAGTATACATCTAATGAGTTTATGTCTTCATTCTTAATTACTTCAGCAATAGATATTATGTGATCCCATGTGAAAAGACGTATTTAATTAATATTGCCTCTTAAAGCTTTGTGAGAAAACATTTCCTCAATTTGTCGTATAAATTTATGGACTCCATCATAGATATCATTCATGCAGTAAGTGCCTCGGGAAAAGAGCACTAAGCAAAGCCACTCAGCAATCTGGTAGCAAACAGGAAACAAGGCAAACAGCTTTATTTTCAATCGAAGGCCCTGAGTGGAACACAAAGAATAGATGTAGATCATCTCAAGTGTTACCAGTTTTATGACAGGTTCTCCTCTTAACCAACAGAAGAAAAGTGGGGAGTCAGCCTTAAAAAATTAATATAGGAGATGATCTCCTAAGATTGAGTTTAAAAGTTGTCTTTTTAAACTTTAAAATATACTTTTCTAAGGTTTTTTTATTTCCCTCATGATAGGAAGAAAATAATTTTAAAAAATTAGAAAATTAAACAATAGTGGCCAGGCATCTGATATCTTGATATTATCACTGTTATATATTTTCTTCTAGTTTTTTTCTTTTGATTTTTAACATGGTAGATTATCATATATACATATAATTAACTTATATCTTCAATTTCATTTCATAATATTACAATCTTTACAAATATTCCACCTCCCTTCTTGTAATTTGCTATCAGGTGCAGTTGCCAAAAAGAGACAGGGGGAGGAAGTGAGAAATGGGAGATGTTCATGCCTTGGTCCCTTCTCCTCCATTCTTCTCTTAGGATTCTGGGCACGCACAAACACACCACCTGGCATGATTATCAAGCCACTGAGTCCAGGATTTGAACTGTGTAGCCAGCCATCTGGGATCCAGCTTCCTGAACTACATCACTGACTGGCTCAAAAAATTACTTTTTATATCTGTTAAACATAATATTTAGATATAAGTTAATAATTTCCATCACATCTTCCATTTTTCTGAGATCAAGGTAATGATGATTGTGTAGTGCTAATCAAATAGTAGCTGACTAGCTGTTTTTCCATCTCCACCTCCAAAATGGGATTGGAAAGTATAGCACCTCTTCTTTCTGTTGCTGAGTCTATACGTATTTAAATATACAAAATAGTTGTTGATGTTTTGTCGAGGTAGAAAGCTTTCATAAGAGAGATTTGGGACCCAGAAGGAGAGACCTGAGGTTAATAGTGGACCAAGTTTCATGCATTTTAATTACTGACAAACTCAAATTAGATTTTCAGATAAAATAGTATCAGGTACTAATGGGGGCTAGGAGGTCAGAGGTGCCAGGGCCCTGCCAATTATACCAGCCAGCAATGCTATAATTGATTAAAGCATTACAAGGTAATATTTTTCTAAGTGTGTCACAGTATTTTTTCTCATTATGTGCTACATTTGCTTGCTGCTGTAAAATATGGTGAAATAATTGAATTAATAGCAATCATAGGGAAAACATAATTTCTGCCACGAAGATGATGTCACAATATTTTAAAGGGAAAAATTCAAAATACTTTTTTCATTACCTGAAAATTATCCTCTTGCTATCCTTTGTTCACTCTCTTAACTCCTTGCTATTTCCAAGAAAGAAGGCATGTGAGTCCTCTGTGGTGTGAATCAAGCAACAAGTGAGTGTTTAGGTAGAGTAGATACTGATTCATTTCCCTAGTGGTCTTAGAAATGGGATAATTTGGGACCAGCAGTTAGCGTAATGGCTATGTCGCTGGACTCCCACGTAGTCAACCGCGGTTCGCGTCCTGGACCCGGTGGCTTAAAGCTCATGCCAGGCGCGTGTGCGTGCGTGCCCAAGATCCTGAGAGGAGAATGGAGGAGAAGGGATTGCAGCATGACCATCCCCCCTGGGGGGTGATTTCTCGCTTTCTGTCTCTATGTCTCTCTCTGTCTGTCTGGCGCCCTATAGCGAAAACCTCTCAAAAAAACAAACAAACAAACAAAAAGAAATGGGATAATTCTATGGATATTTATATGGGATAACAGGGAGAGGTCAAGCAAGAATCTGTAGGTTTTACAATATTACAGTGAGTGCTATAGGGATAAGAGAAGAATGTGAATTGAGCAGTGGAATTTAGGGTCCCATTTCATTTCTATATTAGTCATTTTAGCTTAACCAAGCTTGTTTATTCATTCGTTAAAATAAGAAAGTTGAATTATGAATGCAATAGCCCCTTCTTGCTTCAGTTTGTTGCCTAAAGACATTTTCTCTCTTCAAGTTGCCTACAGAGAGAGCAAAATATCTCATACATTAAATCCAAGAAGTAGAATTGCACAATATGTGCAGTTGCCTGCAGATGAAGAATCTGAAGTTAAGAAAGATGGGAAACTGGTAACAGGTGAAGGGGTTGGTGGCCAGTGACTAGTAGGCGTGACTGGAAGTTGATTGACTTGTGTGCTGCCTACTTTTTACTCCCACAATGAGAAGTCTGTGAAGGTTGCTCGTCTTATTCTTAGCTTTATCCTCAGTACCTAGAATATTTCTGGAACACAAAGATGTCAGAAATGTGTTCCATGGATGCACATGCTGAGGGACTGCATAGTAAACAGGTTCTCTCAGTAGTAGAAATTTGTAGTGTGTGGTGTGGGTTCATCCATTTGCTACCCTGTAAGAGGAAAAATATCTTACAAAGTGTCTTCACCTTTAACTGCTGATACAATCAGTGAATGGGATGCAAGTGTGGCTATATGATAGTGGCTCATTATTAGCTGCAGATCTCTTTTCTTTTTTTTCTTCTCTCTCTTTTTCTCCTTCCTTCCTTCCTTCCTTCCTTCCTTCCTTCCTTCCTTCCTTTCTTTCTTTCTTTCTTTATTTATTTTTGCCATAGAGCACATGCTCTTGCTAGAGAGACAGAGAGAAGGATAATGAAAAATCACCCCCTTGGGGGGATGGCCACACTTCAGTCCCTTCTGTTTTCTCCTCCTGGGATTTTGGGCATGCACACACATGCAATTCGTGTGATTTTCTAGCTGTCACATTCAGGACTTGAACCACTGTCTGCCATGTGGGATTCCAACACCTTAGCCACCTCACCACCTGCTGCATTGCAGACATTTTCTTAACAGATGAAGTGGCAACTGCCTTGACTTTCAGAAATGCAGTTCAGGCACTAAAAAGATTGGGCATAGTATCTTGATTCTACTCTCTATTTAAGGGTGTTCACCTGAAGAAGTCCCAAATCATATTACTCACATATCTACTCATCCATTTGTTAAAACTGACTTTATTCTTCAGATCAGTTTTATATAAGTAGAAAAACTAGAAAGATAGTACAAAGAGTTCCAATATACCCACACCCAGTTTCCTTTATTAGCATTTTATTAGTATGGTACATTTGTTAAAATTAATGAACCAATACTGACACATTATTATTAATTAAAGTCCATACTTTATTCAGATTACCTTAAATTTTTTTCATTAAAAAAAAATGTTTTTTAGAGGTTTTGCTATAGGGCATGTGCACTCGCCAGAAAGACAGAGAGAGACAGAGAGATAGAAAGTCAGAAATCACCCCCCAGGGGGGATGGCCACGCCGCAATCCCTTCTCCTCCATTCTCCTCTTAGGATCTTGGGCATGCACGCACACGCGCCTGGCGTGAGTTTAAGTCACCGGGTCTGGGACTCGAACAGCGGTCGGCTACGTGGGAGTTCAGTGACATAGCCATTATGCTAACTGCTGGTCCCCAGATTACCTTAATTTTATCTAGTGTTTTTTTCTCTGTTTTAGCATTTCATATGAGATATCACATTTCAGTTATGTTCTTCAGCTATTTAATGGCTGTGACACTTTCTCAAACTTTCCTCATTTTAGATGTCCTGGACAATTTTGAGGAGTAGTGTTCAGACATTCTGAAGGATGTCCATCTATTGGAATCTGTTTAATGTTTTTCTCATAATTAAACTGAGATATGGGTTTGGAAAGGAAGTCTACAGAGGTAAGTGTGTTTTCACTGCATAGGACCATGGGTACACATTATCAACATGACTCAACACTCTCAGGTTTCTCCATTGTAAAGGTATCCCTCCATTTCATCTCTGTACTATTTTTTTATTTTTAAGAGAGATGGAAATTAAAAAATTTATGTATTATTTATTATTATTTTTAAATTTTTTATAGGGCACATATGCTCACCAGAGAGAGGAAAGAGAGAAAGAAAAAGTGAGAAAGCTGGCCACCAGGTCCAGGACTCAAATTGTGGCCAGCCATGTGGGAGCATTAACCACCTTGCCACCTGCAAGTCCTACTTAATTTACTCTTTAGGAGGAAGTGACTATGCACCACCCACAGTTAAGGAGTATAGGGTTATGCTCTACCTCCTCAAGGGTAGAGTAACCACATGAATTATTTGGAGTTCTTCTGAACAGGAGATTTCTCTCTTCTCAACCAGTATTTATATCTGTGTAGACACATGAATATTTATCGCATACTTTGGGTCATAATCTGGTACTACTTTATTTTGTCACCCAAGTTGTTCAGGCATTGGCCATTGAGAGCTTTTTTGGTTGGCTACTGTGTTCCATTGCTGTGTCTCCATCACAATAGGGGGTTTGGTTTTGCTGTTGCTTGGTGTTGGTGGTTTTTTTTTTTTTTTTTTTGTATTTCCTTTCTGTCTGCTGTTACAGTATACTCTATGACCATTCTGAGTATTTTCTACACTAGTTCTAGGAATCAGTCATTCCTCCAAAGATATATATTCTTTAAAAATCTACTTTCTCTTCCTTGAGAATATTTTGGTTCTTATTATCAGCTTTAGCTGTTCTCAGAAACTTTTATTGTTAACTTCATTGTATGTCAGCCCAGAGGTGCAGGTATTAAAAAAAAGTTCTCAGTTCTATTAGGAAAGAAAGAGTTTAGAAACAGACTTGCAATTTCTCTTCTGAGCCTCTTATATCATTGGTGTCAAATGTTGTAGCTTGTTAGCAAGAAAGCTACTACCCAGAGAGGGTGTAGAAATGCCAATTAGAGTCAGATCATTTATTTATAAATGTACGAATTCATTTCATGTTTTATCACGGGGCAGAGGGTGCCTTGCCCCTTTAACTGTAGAGATTACTGAGCTGGGCAGAACGAATGGCATGTGCTCCAAATGACATCCTGACTTCCACATCTGCTTCCCTCCTCCCCAAAGGCTCCAAGTTCTCCAGAATTCATGGAGGGCAGGCTTTTTATTGCTTTTATGGAAAGAAGAAAATATGAGTTGCTCTTGTTTACATAATAAGTGTGGAGAGAGAGCAGTTGTGCATATAAGAAGAATAATTTTTACCCTGGGCAAGTTGGTGAGTTAGTCTGAGTTTTTAAATGTGCATTTATTTATTTTATATTTATTTATTTTTTTAAAGGTTTTTGTCATAGGGCACATGTGCTTGCCAGAGAGGAGAGAGACAGAGAGAGAGGCAGTGAGAGGGAAAGTGAGAAATCACCCCCTAGGCAGGATGGCTATGCCACAGTCCCTTCTCCTCCATTCTCTTCCTAGGATTTTGGGCAGAAATGCACACTACACCCAGCATGAGTTTCAAGCTGCTAAGGACTCGAACTGCAGTCAGCCATGTGGGAGTCCAGTGCCATCACCAGTATACCACCTGCTGGTTTTATATTTATTTTTAATAAACAATTTAATTATTCACTTACTTGTTTAAAAGTGGTCAAATATAGCATATATCTTTTTCCTAATCATTCTAGGTCTAGGTCTTGTGAAGAAAAAGTCTTTCCTTTGGCAATGTATAGATTCTGAAAGAGCGAAAATAATTTCCCATGGATTCTCCAGGGCCCACTGCCTGGCTAGGGAGCAATTTCTTTTGGCCTAGGGGAAAATTGTACTATTGAAATCCAGGAGAAAAGAGAGGCTATTTCTGCCAGCTGTCTCTTGCTTCTGGAGACAGAGATTATTATTGTCCTCTTTTGTGGCTGGGACCACATCTCAATGGATACTAGAGTAAACATAAATGTTTCCTCTCCTTCCACCCCCAAGGCAGCAAGTGAATTATTCAAGGTGAACGCAGTTAATAACACCTATACCTGTCACAGTATTCTAAACAAGAGTGGCAATTTAAACAGAAGGTGCAGCAGTACTTTAGCTACTCCTTAAAAATATGGTAAGGTGAACTAGGAAAAAGGAGCAAGGAAGTTTCACTTTCAGTTTCTTTTAAGATAACCTGGTTGACTTGTAACTGTCACAAGCACATTTTTCCTTTTATAGCTAATTTGGGCATACTGTGTGTATATGTACATTCATCTAATGTCCTAATTTTCCAGGAATATTGTAAGTATTTGTTTTACTAAAGATTCATCCATTATGGGGTGGCAAGTGGCATGGTGGTTAAGGCGCTGGATTCCCACATGGTTGACCATAATTAGAGTCCCAGATCTGGAGACTTGCTTTCTCATTTTCTCTCTCTCTCTGTCTCTGTTGAGTGTACGTGTCCTATAGCAGATTATTATTAATAAGAATTTAAAACTTAAATAATTCTTAAAAAAAGTATCCCTTGATCAAAATACCAGGAAGCTATTGATCTGGTCTGATTGAAGTCTGGGAGCTCCAAATTCATACTAACTGTAATATCCTTTTTTTTTTTCCATGTAGATCAATCCTTTAGCATAAACTCAAAAGTTCCTTTCCACATACGGAAGGAGATTCTATTACTATTGAAATTACTAACCAAATTTTAATATTTTAAATCTCGCTTGTTCAATTATATTTCAATGCAAGCTATGCAATAATTACTAGCTATAATTTTAATTCAGAGGAGTTCAACATTTCCTTTGAATTTCCTCTACATTATGTAGGACTTGACTTCCACATTACCCATCAAGGAAAATTTCTGTTGATACCAGCTTTTTAGATTTTCTACTCTGGAGTCCCAAGTTTACAGACCTCTTTTGGTTTGGGTTTGGGTGCGTGGATCAGATATAAGAGGTAGAGGTCTCTCATTATTTTCACTAAGTGACCTTATGGGTTGATACAGAATGGGGACTCAAATTGCAGGGCTATTAAACTGAAAGGCCTCCTTTAAACTTGCCTATTTCCAGGTAGAGCTTGAAAGATATCCACATTAAAGTTTACTACGGATGAAATGTACATAATGGCGCAAGGCAAAATGTGTGACAGTCTCTTGGCAGGATTCATCAATCATTCCAGACTTTTTTCAGTGAGGATAAAGGGCTCAGCATGACTCGAATAAGGGTTTACATCCCAGAAATCTTGGTTTAGTAGAAATATATCCTGTGAGTTATTTTTTTATTAATAGCTCTTTGGGGAGAAAAGGTTGTAAGAAATTCCCCCTTCTTGGACCTTGGATTTATTACTAAAAGCCCATACCAAATCTCTTGATCCATTAAGTACTGTGCTTTGTTGTACATCATAGATGACTATCTTTAAGGAAGCAGTGACATAGTGCACTGTGACACAAGACAGACAATACTTTGTGGATGGAAGCCATTCAATACACTTGACCTCTCGTCTCATCTCCAGTTATTTGTTTTTGTTTTGTTTTTAAATCAAGCATGATCAAGTAATATTACATACCATGAAGTTAAATACTTGGTCAACTGGGTATTTACTAATATATTTGTTGATGTTCTAGTAATTTTCAAAAACTGAAGAAGAATGACAACTTCATGGTTTTAAAATACTCTGAATTTTTATAACTTATGTTTAGATAAATATACCTAATATTTACTGAGTGCTCAATATATGCAACACACTATATAAAGACTGTTTAAGGTATATTATCTCACTGATTATTCTGCACTTTTCTCTGAGGGAGGTGCATGTATTGGCTTCAATTTAATGAGTTGGTAACTGAGACACAGAGATGTTAAGTAATTTTTTTCCAAGGTCACACACAACTATTCAGTGTTGGGGCCAGAATTTGAACCAAGGCAGGGTGTTTATACTCTTGTCTATTACTCTGAATTGCCTACCAAATAATGTATTAGGTTGTTGGGAAAGTCATGACATGTTTTTTTAATGCAAAAACTCATCATGACTTTCGTGACAACCCAGAATAAATTGCTCTGTGGTCTAGCTGACCTCTCTCTCTAATATTCCAGATGTTGGGAAGTATCTTTTTTAACACACAAGAATGGGAAACTTTCTGTGTCTCAAGATAGTCCTTTGTTATAGAAAATATTTTTTCTTTATTATCTAAGAGCTTCTTTCTCACAGTTTCTATCCACTGCTTCTAGTTTTGTGTCTAGACCTAATATTTATGAAAGCATATTAGGAACTGGATCTGTGTGCGTACTGAGAGTTCTTATTTGAATTATTACATTCTGCTTCTACATGATAGACTTTCCTGCATTTAAAGACAACAGCTGTGACCCTTCCATCCCCACCTACTGCTTTTTCAGGCTAAACTTCATCAGGCGCTACAGGTATCTTTATAGAAAGTGATAAACATAAATAAATACAACGTGTAACAAGCTCTCAGGGTAGAGGGTCTTAAGATGGCTTTGGAACAGAGGGAAATATAAATGAGCCATCAAAAATTAAACTCAAAATTGAAGAGAGCGTTACAGTCATGCTGCTTGTAAATGGCAGAACCAGGTTTCAAACCCATGTCAGGGTAAATGAGTCCTTCCTACAATGGCTCAGGTGAAAATGCTTCCGGGACAAGATGTCGATAGATTACCAAAATAATGTGTGATCTAGAAAAGGGCAAGTATCGCAGACCTTATGTTAGTAAAATTTCTTTGTAAGAAGAGATTCCTAGAATGTAGCATTTTGGGCAGTTTCACCAGTATGAACTAAACTTCTAAATATATTCTTTAAAATACTGCATCATTATCAATACTGTATCATTATCAATATAGCCTTAAGATACTCATAGAGGCAAGACAGCAGCACTGTGGTAGAATAACTGGACTTATAAAAGAGGGTTCTGGGTTCACATCCTAGGGTCTCCCTGTACATGCTGGGCATATGTGTACTTGTCCATAACTTGGGCTGACTGAAGATGGCTTGCAATGTGGAGACTCTTTTGGGGGTGTCGCTCTTTCTCTGTCTCTGTCTCCATTTCTTTCCTTCTGAGAGGAAATACATGGATAAGGTTTGGAAAAAGAAAACAAAAGACAGCTTTTAGGAGGGCAGCCATATATTAGATAACCAGAAAAGTCATGATGTATTTTTCTATGCAAAAATGTGTCATGACTTTTCCAGCCATCCAGTAACTCTTTTTTTTTTTTTTTTTTTTTTTTTTTTTGGAGAGGTTTTTGCTATAGGGCGTGTGCGCTCGCTGGACAGACAGAGAGAGACAGAGAGAGAGAAAGCGAGAAATCACCCCCCGGGGGGGGATGGCCACGCTGCAATCCCTTCTCCTCCATTCTCCTCTCGGGATCTTGGACACTCACGCACACGTGCCCGGCTTGAGTTTAAGCCACCAGGTCCGAGACTTGACCTGCGGTCAAGCGACGTAGCCATTACACTAACTGCTGGTCCCCAATAACTCTTGATAAGTCTTAGCTACAGAACCCGAGATCAGTTAGCTTTTTAATTTTTTTTTTTGTACTTGAGCTCATATTAATCTGGATATCTGCCATTTGTATTTTTCTTCCCTCCTATTTTTGTATGTCTTAAAATGCTTTTATAATTATTTCAAATTTCTGGATGTTTGTGTTCTAAATTTCCATGTGGTTAGTATTCTTCCTATGCATGTAAGCTAAGTGTCTAATCATTGAAGTGACAACTCAAAATAATAGTGCTACAGATAGAAAACACTTGCATGTTCACTGAAATTATAGATAATTTGCATGGTTTGGAAGCTTCTTGCATTTTGGAATATGACAAGTGCAAATAAAACTTGGTATGAATTCCTTAGAAGTTCTATTTTGCCATCAAAAACATTGATTTCCTTCTTTCTATGGTAATGATGGTTAAACTATTCAGTTATCGCACTATTTCACCTGGGAAAAATTAACAAGATAATATGAGCTTGTGTGTGGTATAAGCCAGTCTCAACCTGTGTCATTGAAAAAGATGTCTCACTAATAGTTTTTCATGCAAGTAAAAATGTGGCTAAGTACTCTATATAATTATCTTATTTGATCTTCACAACAAACCTGTGATAGTCATTAACATTTACTGAATTCTGACTATGAGTCAAGTACTTTTTAAAGTATTTTACCTGTCACATTTAATTATCATGATATCCTTAGGAGGAAAAGTATTAGTTAGGAATACTTTCAAAACCTGACTAAGGTGGTTTAAACTGGTGAAAGTACTTACTATCTGGTTTATAAGAAATCCCAAAGCAGGCATTAACAGAACTCAGTGATGTCCCTAAGGACCCTGGTATCTTTGATGCTTTCTGTCAACTTCATTGAGTCATCAATGCATTAAGCAACGGCTGTGACAGTCTGGAGCATCCTATCTTCATACAATAGCACCCAAAGCAGGAAGCAAATAGGGAAGTAAGGAAGGGTTTTCTGTACACTGTTCTGTCATTTTCAGAAAAGAAAATCCTTTCTGGATGTCTCCAGCAGGTTTCCTTTTGCAACTCATCAGTTGAAACTAGGTCATACCATCACCCTCACCTTCCACAGAAGCTAATAAAATAAATACCTGGTAAAGGAAAATAGGGCCTCCTTGATTGGGTTAGAAGAGTGGTTCTCAAACTTTTTGTTGACTGGACCTGTTTTCACTCTTCAAAATTGCTGAGGACCCCAAAGATCTTGATTGATATGGGTTATATTTATTGATATTTTACCACATTAGAAATTAAAACTGATAGTTTAGAAATATTAGTTTATTAAAATAGCAATAAAATATATATTACCATTAAAATATTTTTCTGAAGTATAGCTGTTTTTCAAAACAAACAAAAATAATAGAAAAGAGTGATATTTTATGTTTTTAAAATCTCTTTTTAAGAAAATTTGGCTTTTTTATTTATTTTCTTTCATAAATGAGAAAGAAGGCTTGAGAGAGAGAGAGAGAGATACAACATTCCTAACAGGTTCTTGATGCTGAAGTTTACCCCCATCTTTAGCTAGCCCTGGACCATGGGCACGTGCATGCTTGGAATACTCAGGGAGGTCTCTGGACACAAACATGGAACCTTCTCATGTGGGTCAGCTTTGCCGAGCTCTGCATTTTCCTGCTGCACCTAGAAATGGCTGACTGATTCTGTAAATCTCTTTAACATCTGGCCTAATAGAAAACACTATAGGCAATCAGTTGTGATATATTCTTTTGGTTGAAGTATTAGGTTAGTGCAAGAGTAATTGCATTTTTGCCTTAAAATTTGAAGATTGATGATATTGAACATATTTAAAAAATAAATATGGCTATGTTATACAACATTTTACTGTTCATTTCTTGCTTCATGTTTTTTGTTAATGACTCATTACTGTTTATTTTGTATGTATTTTATACTATGGAAATGATGTCAGACAAAAAGCAAATTCAAACTGTTTATTTATTTATTTTTGGAGAGGTAGGGTGTATGTGCTCGCCAAAAGACAGAGAGAGACAGAGAGACAGAAAGTGAGAAATCACCCCCCAGGGGGGATGGCCATGCTGCAATCCCTTCTCCTCTATTCTCTCAAGATCTTGGGCACGCATGTACATTTGCCCAGTATGAGTTTATGCCACTGGGTCCGGGACTCAAACTGTGGTTGACTACATGGGAGTCCAGTAATATAGCCATTACGCCAACTGCTGGTCCCGAGCTGTTTTTTTATATGAGTTCAAAATGCATCATAAAGCAGTGTAGACAATTTGCAACAGCATCAACACCACCAAGAACTACTAATGAACATGCAGTGCAGTAGTGGTTCAAGAGGTTTTGCAAAGGAGATGAGAGCCTTGAAGATGAGGAGCATAGTGGATGGCCATTGGAAGCTGACCAGGACCAACTGAGAGCAATCATCAAAGCTGATCCTCTTACTACTATGTGAGAAGTTGCCAAAGAGCTCAACATTGATCATTTTATGTTCATTTAGCATTTGAAGCAAATTCGAAAGGTGAAAAAGCTCCATAAGTGGGTGGCTCATGAGATGACTGAAAATTAAAAAAAATGATTGTTGTTAAGTGTCATCTTCTCTTATTCTGTGCAACAACAGCAAACCATTTTTTTTTTTTTTTTAATCTAATTGTGATGTCTGTCGAAAAGTAGACTCTTTACAAGAACCGACAATGACCAGCTTAGTGGTTAGACCAAGAAGAAGCTCCGAAATACTTCCAAAAGCCAAATTTATACCAATAAAAGGGTCATGGTCACTGTTTGGTGGGATCTGATCCATTACAGCTTTCCGAATCTAGTCAAAACCATTACATCTGAGGAGCATGCTCCCCTAATCAATGAGGTACATTGAGAACTGCAATTCTTGTAGCTGGTATTGGTCAACAGAAAGGGCCCAGTTCTTCTCCACCACATTGCCCAACCACAGATCGTACAATCAGTGCTTTAAAAGTTGAACGAATTGAGCTATGAAGTTTCACCTCATCCACCATGTTCACCTGATCTCTCACAAACCGAATATCACTTCTTCAGGCATCTTGGCAGCTTTTTGCAGAGAAAATGTTTTCACAACCAGCAGGATGCAGAAGATGCTTTCCAAGAGTTTGTCAAATCCTAAAGCATCAATTCTTATGCTATAGGAATACAAAAAATTTCTCATTGGCAAAAAGGTGTTGATTGGAAATGGTTCCTATTTTGATTAATGAAGATGTGTTTGAACCTAGTTATAATAATCTAAAATTTGCAATTGCTTTTGCACCAATCTATTATATGAAAAAAATTAGCCTTAGATTGTTTTAATAGCCTTTTCAGATAATTGTGGATATTCTTCTTTGACACCATACCCAAACTCACCAAGCACTGGCTTCTTAAAGGTTAATTACAAACGGAATCTGAAAACATATAAATAAATATTTTCATACTCTGTTTCACTAAACTCCATTGGTCTCCTTTGCCATTTGAAGGGGTCTTTTATCCATGTATGACTTTGTAACATCATACATTGATCATTTAGTTGGTTTTTGGTTCTTTGAGCTATGCATATTTTCCAAATATGTTTTTTATTTCATTATATGACATAGAAATCATATTCATTAATATCACCACTGTTCGTATCACAAAAATCTTTACATACTAGGAAGTTGTTAAATGCTCAGTGGCAGATACAAGTTTCCAAAATTTGAATTTTCACTTGAAAGCTCGTATTTTATCATTGACAGCAAATTTCTATCAAGTTGTTTTTCTTGAAGTGTGAGGTTTGTATTGTCTGCCAGATACCTGAGTCTGAATATCTATGGTTTATCAGTTGTTCTTTTGACAAAAAATGATACTCCATGGCAAAAGTGGTTAGTACAGCTTATAACTCAAATGACTGTACAAGTTATCTTTCCTTGAGATACTGCCTTTTGATATGCCTAGAAGTGCTTGATGTAAACTTCTCATTTTATTACATAAAATACTCAAAAGACTTGTACTTAAGGGTCGAGACTTACTACAATATATTAATAATTTTTGTTACTTCTTCACCAAGAATACTTCTTTTTCTTCTTCTTCTGGTTCTTGGTCCTCTTCTCCTTTTCTTTCTTTTTTTAAAATTAAAACAGTTTTGGGGGACAGTATCTGGTGATGAAGACCACATGGCCACTGACACATTTGGTGCCCTTGCCCTGATTCATTCTAAGATACTAGCAGTTTTGCACACCATTGCTTTTGTACCACAGTGAAAAAGGTAAATAATGTCTTAGTATTCTTATGAAAATAATTTATTTCTTGCAGACTCCTAGACAAGCTTTTGAGGACCTCCAAGAGTCTGTGGACCACACTTTGAAAACTGCTATCTCAGATCATTAATAATTCATCTCCTAAAGTTGGACGTTTAACTGTTCCATTGAAATCAGAGTTTTATTAGCAAGGAAAAGGGAAGAATAGCTGTTGTATAGACATTCACTACATCTAAGACAATGTGAATTTTGAAACAGTAGGCCTGAGACTTGACTCTAGAGTTGCCTGGCTTCTTAGCACTGACTTCAGAGAGATTTTTGCGATAGGGTATGTGCACTTGCTGAACAGACAGAGAGACCAGAGAGACAGAAAGTGAAAAATCACCCCCCAGAGGGGATGGTCATGTCACAATCCCTTCTCCTCCATTCTCCTCTTGGGATTTTGAACATACACGCACATGTACCCGGTGTGAGTTTTAAGCTGCTGGGTCCAGGACTCAAACTGGTCAACTATGTGGGAGTTCAGTGATACAACCATTACGGCATCTGCTAGTCCCACAGCATTGACTTTTAATCACTCTTTTGTTCTGCCTCCCAGGAAGTATCTCTGTTTCCCAGCCCATAATATCCTGCTGTTTCTTCACTCCACAACCTCTTCCTGGAATTCATATTTTCCTCAATCTTTGCAAGGTAACTCCCCACCTTCAACACTTCAATTTTAGCTATATGACTCATTCATTCTATGGTTACATTCTATCCCTTGCTCTCACATTGTTCCTCACTCACAGAGGAATACTTATCTCTATCACTGCCTGTTTAAACCCTACACAGACCAAAATACCACTTTCTTCATGAAGCCTTCTCAGTTTTTTCATTAAAATCAGTCTTCTTTTGTGACCTCATATTATGATAACATTGATTTTATCTTGCTGTGCGTTATCTGTAGTTGTGTTTATGCCTGTTTCTCTTGCTAAATTTCAATTTTGCGCAGAGTATACCCCCACAATTTTCTGTCTCTATGTATATTGTACTGTTCCTCACACAGGTCGTGTTACATCCTAGATGTTCTGAACTGTTTGTTGGATGGAATTTCACCCACAAAGGATTCTGATACACAGAACATGGGACAGATTGCTGAATGCCTGAAATGACCTATCCTTTCATTGGCTAGACATAAGAGAGGAAAATTAGGTTTGGTTTTGATACATATTCATCACTAGCTTCACATACGTTTGTTTTCTGGAAGTTGCTGCATAATCAGATGTAAGCAGAGAAGCATAAATGCCGCCTCTTTGATTTTATTTTTATTTTTTTGTCTCTTTTAAAGTGTGGTATGTTTCCTTCATACCAATATGCATGATGAAATGAGAGATCATTTTTGGATGTGAATTCTTGCTTGACTCAGATTCTTTGAGGTGGCTGATATGAAAATTTGGCGCAGGTGTGCAATTCTTCTGCTAATTTAAACTACTTTATCAAACTCAATGCCTGATGCAAATGAAAAACCCTGAATTTAATTTTTTAAAGTTACTAAAATAAAAGTGCATTAAAAGTAAAGCTCTATCTAGATTATTCCTCATAAAGGCTTGACAATCAACCTTGGTGAGTAACTTGAAAAGCTGTGGGTAGTATAATTGGAAATTGAAGGTGGCAGAATTTATTTCCCATTTATCAATACAGCTGTGAGGAGGGCTCCTGGTTTGGGATTGTTTTATAGGGACTCCAAGGAAGGAAGAACAACTGAGATTTAGGGACTTGAGGTAAATTTGGTGTTAGTCAGGTTTATTGAAATGTAATTTACAAACAGCAAAACTCATCCTTTTCAAAGTACAGTTCTATGCTGACAAACACAGTTGTGTACCTACCAACATAATTAAGACATAGATTGGTCCTATCAACCCTCCAAATCACCCCCTTTCTCTTTTGTGCTTAAACCTTCCCCCCATTCACGTCCTGGGGCACTCCCTCATCTGTTTTCTATCCCATTAATTCTGCATTTTCCAGTTTCATGGAGATTAGAACATACAGTGTATAGCATTCAGTTTCTGGCTTCTCTCTCTTAGGATCATGCATTTTAATTTTACTTACCTATGTTGCAGCAGGTAGTTGTAGTTTATTCCACTGTATTGCTGACTATTATTCTAAAAGTTGTTTATCCATTGACCAGTTGAAGAACATCTGTTTATAATTTGGGGACATTCTGAGTAATGCAACTGTAAACATTTGTGTACAGGTCTTTGTGTGAACCTAAGTTTTCTTTTCTCTTGGGTATATATCTTGGAATGGAATTGTTGGGTCCTATGGTATGTTTAGGTTATAGTGTGTTTAAATTTACAGGGAAAATCACATGGTCTTATAAAAATATTTCTTCTGGGAAAATTACGACTCTTCATGGTTATTGAGATGGGCAGAGTTATGGATCATCTAAAATAATAGATGACAATGCTATTGTCATTTGGTTTGAATAGACATTATGTGGTAGTTTTGCAGCTGATTTATCTTCCTAATTACATTTTGCTCCTAGCTGATGTTTAAATGAGTCAGCATTCCCTGGGTACCTACCAATGTTGCAGCCAAGCAGAAGGCTGTGGGCCAGAGGGGAGGACAACAAATGACGAGATCATTGTGGCCACAGATAATCCACAAATTGGATAACAAGTATGCCAACAATTGATTGATGCCTACCAGTATCCTTATATTTAGAATGACAGTTGCCCTATTTTACTTGTACATGGTATTGATTTTATTTTCTGTAGAGTGCAAAAGGAATAGGACAGTCCCCATTCCTTAAAAATGAAGAAATGAGGGACCAGCAGTTAGTGTAATGGCTATGTCGCTGGACTCCCATGTAGTTGACCACGGGTCGCGTCCCAGACCTGGTGGCTTAAAACTCACGCTGGGCATGTGTGCGTGCATGCCCAAGATCCCAAGAGGAGAATGGAGGAGAAGGGATTGTGGCGTGGCCACCCCCCTGGGGGAGGGTGATTTCTTGCTTTCTGTCTCTCTGTCTCTCTCTGTCTGGTGAGCGCACGTGCCCTATAGTAAAAACCTCTTAAAAAAATGAAGAAATGAAATTTGAACTGAAATGATGAAATTTGATTTTTACTGAAGACATATCCCAACTCTCACTCATCTAAGTCAATCAGCAAATGTCTTCTGAGTGCCCCCTCTTTTTCTCTATTCTTTGCTATTTGCTAGAGGAGAGTTTAACTTGTGAAAAATGGTGTTTGTCCTTATAAAATCTTCCTTTGTTTAGGAAAATGATGTTTGTATAGGAAGAAACGGAGACTAACATCAGATAATCTATTATTGTGGACTAAAATGAGTAGACAAGAGGATGAGAGTTTTAGAAACACAAAAAGAAAAAACTTACCCAGGGTAAGACAGTTAGAAAAGATGTCACGGAAAGGCCAGCAGGTGGCATGGTGGTTAAAGCACTGAACTCACACATGGCCAATCATGGTTTGAGTTGTGGACCTGGCAGCCTGAAAATCACACTGGGAGTGTGTGTGCATGCCCAACATCCTGAGCGGAAACTGGAGGAGAAAGGATTGTGGCATGGCCATCCTCCCTGGGAGGTAATTTCTCACTTTCCTTCTTCTTTCTCAATCTCTCTCCAGCAAGCACACTTGCCCCAGAACAAAGTCAATAAACAAATAAATAAATAAATAAAAGGCATTGTGGCGGACATGGGAAATTGGAGATCAGTAAAATTAGTGTTTTCATCTACAGTTGGGACCTCCTTGCCTCAGTTGTGTTTGCCCAGGGCCCAACATGGCTTCTAAACTTGGAATGTTTACAAAAACCATGATGAACCAGGAGAGTCAATAGTGCAAGTGCCAGTCCAAAAACTGGCAACCCTGAGACAAAAGAAGAGCTGATGTATCAGGCCAAGTCAAGTCAACCCATAAAATTAAACACCATGCCAGCTACTTACCTCCTCCTACATATGAATCCTGAAGAGACTTGTGTGTGTGTGCCTATGTGCAAGAATATTCAGAGTAGCATAATCCATAGTATTAAAAAGCTGGAAATGGAACATATGTTCATCAACAGTAGAAGGATAAATAAATTGTGCTAGTCATTCACTGCAAATGAAAATGAATGAACTATAGATACATACTTCAACATGTGAATCCCTAAAATACCATGTTTGGTTTCAATGAAGCAAGACAAAAAGATACATGGTGTTTTTATAAAGTTAATTTATTGGAGGATCAAAGTGAGGCATGATTAAACAATATACTTTTAGAAGTAAAGGCATATATTAAAAAAAATCTATTAAGATGAGCAAAGGCTGAATGCAAAATCCAGGATATTGAATACCTTTGGGGGAAAAAAGGAGGGAATAGGATACAAAGGCACATATAGGAGGTCTCTAAAACACTGGTATCATTTTATTTGTTCAACAGGGCCATTGGTACATGATTTTTAATTAATTTTTTAATTACTTTTTTCTAAGCCATACATATATAATACATTTCATAATAAAAATTTCACAATTTTCTGAAATAGACAATAAAACTTTGGAAATGACTATAGCCTTATTGCCTAACCTGCTGAACTGGTATCTCCAATTCCACAGATTTTCCAAATTTTAGCTGGAAACTTCTAGGAGTAGAAGTGATATCCAGCCCCACCTTCATGGAAGCCAGTTACATTTCTTATAAGCCGAACCTTTCTCAAGTCCTTTATATGTTGAACTGAAAACTGACTCTTGGTGACTTTTGCCCACTGGGATTAGTGCTAACCATTGGATCATCTGTAATTTCTAACTTCTCTCTCAATTGGACTTATCCCAAGATATTTGTGTGTCTTTCCCTTGTTCATATACTCAGATCATCCTTACTAAGGTGCCTTGCTAAGAACACCTACTTTCTTGAACTCCTGACTATTTAAGGAGTGGCTCAAGCCCTCTTTATTCTGTTTCTTCCAAAGCCTCCTAGTTAGTCTCCAGAAAGCTTATAGACAAGTAGGAAAAAGTAAGCTGGAGATGTAAGCCAGAAATACATTTAAATGTCAGTCTGTGACATGGACAAGACATACTGGAGGAATTTAGGAGATGGATCAGTTTTACTTAAAAATATAAGTATTTTATTAATTGATGTATCGTGTCACAGTTTAACATCTAAATCTGATTTTGTTTACTAAGTAATAGGACTACAAATCAAAGAGAGATAAACAATTACAATCAAATTTAGCTTTGGTTGTGTAAAATAAGACTTGCCCCCATAGAATCATGAAAACGGTTACTGATACTTAAAAAGTATTGAAAATGTAATGAGCAAAAGCTTTTCTATACAAGCATTTAAAAATAGCAGATTCCTCCTTTCTCTCCCCCCCCTTCTTTCCCTCTATGACAGATGTCTGTCCAGTTTATCCATTGTTTATAAAATGACATTTTTAGCACTGTGGTGTATTTCGATTAGATCCTACTAGAAGACACCCAGGACCTTTCTTTATCTTTTATGAGTTGTCATTCTGATCTTCAGTTTTCTTATCTGTAAATTGGGGATGATAAAATACCTCCTTCATAGGGTGGTAGACAGGATGGGATGTAATGATGATTTTGATCTTAAACATGGACCTGGTATAAGACAAATTTTGGGCGAATATGAGTTAGTTTTGTTCTTTTTTTTTTGCCTCCATGCTTAAGAATTTCACAGCCTGACTGCACTTTTCACAACTCCAGATATCTTCTTTATCATCCTTTGGGGGTCTTCTGTTTCTTCTCAGACTTCCCCTTTGACAAACCAAGCTCAGATGTTTGCAGTGGTCTCAGCATTCTTCCAACATGGACATTAAAAGGATCAGCCCAAGAATCCCATGTAGTTTGGCAAAGAAATAAGAGAATACCAATTTTGAAAATTGGTAGTTCTCATAAAATTCAGAATTTTAGCATCTGTTCAAAGAGATGCACTGAAATATCCACCAGTGCTGAGACTGGGTTTCTTCAGGGCACCAGTTTGCTGACACTGAGGGATGGTTGCCCATTTTATACCCTGCCTTCTCCAGTTCCCCCACACCCCTAGCCTCATCACTTGTTCACATCCACAGACTTGGACCTTCATGGTCAAATTATTTTGTGATCCTTCTTCTTCTTAATTAAAAAAAGGGCTTCCTTTAATGAGAACATGAGCTTGGATTTTGCTAACAAACATTTTAATTTTTGATTTTAAATCTCTTCTCTCTTGTTACAGAAACTTTTTTCCCCTGTAGCAGGTTTCTTTTTGTACTCTCTAAGAACAGCTTGCTGGCTTGCAAAAAAGAAGCAGGGTTCTTTGGGGAGCTGTCAGAAAGAGCAGATGCAGCCTCAGCATGGCGCTCCTGATCCCCGCAAGTGGCACCGTAACACTTTATTTGTAAAGAAAAGGACAGAGAACTTCTCTTCTCCCCATGTCTCAATTTGCATTTTATTAGGCACCCAGTAGGATGGTTTGTAAATCGCCATCTTCACTCACAGATCTCTCTATCAACCTCCAACCTACCAGAGGGCAAAGCACAGGGATGCTAAAAAACAGGATGCTGTTAAAAAGAATCAGAAAATGCAACTCACAACTGTGACTTTTTCTTCTTCAAAAATGCTTTTGAGGGAGAAAAATGGTCTTTGCTGAGATACATGGAAGTAGGACAGGGCTCAGTAGAAGAGGGTGGTAGCGGGGAAAGGCAGAGACTGTGGTCCAACATTTATACCTCCATGTGCTAGCTGTGTGCTCTTGCATAAGTGACTTCATGCTTAGCCTCAGTCTCCTAATAGCCTTTCATAGGGTTGGTTTGTATGCAGTGGATAGAACAGGTACTTCCTGATCATCTTATTATGCCCTACCTTTCCTCATCTTTTCAATTTCCCTTGTCCAGAGGTCTCTTATTAAATTCCTACCCAATAAGTGGTAGAAAGACCATAACTTCCAAAGACTTTTAATTTCCTTGTTAAGCTCTATTAATGCCATTGAAAACAATCATTTTAGAAAAAACCTTGCTCTTGAATCAAGAAGAAAAAGCAACTAATTTTCCCTCTAGAATTTTATTAACTAGAAGATAGGAAACTACTGCATGCAATTTTAATTATTTTCAATCAGGGATGTGTCCAGAGGACTACTTTGAAACATAAAAGAAAGACCTAATTGGGTTTGGTTGAGTTTTCCTCAAATACATATTATGGTAAGTAGATAATCCACATATGATTTAGCACTTAGAATATGAGACCCCCAAGTGTGGTGTTTTGGCATGCTGAGAACTTTGAACTGAAGGAGACTGGGAAGCCTGAGTAGCAGTCTCTGACCTTTTCCTGCCCTTCTATTTCTTACCCTCTCATTCTCTCCTAAAACAAGTTTGCTCCTCTTCTCTGAAGCAAACCGTGAAACCTTAGAAATATCCTAACCCTTCTCCATCTTTCTGTGTAGGAACTCTCTATAATGAAATTCACTGACCCACCCAGCCACAGTTGCACATGGGGAGAAGGCTGCTACACTAGGCTGAGGGTATGTGGGAAGACCTGGGTCCACATTCCAGACCAACTGAAATAGGCTGGGCATGGTAGCATGCAGCTGAAATCCCAGCTAACTGGGAGGCTGGGTCAGAAAATCACATCTGTGAGATCTTATCAAGAATCAATCAATCTCTCTCTCTCTCTTTCTCTCTTTCTCTCTCCCTCCCTCCCTTCCTCCCTCCCTCTCATTAAAAAAGAAAAATCTCTGGCCTGAATTGTCTAATAGTAGGGTATAAGATCCCTATTCCAGAGGGTATTGCCCCATTCCTGGGAAGGAAAAAGTGCTACATAGAATGACCAAGAATCCAAGCAGACAGGCCTTGCTGGGTTTCTCCCTTCAGTCTATTACTATCAGATCATACCTACCCTTTGTCAATCAAATTTCTACATGGGTGTCCATTTTTCATGGAACCTAATCATAAAAACAGGTAGTTCTCCTTGGATCTTTGAGACTGTATTTCTGAAGGCCCCTACAAATAACAAATTGATTCAATGTATTGTGAATTTGTTATTATTGTTGTTATTTTTGGTGGGGTGGAGGCTTAACCTGTCTTTTGTTATGAGAGTGTTGAGCATGACTCCTAAGATGGGTGATGCCTCTACATGTAGCATATCTCCCTTCATGTCAGAGCAACCTGCTAACCTGGCCATTCTACAGTTGGATCTGCCTTTAATACAAGTCTTTGTTTAAACAGTAAAGCTGTCAGGTCATGACTGAAGAGTTAGGAAGGTTAGATTGAAGTTTGGGGTCAAAGTTAAATAACTTCTTGTCTTTTTCTCAAATCTACAGTAGGAAGAATTTGTCCAGAAACCAAACCTTCTTGGTTTTATGTTCATAGGTATGCAGGGGTTGAATTTGCTCTAGCTCTTTCTTTTTTTCAGGGTGTTGGAAAGGAATTGGATTGTTCAGGTATCAGTGATTTCTGACTGTCTCTTCCAGGCCTATGGCTCAGAGAAGCTCCATAAGATTCAGTCGATAGGTTGATGAATTCTATATCCCTTGTTTCTAAGTATTCCTTATGAGGCTGATACTGTGCAGCAAAGGCTACCTCTCCTGAAGTTATTGACTTCCTCTGTTGCAATCCCTTAGCATCATAAAAGCTTCATTTCAACACCTAATATGTTTCCCTACAATTATCTGTCTAATTACTGCCTATGAATTTTCTGAAGGCAAAGATTAGGTCTTACTCATCTTTTTATTCTGGGAACTTCGAACCATGGCAAGTACTTTGTAGGGGGTAAACCGAATTTATAATGAATGGAATAGAATGAATGAATTTAACACTGGATGAGGTCAAAGGCATGGCCCACTCTTTTCTTATTCACACATGCATATCCTAATACAGGAAAGCATTTGACTAAACAAGAAAGACCATTGAGAGGAAAAAGACCCATCTATATATTTCAGCCATTTGGTTCAGTTTGGTCACTGGGGAAGGAATGATGGGGGAGGAAGGTGATGACAGACAGGGTCCAAAGTATAAAGTGACCAAAGTGACCCGTGCACAACAGAAACACTTGGATTTTGTTGGTTTGTTTTGTTTTAACCGTAGTCCTGGCTATAAACTGTCCCCATTCACTTATCCCATTCTTTCCAGGGTAAATGTGATGGGGGAGGGGACTGCCTTTATCAGCAGTGCCATCTCTCAGTTGCTCAGTCTTTATTCTCTTGACTCTTAACACCACAAGGAGAGTTTTTACATGTGGAAACAAAAATTTCAGGTCGAATCAGTCCTCAGTCATAAAAAACTGGCTACTGGCAAAGGCAAGTCCTCTATAGAAACTGTGGTTAAGCAAGGCAAGCAAAGCCTCTGAGGCATTCATTCCAGAGGGCACTCATTTGACTTGTTTGGGAACTTTGTGGTCTGCTCTCCCAGTTCTCACAGTAAATGTCCCAAGTGGGGTCCATGTTTCTGTGCTTTTCATGTTAACCCTTTCTCTGGACCCTCTCTGATCTCTCTTCTCTTATCACTTTCCTTCTGTCTAAGCTCTGTCTTCCCAGGGAAATCTTATACTTTTAGAGATGATAAAATGGTCTTGTTCTCTCTTATAGTGTTTTTGCAATTATTTTTTCAATGCCATCTGATGCTTTCCGAAAGTATCAGATAATCTAAAGGTTATTTGTTTGAAAAACAAAATGAGGAATACTGTTTTTTTTCTGCCTCTGTTTTTCTTCCCAGTGTCATCTCGTGTCTTGATGCAATAAGCATGGAAATGGCTTAGCTGCCGTATGGGAGTTAGCACAGGTGATGGTGGGAACATGGGAAGTGGTAGAAAAAAAGTATGTAGTTACCATTTCAAAGCTAACATCTTGCCAGATAACCTATGCTGTGGATCCTAGATTCCACCCTATAGGCAATGAGAAGCTATAGACTTGTGAGCAATGTAGTGACATGATGAAAGTTGACCTTGATGACTGACATACCTGTTTGGAAGATGTTATCAACTGATACTTCTTGTGTGTGTACATGTGCCCAGAACTATAGTAGGAGGAATGGGAAGTATATAAAATAAATGACAGACTTATACACTTAAGTACTTAAAAAACTTAGGGGAATAAAATATTTTATATATAAATAAAAATTAATCTAAGTGTACATAAACTAGTCCTCTGAGTTGTACAGCATGAACAGTAAGTATTACAGAGGTGGATGGAGGAAAGATCCAGAAGGCTGGTCTGTTAGATCAGTGGCAAAGCACAGTGTATTGGGAGCCAGATTCCATATGGCTGATCACAGTTCAAATCCTGGCCTCGGCAGCTTGAGAAACAAGTTGGATGAATGTGTGTACGTGCCCAAATCCTGCTGGCATAGGAAAATGAAGGAAAAAGGATTGCAGTATGACTACACCCCATTGGGATGGTGCTTTTGCTCTCTCTCTCTCTCTCTCTCTCTCTCTCTAGTACATGTACCCTTTGGCAATTAAAAAAAATAAAAAGATCTAGAAGTGAGGGGAAATGCTCCATGAAGAGGTTATATATGAGAGGAGAGCCTCAAAAGATGGATGAATAGAAATTGGTTCAACAAGAGGAGAGGAGGGAAAATGCAGAGTGGAAGGAGAAGGATGTTATGACAAGCATATACTATTTACCCTCCTCTACATCCATTTCCCTTTCTGCCTTCCTGATAGATTCCAGTATTTCTTTAGGTACCTCCATGTCTAGAAGTATTTCACATGACCAAAATCAAGCCGTTATATCCTCCAGGTCTTTGTGATTATTAGGAGAGAGCGTTTTCTTGAAATGGTGATATTAATGCTTCTCTTTTTCTGATCCGTACAGTGCACAAATGTGACACCAGGAATTTCATGAAAGAAGCCATTGTTAGAATGATGCCAATAGTGAAGGAAATCAGAGTCAAGGGAATCAGAGGAGAACAGTTGAGGAGATCTCTGGATCAAACTGCACCTGGAGCTTATTTGTCAGTTACATGATATAATCATTGCCTCTCTGAATTCAGAACTTGTCAGTTACATGATATAATCACTGTCTCTCTGAATTGGGTGTTCTGTTCCTTTCAGTGAAATGCATTAAAGTTTGCTGGCCAATGGTTGGAGGTAATGAATAGACCCTTTAGAGGGGAGATTTGAGATTATGAAAGGAGGGGACAATGGGAGGCTGAGATTGGTTAGTTAATATGAGAGAAAATTCTTGAGGATCTTGAATGCTAGAATGAGGCAGATATGTACAGGTAAACATCAGCGTCCTTTCTTGATAATAGTAAAAAGTTACTAAACATTTTATAAAATGTGAGACTGATAGTGGCCACTATAACCCTGGATAAGAAATCATATAATAGGTCTGGGGAAGACTATTCTTAGTTTACAGTTTCTCTTTTCCCCCAGAAGGAAGACCCAGAGGGGCCAATTAATACTTCCCCAAGCCTTTATTTTGCTAGATATCATCTTTACACTAGGCTTCTGGAACTGCTCCCATAAAGTTTAAAAGTTGGTGTGTATAAGTTTATGTGTTTCCTTGTAAAATGCATTTGCTATATTGCTTCTTCTTGAAATAAAATGTGTTTCCAAAGTTATAAATATGAAGTTTAGAAGAGAGCATATTTCTTGGTAGGAATTTATTCCCTGTGACACATTTTGAAGTTTGTTTTCCATTTTTCTTTATCTCTGTTTCTTCAGAATGGTGTTTGTTTTTGCTATTATGCAAGATTTGCAGCCAAACACGCTATAGTGTTTGTATATTCTTCCTTAATCAGATAAGAAAATCACTCTAAGCTTTATCTAGAAATTTCCATAGTAAGTATAGTTTAAAAAATTTCAAATAACACTCTGAAAGGAACTGAACCTCAATAGGTGTGAACACAGTTATCCATAGGAAACACCAACTACAGTCAACTAATGGGTGTTCCAGTTTTTGCGCTCAAAGACTATGTAAGATTTATATTTTTTAGATTATATTACTTAATCAGAAATACCTTGTGTTTTGTGATTTATTTTGCAACAGACCATTCTTCTTTTCTGTTGTATAGTATTGATTTTTTGTTGTTGTTAGGAGGTTTTCACCTTAAGGGCATGTACACTCACCAGAAAGAGAGAGAGAGAAGGTGAGAAAGCACCTCTAGGGGTTATGGCCACACCACAATCCCTTCTCCTCCATTATCCTTCTGGCTCGTGGGCACACATGCACATGCACCAGGTATGATTTTCAAGCCACCAGGTCCAGGACTCAAACCTCAGTCTTCTGAGTGGGAGTGCAGCAATGTAACTGCTATACTGCTATGCCTTTTGCTGGCCCCTATTGTTGATTTTTATTTATTTATTTTTTTTTTGGTCACTGGTATGGTTTCAAAAAGTCTGCCATCACTCACACTGCTTCATATGCCCACAGTGAGCAGAGATTTAGCACAATTTAGCTCTAGGTAACTCCCAAAGGTGCTACTGATCTCTGGAGGATTTGAAATCTGATCAGTAAGTTTAGTTGAGCAATTGCAGTTTAGTTTTTAGCGGTAAAATCCACATTCAAATTTGAATTTTCTGTCTTTTTGTTTTCTTCTCAATATAATTCCTTAATGCACTGCATTTGTAAAAAAATAATAATAAAACAAAACAAAACAGTGGCTTTTCTTTAAATGAGGAGGCATGAGGGGCTAGGTTGACCCAATGAACAGAGTTTTCACTTTTAAAAGTCTGATTGAGATACACATATAAAAAAGTATTCAGCCCTCCATCCAATCATTTAATAACAGATAGTAACACATATTGAGGGCTTAGTTTGTTCCAAGAATTGCCATCAGTGCTATTCCTAACAGAGTCCCAGAATCCTAAATTGGCTAGCAATCAAATTCTCAATTAGACCAGAGAATGTGGATCCTCTCAAAGGGAGAAAACACTGGAGCCAGAAATCAACAGAGATGTTATCAGATGAAATGATTCCATGGGGGATAGCTTTCCTGTCTACAACAGTATTTTCCAGCTGGTATATCATGCAATACAAATGTGTTAAAAAAATCTTTAATGGTGGACAAGAGCCTCTTTCCTGTCCTTCTATATTCTGTTAACTTTGGTTAACCTGATAAGCTTAGACTACATTAGTAGATTTTTATTTGATTAACACAGCATTCCTCAAAATGTATCTCATAGAATACTACTCTTGCAAAACAGTCCAATAAAAAATTTTGTTGTGGGATTAGTTAAGTGTGGGAAGCTCTATAAATTATATACCCTTCTTGGAGATATTATTTCCATACTAAAAACTCTTGAGAAGTCCTACAGTAAAGAGATTCATTAAATGGTCCCAGATACTCCCTAATTTTTTCATAGAATCTTTTTATGCCATCTAAGGTTATGTCTTTTCTCTTTTCTCTCTCAAGGAAGGTCAACACCATAGAGCATTGAAAAAGACAGACAGCTGGCAGCCTCAGTGGCTTGTATGCCAAGGCACTAAGAGAACAAGCAACTGATTTTGTTAGTCCATGTCTTGTTCTATGCAACACTATAATCAGAAGCAAGGCAATGTGGATATCTAACCAGAGACAGCAGGAAAAACAACACATGCATGAAAAATTCACTTACATATGAAATTTACAAATTCATAAAACACAAGACGACATTTCCTACTTTGTTCCCTTCTTCTTTAAAAAATTGCCAGAGGGTATGTGTACGTGCCAGAGAGAGATGGAGAGATAGAAAGAGAGAGAGAAAGAAGGAGGAGGAGGAGGTGCTTCCCTCACACCCAATAGGGCATGGTCATGCTGCAGTTCTTTCTTCTCCATTTTTCCATCCTTCTGGAATTTGGGCACACAGCACATGTGTGGTGTGTTTTTCTAACTGCCAGGGCTGGAATTTGAGCCACAGCCAGCCATGCAGGATCTGGCTCCCTTAATCACTAGGCTACAAGGCCAGCTCAGCTTTGTTCATTTCTACTCTACCTGGCTTTTGACAAGTATTTCTATTGGATGGATCTGTTGTACAGTGCCAGCAAGCCTGGTGCCACATTAGGCTTCAAGCAAGGATTCCCCTTTCTTTGACTAGATCAACTTATTTGTAAGCTTGACTACATACCTACTCACATGCACATACTCTCTTAGTATCTTTTTAAAAAAATATTTAATTTTATTTATTTATTTAAATTTGACCAGAGAGGTACAGAGAGAGAGAGAGAGAGAGAGAGAGAGAGAGAGAGAGAGAGAGAGAGAGAAAGTGAGAAAGCACTTGAACTGTGGTCGGCCATGTGGGAGTCCAGTGCCCTTAACCACCGCATCACTTGCCAACCTCCTCACTTAGTATCTTTTAACCTGATACTAACCTTAGTATCTTTTAACTTGGTACTAATAGTAACAGGGCTACTGTGGGACATTGTTTTAACAACAGTATTATGTCTACAAGTATTTCTTGCATACCTTTGTGTAAAAGGCCTGAAAGGCACAGAGAAGTGCAAATGTGATTCCTGCTCCCAAGGAATTAATCTAGTTGAAAAGCAAGAGACAATCATCTTATTGGAATCTTTGATTTTCAATCAAGTTTGCAAACTGAGTTTATGAGGAAACACTTTTGCAAAGGAAGTGGGACCTCAGCCAGAGCTGGCAAGAAGGGTGGGGTTTATTTTGACTGGATATCAGAGCTGGTAGCTCCCAAGGGGTCATCATTAAGCTTTGGTTTTTCTGCCTTTCCTTTTATAAAGGTCTTGGAGGGGACCCTGGAGCCACAATGTAAAGAACATTGGCAACAGATTTCTCAATTTAACAGGTATATTCAGATGTATTCTTTTTTTTTTTTTTTTCTTTTTTTTTTAGAGACAGAGATTCATGTTGCAGGGGCATGTGTGCTCACTGTACAAACAGAGAGAGACAGAGAAACAGAAAGTGAGAAATCACTCCCTAGGGGAGATGACCACACTGCAATTCCTTCTCTTCCATTCTTCTCCTGGGATTTGGGGCACACATGCACATGCTCCTGGAGTGAGTTTTAAGCTACTGGTTCTGGGATTCGAACCAGGGTCAACTATGTAAAAGTCCAGTGATGTAACCATTATGGCATCTGCTGGTTCCTGTTCAGATGCATTCTCTCTTCCTTAGGTGGACATAGTCTACTGGGAAAAAGAACATAACAAATTAGAAGTGGAGGTACTGGATATTGTAAGAGTATAAAGGAGGGTACCCAGATTGAGTTGGAAGATGGAAGTATCAAAGGAAGGGGCTCATGAAGGGTGAGAAGAGCTACACTGACTTTCTCTGTAAGGCACAGGGAGCATTTGTAAGAAGGTAGAGAAAAATAATTGTTTTACTGACAGAGAATTTTAACTTGAGCCTGGGATCCACTGGGAGGGACAAGCATTAGAAGGCAGGCCAGTATTATGATGCCAAAACCCTTTGTATAACATTTTAAGGGGGTTGAGTTGATATGCATTGGTCCAGGGTCAGAAGACCCTGGTTTCACAGTTCTAAGCTGTGGGGATGGGTTATAATTCTGGTCCCCACTCTCTTTGGGCCTCAGTTTTTACATTTGCAATAGGTGAAGATTAGCCCTTTTGAGATTTCTTCTCCTCTTAAGTTGTCTTTGTGGGAGAATGCTTATTGAATTGTGGCCCTTTTTGCCTTGCCCCACTCATTGGTCTGCTTTTGTCAGAAAGTCCTTCATTCACCATAGTCAGTTCTTGTTGTATTCATAGAGAGGCCCTTTCTACTTCAGCATGTTGGGAAAAGCCCACTTTTCTCTTGAGCTTTTGGCCTTTGTGTTAAGTGTAACAAAGAGTTGTTGCAGTGTCAAACCTGAATAGTTATTACTCAAAGCTTTTTCTTTATCCATGCTGTGTGGTTTGTTTGTTTGTTTGTTTTTTTTTCATATTCTTAAGACTTTTCTGTTTTCAGTGGACTAAATTCAATTAATTTTATGTACTTTTTATTAAATTATATTTCTTACAACTGGAAATAATTCTTCCTCCTCTCCATTTTGTGGGTTTGTACATACTGCTAAACATTCAGACTTCTAAAACACAATTTATGGCTGTCTTTCTATTTTATTATGCCTTAGCATGGTATACATATTTTTGAAATTATAAAAAAATTAAGAAACCAATAGAATGTAATTAACACCTGTGTTTTTACCACTCAGGACTAAATGCTATTAAATTTTTTCCATATGTATTTTGGGTTGAATTTTGAAATTTTAATAAAAGAATATGATTTTAGGTAAATGTAGACTTTTATTGTTATTTTATTCTCCAATCCTCTGATGCTCCATCTTCAAATTTGAAATACATCTAGTTTAACAATATTTATCCAAATTACAAATATTCATCCTACATTTGCAGTAAGTAGAATTTTGTAAATTAGGTTAGTATTTTATTTTTTAATTTTTGCTATAGGGAGTGTGTACTTAACAGAAAGAGACAGGGAAAGTGAGACGTACCCCCAGGTATAATGGCCACACCTCAATCCCTTCTCCTCCAATCTTCTTTAGGGATTTTTGGGCACACATGCTCATGCACCAGGTGTGATTTTCAAGCCACCGGGTCCATGTCATGCTGTCAGCTGTGTGGGATCCAGTGCTTTATACTCCACGCTACCTGCTGACCCAGTTAGTATGTTTTGGTGTTAGAAAAAATTTTTTTAAATATATACCAGAAAATAAAATTAAGAAACTTTTACCAAAGGGAAACTAAATAAACAGGATTAAGAAAACGAACTATGCTACCAAGATAGTAGGAAACATGGTTAAGTGGCTGTTGGATTGTTCACTGGATATAGCTCCTGGCTATGGGTTACTTTTAGTTGGTTGTTCCTATTCTACATTCAGTTCTGCCTTATAACTGTCACTGCGGGCTACAGAAACATTTGCTTCTTTTCTTTTCAATGAAGTATCCAGATAGTCTTCTTATTTTGAGGGGGCACTGCTCAGTGGGTGAGATATGGCTTTTATTTTCCTGTGGAAAGAATGGGCAAAGATTTTCCTTGTTTTCATCCTCTGAGAGCTAGAAAATGGATTCAGATAATCCTGTTCATGAGTTTGAATTCTAGGAAAGTGAGGCAAAGACTCAGGGCCAGTTGAGAAAGTACTCATGACTGCATTTGCAAGAATAGTAAGGCTTGGTGATTTCTCAGTTTATTTTCAACACTATGTGTCAGGCACCATTGGTTGTAAATACTTTATATACAGTATTTCTCTTAATCCTCATGATAACTTTATGCTTTAAGTACTCTTGTGTTATTCATTTTACATATGAGGATACTTGGTCTGAGGTTTTAGGCAACTTGTCCAAGTTTACTATTAAGTCTTGTTCCTGGATGAAAACTCAGGCAACTTGGCTATATAATCCATGCTTAGCACCTTGGGTATCTTTAGCAAAAGTCCAGAAACATTACATGGGTGAAATTATTCTAATTGTGTAAACTAAGTTATGCTTCCCATGTCCATTATTTCTTGGTTTTTGCCCAAAGTTGGAACTAAACCCTCTAGCCTCACATTAGTTCATCAATCCATTAATGAATTTCTTTTCTCCTTAAAGGTGGTGAAGTTGGATTCTGTTGCTTGCAACCCAAACATTGATACCTAGAGTCTTCCAAGTTCTTAACTGTGTAACAGTAATCCTTATTTATTTCTAAGAAACTGGTTAAAATATCATAATTAACACTAAACATGATGTTATAGCTTAGATGTTCATTCTTTGAGAGTTGTAACTATTTTTCTTTGAATAGTGTCTAATTTTAAAATAGAAGTCAATTTGATTTCTTATTTTGACAAACAATTTAATTAGTTGTTATAGTTGGCCAAATAGGTCTGCTAAGATATCAAGGACGCAATTTTTGGAACCTCTGAATGCTAATCTATAATCACAAAAGGGGCTTTGCAGATGTAATCGAGTTTAAGGTTTTTGAGATGGGGCAGTTATCCTGATTACTTCAGTGGGCCCTAAATATAACCACAGTGTTTTTATAAGAGGTCAAGAAAGATTTGACTTTAGAAGAAAAGGCTATGTGATTGCCGTAACAGAGATTAGAATGATGTGCTATGACCATGGGAGTAAGAACCATCAGCTAAGGAATATAGATGTTGAAAAAGTCAAGGAAATAGATTCTTCTCTCAGGGGTTTCAGGAGGAACCAATCTTGTCAACATCTTAGTTTTATCACTGGAAGACTCATTTTAGACTTATGACCTCTGGAACTATTTTTTTTTTTTTTAAAGAGGACGTTATTACATTTTTATGTATGTATGTATGTATGTATGTATGTGTGCTATAGGGCAGGGCATATGTGCTCACCAGGGAGACAGAGAGACACAAAAAGTGAGAAAAGACCCCCCCAGGGGGGATGATCACTCTGCTATCCCTTTTCCTCCATTCTCTTGCGATTTGGGGCATGCCCACATATGTGCCCAGCATGAGTTTCAAGCGACTGGGTCTGGGACTTGAACCACTGTCAGCCATAGGAGAGTCCAGTGATGTAACTATCATGCAGTCTACTGGTCCCTGGAACTATTAATATAAGAATAAATTTGTATTTTTTTAAAGCCACAAATGTGTAGTAATTTCTTTCAGTGGCTAAAGTAAAATAATTGCTGATAAAATGAAATCATCATTCTGTAGGCTCATGCTTGATATAGAAAACTGAACACATGTTGACTATTGTTTTTAGCCTGGGGAGAATGGATGACAACTCACACACATGCACTGTAAAATGTTCAGGCAGTTTGTGGGAAAACAGTATCATGATTTCTGTTGTGGAAAAGGCAGAATATTTTTATGGCAAATGGTTTTTTTTTTAAAGGTGAATGATATGAAAACACCAACTGGTGTGAGCTTGATTAATTGCAAAGTTCATATCTCAGATTGTCTTGCTATTCTTTTTTTTTTTCATGAAATGTCATTAGCGATATTTCTGCCACCAGTTTCTCTATTGCTGAGAATCAGTGTTGATAGTAGCAGCAACAAGAGTTAATTTGGCTGGAACACCAATGTAATGTGACCTATATCTAAAGAAAAATCCCAGGGAAAATGGCCCAAATAAAGCTCCTTTTTGTTCTAAGTGCCAGCCCTTCATCCTTTACAGAGGGAAGAGTAAATTAATCACTGTGGCTGTGTCATTTGAAAGATTACGCTTGTCGAGTATAGTTCCTGTGAAAGCTATGACCCTCGAAGATATTCTATATCTGATAAGGGTTTAGAAATTTTATAAAAAAAAGTGTTATAAAAATTTTGAATGACAGAAGGGCCCTTTGTTGGGAGGGGGAGAAAGAGCCAAGTAGTTTTTTTTTTTTTTTTTTTTTTTTAAATAAGTTCGTGTGTGTGAGAGTGTATTGTTTTGGAGATGATGGGAGTGTGTAGTGCAGGAATAAATGAATACTTTTTAGAATTTCTTTGAATAATATCTCAATATATTGCTATTGTTAATAAAATTATGGTTGGTGCACCAAGCAGAATACATTTGAAATAAATAGCATCTAAGCCGACATTACAGAGATTTCCAATATCAACTTGTTTCTATTTCACACTGTGTAGATAATAGGAAGGAGACATGTCTAAAGGTCATTGCTTATGCTGTAGTTATATGTCTTACAATGCCTGACTGATGTTTGTAAGAGTGGCTGAATACTTATACTATCCAGGATGGATATTCTCTCAGATGCTGACAAACACACATCTATCTAGATAATGGAACTGATTCTTTTTTTTTTTTTAATGTGTGTTTGTTCACATAAATACAACACATAGAGCATTCAGCTGTGACTCATGAATAAATCTTGAAGATGCATGAGAAGACACAGCATTCAAATTTGATTTTCTAGTAAGAGCAGAGAGAGAGAGAGAGAGAGAGAGAGAGAGAAAGAGAGAGAGAGATCATCCATGAGGAAGAATGCCATATTACTAAATTCCTTTGGTTCTACTGGGAAGGTAAGGTTGTACATAATGGAGAATTTACATTTCCTAGATTCCACCTTTGTTCATAGAAGCCAAATATTTTGTGGTTTGTTATTGTTGCTATTTTCACCACCATAGCATCGTAATCTCTACTGTATAGCTAAAGGGAAGATCATTTTGCTCAGTCAGTTTAATGACTGACTCCTCACTGAGCACCTAAGGAGTGCTTAGGTTCAGCTATGGAAAAGTGTTGGTTCTTTTCCACAAGTAACTGAGGAATTAGGAGAGTAGAATAAGTAAAATGTAACTCTCAATTAGTATTAGCAAAATGTGGCACATACACTTGCCACTTCCTTCATCCGTGTCTGTGGTAGACTTTGCTAATTGTTGAAGCCTCTCCTTTCCTCTGATCATGGATGCTGCATCTGTTCTCAGCAACACATTCCATGTAACCACTACCAATGAATTGAAGAAGATATTCTTAGTAAAACTTATATACTCTCTTACTCTCAGGCAGACACATAGCAACCTCATTTGGTGAGTTTATCTGTTTACCTTCAAAAGGACTATAAAAATACCTGCCCTTAAAGGAGCCAGTGAATTAATGTGGGTAAATATTCTAAGGTATTGACGGGCCAGATATAGGGGATGGGTGTTACCCTCCTGATGGTTGGGTGAGATTTGTACACATGAGCTAACTTGTAAATTGTGTTGTGATCAGCAACAACTTCTGGTTAGTTAGGCCAGAAGTTAGCTCTGAAACAAAAATCCTATCAAAAATGGAAGACTTCTTTAATTACTTATTCACTCAATTAATTTATTAATTTGATCACTCAGTGAGGAATTTACTCACTCTAGAGAAACATGGGTAGAAATACTAGGTTTCCTGTGCTTTGGGATAATGCAAACTAAAGGAGGAGAAATGTTCATAATGCTTATTTTGTATCTTGGAAATGTCTACATCTCTGAATCGATTGGCATTAAATTTCAATAAACAGAGCGAAAGCTCTCCATGCCAACCCAGTCTGTTACAGTCTTAAACCCACCTGCCTCACAGATCTTCCTAGAAAGAACAGGAAAACCTGGAAACACATGATAGTGTACCTGTTTGATGGCCAGATGGGTATATTTGGCTTTTCAACACAGAAAAGTAAACATCTTTTCATTAAGCCATTGTAACCTTCATGAGGGACAAGAATTGTCATTAAACAGATTGGAAATATTTCTCTGTAGCAGTCCCTTGGCACCTGGTAATTGTGTAGGTCCCTTGACAAAAGAGCATTTTGGAAATACTGTGTTCAGAACAACACTGTATACTGAACTGTTGTTTAAAAGTAAGCATTTTTTGTTTTATATGCCTGATGCTTATGAAATCTTGACTAAAAATTCAAAATGGCATTGGGAGTCCCTTTGTATGGTGAGCCTACTTATGTAGTTAGCTCTCATGACACAAGTATGGCATTACATTAAAAGTGATACTGTAAAATGATGATACTTTCATTAGATTTTTTTTTTATGGTAAAGGGGAAGATAAAGGACAGGAGATCCAGAAAGTGAAAGGAAAATAAAGATACATTCATTTAAAAATGGCAAAAATATTTCTTAGTTCACTCTATTAAACAGGAATTATAAAATGTTTTGCCTTGTAGAGTTGTTTTAAGATACAAATTGGGTAAGAGATTCAAAGTTTCCTGGAGAATTGGAAAATAGTTCTAGCTTCTCCAAGGCCCCTTTCCTCTTTAACTTTTAGTCTGTTCAATTTCATGTGTGTGTGTGTGTGTGTGTGTGTGTGTGTGTATGTAAATATATAGATATATACATTCAATCACTGTATATCATTACAGCATGCAAAATGAATTTTCCCAGTATGAATACACTGCATATTAGTCCAGTTAAAGATATTATCATACATGTTAGCAATAGATAATTTTACATTTTTGTGTCCCTTAAATGTTTTACTTCTTTCTTTTTCCCTTTGATTCCATTCCTCTCACCCACCCCCATTTCCCACCCTTCTTCCACATTGTCTGTAGTATCTACGCTTGTTCTCCATGTTTTTATGTCTTCCAGTCTTTCAGTTTCTTTCATAGTGTGCAGACATTTGGTAATATTGAGTGGGGACATGCAATGCCTCTATTTACAATTCCTCTATTTCATAGTCTGGTTTGTTTTGCTTAGTAGTAAATCTTAAGAGTTTGTTCAATTTGATTTCAGTGAGTAATGGAATCTCAGAGTTAGATGGGAATTTTACTGTAGCCTAACCCTTAGCTAATTCTTAAGTGAACTATATAGTATCTTGACCAGTAGGGACTGTTAGCTACCAGGGCACATCCAGTGATGAAAAACATTATGCTTCTACCCATTTTACTTTGTTTTCATTGTAGGAAAGTTTTTGACTCAAATAAATTTTTGACTAATAATTTTCCCTCCCCATGCATTCAAATAATCCAGTTTATTCACTGGGTTCATGGTAATTCTTTCCTTATTTTGCTAGTATTTCTACCTAGGTTCTATCTGATGATGTAAGCTTTCACTATTACAGGGTCTATTCTCTGTCAACAGAAAATCTAGAATATCTCTGTAAGAACCCCAAAGATATTTAATAATGATAACATTTCAGGAACAGGCTTAGCAAGAGGCACCTTTGCCTTACCCGTCAAGTATACCTATGCTTGTCTTTCCCTCACATCAGCATAGCAAGAAAACTTAGAGGGGCATTTGGAAGGTCCAAGAGGAATCCAGGACCAAACACTGGACTCGAATTGGCTAACTGTTCTATGGGTGGGACCTGGACAGGCCATAACTTCTCTGGAAGTCTCCTATTTTTTCATCTGTAAATTGAAGGGTTCATCTCAATCTCAAAGCACTATGACAAAAGCATCAAAGCACTATGACCTGGTGCTCAGATCTATGCCTCAGTTATTACCTGATCAAGCACCTGTCAAGATTTATGGAATTCCAATCATCACCAACTCAATACAAGTACAACATTGATTTTGTATAATTGAATGACTTTAACCTTTGGAAAACCACTTTCTATAATATAGTAAAATCACATCTTTAAAATCACATCCTTTGGAAGATACTAATTTTCATTTCTGGTAAGTATTGGGTTGTCAGAAGAGTCATGACATTTTTCTATGCAAAAATGCATCAAGAGTTTTCTGACGACCCAGTAGTTTCTAAATCATCTCAATCTGCGGTGGCATTGAATTATTATAAGAGAGCTGTCAGAAAGTTAGGTGTGAACAAAGTCATATGAATTACAATAGTTTACCTCTAAACAGTCTATTAATATAGTCAGATAGCACTTTGAAGTCTTTCTTTGCACCTCAACTGTGTCAAGGCAGTAAAGATTAAAAACTAATTATGCACATGTCATCAGTACCAATATTTTGTAATTAATTTCGATTTACAGTACACCAAATAATAAACTAGGTTGAAGTTTTAACAGGTTATGCGAATAGTCATTAATGTGTTCCTTTTCTATTGCCTTATTCATTTTTTAAAAAGTATACTAAATGAGTTTTAATGCTTTTAAAAGCAGATTAAAGGCATGTGCAGCCCAGATAAAGCCCAGAGAATGTGATTATTTAGCAGCAATGCAAATTGTTCTTACAGCCTCTCCTTCAATCTATTGTACTACTCTGTATTTCAAGAGATGAAAAGAATTCTGGAAAAATTAATTTCTGTGAATTGAATGAATCCATTAGGACAGAAACAGTTCCTAGGACCTATGCATTGTTATGGAAGGGGAAGTTGGTGAAGGACTATCTTGGGTTATGTTCTTTGAGGGATTATACAAAGCAGTGGTGATGTGTCACTTCATATGTGAGTGGACAGAGCTGAATGTGAGATGATAAATTCAAGTCATACTAGTGTGATAATATGATACTTTAGAGTCTTTACTCCATTTCTAGAATAGCCCCATCACCAACAATTAATCCTAGTAACTCCATAATAAGAAATTTGTTCCTTGGAGTGTGGAAAGATCCAGGTTATATGTATTACAGTAGCTAGCCAGATGCCAGATATATTTTAGTTGCAATTAATTGTTGTATGAATGATCGAGTGACTAAACATTAAATAATTTTGCTGTGCCCTATATCTGATATTTTAAATCAGGCCAGAGTTATCCTCTCTACTATCCTATTCCCCACTGCTTCGCCTTAATTCATGTTTGTTCTTTCACAAACATGGAATGTCCATCTTTCTTGCTTAACCAAGACACGACTGTTTGCTGTAATAAATTCATTCATTGTCTTTCAGCTCAGAGGCTGAAAGGCTTTTTGGTTATTCCAGTGATAAGAACACTCTCCTTCCTCAACTCTCTTGCAGTCTTCTGTAGCTGTTTGGGATATGCAATGTTGTAGCATATAAATGTCCATAGTCAGTATTTTCAGTATTGAGTTTAAGAATCTGAACCAAAACCGATTTGTTAAGGATAATAAATAGAATATAATGGAAACTAATTTTTCTGATTCTTGCAAAGACTTTATTACAAAAATAGGATACAACTTGCATGTATTTTAAAGAAATCAACAAACATAAGACTGTCACCAACAATGACTGCTCAAGTGCCAAGCAAGGTTGTCCAAAAGTCTAAAACACTTTCCATATTATGAGAACCTGGATTCATGCTATCATGTTTTCATTGGTGCATGCGCATAGGCAGCACTGTGGGATGGCACCCTAAAGGGCCCACAAATGAGCTGAAGAAAATCTAGGTAGGGTTAAAGGAGAGGAGAAAGAAAAGAAGGATATTGATCTTATAAAGCATGTGAACATTTAACTTAGTGAATAAGAACTCAGAGACCAACTTCTGTGTCCAGAGTCACAGACATTTTCAGGTTGCTTGGCCCTAATCCTCTGTACCCCTCTGCATCACCATGAGGAATGCCTCTGTGACCACAAAATGGAGGTACGTATGGACTGAGCAGAGATTGTAGGGCCACACAGGCAGGGACTGTGAACAAACTATTCTCTTGTTTCTTGGGATTACCAGTGCAAAGGCAAATCTACTAAGGAGGGTGTAGAAAGAGTATCATCAACACTGTCTTCTTACATGATTCAATTTATGTGTGAAAATAATAAAAACAGGCAGTAAAATAAATACTCCTTATTGCAAATTTACTGGGTCATCAGAAAAGTCATGATGCATAAAATATGTCATGACTTTTCTGATGACCCAATACTATGTTTCAGAGTTCCAGAAGGTAATAGCTAAGAAAAAGCTTCCTTTTAACAGGAGGAAACTGGTGTTCTTGTAGTCAATGTGTGACAGAGTCAAGCTCTGTCTTTGGTTCTGTTCTTAGATCTGTTCCATATCTAGTCTTTTATTTATTTATTTATTTATTTATTTATTTATTTATTTATTTATTTATTTATTTATTTTTGCTGTAGGGTGTGTTTGCTCACTAGAGAGATGGAGAGACAAAAAGTGAGAAATCACCCCCCCCCAGGGGGATGGCCATGCTGCAATCCCTTCTCCTCTATTCTCCTCTCAGGATTTTGGGCTCCTACACACATGTGCCCAGTGTAAGTTTTATGCCACTGGGTCCAGGACTCAAACCGCGGTCTACTACATGGGATTCCAGAGACATCACCATTAGGCCTGTATCTGTTCTTAAACCTGTCTTACATCTATGCTTATCTTTGTCCTTAGATTCATCCTTAGTGGATGATCTGTCCCCCTCTGAGGTCTCTTCACCCTCTACATTGTCTGACCAGATGTGACATTCTTGGGGACAGACCTTTATTATATGCATCTTTTTTTTTTTTTTTGAGACATGTTTTTGCTATAGGGCGTGTGTGTTTGCCAGAAAGACAGAGACAGAGAGATAGAAAGCGAGAAATCACCCACCCCCAGGGGGATGGCCATGCTGCAATTCCTTCTCCCCCTTTCTCCTCTCAGGATCTTTGGCAAGCACACACACACACACACACCTGGCGTGAGTTTAAGCCACCAGGTCCAGGACTCGAAGCATGGTTGACTACATGGGAGTTCAGTGATATAGCCATTACACCAACTGCTGGTTCCTATTGTATGCATCTTAATGTCTGATTCCACCACAACCTATGGCTGATTAAAACAATAGCAAGAGTGGGACCAGCAGTTAGCTGGTTATCGGATTCTCTTAACGTTTTATGTATATAGTCACCAATATACCTCATTCCTATTGCCTTCTATTTATGTTTAGAGACAAATTGAATGAATAAAAGTCAGTGTTCTTATCAACAGGCTGCATTGTCTGTTATCTAAATGATACCAAAGTGTCCATTTATGAGGTTAAACTTTCAAGCTTAAGTTAAAAATTAGGGGTCACACTACTGTTCTTTTATCCTGGCCATACCTGAGCATCACATCATTAACTTTTTGAATCCATTCGCCTATCTCTGCCCCTACTACTAACCCTGTAGTCTGAGTCTTCAGCATGTCTTGTGACTTCTCAGCAGTTGCATCCTAACTGATCTCTTTGTCCCCAGAACTTCCCTTATCCCTCTGTTTCCCACCCATGTTTTTCCCCCTATGTTAAAAACAAGCAATGTCTCACGAATTTGTGTGTCATCCTTGCACAGGGGCCATGCTAATATTCTCTATATCATTCCAATTTTAGTATATGTGCTGCTAAAGCAAGCACCCACCCATGTTTTTTTTTTTTAAAGTTCACTATTTTTTTCCATAAACAAGAGAGACAGAGACAGAGAGATAGTACCCCCTTGGGATCCCAATGCTATAATCCATTCACTCCCAGCTCCACTCTCCGGCCTTGAGAACAATCTTTCTAAAATACAGAATATTCTGAAAACCCTTTACTGGCTCTTCCCAATAAAGTTCAAATATCTTAACATGGACTGGCACCTGGTTGTCTCTCTAGCCTTCTCATTGACTGTTCTCTGCACAGTTTATTCTATATTTCAGTTAAGCTATCCGTATTTCCTGTAAAGCCAAGATTCCCACACCTCTGCCAAGGTACATTCTACCTTCTGTGCTATAATGTCCTTCAGCTGCTCCCACTCATTTTCCAGGATTCTGAATAAATGTCTCCTCTATTAGGAAGTCTTCCTTCCTTTTTCTTTCTTCTTTGTCCCTCTTTGTACTGTCCTGACACACTGTGTCATATCCCATAGATAATATTCGATTATTCTCTCTTTCTACATCTGGTTTTCTCACTAGGAATTCAACTTTTTTTTTTAAAAAAAGATTTATTTATTTATTTATTTATTTATTTATATCATTATTTTCAATTTGACCAGAGAGACAGAGAGAGAAAGTAAGAAAGAAGCCGCCAAGGCCAGGACTCAAATTGTGGTCAGCCATGCGGGAGTCCAGCAACTTAAACCACCATGCCACCAGCTGGTCCTAGAACTCAACTTTTTTAGGGCAAAGTTTGTCCCTTATTTGTCTTCACCTTTCTGATTAACTATACAGAACAACTGTTCATTAAATGGGGAGTAATAATAAAGGGTTTCTTAACTTTGGAGTATACCATATCCCCTCAGGTCATGGGTCTACACAGGTGTTCATAGAGATGAAATATCCTTTCTGAAATATGAGGGGGCCAGAGGATCTCTTCCTACATTTTTTTCTGCAAGGCTCTACACGGCCCAACCTGCCATGTCAACTTGCTCCCAAAGTCCTACATATCTCAAACTTACTATATTGTGTAATGTTTCTTCTGAAGTATTTTTATTAGTTTTTAAAGCCCACATGCATCTTAAAGGAAATGTAAGCCACATGTTTGACATTCATTTACACTTTACTACTTTTTTTCTATAAAAAAGAAAAATGTAAATTGATGTTCAAATGCCTTTGGGCTTTTTAATAAATACAAGTTTCAAGTCATTTTTCTTTCCATGGATTTATTACAAAGGAAAATGCCTTTGAACAATAGAAGGTCATGGCTCAATCCCAAACTTTAAATAAGTGGTATTGTTGTGAGTTCCAAAATTGTTTATAGCCCTTCTCCCAGAACTCTGAACCACAAAACCCTAGTTGCATTTGTTCTATTCATCTGTCAAAGTTATAAAAAGGGATATTTACCTTTTATTTATCTTTGCAACTTTAAGGTATAATTTACTCAAAGCAAGGATTTGGTGCTTAGACTCAGAACATCTGAGTTTTGTCCTTGATTCATGCTAGAAGCAGGGACAACATCTTTACGCTGCTTACTTTATAACATTGGTGGGAGAACCAAGTGATATGGATACAAGGGTATGTAGAAACAGGAAAGAATACTACCCATGGGCTATTTAGTGGGAGAATGGATTAATGCATCCTCTTTACAGGAAATATTTACAGAAAATTTTTAATTAAAAAATAATAAATTAATTCAATTGCCAAAGGGAGTTCTGTCTTTCTCTGTGCTCAACAGAGAAAGATACAGAGAGGGAGGGTGAGAAAGCACCCTCCAATGGATGCTTTCTACAATCCCTTCTCTTCTGTTTCTCCACCCTTTTGGGGTTTGGGGCACATACACACACATATGCTCATTGTGTTTCTCAAGCTGCTGAGGCTGGGATTTAAATGTGTGGTTGGTCATATGGGATCTGGCTGTCACCAGACCATGGAGCTGGTGCACACAAAACACTTTAAAATACATATATTTCTTTGCCAAAATATATGCATAAGAATGCTTATTGTACTTAAATTTTTAATTAGAAAAATGATATGATCTAAATGAACATATCTGGGAGTTAGTAAACTAAAGTAACAAAATACTAAATGATGGAAAGAACACCAAGATATAATATGTGAATAAAAAGGTGGTTCTATGAATTAAAGAGAAAGAATATTTATACAGTTCACTAGTCAATACAGAACACTTTTTCCCATTAGGACATTTATGGAAATATGTAAGTGGTTATCTCTGGGGACAGAACTTGGGGAAAAGTTTTAAGTTTCTTATACTATTCTATGCTTGCATTCTCATGCCATGTGACTATATGGGCAATGGACTTTTGGAATCTTTTTGCTTTCTTCCTCATTCTCTGCACACACACACACACACACATGTAGCATGTGTACACACACACACTTAAATAATGTTCAAGAAAGAGAAAAGCATATAGTCCAATAGCATACAGCCCTTAGTCTAGTAATGAAGAGCATGAGCTTCACAGCAGACATATTTGGATTTTCAAATCCACTCTAGTTGTGTAGTGCCTTGGGAAAATTACTTAGACTCTCCGAACCTCAGTTTCTCTATATGAAATTGGGAGCTATGACCCACCTTATAAGCCTATTATAAGAGTTAAATTACTGATAAATAATGCATAATAGTAATGCATAATAAATAATGCATAAAACTGCATGCAGCTCTCAACATGGTAAACCCTCATTGAGTTATGTTTATAGTTATTGTTTTTGTTATTATTACTATCATAATAAGTTAGCTAACTCTTTTGAACCTCTTTCTTCATTAGAAAAATTATTTCAAGGTGATTTAGTCCTCAGTCTTGTTTCAAGGGCTAGTTTTAGGAAAAAGAAATAGGAGTATGTGTTCCTAGGATGGTCTGTGTGCTACAGCCAAAAGGCTCAGATGACTGCTTATATCAAGCAAATATGTCGAAACAGTAGGCTTCACTCGAAACACATTCCCATCAATGATCTATGACCCTGAATGTCAATACCATGTCCCTTGGAACTCCCAGCTGAGATATGGCTTTTTAACCAGCTTACAATATTTACCTTTTACATTTCCTTAAGAAGCTCTGGTACCACGTTTGGACTCCAGAATCCGTGGCCTCCAGAACAATTTCCTTCAAGGGGCTCATGGTTTAGCACATCCCTAGAACAGACTTTTCTCGTGTTTGAAAAAGTTAAACTGCACTCCTGACCCCAAACCATTTCTTGACTCTGAAAAGAAATTGTTCCTGGAAGTGCTTCAGGGGAAAGATTTGGAGAAGCAGCTTTCCATTTTGCCTTGAATTGCAAACTCACATTAAAAAACATTAAGGATAATAAACTGGAAATTCAATTACCAGGCTTGAAGCCAGAACACTGCACACTCGATTTGGATTTGCATCTTAACTTATAGCTTGTTCTTGCCAATATTACTTACAATTCAGACCTTTGCTCATGGTATAAAAAGCACTTAGTGCACAGATGATTTCTCACCAAGTGCTTTTTGATGGACCTGCCCAAATGTCGATTTGGGTATGAGTTTAAATTAGGAGGAAATTTAAAATATTTCTCCCTTTTATTTTCATGTTTTTATTTTTGCACTTAGGGAATCCACAGAACTACATGACAAGGGTTTCAAGTTTCTACACAATGTTAAATGTCTCCTCTTGGATACAAATCAAGGTTTTTTATTAGGCCTTCAGTCTAACTGATTTACAAAATTCTCATGTTGAGATTGTTAGTCACCTGCCCTAATGAAGATGATTCCTAATGTGGGGATTGGTTAAAGAATAAGTAGATATGTTACAACCCTGCCAAAGAACACAACTCTAAGAGTAGGAATTTTTAGCTTGCCTTGGTTTTTTTTAAATAATTTAGATATCCAGATAGAGGTTTCCATGAATCTGGATAAACAATTCTTAAGGGAGCCCCCTCATTTCTTTCTTTCTTCTTTTTCTTTTTCTTTTTTTTTTTTTTTTAGAGAGAAGTTTTTGCTGTAGGGCACATGTGCTCCCTGGAGGGACAGAGAGAAAGCAAGAAATCACCCTCTGAGAGTGTCAGGGGGATTGCTCCACCACAGTTCCTTCTCCATTCTCCTCCTGGGATTTTGGGCAAGCATGCACATGCGCCCAATGTGAGTTTCAAGCCTCCCGGTCCAGGACTTGAACCATGGTTGGTCGTGTGAGAATCCAGCACCTAACCACTATACCACCTGCTGGCTGTTTCCCCTAATTTATGAATAGTGACATGCCTTAGGCATGAAAGGACATAGGCAATACTTACCAGTTGTGAATTCAAGCTCTGTCATTAATCAGTTATATGAATATAGACACGTTGCTTAATCTTTTTGTGTCTCAGTTTTCTCACCTATAAAGTTGAGACGAAGATGAGAACACCTATCTTAGAGGATTCTATGATGGTTAAAGAAGTTAAGAATGTGTGTAAAGCTCTTAGAGTAGTGTTTGGCAATGGTAAACACTCAGTAAATATTAATTTTTATTATTATCAGGTGCAACTCATAAAATGCTTTCAAGAACAATTATTCTACCTGAGATGGAGAAAAACGGTTGTTCCCCTGGGGCTGGCAGTTGGCATGGTGGTTAAGGGTGCAGGCCTCCCACATGACTGGCCATGATTCAAGTCCTGGACCTGGTGGCTTGCTTTCTCACTTTCTCTGTCTTTCTCTGGTCAAATTTAAATAAATAAATTAATAACATTTAAAAAAAGAGAGAGAAAATGGTTGTTCCCCTTCAGATGCCTTCCAGGGTTTTGGCTTCTCCCTACTTCAGTGAATTTCCATCTTGGATGCACATTGGTATCACCCAGTGTTAAAGTATAATTTTCAAAAGTTGAAAACTTGACTCTCATACAAATATATAGTGAGTACTTGCCAAAGATTTGATTCATTTAATGAGAGAATCAGCAGGATGAGTTTAAACTGGTTCAAAGAGAATTACAAAGACCAAGTAGATATAGGTCCTGAAAGAATGTTGTAATAAAATTTCTAGGTTAGATACAAAACTGATTAATGTTCTGTAGGGCAAAAATCCTGTAATCTTGGAACTAGACAGAAATTATTAGCATGTCTCCTGGGGAAGAAAACATATTTGTATTGTTATTGAGTCAGAATTTACTGCCTTGCTATCAGACTTTAACAACGGTTGTCAAACTTGGACATGTATCAGAGTTACCTGGAACTTGTTAAAATTATAGAAACCCAAGCCATCTTCTACTTTAATAAGCATGGACCTCAGCATTCTTTATCAGCCTTCTAGATAATTCTGTTATACACCAAAGTTTGAGAAACAGTGTTCTATAAGACAGCATCTACTTTTACAGAGTTGTAAAATATACTAGTAAATAGAAAATTAAATGAAGGTACATTAGATTGTCTCTGGTGGGCCTGTTAGACAATGCTCTAGCATGACATTGGAAGACTAGGTAGTCATCTTTTTCCTTTTTCAATTTATTTATTCTATGAGAGAGAGAGAGAGAGAAAGAGTGAGACCCCCCCCCCCACAACAGGGTCTTCATGCTCTTATCCACCCTTAGCCTGAACTAATCCAGATAATAGAAACATGCATGTCCAGAATTTACAGGGAAGTGTTGGGACATGAATCTTGGATCCTCCCATGGGGTCCAGAATCATAGAGCATTATACTATTGCTATGGCATCAGCTGGTAGTTTTAGGTTTAGTCACTTTTTAACTTACTTCTAAGTTTGGGATTTTTTTTCCCCCTTAATCCTGGAAAACATTAAAAAACTATGGGTAGGTACCACCTCCAGTTTCTGAAGAATTGATATGAGGTGTGGCTTGGGAATCAAGGTTATCAAAACTCCCCAGGTGGGGCCAGCAGGAGGCCACCATGTGGCTGGATCCTACATGGCTAACTCCAAGGTTGAAGTCCTGGACCTGGTGGCTTGCAAATCTCACTGAGCACTTGTGCATGAGTGCATGCCCAGAAATCCCTAGAGGAGAATGGAGAAGAAGGGATTGCAGCGTGGTCATCCACCCTGGGTGATAATTTCTCACACCCCTAACCCCATTGCTCTCTCTGACAAGCACATGCACTCTATAGCAAAAACTAAAAAATAAAAAAATAAAAAAGCAAAATAAAACTGTCAGGTGATATCATTTCTTTCAAGGTTGAAAACCTCTGGTCTTTAAGTTTACCTCATTTTCTGACTACATTATGCATTTTATGCAGTGTCAAGAATATGGCATGTGCTCAGTACTAAGGATTGGGTTAGACAGTTAATTAACTACATGAGTAGAGACTACACTGCCAGGGGACCAGGCAGTGACACAGAAGTAGGCACAGTTTTATCTAGCTAGCCTTCAGTAAAAGTGGATGCTTCCGCAGGGATGGCCACCCCATTCTCAGTTTCAGGAGGACAGTAGATAATTAACCAATTAACATTCTCTCATAACTAGTATGTCATTCATATTACTGTACCCAATTTACAGGCCTCTTGGATATGACCAAACTGTCTTTTCCTTCCTACCTGTTCTGGTAAGATGCTTTATGTCAAAGACATATTTTGTATTTTCTTTCTTAAAGTGTGACTGAAGTTTCAGTCAATTGTAAGAGTTTTAGGATGGAATTTTTTTAAAACCACAAGATAAAAGTAACTATTTTGGTCTTTCAATGTAACAACTCAACTCTTTTTAACTCCAGGATTCCCGACTCCCTTTAAAGTGGTATCACTTATATAATGTTGCTGGCAACCAGTAAGGTAGGAGGTTTAGGGGGGATTCCTTGGCCATCATTCCCTTGTGAGCTGCCTATCTATCTATCTATCTATCTATCATTTATCTATCTGTCTATCTATCATCTATATTTATCATCTGTCTATATATCATCTATATTTATCATCTATCTATCTATATCTATCATCTACCTATCTATCATCTATTTGTCTATCACTTATCTATCTATCTCTGTATGTATCATATATATTATCTATCTATCTATCATCTATATGTATCATCTAGCTGTTTATTATTTACATTTACTGTACATATTTACAGTGTACAACATGGTTTTCTACAGCATGGGTACAGTGCACAGCAATCAAGACAAAGATATTACCATATACTTTATCATCAGCAAATAACTTTTCAGTTGTGTCAATTAAACGTATCATTTGTTTTCCCTGTTCTCTACCCTTTATCCCCCTATTGAGATCTATTTTTAAGAATTCATCCATCTTTCCCTTTGGTTTTCTTTATTTCATTCTTCCTATCCTCTTTGCTTTGCTTGAGGCATTCTGTAACAATAATGAAATTACCTTCACTACTGTCACCTGAATTGCATTTTGGGGAAAAGTTGCTTGATGTGGGAAAATAGTATCGATAAGTGCCAGAGGACCAGACACGGACACAGCAGTAACGCAACTGGACCCACAAGGGAAAGATCTTGGGTTTGTATCCCAGGACCTCCTGAGCATGTTGGATGTGTGCATGTGACCATGATCCGGCTGAGGCTGGGAATGGACTGCAGAGTGAACACCTTTTGGGGGGTGTCTGTCCCTCTGTCTGTCTATAGCTCTGTTTCTTTCATGGGATAAATAAATGACTGAATGTTAAATTTAAAAACATATATTGTGGCTTAAGATGAGACTCTGAGGACGTGGGACTTGCTAAGACTTGAGCAAAAACAAGATAATGGCTGAACTTCTCTGCTTGAAACAAAGAAAGGAGTGTGTTTTTCTGCTCCTAAGCAGGAGAAGGATAGACAAAAAGGGGCAGAGAAAAGACAAGGTGATGACAGAAAACTGAGAACTATACAAACTGAAGAGCCAGAGCAAAACTTCTGGTAGCAGAGTGGCTGGCAGGATGTGTAAGTACAGACTGGCTCTGTCTGCAACTCTTGCCATTGCTGTGGCAAGAGTCCCACTGCTTTGCAGCCCTGCTCTCTACGTCTTTACTAGCCTATTTCACACATACATGTCTAAGACAAATATGTGTGCGTGGGTAAATTATACAAAGTAGCATAGAATTTTATGACTGGATTGAGGTAACATAATCAACATACATGGAGGCATTAGCCAAAGCCCAGAGGAATCCATGATTATGGAAATTTTGGAGACGACGTTAGATGTTATCAAAGTCCTGGAATAGGATTCAAGGAAGTCTTACACATCCTGCAAGTAGGGTTACATTGAATTCACTCTTTCTGCAGGATCTAGTGAAAGGGTAAAGAATGCATAGATTTCTACTACGTATTATACAAGATTACAAGACCACTCAGAAGTACCTCATCAAGGTGCTGAGAATCTAATGCAAATGAGAGATAAATACAAAGATCATAATATCAAAAAGACTATAAATATTTTAGAAGAACAAAAATAAGAACAAGTTCAAAGTAAAAAACATCTCTTCTGACTAGGGAGTCTGTGACAGCTACATGGAAGAGATGGTGTCTGAAATGAACTTTAAGAAATAAATAGGATTTAGATATGGAGATGAGAAGATTATAATAAACATTCATATTTATTAGGTGGGGAGATATACTATGTAACCACCACTCTGTTAAGATATACAACCTGTCATCTTAGAAAGTTTCCTTGTCTATCTTCCAAGTAACACTCATGGCTCTATTCTTCATGCAAGTGCTGTTCTGTTCTGATTTCTTCTTGTTTTTACTTTATTTATTTATTTACTTATTTTAAATTTGCTACAGGGCATATACACTTGCTGGAAAGAAAGAGGAGGTGAGAAAGCATCCCTACCCCCTAAAGGGGGATAACCATGCCACAATCTCTTCTCTCCACTCTCCTCTCGGGATTTTGGGCATGCTTGCATGCACACATGCCTGCTGTGTTTTTCAAGACATCGAGTCCTGGAATCGAACTGTGCAGCTGATCATATGGGATCCAGCCATCTTAACCACCATGCTATCGCCTTCTGATATCTATCGTCATGGATTAGACTTGCACATTGTACTAAATGTTCACTTGAATTATTTCATGTAAGTGTCGCTAAAGTCCTTTGATGGAAATACAGTTATTATCTCCATTGTACAGATGAGGGCACAGGCTTAGTTTAGTAAATAATTCGCTGTTAATGAGACAGCTAGAAAATGGCAGAGCTGGACATTGAATTCGAAGCTAATTCCAAAGCCCAAACACTTACCTGATTTATAGAGGGAATAACGTAAACAGGGAAAAGGAAATTGTTGAGTATGTATGGACAACAGTGGGGATTTGGGCTACAGTATAATGTATATCAAGACAGTAAAAAAATCTTCAGCTGGAATTTTGTGTTTTTCTAAGGCTCATTCTTCATGCAGAGGAAGGGTTGAATGTGCCCGTAATCCTCTCACATTCAAATAGCTTTGACCCTTGAGCCTCCAGGCTCAAATCACCTTCTAAATGATTTTTACATGTCAAAAAGTATCCTATTTATGAGGTAAAGGATAACTCCCAGGTGGCCCTGTGAAATATTAAGTATTGACTTCATAGTATTTGCTGTATTTATAGCATGCATGTACACATTTACACAGAAATAAATACATATTGTATACATAAGCATCTGTGCTGAAGTATGTGGCCAAGTGTCAGCACATTATCAGATTTAAATTAGCTGCTTCATGTTATTAATAGACCTGGTTTTCTAGTTTCTAAAATAAAAGATCCCAGAACAGCTGGACCAAAATCTGAAACGGAATGGAGAAATACAACCCTGTAAGCACTAGTATTCTGTCTATAACTGCTAAAATATGTTTGTAGCTTTATAGTTTTGTGCGGACACCTATGCAAGAACGCTTGAAGTTCTTCTGAAAAACAGTGTAATCTCCATCCGGTGAAAAGGCATAATCAAGGGACTTTTCAATCATGGGACTTTGAAAACTCCTCTGACATCCTATTAAAATTTGAATGGAGGACTGAATCCAGGAGCAGATAGGGTCTGGGTTGGCTTCATGACTTAATGAAAGGACAGCATAGGGTTATCCAGTGGCATGGTGGCTAAGGTGGCTGGATCTCATATGGTTGACTGCACAATTCAAGTTCTGGAACTGGCGGCTTGAAAGACATGCCAGACATATGCGTGTGTATGCTCGAAATTCCAAAAATAGGAAGAAATGAAGGAGAAAAGATTGTGGCGTGAACATCCCTCGTGGGGAGGGAGATACTTTCTCATTTTCCCTCTCTTTCTGTTTCCCTCTAGTGAGTACCAGTGCCCTCTGTCAAATTTAAAAAAAAAAAAAAAAGAAGAAGAAGAAGAAGAAGGAAGGGCAGTCTGAAGGCCTCTATCCACCCACCAAGACTTCTCTCCTACTAGTTTATCATTTCTGGAATCCCACCATTAAATGTTTGGGCTTTTAAAATGCAGTATCTTTCACAGTTCACTTCAGTGTCTCCTGGAGTGTTGACTCCTACTATCTCCTTCATTTCTGCTTGTCCCCTTAAGGACCACATGTTCCTGCCTTTCCTTTCCCTGACTGTGCAAACACTGTGCTCTGCCTTGGCCCTTAGTTCATGCTGTTTGCTTATCCTTTGATCCTCTACTTGGAAAAACGCTACTCACCCTTCAAAGTTCATGGCAAACATTCCCCTCCCCATGACATTTGCAAAATACTCCTTCACTGACTCTCTACCTGTCCAAGCAGAGTAAGTCATGTCCTCCCTGCTCTTCCCATAGTACTGTGTCCTTGGTCTGTGGTGACAAGGATTGCATCCTTTCATGGTGTCTGCCTCTTGCTTGACTGAGAGATCCTAGCAGCTCGTGGCTGTAAAGTATGGTTGTGGGGCTGGCAGCATGGTTTCACCTGCAAGATTGCTAGAAAAGTACAATTATCAGGCATTACCTCAAATTTACTGAATCAGAAACTCATTTTAACAAAATCCCCAGGTAGATGCATATAAATAGTGATGTTCAGAAAGGCCCTCCTAGAGGACAGAGAACATGGTTTAATGACCCTATACTCCTTTAGGGCACCAAGCAGCTTATTCATGCAATACACCATTGCAGGGAACCACATGCCAAGCTGTATATTTGAGAGGCAGGGCTTAAAAAAATGACAGGATGGGGGCCAGCAGGTGGCATGGTAGTCAAGGTACTGAATCCCTACATGACCAAATACGGTTCCAGTCCTGGAGTTGGCAGATTGAGAATCACACTGGGTGTATATTAGTGTGTGCCCAAAAATCCCAGAAGGAGAATGGAGGAGAAGGGATTGTGGCATGAGGATTTTTCACTTTCCCGCTCTCTGTCTCCCTCTGGCAAGTGCATGTGCTCTATGGTAAAAACCTAAAAATAAATAAATGAATAAATAAATAAACATATAAATAAATAAACTAGGACTTTGAGCATGTGGTTTTAGAGTAGTTACAAGTGTAGCTGCAGTTTATGATTCCATAGATGAGATAGAAAAAAGCTAAGGCTGCTGAAAGCCTTGAAAAATGTCCTATGACCACATGAATCTAAGAAATGCAATTCAATAGGTTCCTTTACTGTGAGACATCTTAGAAACTTAAATGTGTTTGTGTTTTATGACTCTATAGTGTGCAGCATGCCCCAAACTTATTTGTCAAAGAAACTTTATTTATTTATTTGCATATATTGGGTCACTGGAAAAGTCATGACGCATTTTTGCATAGAAAAATACATCATGACTTTTCTGATGACTCAATACCTTGGCTCATCTTGTGGGATTATTTGACACACCATAAATTGGGAACCACTGGTCTACTCTCAGAAGGTTAGATTGCATTTGGCCTGTGACAGTGCTTGTATTATGTCATATAGGGATTGAACTATCAGTATGAAACATCTACTATTTCTTCTCTACCTACTGTAAACTCTGGAAGAATCACATACTTATTTGTTTTTCTTCCCTAACTTTCATGTTACTACTCAATCAATATTTGTCGAAGGTGGTCTTGTCTAACTTGCAACCAAGCAGAGGGTAAAGGCATGGTGGGTACTTAATAAATCTGTGACTGACAACATGCCCAAAAGGGATTTAACTTGGTAGGAAAGACACTTGAATGGGGATTGTAATCTTGGCTTGAGCACTAGCTGTGTTAATTTTGAGCTAGTCACTTATGCTGTTCAGGCCCCATCATTCACTTTTTCTGCCAAGCCTGGCTACTTGGTGACAGCCTCCTATGGCTTGCAAAACTGCCAGCTTGTGAGTCTTCATAAATGTAAGATACCACACTTGAAAGACAGGCTTGAATTAAATTTTAGAAACAATTCTATACTCTGATTTTCCTGAAAATAGTGTTCAAAATTCAGTCAATATTATATGATAATTTAGAGGAAAGTAATTCCCAAGGCCATGAAATAGATACAAAAATCTTCTAGGGAGAGATTTTTCAGGCCTGTTATGGTTTGGATAAGTAGTTTGTCCTCCGCAGGTTCTTGTTTTGGAATTTAGTCTCAGTAGGCAGCAATGAAGTCATGGTAATTGGGTCATGGTGGCACCTGTCTCATGCATGGACTAATGCTGTCTTGTAAGAGAACTGAGTGAGTTCTAGTTCTCATGAAAAAGAGTTAGTTCTCAAGACAGTGAGTTTTTATAAAAGAATGCTGCCTATATTTCTCTCTTTGCACGTGCCTGTACCTGTTGACCATGTTGTAGGCTACCTTGATGTCAGCCTTTGGACTTTTTAGATTCCAGAATCATGACTCAAATAAACTTCTATTTCTTTATCAATCACTCAATCTTAGGTATTTCTATTGGCAATGCAATAACAGGTTAAGACAAGGCTGAAAACTTTCATCTGTAAAATGGGAATTATGACATCCATTTCGCTTTACTATTATTCATTCTGAACTTCAGTAAATATGAAGAGAATTAGTCTTATGAATTTTATAAGTAGCTACTAAAATGAACGAGTTATAATTGTACCAAAAGAAATTGAATACATATTGAATTCTAAAGCATTATTAACACTAGATTAAAAAAAAAATACCAGGCTGGCCCAGCCACTCAGTGCTTACGTGCTGCGTACATGGAGCCAGATCCCACATGGCTGACTGCTCTGTTGGAATCCTTGTCCCAGTGACTCGGGTGTGTACATGCATGCCCAGCATCTGATGGGTTAAAGAAATCGAGGGGGGAATAAACATTGCAACATGACGGTACTCTACTGGGAATTTTTCTCTCTCTTTTTAAAAAAGAAATTTAAAATAATGCTTATATAGTATGAGTCTTCCAAGCTGCTCAGAGAACTTCATGTTAATAGCTTTATTTTATGGACAAAGGAACAGAAGTCTCGGGGGAGGGGGAGCGTGGGCATCTAGCTGACCGTCATTCTAGTCAGCGCTGGGCATTCCCTGTGGACCTTATATTGCCCTGTCTGGCTTTCTCCTCTTCATGAGATACACGAAGAATGTTCGTTTTGACCTCTAGTCTGGTTGATAAAAGCTGTCTTCACCCTGAAATATGTGTATATGTACTGTGAGCTCTGTGTTTATATGATTTCCTGAAACCTACAGATAAACAATGATAATTGGAAATGGCCTGTGTGCTTTGGCAGATTTAAAATACTGTAATACTTAATATAAGTCCAAATGCTTCTGGTGATAAGCAGATTTCACTTACCCCAAATCAGGGCCCATGATTAACTGGCAATTGGCTGGTATTAATTATGAAGCATGTCCTGTAAATCTCTCTGCTGGTGGGGTGCTGGGCAGGTCTGAGGGCAGCAGAGGTCTGCAGCGTACTTGAGTTTGGAACAGAGACAGAGAGCCAGGTGCTCTTCCTCCCTAGCCTGCATCTGCCTCCTAGTTCCTGGCAGCCCCAGTTACATGTATTTGAAACTCCATTTCCATCTCAATGAGGTTATGTCCAATGTGATTGTACCTTCCCCTGGCAGGGCCCATCCACCAACCTTGCTTTTTTTTTTTTTTTTTTTTTTTATCTCCCCACAGCCTCCTACATCGGAGGACTTGTAGCTTCTTATGATCTGCTGAACATTAATATTCACTAACTTGCTCCAGGGAGCTACGCTTGGCCGAGCACATTTTCACCTGAAAGGAGTTGTTTAATATAAACATTTGGTTAATATTCTGTACATTTGAAAGTATTTTATCAGCATTGGTGTAGGACCAAAAGTCATTTAAATTCAATGGGAACTGATTACGCGCCAAGAATCGGTCCTTTCCAAAAGAGTGTGTTTCCCCCTTAATATAATGTATACATTATAAAACTCACTTACACGGTTGATGTGAACACTTTGTGGACAAACCAGGAGCCCTGCATTTCATCTGACTGAGTATTCATCAGCTCTGATGCTGCTGTTAAATGGGGGAAAATATTATACAATATTGCTTTAAAAACTGTCTAAATATAATTATCAACATCTCTGGAGTGATAATAATTACCATAACAAGAGCTCATCAGAGGAAACACACAGTTTGATGAGGATCCTCTACTCTCAAATCTCTGCCTCCTTGCAGAAGAAGGATGTAATAATATTCCTCTTCTTTTTTTTATCTCCCTAAAGAACCTAGCGCTCTAAACTTTTCTTTTGTCCCCTTTATAATTTTCCTTTATATGTGTGTCTGTGAAACTCATTATTCTAAGGAGTTGTTAGATAGACAATATAAACAGCTCCAAGAAGGAGTGAAATAGATGAATGAAAAGTAGATTCCTAACTGGCTACGAAGATTTGTTTAGATTACATTTCAAACTTTTGGATAGTCTTCAAAAAAACAAACTGTTGTTTCTTTCTACTTAAGACTCTTGTTGAATACTGGTTTTCTTATAACATTGTATTTTTAACTGTGAATCATAACTTAATGGAGAATGAATAAAGTGTGTGTGTGTGTGTGTGTGCACGCGCGTGCTTATAACAAATAAAAACCTAGGTGGCTACCATTCAAGTCAAGCTCCCATTATGTCTCTTCTTGATAACAACTCTCTTTCTACCCCAGTGAGACAACCATGACCTCAAGTATAGCTAATGTTTGTTCATTTTCAATGCTATATAGCTCTATGATGATAAATGGATTTATTTATCTACTCTAGTTTTGACAGGGATATTTCCATTTGGGGCTATTACAAGTGATGGTGATGTGGACATTCTCATTGGTGTACACAAATAATCATACCTCTGGAACACATAACTTATAATATGATTGTTAGGTTACAATATTTGCATTGTGACACTCTTTAATTTTATTGGATCCTGCCTGTTTTCTAAAGTGGTGGTACCAGTTTACATGTTTACCAGCAGCAAGTAATTATTCTGGATACCCCATAGCTTCATTGATACTTGATATTGCCAGAGTTTTAAATTGCAGCTAGTTTGATGGGTATGTAGTGGCATTTTAGTTTGAATTTTTCTAATAGTTTTAATTTGCATTTTTTAGATAGCAATGAGATTAAACATGCTCTTGATTTGTTAATTGTTGAATATTCTATCATGAAGTGTCTGTTCAAACCCTTTGTCTGTATATGGATTTTCTGATTGATTTGGTGCTCCGGTAAAGAAACAACAGTTCTATCATTGTGCCTATGTAAAAAGTTCTCAGCACTATGATTTATACTTTTTATATAATTGAACTATGATAGCGATAACAAATTAGGGTAGATTGGCTAGCTTGAGTCTGTTACTTCTGAAATTCTTATAGATTTCCATAGTGAAGAAATTATGGATCATTGAAAAGGGCAATTGGGGCTATTTCTCAGCATCAAGAATCCTTCCCTTATAGTTGGACTATTTTGGAACAGCTCTGACTCCTTCAAGGATCATTTAGATCGCTGCTGCAAGAATTTAATAATGCATGCCACAGAGTTACAGAAAACAGTAAATTCCTCTATTAGTGAGTAGCCAACTTTGTCACATGACCCTGGAAGAATACCAAAAAGTAATCTCTTGATATTCAAAACACTCATTAGTGCTCTAAGAGTGGTAATAGTCACGTCCTAATTGGCAACATAACCACATACATGACTGTCACATTGAGTCAGATCACAAAACAGTCAGCTTGGAATTCTCTGTGGAAAGAGAATTTGGGCAAGCTCATGCCCAACTCACTTTCTGAAATGTTGCTTCAAATGGCCTAGACACCCTCCAACTCTCGAACTCATCCAATATCTAACTCTTACATTGAAACATTTCTTGGTTGTATTTGTGGTCTCAGAATTCACTAATCTCTCTCTGTCTCAAGTTCAAGCTCTTTAAGAAAGGCCATTGGTGACTCGATCTGCTCACCCCATCTCTGCCTAAGAATATGTCCATTGTTGACTTCATAGGTCATTTTTCACCTTGTAGAGCACTGTATTTGGATTAAGTGCTGATCAGGCTCTTGGAGTAGTAGCTTATGTCTAAGAATTCCTTGCAAATATTTTCAGTTAAAGGCTACAGCCATGGGAAGTCAGGCCCAGGCCAGAGGCTCATATGATAACTCAGGGCAAATTGGAATCTTGAGATAGATTTTTCTGCACAGCCCCCTCTGCTCGCTTCTCCTCTTGTGATAAAATCAGTTGACTTGAAGCTGAACATATGGCAACTGCCATCATAACACAGAAGCCATTCTCTCTGCCATGGCAACTGAAGAATCAATGCATACGTATGACTTGGACTTAATAAATGTCCCACAGCACAATGTATAGGCATTTTGTTTTTGTTTATGTGTTTCTTTTCAGAAGCATTTGGAGTAGCAGCTGAAAATTGATACCTGTTTCTTAAACACACCTCTTGTCTTTCTGTAAGGAAAAATGCTTGGAATTTCTTAATTTATCTTGTTCTACTTCATTTCTGTGGAGCTTCTTAATGGAATCACATTTCATTTCCAAATACCAGGGATGTTATCCATCCCCAAATACATTAGATCCAATTCAGTTTTCTCTCAAAGATCTTTGAAATTGATTCACTAATATATTGTTCCTAAGTTGTACACCCAAGGGACAGCATGAAGATTAGAAGAACTGCCCTAATGCATCTGACATCTACGGGCTAAATAATTTGGCTCAGTTGTGATGAGAGCATCAGATGTGCATTCTGCCTAGGATTTTAAGGATAAGTGTCTAAGTTTTGTTCCAGTGTTCATCTCGGTAATGCATTCTCTCTTTGTTCAACCCCCAAAGTGTAAATACTTACTATTGTCTATATCAAAGTAGTTTCATAGCCTAAATGGTTGGAAGAGGAAGAAAAAAAAGGGATATTTTCTGTAAGGAAGCCTTGCCAGGGGCCATTTCTTCAGACTTTACATAACCTCATTCCAAGTAAAAACCAAGTCAAAGAGTTGAATGGAGCAATAACTGGGATTAGGAAGTGGAAGTTTGATTCTACTTCTGTCTTGCTTTCACCGCTTCCAGTCCCTCAGATGGAGCAGGATAGCATAGCCCATGGTGCAAAGGGCCTTTCTGCATGAAATCCAGGTTCCTTTAACTCTTAGGAATGTGTTGTTTTTCTCTGTGTCATGTTCAGCCATTAGCATTTTAATTTAGCTTCATATGGCACTGTTCTACAGATGGATTTGCTTCTTGCTTTTGTTTATTGTACAAGTGACAAACATGAGGGCATTTTCATGATGTGGAAAAAAAAATGTCGTGAAGTTGTGAAAATGAGGTGACTACTCCTTGCCAAGCCCCAAGGAATGTGAAATCAGAGATGGCTCAGACAAGAAACCGCACATGTTCCCAATATTAAAGTACTCAGGAGCCCTGATCTCATCAAAATGAGGTCTGATGGAGGTATAGAGCCTCTGACATGACCTTGGGCTTCTTTCTCTGCTAAATGGGATGTGGCTTGTCTGACACTTCTGGAAATCATTCATTCAACTTTTTCTTTGATGGAGAACCCTTCTTCCTTTCTTTGGAATTTGAGCACCCTTTGGAAATTGGGCACACTATTTTGAGGACATTCTGGTGAGTTGGTTGTTTACTCTTATAAAACTATTTTCAGACATTGAAGGGATTCTGCTTTATGACTGTATTACTCCTTGAGGTCTGTAGATTTTTTAAGCTTGATTTATTTTATTTATGATAGACAGTGAGTACATGTGCATGAGAGAGAAGGAGATATGCACCTTCAACAAGGCCTTTTCACCCCACAATTCCTTTCCTCCAACCCTCTATCTCATTATGTTTTGAGTGGAGGCATTATGTTTTGGGGCATGTGTGCATGTATTCAGAGTGTTTTCAGGCTGAACCAGGGATTTGAATCCATAGTTGGCCATGTGGCATCCAACATTACCGTCTAATATGCTACCTACTGTGCCATCAGGCTGTGCCAGGCCTGTACATTTTTACATTTACCTGGTATTCTTCAAGCCTTCATTTATGGATTGGATATGTAAGTAAACAACTTCCTTATGGGTACTTTTATAGTAAAATAGACAATAGCTTTGGGGGATGGGAAGCATAAGAAACTCTTTTATAGGGACCAGCAGTTAGCGTAATGGCTATGTCGCTGGACTCCCACGTAGTCGACCGTGGTTTGCGTCCCGGACCCGGTGGCTTAAAACTCACGCCGGGCACGTGTGCGTGCGTGCCCAAGATCCTGAGAGGAGAATGGAGGAGAAGGGATTGCGGCGTGACCATCCCCCCTGGGGGGTGATTTCTCACTTTCTGTCTCTATGTCTCTCTCTGTCTGTCTGGCGAGCGCACGCGCCCTATAGCAAAAAACCTCTCAAAAAAAAAAAAAAAAAAAAAAGAAAGAAAGAAAGAAACTCTTTTATAAAGGCCATCTCTTCTCTATATATTGGATAATCCTAGGCACTTTGCCTTTTGTTTCATATTTATTAAGACTTCTTAGTAGGTGGTATGCAATATAAGTCAGTGATGGTCAGTACTTGTTTCAGTTACTAATCCAGAATTAATGACAGACATCACTAATCAAACAGCACATTCCTGCTGAAGCACAACAGTCTTAGAATCCTTCTAGGGTAACAGTACATGCAAACTCTACCAGCCTATCAGAATTCCAATGCAAGATGAAATCATCTCCCAGGTCTAGGTTTAACCACTGATGTAGTTCTTGTTAGGGTGATAGGAAACTTTAATCCGTAAACTATAAATATTCGAGTCTTACTAAGTTTTCACCTCTAACACTAATGATGTATTCCAAGAACAGGAGGGATACTTTTGGCAGGCAAACAGTTTCTTCCTTGTCTCCTAGGCCACCTCTTCCCTTATCTTTATGCCGTATCCCCACATTCCTCAAGGCTTTGGGATATTCTCTCATGAGAAGATACCTAATGTTCTAATCCCTTATTGAGTTCTGATTCCATGGATATGGTGGCAGAATTCTGAAATGACCCCACAACCCTGTCCCCTTACATTCACACTCTTCACTCCGTTGATTTAGTTACATGCTATGACAAAGATGAAGGGATTTAGATGTAATTAAAGTCCCAAATTAGTTGATTTTGAGTTAATCACAGGGAAGATTATCATGGGTGTGTCTGACCTAATCATGTAAGTTCTTAAATGGCCGGGCCCTTCCTGAAGGAAGGAATAGAAATTCTCCTATTGGTCTTGAAGGATCAAACAGCAATGTTATAAACTGGCCATGGAGACTGTGTAAAGACCCTGTGAGCAACTTTTAGCAGCTAAGAGCCATCTTTGGCCAATAGCTAGGTAGAAAATGACTTCAGTCATACAGCCACAAGAAAACAATTTATTCTAACAACATGGGAGAAGTTGGAAGTGTATATTTGTCTGGATGAGCCTCCAAAGGGGCATGTTAGTGACCAACATCGTTTCATCCTTGTGGGAACCCAGTTAAAACACGAAGGGCTCCAGACCCACAGAACCTATGAGATAATGAATTTATTCCATAAGCCCCTAAGTTCGTGGTAACTTATTACACAGTAATAGAAAATAAATGTACCAGGCCAGATGTAAACCAGGACACAGAATTGTTTACTTGGTCCTTTCTGCTTTCTCTCAAAATCAGAAAACAAATCTTTTTATTTTGAGAGTCTTATTAGTTTTTTTTTTTTTTTCTGTAGGGAAATGAGTGTAGTATAATAACAATAGCAAAACAGTGATATCAAGGGAATTAAATTATAAAACATCATATGTCATAATAACTATTTCTAGGGCATATGAAAACTAAAGAGACAAGATCAGCCTTCCCTTTCTTTTTCACTCTCACAGGGGAAAGCCTGCATTAGATGCTTGTCTAAAGAGAGGATGGGTGTGGTTTCTGCCTTAGGAAATACCCAGTGGTGATGTAGGGTGAACCCTATTTTAGAAGAAATCTTAACAGTCCCCAGGCCCTCCTTCATGAATTCTCTTACGTGCAAGTGTTAAAGCTATTTACTCTTCCTGTTACTCCACTCTCTGCTTCTTTGTCTATGGATACCTCATCTCTCTCATGAAAGGAGGCAGCTTTCTTCAAGGCATTTAGTAGGAAACAGACATTATTTATTATTTAAATGTTGAACACTTCCAGTCTGCATTCTCATTGTGCCATTGCTTAGGGCAGTCAAATACACCACAGATAACTATTTATCATAGCATTTCTTTTACAGTGAATTAAATGGATCCCCTCTGTCTTTTGGACTCTTGTTTTTATTTGGAACTTCCATTAATTTATTCTGAAAATGAAAAATAATGATATAAAAATTTTACCTACGGGCCAGCAGGTGGCATGGTAGTTAAAGTGCGGGCCTCCCACTTGGCTGACCCCTGTTTGAGTCCAGGACGTGACAGCATGAAAATTACTGAAGAATAGAGGAGAAAGTTTTACGTGCTATCTGACCTGTGGGGTAGTTTCTTCCTTTCTCTCTCACTTTGTGTCTCTCCAGCCAGCACACATGCCCTATGGCAGAAATCTGTAAAAAAAAAAAAAAAAAAAAAAAAAAAAAAAGTGCTTATTTCAAAAGGTTTTTGTGAGGATTCTTAGCACTGCAAAACACATAATTACTATTAAGTATCTATCATATGCCTGACCCTGTACAGGATCTTAAGGTGGGAAAGCAGAAATCCTGGGTGCCAGCTGCTTATGTCACAATAGAGCCTCTCAGATTAAACCTCACAGTGGTTCCTGATCATTCAGGGGTGGGTGGGGCTTAGAAGCTAGAGTATAAATTGGGGTCCCAAGTTTACTGAGACTACACAACTAAACTCTGTTTATCAAGAGGAATTTAGTCCAGAGAGGTAGTTGAGATCATGGTGAGTAGTTAAGAAAAGTCTTTATTTTAGGATTCTTTTTCTATTCTAAGGGGCAAGGAAAAAAAGATAATTGAGTGGATGGTTATAACATTTCAGAATCTGGAATGTTTGCTCTTAGAGTTCCTGTTGGTTTTGAAGAAAATAGGGTGTGGGCATTGGGTCCTAAAGGTATGCCAAATTAAAATTATGGGTCTCAGCAAAGTTTGTTTTCCTTCTGGGCATGTACAAGGGCATAGCTAAATCATTAAGTTGCCAATTTTGTATATGTATGGTTGTGCCCACACATGTGCTTGCATATATACCATAAAAAGAGGCAGCTTGGGACCAGCAGATGGTGTAATGGTTACATCACTAAATTCCCGTGTAGTAATCTTGATTCAAGTCTGAGGCTCAGTGGCTTAAAACTCATGCCGTGTGTGTGTGTGTGTGTGTGTGTGTGTGTGTGTATTTGTGCATGCATGCATACTCAAGATCCTGAGAGGAGAATGGAGGAGAAGGTATTGCTGTGTTGCCATTCCCACGGAGGGATGATTTCTCACTTTCTATCTCTTTGTGACTCTCCAGTGAACACATGCACCCTATAGCAAAAATCTCTCTCTAAAAAAAAAGGCAATTCAGCTAACCTTGGGACTTTGATATCATTCAAGCATTCATATATAATGTTTGTTCCTGCATCCTTGCTAATCGGTTCACAAATTAAGGTAAGCTCAACAAGGGCTGCCTTACATACTTCTGGAGTTTCAGTTTTTCTGTTGTTTGGCCTCTGTAATCTTTGTGTTTTATATTTTTAGCCCTTTAAAAAATGTCATCCTTTTCCCTGGGTTGTTCTGATCACTGGGTCAGAAGCATCAGAGTTCCTGTCATCAGTTGTGGTTCAGCTATGCTAGTACCAGAGGTATAAGAATATCATAATCCCAGAGTGATATAAAGACCTTTCCAAAGAAGATGAGATAGCTAGAGGCTGTAAAGGAAAAGTCTGAAGGATTTGACCATGTTAAAATGAAAAGCTTAGTTTCAGAAAAACACCAGAAACAAATTCAAAAGATAAAATACACACTGGAGAAACCTATTCTCTCAACACATCTGACAGATCACAAAGTGCAACTAGAGTCCAACATAAAAAAAAATGAGCAAAATGGTAAGAAAATGGGCAATGCGTGCTGAAAGCCAGCTACAGACGAAGAAATAGGAATGATCTATTAATCAACAAAAGGCTATTTATTCATAATAGTGAAGATAGAAACGTAGTAAATATGAAAACATATTAAACATTAAAATGAACAGGTTGGTCATCAGTAGAAATGTTGGCAAGAGACTTGGGTAATCGGCATGTTCCTGGCAAATGATGAACATTCCAGAAACTTTGAATGAATCCACTGTGTGTATCCACTGGGAATAATAAACAGTGGTATTGGCTTAACCAATGCTTGAGCTCGTGGTTCAGAATTTGACCAGTGGTCCAACAAAGTGGAGATGCCCCCTGCTCGTGGGCCCCACCACTTAACCAAATTCAAGCAAAGAAGAAAGACTCCTCTTGGCAACTCATTCCAATAAACCACTTATTTGAGAGTCTTCTTTCTAGTGTTGATTCAGTTAAAAGTCTGAAGCTGATGTTTTTCCCTTTTGTATTTCTTTTTCCTGACTCAATACCTTTTCCTGCCTAGACTTTTTTTTTCCTTGAAGTTTATAACCAAGTTATGTCTTAGTATTTTCCTAGGATATGGACAATTCTTTCTAGCTTCAGTCATGTCTTTCTTTCCCTTAATTCAGGAATTAAAGAAAAATTAAAATTACGTTTTTTTTCTCTTCTTTTTATGGAGAGGTTTTTGCTATAGGGTGCGTGCACTCTCCAGACAGACAGAGAGAGACAGAGAGATAGAAAGCAAGAAATCACCCCCCAGGGGGGATGGCCATGCTGCAATCCCCTCTCGGGATCTTGGGCACGCATGCACACGTACCCGGTGTGAGTTTAAGCCACCGGGCCCAGGACTTGAACTGTGGTCGACTACATGGGAGTCCAGCGACATAGCCATTACACTAACTGCTGGTCCCCAAAATTACGGTATTTTAATTTGTCTTTTCTGTCCTTCCTGTTTCATAAGCTACACTTGCTGTATATGTTGTATCTCTTTTTATTATTATACAATGGATCTCTTTTTTACTATGCCATGTGTATAATCACTATTTTGTGTTAGGGAATTTTGTCCCTCTAGGGAACACTTGGCAATGTCTAGAGAGATATGCTAGTGGCAACTAATGGGCAGAGTTCAGGAATGCCGCTAAACATGCATAGAATAGCTACTGTCACAACAAAGAATTATCCAGTCTAAAATGTCAGTTGTGCAGGGTCAAAAACCTCTGCCCTGGGTCAAGGCTGAATCTTGATAAGTCTATACTTTGAAATGATTTCAAATGATTGTAGAAGACACCTAGAACTTCCATAAGAACAATATGTAGATTTTTGCACCTGTGGATAATGTTTTTTGATTCTAATGCAAATGCTAGCTACATCTTGAGAGCATGTATGAATATTTAAGGCACAAAATCAAAGAGCTGTCCTTATGTATTTAACTTCTAATTTTAAATAATATCTTAACAAACCTTGATTATCTGATAAATTCAGGGTTTGTGGTATTCATGTGGGTTACTTTTTGGAGTTAATGAAAGGTAAACTCAAAATACTTTTGTTTAAAACATTTTTTTTTAAAAGATGGCATTTTCTGACAGAGGCTCTTGAAATGTCTCTGAATCATGAAACAAGTTGAAAAAACTATTTAAGTCTTGTGCAAATAAGGGAAGTATTATTCATAATTTCTTCTAGATAAGAGATTGGGCTAAAATGAACTGAACAGAATATTTTTTTCTAAGTGTGCTTTTTTTTCTAAAAAAAAGTAAGTCAACATGTAGCAATATTGAGTTTTAGTTAATCAACATTTGATTGAAATTTTATTTAGCACTTTAATCACATGTGTACTTTACCCTTATCAGGATAGAGAAATTCCACAAAACTAATGAACTGACCCATGCTCACTTTAATCTCTTTTTTCCATAAATATACATATTTGAGCACTTGCTGTTCTAATTGCTTGCAAATTCATTTGCATGATTCCCTTCAATATTTCATAGAACTTACAAAATTAATTACTTGATCGCTATAAGAATAAGCATCCTGTCTCCTCCCTTTCTGTATTAAGGCTAATTTAAAGGGAGGAATTTAATTCAATAGAATCTCATTGTTTACTCAAATTACACATGCATAATGAGATCTCAGTAGGAAAGGATGCTGAATGACACCTTTGAGACTCAATCAGTACCTTGGGGCAAAAATATTATAGTCTAACCATGCAGTCATTAAGACTTCCCACATTATAGCCTTTCAATGGTCAAACGTGTAGTTTCTAGGGATCCTCTCAATTCTAAAATGCTAAAAAGTAGCTTCAGAGGAGGGTGGGCAAAAACTTTAGGGAGCAAAAGCCTTCATTATCACCATTACTGCAGTGGGTTATCTGGGTTTCAGGATTTTCAAAACTTGTTGCTACTCTACACTTAATAAGTTTGAAAAGTTATCCTCTCATTTATTTTCCTTTTCTATGGACATTTCTTCACTTGATCTTAGCTAAAAGGCTGAGAAGTGATAGGACCATTTCCTGATATTTCTCAATATCCTTTATATGAAGAGTTGAAATAAAGCACTAAGATGAAAACGTATAGATACTATCAGGAGCAAGTTTTGGATACCATTTTCTCATCTCTGTTTTATTCTCTTTCTGTTTCTCAGTAGTTCTATGAGGTTAACCAGAATAATCTTGAATGTACTTTATATATTCCCTCAGAGATTTAAATTTATTTAAAAACTTTTCATTTCTGGGCAGTTAATTCAGAGATGGCTTCACCCATGGCCTATTTAGATGTCACAAGTCTTAGCTCTTACTCAAGGTCGGTTGAACCATGTCAATTTGCTTACTGCTAGCCATATTTAAAAAGAATTTAAGTTGGCTAACAAAGATGTGAAATTAAAACTATGCCCTATTCATGTTTGACTGCTCCATGCAAACCTGATGACAATCAAAATACCAGCTAGTACAAAGAATCTTCTGGTCATTACTGAGGACAGTTGCATCGAAGACCATGTAATCAACAAGTAATTTGTTGTCTCTGTTGTGGCTTCAGTATTGAGGTGGACACTGTGCCAACACTGAAACATTACTTGTTGGACTTTATCATCTCCAATAACATTTCCCCTGTTTAGGCTCAGCTCTCCAGGAAATATATCTATCTAAAAAATAGTCAAGCAAGAGACATGAATTAAATCTATGATCAGCTCACATAATACAATAGTACTTCTGGCCCTGACTGGAGACCTGCTTACTCGTACTTTGTTTATACATATAACAATCACGATTTTCTGATCACCAAGCTCATAGCATGTTAAGAGCAGTGAGTTGAAAGGTGATAATTTCTCCTGGAGGCACATTGATGGTTGAAAGCCTCTGGCAGTTAAGTGTGCAGAAATTTAAAAAATAGATAAAAGGCAAAAGTTCCAGAGTATGAGGGCATTGAATATAAGGACTTCAGTAATAAGGCACAATGCAATAATGAGTGGCAAATAAATACTTGACACTGTTTTAAAAGACAGGGATAGACCCAGCGATGGTGGTACAAGAGGTGGGATGCCACTGTTTGAGGCTAAGGCCACACAGGAAGCCCAGGTTCAGATCCCAGGCCAACATGGACAAGGCAGGTATGTGGTACATGCGTGGGATCCTAGCTAACTGAGAGGCCAGGCGAAGGATACTGTCAATAACACTTTATCTTTCTCTCCTACTTGTACTTGTTCTCTCTCTCCTTTATTTAAAAGCAAACACAACGAAAAAAAAACCTCCTAAAAACAAAGAAAAATATATAAACTATATTATAGCCTAATAGTTAAGGGAGCCAGATCCTATACGGCCAACTGTGGTTCCAGTCTCAGCCCTCGTAGTTTAAAAAACACACGGAATGTGTGCATGTGTGCCCCAAGCCCAAGAGGAGGAGAAATGGAAGAGAAGGGATAATGGCATCACCACATCCCATTAGAGGGTGCTTTCCAATTTATTCGCTCTGCTTTTCTGTTTCTTTCTGGCATTTAAAAAAAAAAAAAAAAAAAAAGTTATACCTGGGCCAGCAGGTAGCATGGCAGTTAAGGTGCTCGAGTCCTACATGGCCAACTGTGGTTCAAGCTCTGGACCTGGTGGCTTGAAAATCATGCCAAGCATATGTGCATGTATGCTCAATATTCTGAGTGGACAATAGAGAAGAAGGGACTGTGGCATGGCCATCCTCCTTGGGGATCATTTCTCACTTTCCCGTTTTACTGTCTCTTTCTCTGGTGAGCACACAGGCCCTATAGTAAAAGAAAAAAAAAGTTGTACTATAATGTGCTTCTTTCTAAAATGTTTATATATATATTTTAAATGCTTGGGCCTAAAGAAAAAATAAAGAACTCAATAATCAGGAAAACACAGTCATTCTGGTAGATTTTTTTTTTTTTCTGATAACTTGAGGTTTTAGCTTTGATGAGGTAGGACTAGCAGTAAGTGGCAAGTGAAAGGGAATCATTAAATGTTGGATTGTCTGCCATGTCATTTCATAGGTTCTGAGGGCTAGTAAGAGAAACTCTCAGTGAAAGAATGTTTAAAAATTTGTGCTAGGCCTTGAAGCCGGACTGGGATTCGAATAGATGGTAGGCTTTTGCTCTGATTAGCTATGAAGTCCATTTTTCTTTCTGTTTGTCCCTGCCTTATCTCTGGAATGTGATCTAAGGTGATGGACCACTTCAGGATAGAGATTCTAAAGGGGCAGGTAGTGATGCCAAAGCAAAATCTTCTAACTTCACTATTTTTCTCAGTTTCCTTCCATCTCTCTGACCATCTTCATTTTTCTAATAATCCCAGGTCAAGGAATTCTGCTCCAGTCTGATGATAAGAGCAGAGCAAGGCAGTAGGATTCTCATCCTAGGTTCAACTTCTAGCACTTTCCAGCTGGGTGACCTAAGCAAGATGCTGAGCCTGAGCACCTAAAGATAACTCCATTACTCACAAATCATGACCCTACTGATTGCCAATCAATAGGCCAATGCAGATGCTGAGTATATTCTAAACTCCCAAATTCTTTACGATGTTTTCTGTATTAGTTTTCCATTGAGTGCTGAAATTTCTCAGGATTTCTCTTTTCTCTTTGTCTAAACCCAAGACCTCAGGGGCCTTATTATGGGCACAAACTGCCCTTTAGGACTTTAAATAACTCCGTAGTAATAGCAATGCTGTGATTGTTATTACATGTGGTTTAAATCTCAGCATGAAGAGCAAGTAGTAGAAAAGTCTCCTTTTTCCTTTCCAGCATTTGCTCTAGGAAAGTATGTTAAAATGGGTATTATTTGGTTGATCAAGTGAAATGTACTAGGAAATTATAAAAATGTAGATGGCAAGTCTGAGAGAGAGAACAGTTATAACTCCAAGTCAGCCTGCCTAGGTGTTTGGGGAGAGTATGATAATGATGGATCACTGCCTGTTCCAGCCATTATGTCCTGTTAGGTTCAAGTCCACAGTCTAGAAATCCTTATCAATCAAATGAAGGGGGCAGTGTGGTCATCCATACATGATGAGCTTATTTCCATCCAAACCAACCTAACTACCACTCCATTTACCAGAAGCAAGGCCTGCTGTGTCTTACTCAGAACTGTACTCTGCTAGGGTTTTGCTCCTAATGAGAAAGATCTCGTTGTTCTAATTGGTTTGAGAGTGAATCCCCCTCCATGTCCCCTGGGGAAATCTGCAAATGCCCAGGGCTCATCTTGTCCGCTCTCATAACTATCCAGCCTCATTCCCTAAACCCTCTTAACCACCAGAGTCAGAATGATTTATTTAAAATGCAGACCCAACCATTACTCTTCTATTGTTTTCCAAGTCCTCTAGAATGAGTCCCAAATTTCTTAACATTAAGCCCTCTGTGATTTGGTCCCCTGCTCAGTGGCATAGCCTTATCTTCTGCCAGTCTCCAGAGAGAAATGTATGCTCTAACAACAGTGCCAGAGTTCTTGTAATTCTTGCCTCCCTCCCACCATGATACTGTTTACACCTCCACCTCTCTGGGCTGTGTTGTCCTCTTTATAAAAACATCATTCCATACTCTCCTTACCTGGATATTACATCCTTCTAGGTTTACTGCAGACGTTGTTTCCAACAAACCTTCTTGTAACTCCAGGGGCGGGGGTGGGAGGGTGGGCAGGGGGTGAGGTGAAGGTGGCACCAGGGGTGTGGGGAGAGTTTGTGCAAGGGTGGTCGTGCTCTGTATTTACATCCATCTTTGTGCATAGCTCTCTGTTTACCAGGGTATATCAATGATCTGATTTTTTTTTTTTTTTAATCCTGGTTAGAAATGTGTGCTTTTCAAGGATGAAGACTGTAATTTATCTCTAGGCCATGAGCACTTAGCTTGAGACTTGGCAGCTTACTCAGTATGTCAAAAACTGAACCTTTAGTTGTGTTTCTAGAATCTTCTGATCCATAAGTTTCCTCTATTGGCCCATGAATTGTAAATCTACTTTGATTACCAAAGAGTAGAATGGTCGTGCTTCTAAGTCAATATAGATTAGCTGGCTATAGCCTACATTTTCCACTGAATGAAAATTCCTGTTTCAAAAGTCATTTTGACATCTCCTCAGTCCTTCGCATCATCACAGGCAAATGATCAGGCAGAGCACATCCCCTCAAAAGAGTTGTTTTCTAGGGACACAAAAGCTAAAAGTAAGTCAAGAAAAGTCACAGCCTTGAGGTTTTATTAAAGAGATAAACCAAATCCTCTTGAAGGAGTCAGAAAAGACTTCCTAGGATAAGAGACACTCTAAACAGTGGTAGGAAAATGGCTACAATTTAAAAAGAAACTAGAGAATGGGAAGAGATAAAGGGGAGGGGGAGATGATGCCTTTCAGCCAGAGGATTATCAAATGCAAAGAGATAGAAAAGCTCTAAGTGTATTGAGGTAACAAGAACACTTGTGATCATTTGCCTTCTGATCCTAATGTGACTCATATTCTCCCCATTACCTGTACCTCCATACTCCAATGACTCTAACTCCTTTCTCTAACCTAATGGTTCACAAACTTGAGTGAACCACAGAATTGCTAGATCACAGATTACTGGGCTCTGCTCCCAGGTTTTAGATTCATAGACCAAGTGACGCTGATGCTGTGGTCTGGAGCCACATTTGAGCACCATTGCAAAACTTCCCTGGTGACACCATTATGGCAAAGACCTGAAGGCATATTCCCCACTTCCACTCCAGACGCTGTAGGACATGGATCTCAGCACTCACCCGGAGCCTTGCCTTTTGGACTCTGGAGGGACAATCACACCTAGAAACCACAGCCAACTGCCCATTGGCAAAGCAGCCACCATCATTTAAGTTGCAGAGCACAGTGTTTTCTCATCATCCTGGCAAATGAAAGACTAACTTAGACCATCTGGTTCTGTAACACCCTCCTACACCACTGCTTAAAAGCAGCTGAACATATTTTCTCTTACATCTTGTCAATAAAATATTGCTCCCCCAGGCTGTCAGCTTGCCACGTTTGCATCCCGTAAGCAAAGGTGGAGCAGTTTGTAATGGTACCAACAAGAGGGCAGTATGGGGTGACTCCTCAGCCTTTCATTATCGATACTCCATGTACCCCCATTCTTGGGGCAGATTCTCTAAACCGATGCCTTAAAGTATTTTTTAAAAGTGGAACCAAAATTATCAAGACCTTCCCTGGCTGCTGTGCCCTTTCTGTCCTGTTAATTTTGCTTTGCCTTATGACAGTGAAGAATCAATGTTTAGCATTTCCAACAGCCAGGTAGTGTGTGTACACATTTATTAAGATTAATTAAAAAGTAACAAATTGTAAAGTAATAACATTAACAACCAGTAGAAAAAGTGTAGACATTTTGACAGTCTTTTTGAATTTCATTAAAAGATGGTAGTGACAAAAACCCCAGAGACTATTTCTACTTTACTAAAGAAATAGGTCACAGATTCAATTACAGTCACTGAAGCATGGACTCAATCTATCATGGCAAATTAAGTACATTTTAGCAACCTACTTTCCTTTAAAAATTTTATAGACACTTTCAGTGGAAGAAGAAAGACTATAGAAAAAAAAAAAAAGAAATTGTAAAACCAAGTCCCCACCCTTACTCCCCCCTAGGCTTTGAGTAAGCATTTGGCTTATTTGCTTTGGGTATAAGACAGAAAATCATTAAGAAATACTCAGCTCGCTCACAATTATTACTCCTCACTTGTTCATGGTTTAATGATGCAGATTTGGAACTGGGAGTGGGAAATGGCTCCAAATTAGAATCGCTAGTCTTCAAACAGGGTCTTTGTTCTACAGGCCCAGCCCCGCCCTCTTTCTTTAAAATAAGGTTATTTGTACTTTATAGCTTTTGTGAAATTTTTGCCTTAGACTATCAGCAGACACATTGTGTTCATTTCTGAAAAGATAAATAAATAAATTGGCCTGTGGATATGGTTTAGCCAAGTTCAAGTATTAGGACAATGAGACACCCTTTTGGCCATAGCGAAATTGATTTCATATTGACAACTGTAATTTATGAAGGGCCTCTTTGCAATGAAGTTGCAGGGCCCACCTTCAGTACTACAGCATCAGTAAGTGTAGAGCATAAGTGAGTAATACCCTTGTGTTTGCCCTTTAGTGAGGAGCCAGCATATTCACAGCCCTGGGGAGGAGTCTTGGGATTCATTGTCCTGGACCAGAAGCTTCAGAATCTCAGGCTTAGGCTTTGTTCCTACATGATGGTGCTACCAAAACACCTACTCTGATTGTTGGTGTTGCCTAATGCCCAGCAGTCCCTCCTTTTCTATTAGAACTCTGAGTACACTTTTCTGAATGTAAAATGGGAACAAACAAGATAAACAATTGTGTTTGTCCCCTAGAGAAGTAATGGAGGTGCTTTGTCCTCTAGAGAAGTAATGGAGGTGCTTTATGAATGTCTGAATCATCCTACTATTGTCCAATTAAATAAGTATCTCTCTTCCACCAGGTAGAAGCCCAGAGAAACCATAGCTCTAATTTTAATTACAAAATCACAGCCTCCCTTGGGGATTAGGCTTAACAGCAGCTCATAAGGGGAAGATCTCAATATGGTCAACATTACTCTGCAGTATACCACAATCCACAGGTCTTCATAGCCTGCTTACTTGGTAGTATATGCATATAATTATGAGTCCAGAGTTAACATGTCTTACAGCACAAGCTCCTTCAAACTACAGAGGTAAGATAATGTAGGCTGGTATGTCTACCTGTGTGTTGTGAAACTGTCTGAGACTGCTCACAGAGAGACTAATGAGTTGAGGAGTGACTCATGTTTAGCAGCAAACTGAGGCTGCAGGTTCTCCATGTCAAGGTGATGGACAAATATTGGTTCTTATCTGTAGTAGCCATACTAATCCTGAATGGATTGAGGTAGGGGAAGCAGAAAAAGCTGTGTACTTTGTTGGCTTTTAGGACACTAAAATTTTCGGATTGTGTGCTAACTACATTTTCTCTGTTTATTCTTCAGTTAGTATTTTAGGAAATCCTGTGGTACTACTTAAGTCTTCTGTGCTGGTGAAAAAAAAAAAAAAAAAAAACCTCAATACCAAATATTTATAAATACATAATATGTTCAGTAATGTATAGCACATAGTAATTGTATATGGTAAATATGATTCTAAAGCATATTTTAAATTACATTCAGTGCAATGAGATGTTTATACTATAAAAGACCCCTGGGAATTGCAACCAAAGGAAGAACTACTCCCATCTCAAGTTTGTTGATGAGTGTGGAAAATGTCTACAGTATTTAAAGCATAGCCCTGTCCTCAAGTGTTATAGTTTATCTCATCTTGAGTGGGCCAAGTATTGGTAGTTTAAACTTTGGTGATTCTAATGTGTAGCATAATCTAGTATCATTGATTAAATTGTTTTTCTTTATCATTCTATATTTGCTCAATTTGTATAACTTAAAATCACTCTCAATGTGACTACCTTATATTTCTCTCTCTAGATATTTAGGGAATGGTCAGCTTCCAAAACCAGCCTTATTTCTGGAGACGTATTCTTTCTGCCTCTCAGAGATGAATGGATGGTGCTGAGCTGGTGAGTCTCTGTTTGGGGCCTCTGACTACTGACCACACATTTGCTAAAACTCACAAAGCAGAAAGGAGGTGGGGATTCCCAGAAGGACAAGTGCTTAGTCCTAAGCTTCCAAGATGATTTTAACCTCTGAGATCAATGATGATAAGATGGATATTCGAGATCAATGCTGAGCAGTATGAACTCAGGAACTCATGGGAAGTTTTCTAGAAATATGTGAGGGACAGTTCAAAACTCTAGTGAAAAAAGTCTTTCTCGTGTTTGAGTTTTTGAAAGTAATAATCAGATGGTGTGCTAAGCTTAGCATCTTTGAGAAATGGTATAGCATAATGATTAGGATTACAGATTCAGAAGCTAATTTGCCTGAGTAGAATACTCACTCAGCCACTTGCTGAATGATTTGGGGCAGGGTACTTAACCGCTATGTGTCTCATATTCCTCACCTGCATGATAGAGATGGTAATTGTACCTACCTCTAGGGTTATTCTGAGGACTAAATGATTTTATGCATGTGGATTGCTTAGTCAGGGGCCTAGTATGGAGTATGAACTGAAGAAATGTACTTTGTTTTTTATATGTACCATCATAGGCATTATGTAGGTGGCTGTAATAGTTAGAGCAGCTCGTTCTGTGTCCTTAATTACATATTTATTTTATTAGCTTAAATAACAGAGTAAAAAAAGGTGTTTTCAGAAATAAAGTATTGACATCTACTTCTGATGGACTATTCATAAGGCAGTGTAGTAAAGTGGATTTGAACCTGTTAGGTCCCTAGAAGTGACTTTTGTTAAGTCTTTGGAACGTTTTGAATTCTAGTTTCATTACATGGAAATATGGAGAGTCTATGTATTTCTTGCATTCTTTACTCATTAGAGCCTTATGGAAATATTCTTCATGTTTTATGTGACAATTATTTTACCAAGAGCTTATCATAAATTATAGCATTTAAGTCTCATGCTGATACTTTGAGAAAGATACCATCCTATTGTCTTCACAAATGAAAAAAATGGAGGCCAAGACTTTCCCAAGGCCACCAAACTAGTTAAGTGGCAAGTATCCGAAGCGTAGCAACATTTTTTAATAGACTATGGATGTATCATGTTACATAAATTTTATATGGGAAATTATAGTGTGTAATAAATGTTATATTGTCTAATTATTTGGAGAGTCTCTCTTTGATATTATGTAAAGAGAGAGATAGTATAGAAGGAATAAGTTTTGATTGTAAGAGTCAGTCACTTATTGCTTACTATTATTGAAACTGATATCCTAATAGCAACCAATTTCTGTATTTAGTGATGACGTAGGACAGACATCATACTATTGATTACTTTTATTGTTTACCTTTATTTTCTTTGGTGATGCTTTGGGAAGACACATTGATGACCTACAAAACAGTGATTTTTATACACATGAAAATGAACTAAGTGATTTTTATCGCTGAAGTATAGCAGTGAATAAGAGCTCAGGAAGTAGAAGGGTGATCTCTGGAAAGTAGACTAACTTGAGTTTCTTGGTTGAATTATTCCCTTCCATCTGAGTCTCACTCTGTCTTCCCCTCCTCCTGTTCCCTGAGAAGCTTGACTATCTCTTGATGAACTTGGCATAATAACCATGCACAGCTGGACTGCAATATGGCTTGAGAAGAAGTACACTCACAGCCTGTGATGTTAGATGAGCTTCAATTTGTTCAAACTACTTGCTGTGTCAGTCTGACTCCAGGCATCTGTGTGAAAAATGGGAAATTTAGTTACCTATATAGATAGTAATAGAAATAGTCATACTTCGAAATTTTGTAATATTTTTCAAGTTACTACGCACATCCACACATCTCACACGTTTCAAGCAATGCTTACAACTATTTGGTAGAAAATGATTGTTCTTTATATAGAGTAAACAAACCTGAGACTTGGGGAATTTTTTACTGGTCTCATCATATAGCTGGTTAAGGGCATACACATATCTTTACTAACCCTGCCTTTTTGTGTGAACAAGACTATTTTATCTGCCCAGGATTATCTCCACTCTTATTTTTCTGGAAATAGGCCCCCTTTGTTATGGGAATGCCTATTCCCCAATTACAAGCATTTGTTTCCAGCTACCCGGTTTTAACCAGACCTATGCCCCTGGCCATACTTGACTGATACAGGATTGGACATCTGACCCAATGTAGGCCAATCTTTGTCTAGAATTTTTCGAATTGGAAGTTTCCAGTAATGGCAGCTTTAGACACCATGTTTTTTACTATGTTAAGAAAGCTGGTTTGCAGGACTCAAAGGAAGCTGACAGAAAGAGACGCAGAGCTAGGGAAAGACCAAATCTTGGTGGCACTGGCACCTCTGGTTCCATTTTATTCCCAAGCCTGCATCCACTGGGAAAATAATCCTCCAATGAATTCTCTCCTTTTTCTTAAATTTCTTCACATTTGGGTTTCTGTCACTTCTAACTAACATACCCTTTATAGTTCTAAGCAAATAAAACAACACATTCTAACCCTAAAAATCGTCTTGATCTATGTCAGAAAAATGACTGAGGTGTTCGTGTTCATCCTTGCTCAGTAGCTGCTTAACTAATCCACACAGTTGTGAACATCATTACATGTGCTATAGAAAATTGAACAAGGTTGCTAAGTAATTAAGCACACAGTACACTAAAGCTTTCATTGTAGAAATTGGCTCATAAACAGATAAGTGTTCCCTCCACTCCTACCAAATCAGTATCATTGAAAACCATAAAGGTATTAGCTTTAACTCCACATAAGCAAGATAACTACATTCCTGATTTTTGTGAGACCTTATTTCTCTGCCTTTCTAATCAAGATTATAAGTCCTTAATGTCATGGGACTATTTTTGATTGGTATAGAGCCTGGAATATAATATGGAGGCAGATTGCTAGGTTACAAACCTCAGCTGTGACATTTACTCTCTGAATAGCTATGGGTGAGTTTCTTCATGCCTCAGTTATTTCATCTGTAAAATGGAGATAATGATAGGGCTTCTTTCTATGGTTATATAGAAGCTAAATGAGTTAATATCTTTAAAGTACTTAGGACAAAATGTGTGCTACATAAATATAACTGCATTAGTGCATTTTTACTTTGTAATTATTATAAGTAAATCTGTTTAAGATGTACTTTCAAATGCCAAGACACAAAAGCCTGATCTCTAAGTAAAAGACAACTTAGCTGTTTTTTAGGAGTTAAATAAAGACATTGAAAAATATATTTAATGGATAATTGTGATTCTGTGTGGAGAGCATTCATGATACTACTGAGTAACAAATAAATATTAGAGGAAGAGGAATATAGGTAAGGGATTCCTGAAACATCCATGTTTAAGAAGAGGCTATTTTGGGGGTCAGCAGATGGTTATGTTGCTGGAGTCCCACATGACCATCAGTGGTTAGAGTCTCAGATCTGGTAGTTTGAAAATCAAGCCAGGCACATGTGCATGCATGCCCAAGATTTCAGGAGGATAATGGAGGAGAAGGGATTGTGGCATGGCCACCCTTGAGGGTGGGGAGATGATTTCTCATTTTCCCTTTCACTGTCTCTGTTATTCTTTTTGGTGAGTATACTTGCCCTATGGCAGAAAACCTCTAAAAAAAAAAAAAGCTATTTCTAGGGACAAAGAAGTATGTGATGACAAATTTAGAGATGAATTCTTTTTAGTTTGAGCTATGTTGAATGCAAAGGTTAACAACTTGGAGATGGGGGCAAATATACATTTGCATCCTAAGCAGCAAGCAAAATGCCTGAACATTAGTGGGTTTATATCATATTAAATATAAAAAACATTGTTTTTTCTTTTTGGATTTTACATTGCTGTCACAGAATACTAGTGACAGAGTTCCTTAATGGAACTGAGATGATAAAAATGTCATCCTATCTGTAAGGCAATTAACTAAACATTTTCCTGTTTGAAAAGAGGAACATTTTCATATTGTTTTTTCTTTAAAGCTTGGAAGCACTATGGATATACAAGAGTGGTGTATTACAGAACTTCAATATTAAGGGGAAAAAACAGAATAGATTTACAAAAATATGTAAGAAACTAAATGATTATTACTAAAATTTAAAGTGAGAGGAAATATGCTTGTGCACTGGGAATTCTATTTAAGTCTTGCTCCTTATGTAATTACTATATGTCCTTCTCTTTCAGTGAGTAACAGTCATTTCTATAAAATTGCATGTTTTATTCAGGAAAAACAATTTTTAGACCATAAGCTGATACTTACCTAGCCATATCCAAGTAGAACTTTCTAAGTCTTATATACTCAGTACCCTTAAGGAAGAATAGACAACCTGATCATATCTATTGGACTTTATAAATGGCATCACAGAAAAAAATCTGAAAGGGTTTACTGGGACATTCTCTCAAATTCAGACCCATTATGCAAACAGATATTGCATTTCTGAACTTTTAGCTCTTTTACAAATTGTAGCAATAGTTTAGATTTTTATTCAATTCTTAGTGTTTTCCTGTGCATAGGGCTCATTAGCCAATCCTGAAAACAGGCATAAGGGTCCATGTATACTACTTAGGGTGTTCAAAGAGTTCAGGGTACATTATATGGAGTGCATTAGGTGAAATTCTGACAGATTTGAGATTGATGGAGTGGAGTTGATGGGAGATTGGTACAAATTGGATGGGTAAAACTGACACTCACTCATTTTGGAAAGGTCTGTTTCCTGGCAGATATATCTTTCTTTCTCAGCAACTTAAAAGTATAAGGGAAATTTCCAGGAATATAATTCTTACATTTCTGGACATTTATATTAACAAAGCCTTTCATGCACATTATTACCTTTATTCTCATGAAACTGTGGGATAGGTAGGTCTGACTACTCCAGATTCTTGTACTAATGAGGAAATGATAGCTTAGAGAAATAAGTGGTTGGGGAGACAGCATATGCTCAGAGATTTAATTGGATAGCTTTTCTCCTCATAGGAGTTTATGTAAAAGCCCTAAAAAAGTTCAAATCCAGTGGATTTTGTTGTTGTTGTTCTTGTTCTTGGTATTTTCTTACATCTGTAACCTCTCAATATTTACCTGCTCTAGAAATATGAACTCTGCAGGACTATTGAGTAAACCTCCAGATTGCTTGCTTGCTTGCTTTCTTAATTTAGTTTAATTTATCTAAGTTTTTCTGTACGGTACATATGCTTGCCAGTGACAGAAGAGAGAGAAAAAGTGAGAAATCACCCCCCACACACACCCACCCAACAGGGAATGACCATGCCGCAGTCCCAGTCCCTTCTTCTCTATTCTCTTGGGATTTGGGGCATACACACTCATGCCTGTGGGTCTGAGACTTGAACTGCTGAGTCAGCCATGTGGGATCCAGAGCCTTAACCTCCATGCCACATGCTGGCCCTATGTGTTTTTAGTTTTTTTTTTTTTTAACTTCGTTTCTTTCATGAGCGAGACAGAGAGAGAGTGAGAGAGAAAGAGACACTCCCAACAGAGTTCTGATGCAATAATCCACCCTTGACCTCAACTAGCCCCAGATAATGGGCAGGCACATGCCCTGTGTATGTACTCAGGGAAGTTTCTGGACAGGACCCTGAATCCTTTCTATGTGGATCATCATTGTAGGGAGTCAGTTTTAGTACTGTGCTACCATCTAGACTGTGCAATCCTCTGATTTTAAGGTACCAGGTATGTCTTATGTAATATGTATAATTTTTTTATTCTTTTATTTTTTAATTCATTTTCTTTTATACATTCAATCACATTATTATTTGGCTTACAAAATGGATATTTCAACAGGTGAACATTTCTCCCTAGTACAGCTGATAAAACTGCAAAATATCTTCAACAGATAATACCACATTTCTTTGCGCCATTAATGCTTTGCCTCCCTATTTTTTTCTAAATATCCTTCCTCAGACCCTCATCTTTCACACACACTGTATCTGGTATTTACAACTATATACTGTGTTTCTATATCCTTTAGTCAATTAGTTTCAGTCACAGAGTGCGGGCACTCGGTATATATTAAGTGGGGACATACAATGCCTCTTCTTCATAGCCTGGCTTGCTTCACTCAGCAGTAAATCTTCCATATTCATCCACTTACTTTCAAAAGCCATGGTTCTGTTGTTTTTATGGCTAAATAGTATTCCATTGAGTATATGTGCCACAGTTTTTCTATCCATTCATCTGTTCATGGGCATTTGGGTCGTTTCCATGACTTAGCAATTGTGAATAGTGCTGCAATAAACATCGATGTGCAAGCACTTTTCTGATTAAGTATTCTGTCCTTTGGGTAGATACCAAGGAATGGGATTGCTGGATCATATGGTAGTTCTATTTGTAGATTTTTGAGGAATCTCCAAATTGTTCTCCACAGTGGCTGGACCAATTTACATTCCCAACAGCAGTGTAAGAGAGTTCCCCTTTCACCACACCCCCGCCAGCACTTATCATTTATTTATTTTTTTTAATCTCCACTTGTAGAAAGATGAACCTGAACCCCTACCTCTCACCTCTGACAAAAGTCAAGTCAAGGTGGATCAAAAATCTAAATCTAAGACCTCAAACTATAAAACTGCTCCTCGAGAACACCAGGGAAACTCTGGGAGACATTGGGGTAGGGAAAGACTTCTTAAATAAGACTCCCAAAGCACAGTCAATAATCCCCAAAATAGACAAGTGGGGTTACATCAGACTAAGAAGTTTATGCATGGCAAAGGACAAGTAATTAGTGTGAATAGACAACCCTCAGAATGGGAAAATATTTCTGTGAACTGTGTCAGATAAGGGACTGATAACCAGAATTCACAAGGAACTCAAGCAGCTGTTCTGAAAAAAGACAATCAATCCTATTAAAAGATGGGAGAATGAGTTGAAAAAAACACTTTCTAAAGATGACATACGAATAGCTAAAAGGCATATGAAAATATGCTCAATATCCCTCATTATAAGGGAAATGCAGATCAAAACAGCAATGAGATACCACCTAACCCCAGTCAGAATAACTAAGATCAAAAAAAGAATAAATTTGGTTTTTAAGTTTTCTAAATCTAATGCTTAAGGCCTTTTTCAGAACATTTTATAATAGTTTTCTTAAAACAATTTTTATTGTGCATCAACCAAAAAAAGACCTAGAACTCTTTATTAAAAGAGGCAATACTTTAGAAGTTATTAAATTAAAAAAAGGTAGATATATTTTATGGTTTGCCAAAAATTATTTTTTTCCTTTCTCTGGTTTTCCTTTTGCATAATGCGTTACTTGCTTATTCTTAGCAGAGTGCTTGGATGACATGAATGCTATGCATTGACTTGACTTTAGTGTAGGGACTCAGACTGGAGTAAGCCAAGAAACCACATCCATCTTCCTAGCTGATTTTGGTTCAGAATTGGACCCATGACAATCTGAGCCAATAAGAAGGTAAATCATGATGTATGCATTCATTGGAATCAGTTGAGTTCGGGACCTGTTTAGTTTATTTTGTTATCATATGGAGTGGCCCAGAAGTGCTGAAGCTACCAGATGAAGCTGGTGGCTGAACTTAAGACCCTAAGGACTGGGCCCATAATGACATCCATTGGACAACTAGGACTTCTTTACTTTTCTGTTATGCAAGTCAGTAAATTATGTTTTATTATTTATGCTAGTTTGGCTGAGTTTCCTAGCTTATATAATCACAGGCTTGAATCTCATACAAACATATGTTATTTTCCTTTTGATAAGTCTTTTCTTTCCTTTCTCTCTTATCATCACTCCCATCCATGGAGGATGAAAACTGGAGTCCAAAGACCTGTAAGCTCATGCTTACCTCTGGTAATTACCTCCTGTGCATACTTGAATAAGTAAATATCCTATATTGCATATTTGTGAAAGAATGGTGATGAGAATAATATGTAGCCTACAAGGTTGTTAGGAGAACCAAATGAGATAATGATTATAGAAATATCACACAAATAAAAATAATCTTTCTGAAGAAGAGTGCTAATTTAATCTATAAATGGTTGTTGTCAAGCTCCTCCCTACACACACACCAGTTCTTTCCAGAAATAAATTTATAATGATCTGGTAACATCTATAACCAGGTAGAAGCAAGAAGGGTTATGTGCAAATAGGTCATAGGTAGAATAATAAAACTCCAGTATCATAATTATTTTATGTAGGGCCTGATTTAATTTATTATAGAATATTCTACTGAATGAAATCATTGCAGACTATAAGCAGCAGACTAAGATATTAAGAGGTAGAATTCATACATTGTGAGTGATCATATTAAAATAATTTAGTTCAAAGTAGGCATCATTATATCTCATCTAGGATTTCCTCCTAATGTGAGGAAATGTTTCTGCATGGTAAATTTGCTCAATTTTGCAGCAGCTGTTCCTCAGCCTGAGACCCTTGCAGATCCCTGAGGCTGGGATACATACAAGGGGTTCTGGAGACTGGGTGGCCTTCCTTTGGCCTAGGCACATGCCCTGGGCTATTCCCTCTGGCCTAACTATTGTCTACTCTAGGCCTGATGACTTTAGAAAATGCTGCACAGTTGCATAAACAAGTTCAAAACCAGTTCCATTTTTCTGTTCTGAGTGAATTGAACTGTTTAAAATGGAAAAGACTTTCACTGGTACATTCCTCTTTGTAGTTGAATTCATTCCGATTGCCCCATCTTGTGGAAGAAAGAAAAATAGCCAGATTCTTCTTTTTTCCTTCTCCTATTGGGCATATATCCTAGGAGAACAAACTCAACTGATTTCTTTCTATCTTTGTCTGTAATCTCTTCTATTTCTCATAATACATTTCAACTAAGTTATTTTGAAGAAGGGCCATGTCCTCACATATTTGCAACTTGACCTCCTTTCTCTACTGATAGGAGACCAGGAGATGATGGATGCATTCAGAAGTGCGAGGCAGAAGTCTGTTGCTGTATGAGAGGATTCAAGCCCTGCTACCATAATTAGGCCCAAGTCAAATTGCATTTCTGTGGGTCTCTTAGCTTGCAAAGTCTATCTCAGAATTCTGGGAACATAGCGACATCATACTTACAGCTTTGGAGATATTTTTTCCTACTTCCACCTTGTCTTATATTTACTCCTTTTTGCGTGGAATTCCGTTCAGGGCAAGAGCAGAGGAATCAATTCACGTATTTGTTCACTCATTAATTTATTTCTTTATTCATTCATCTATTTAACATTTATATTTATTAAGGATCTTCCATATGCCATACACTATGCTAGGTACTAAGAAAACAGTGATGAGAAAAACAGCCAGATTCTCTACCCTTATGGGATTTACACCTTAGTTGAAGTTGATTACACAGACATTAAACAATCAGGCACATTTATAATTGCAAATTGCAATAAACCTATGAAGAAAATTAAAGGATATTATGAGACCATAAGAGAAAGACCTGACCTATAGGATCTGACCTGTTATGACAAGGAGACATTAAGGCTGAGACCTGAAGGAGTAGATACTAAAGGGGTAACAAGTGGTGTGTGACAAAAACATACACACACATCTTGTGAGTTGGGAAGATCATAGTGACCAGAATAGAGAGAAAGGAGAAAGATGGATGCCAGCAAAGCTACAGAAGCAGATTGTGTTGTGTCTTGAATATATACTGGGAGTTTGACCGTCTGACCACGTGGATTGCAAATATGAAGCACTTTTCATTTGTCATGCAAAATTGATTTAGTCTCATCTTCCTCTACTTGACTTACAGCTGAGGAAGGAGTCAAACCAGTACTTTAAGAATGTCTCTATCCCCCTTTGGGCCAGAAAAATGATAAAGATTCCACTGTCTATCCAGTGTTCTACTATTCCAGCCCTTGACTCATAGTTGTAGCTTTCGAAGGTGCTATATGATTTCTCAAATTACAGGGTTTTTTTTTTGTGTGTGTGTGTGTGTGTATGTGTGGTAGACCTCTGAGGTTTACACAGCACCTAAGGGTGTTTGTGTACATAAATGATTGTTGATTTTGTTTCTGAGTGACAGAGACCAGCTTGCCTTCTCAAGCAGTCAGCCTGAAAGTTGCACAACACTGACATCTGCTGCTTGTATATGATTTGAAACTCTACTATGTCAGGAGGCTCCTGTGATTAGTACACACTGCAAAATCTAGCAAAGCTAAATATTTGAAACACTGGGCAGATGCACACACACACACACACACACACACACACATGTACACACCCCCTTCTCTATAGTCTTTGTTATTAAACTTCTGCTTTTCCAATAGTAACATGAATAGAAGGGTAATTTCAATATGACAGTTTGTGACTGTCAACATTTGCCTTTGTGTGTGTGTGTGTATGTACCATGTAGCTGTGTGCTTACTGGAGAGAGAGAGAGAGAGAGAGAGACAGTGAGAGGGAAAGTGAAAAATCATCCTCTAGGGGAGATAATCATGCTGCAATCCCTTCCCCTCCACTTTTTCTGGGATTTTGGGTACACATGCACACATACCTGATGTGATTTTCAAGTCTTAGGTCTGGTACTTGAACTTGTAGTCAGCCACATGGGAGTCCAGAACCATAAACACCACACCATCTCCTGTTCCCTCACTTAGCATACATTAACATAAGGTGCAGAATTAAATGTAAAAAGCATCACTCACTATAAAAGCAACTTAGTACTGGTGATTTTATGGATGACATATAATATCTTCACAATAATTTATCATTTCGAAAGCATTTGAAGATATATTTCCACATTCTTTCAGTCATTCAATCATTTATTCAATCATACTATGAGTGCCTACTTTATGTAAGTAATTGATTTAGACCGCAAGGCATCTCTTGGTCCTGGCACAGTAATTAAGAGAGAGTACCATACTGTGTAGCTCTTCACCAAGATGGCTGCTTTAAGTGTCAGCCTTAGGTGCTCTAAGTGTCCATGCTCTTGTGTGTTAAATAGCCAGGGATAAAGTTCCTATATCATAGATATGTTGTGAAGATTAAATGAAAATAACATGTGTAGAATGTTGACTACAGTGCCTAGTACATTGTAAATTACCAATGAACCATGGCTTTGGGTATGACAGGAATTATTTTATTACTAATTTTTCTCTTAGAAAATAATATCTTCACCTTGGATATGCTTAGTGATGAGAAAGAAAAAAAATTGGGTATGCAGTTCATTAATTTCTCAGTTTGCAAAGATATGAAGGTTAATGAGAAGGGGTAGATTGAAAAGGCTAGAAAAGAGGACTGGCCCTACTGTTAAGATACTCTATGGTGTCTGAGTAGCATTGACTTCATTCTGTATAGAGAGTTGAAAGAAATTCTGTTCTCAGGGTAATGTTTTAGGCTATTGGGATTGAATGATGGGAAGGCTCAGAGGTGGAAAGAAAAACCATCAGTTATGAGGCCTTTATAAGACCCTGGTCTGAATTAATTGAGCCTTGTACCAAACTAGAGATCATGACAGGCATGTAGAGGAGGACCTTGATGGAAGATATTCTAAAGAATGGATCTAGATGAGCTGTTGGCTTGTTAATTGTTTACTGACCTTTTTGTAGGTTGACTGCATTTTCACTTATGGGAATTTCATTCCTTGAAAACACAAAAGAAAATCTTTTTCCCCCTTTTATTGGTTTGCTGTTCATATTATGTTGATATCAAATTCTACTCCAGAAAATTCTATGTGTCCCTGTAACTCCCTTATGTAATGAATACTTAGTCAGAATGAGGTTTCTCTGGCAGGGTACTGCTGGTGACTAGCACAGCTACTCCCATATTCTTATTTCTGGGAAAGGGAATCTACAAGGACTTTGCAAATGTGACATGATCTTATATCTGGATTCTCTGGGTTTAGAAATCCCAGGAAAGGGTCTCTAAAAGGTGCTTCTACAAAGTAAAGAGGACTGGGTTTTTAAATGTAGTGAAAGTGAAAAGAAAGTAAATTAAGAGATGGAAGCTATTAATTAGCACATTTAATAAGTACATATAACACTATAATCTTTCATAAATACACATTCTTTTCTTCTGTCTAAAACATTTCTCAGTATTTATCATAAAGGTATAAAGAAAATAAAACTTAGCAACTTAGAGAAACTTAAACATAAGTTATAATTTAGAAGACTATGTGGTGTCTTTTAGCTATTTTAGCTATTAAAAGGGATTTGTAAAAATTGAAATGAATTAAACATTTAATTTAAGACACTAAAGATAACATTAAAACAATCCAAATAAAAATATGACATAATTAATGATGATAAACTTGAATTTAATAGATTAGAAAACAAGATTCAATTAATAAACCTCAAATTGCCCCTTCTTCTCTGAAAGTATGAAAGAGCTAGAGCCTTTGTAATGAAATAGAAGATATGACTATAGATGTTAGGAGTTTAGAAGAACCAGATGGAATATTTTAAGCAACCTCATGCTGACAAATGTCAAAATCTAGATCAAATGGATAACTTCCTAATAACATGAATTATTTTGGATATATATGTATTTTTTTAGAGAGTTTTTTGCTATAGGGCGCATGCGCTTGCCAGAAAGACAGAGAGACAGAGAGATAGAAAGCGAGAAATCACCCCCAGGGACGATGGCCACGCTGCAATCCCTTCTCCTCCATTCTCCTCTCAGGATCTTCGGCATGCACAAACACGCGCCTGGCGTGAGTTTAAGCCACTGGGTCCGGGACTTGAACCATGGTCGGCTACATGGGAGTTCAGTGACATAGCCATTACGCTAACTGCTGGTCCTAGAACATGAATTATTTAAATTGGCTCAATCAAGACAAAAAACTATAGTATTTTGATTACTAGAAAATAAATGTAAATTTTTGTACGAGATAAACCATTTCAAAAGGTACTAGCATGATGAACAACTCTATGTATGCAAATTGGATAACTTACATAAAATGGACCAACTCCTTGAATGACATAACCTACCAAAAGTCACAGGAGAAACAGTTAATCTTAAGAGACCCATATCTACTAAACATATTGAGTCAATAATTAATAACCTTCTAAATCAGAGAGTAACAGACCCAGATATGTTCACTGGTAAATTCAAAGAAACATTTAAGGGAGAAGTTATATCAATTTTCTATCATCTCTTCCAGGAAATAGAAACAAGGAACTGTTTCCTAACTTATTCTATGAGGTCAACATTACCCTAATACCAAAACCAAAGATATTTTTAAGAAAGGAAAACTAAGGATCAATATTTTTCATGATATAGATGTAATAATCTTCATCAAAATATTAGCAGATAAAATCCAACAGTGTTTAAAAAGAACTATAAACATACCCAAGTAGGATTTATTTTAGGTATGCTAGACTGGTTCAACATTCAAAAATAAATTAATATAATTAATCATATCGACAGGCTAAAGAAGAGAAATATTATAATGATATCAATAGATGCAGCCAAACATTTGACAAAATTCAACCCCCATTATTATGGTTAATTATTAAAAATCTCAGGAAACTAGAAATGTGGGCATACTTCTTCAACTTGATAAGTATACCTGCAGAAAACCTACAGCTAACATCATGCTTAATAATCATAAACAGATGGATTATTTCTAACATCAGAAAGAAGGTGATATTTTCTCTCACCATTCTTATTTAATATCATACTGGAAGTTTTTGACAATGTAATAAGATAGGAAAAAGGAATAAAATGTATACAGATGGAAAAGAAAGAAAAAGCTGTCTTTTATCAAATATGACATGATTACCTATGTAGGAAATTTCAAAGAATCAACCAAAAAACTTTCAGGGCTATTATGCAATTATACCAAGATTGCAAGATACAAAGTTACTATACAGAAGTCAAATGTTTTCCTATATACCAGCAATTAACACTTGAGATTTGAAATTAAAAGTACAATACCATTTATATTAGCAACAAATTTAACAAAATATGTACAAGGTCTATATGAAAAAAACTACAAATTTCTGATGAAATAAATCAATGAAGATATAAATAAATGAAGAGATGTTTCATGTTCATGGATAGAAAAACCCAATATCTCTTTTTTTCCCCCAAATGAATCTATAGAATCAGTGCAATATCAATCAAAATACCAAGAAGTCACTTAATGGATGTCAACAAAAAGATTTTAAAATTTATATGTAAAGGCAAAAGACCCAGAATAGAAAATATAATATTGAATGAGAGCAAAATTTTAGGACTTTCATTACTCAACTTCAAGACTTACTGAAAAGTTACAGTAATAAAGACACTGTAGTTTTTGGTTAAAACAATTAGACAGAGAGAGAGAAAAAACATAAATGAAGTAGAATAGAGGGCCCCATAGATAGGTCCACACAAATATGGTCAACTTGTCCTTGACAAAAAAGTGAAAGCAATGCAATAGAGAAAAGAGTCTTTTCATCAAATTGGCACAACTGGACATCATATACAAAACAATGAATCTAGACACATTCTTTATACTTTTCAAAAAAATTAGTTTAAAATAGAATATCATACTGGATTTGTTTTTAGGTACAACACCAACATCACAATTCATAAAAGAAAAAAAATTGGTAAGTTGGGCTTCATTAAAATTAAAACCTGCTCTGCAAAAGATAATTTGGATAATATAGGTATTAACTGCCCCTAAAAATTTAAAAAGAATGTCCCATGAAATCATTCAGCTTTTTAAAATTTTTAATTTACTTTTCTTATATAACTTTTAAAATTAATAGACCAATTTAGACCAGTTTTAAATTTGAGAAAAATTGAGGAGAAAGTACATTGAATACCCATAGACGTCCTTACTCCTCACTCCATCCACACAGTTTCCTGTATTATTAACATTTTGCATTACTATGGTGTATTTGTTATAACAGATTAGCCAATATTGATACTTTATTATTAACTAAAATCATGGTTACTAGGGACTGATGTAAGCCAGGGTTCACTCTTGGTGTTATATATTCTATGGGTTTTGACAAATGCATAATAACATGCATACACTATTAAAGTATGTATAATATTGGGTCATCAAAAAAGTCATGATGTGTTTTTCTATGTGTAGTGGTAGTTTCACCACCCTAAAAATCCCATGCTCCACCCATTTTGCCCATTCTAAATGGTGTGCAGTGATATCTTATTGCTGTCTTGATTTGCAACTCCATGATGAAATATGATATTAAACATCTCTTTGTATACTTATATGCTATCTACATATCTTTTTTGGTGAGGTAAGTGTTTAGCACATTTTTTAATGGCAAGGACTATTTTCTTACTGCTGGATCGTAAGAGTTTCATAGATTTGGAATTGGTCTTTGATCAGATATGTGTCTTACAAATATTTTCCCCCATTCTGAAGTTTGTCTTGAATATTGAAAAAAGGGTAAATCTTCACAATTCTTTTGAAAATTACCATAATAAAAAAGTCACACTCAAAAAGAGAACTGTAACTCAGTTTTATATTCTCATCATTATAAATAAAGATGCATATATCAAACATAGTTTAAGCAAAGAGCATACAGCCATGTATTAAAAGAAAAAAAGTTTATCATGTTTTAGATTTATTCTAAGTGTTCCAGAAAAGATCAATATTTCAGAACTATATTCAGGAGAATTTAATGTCAAATCTGTTCAGGAAATATGCTCTTGGCAATTCATTAGGCATATCAAAGCTTCTGAAATCCTGCAGTAAAGAAACCTGTTTTTGGTGTAAGCCAGTTTCTCCAAACATATGTGACAGAGAACACTCTGGGGACCAGCCAGTGGTGCAGAGGTAATGCTCAGTCTGCAAAGCTAGACCTACATGGGAAGCTCCTTAGTTCTTTCTGAGGCCTCCCTATAGATGACAACTTCAACACAGCATATGCCCATGGTCTGGAATGGCTGAGGCTAGAGGTGGATCATGTTGTGAAGACCCTATTGGAGAGGAAGTCAGTCAGTCTCCCCCCCCCGCCCACCCCATGGAAGAAATAAATAAACTTGAAAAAAAAAAAGAACACTGTTACTTTTATATACCATCCATTAACATACCATAATAGCATTGTTCCACAAAACACACTACTCAGTGCAGACATGCATCCCTTCTGGATGCCTAAGGACTATAGTAGGTAGCCTAATGGCTGCAGCATGTCCACATCCTAATTCCTGCAACCTATGGCAAAGGAGAATTATTATTGCAGATGGAATTAAGGTTGCTAATTAGCTGACTTTCAGATAAGGCAATTATCCTGAATTATTTGGAAGGACTCAATATAATTGAAAGGGTCTTTAAATATGGAAGATGGGCAGAATAGAGAGACAGAGAAAATGATATGTGGATGGAGACAGATTAGAGCGATATGATGTGAGAATGTTGTGATTTGCCCTTGCTGACTTTGCAGATGAAAGGAGCCATGAGTCAAGAAATGTGGCAGATTCTGGAAGATGGAAAAGACAATAAATAGGTTCTTTCTCAGAGTCTAAAGGAAGAAATTCTTGCCTGCTGACACCATGATTTCTACCCAGCGAGACTGGGTTGGGTTTTAGAACTAAAATAATAAATTCGTGCTGTTTTAGCCACTGAGTTGGTGATAATTTGTCACAGCAGCTACAGAAGACTGATACTGAGACACTATCATCTCCTTTAAGAACTCTGTTACTTATATTTTGTCTTTTGCAATGAACCTTATGGAATAAACATATTGAGGGGAAAGTGAATTGTAATTAGTAGAAAGTCATTATTTTAGAATATTTTTGGACAGTATTTGCAATGCTCTTTACTGTGGCTATGGGATAGTGGAAAAAGAAAACAATATTTGCAGTTTTATTCTTTCTGTATTCTTGAGACAATTTTTTCCAGGCTCTTTTTACTCTTTCATAGTTATGAAATAATCATGAAGACAGTTAAGAAAAGTATTTGATAACAGGGCTTTCGAGTCACCCATTGGGGTGACCTGGCTGTGGTCTCCATTGGCTGCATAATCTTGGGGAATTTGCCTCCTGCTTACCCTGTCTACCTTCCTCACTCTCTCCGTTCCTGCTCTCCTTTCTTTTTAATGTAAATTTGCACAGGCAGTATACTCATCCATTATAAAATTTCAGACAGTGAAATGTTTTGTTTTGACCTTGCCCTATGCCTGCCCAATTACCCCTGCCAACCCTCCCCGTGACTTGCACCAGCAGGTAACCAGTATTCTTGATTCTGTGTATTTCAGATTTACCTTAAGAAATTCAAGACAAAACATAGAGATTTATATATTACATAAAAGGTGGCATTTTATATATATCATACTGTACTTTTCTTTTTCACTTAAAATGATCTTGAAGACCTTTATCTATTTGACCATTGGAGGCTCTTTTATTGATTTTATTTTTTTCTTGCTGTATAGTGTTTCTATATGGAGAGGTTTTTTGCTATAGGGCACGTACGCTCGCCAGACAGACAGAGAGAGACAGAGAGACAGAAAGCGAGAAATCACCCCTGAGGGGGGATGGCCACGCTGCAATCCCTTCTCCTCCATTCTCCTCTCGGGATCTTGGGCACGCACACACATGCGCCTGGCGTGAGTTTAAGCCACTGGGTCTGGGACGCGAACCGTGGTCGACTACGTGGGAGTCCAGCAATGTAGCCATTACACTAACTGCTGTTCCCCAGGGTGTATTATCATTTACTTAACCTGTTAATGGACACAATACTGTTTCCAGTCTTTCTTATTATGAATAGTGCTGAGGTAAATGGCCTTGTGTATAAGTAATTTTATATGTTTGCAAATATGTTGATACAAAAACAAACAAACAAATAAACAAAAAACCCAAAAGTAGAATTGTTGAGTCAAAGTGTTTAGCATTTGTTATTGAGAGATTTTGGCAAGTTCCTTATCCTCCCTTAGTTTCAACTTTTTCATCCATGAAGTAGGGATAATGATAAACATACCTTGTGGAGTGGTTTCAAGGATCAAATGATGTACTGTGTAAAACATTAAGTACTAAAAATATTTGTCCTCTATTAGTACTACTATTATATGATATAAAGTGTTAATCATAGCACTTTAAATGTAGACCAATTATGTTGTTATCAAATTCCATAAATGCTAACTTAGGAGTAGTGCATACAATAATACATCAGTAATTCACCTAATGAACAAGTAGGAGTCCTTTGCAGCTAGCATATTTATGTGTTAATTTTGCTACTAACTTGCTTAAAATTGATTTTCTTCTAAAATGTTAATATGTTCCTAATTATTCAAATTATGACAAATTAGGAATAGTGACTACTCTAATGGCAAGTTGCTTTTACTTTATTAAAATGACTGAAGCTGCATTTCAGCTAAAATAATCCAAGTTGAAAGCTGTCTAAAGGTATTATAAGAAAGTGTGTAACCAAACATGTTATTGATATTTTCATAACTGTTAGAGTGGTAGCATACATGTAACTAATCCTAAAGATAAATATTCCAAGTAGATAAAAATGTCAATTCAAAGAATTAAATTCTACCATTATTAAGATCTTTATAAACTAATTTGAAAGCACGATCTGTAGCACAATAATTAAACACTATGCATTGGGAGCTGAGATTCAAATCCTGGCCTGGTGATGTGATAAACACACTGGGCATGTGTACATGTATGCCTCAAATCCTGATGGGAAGGAGAAATATAGGAAAAAGGATTGCAGCATGACCTTACCCCACTGGGGAACTTTTTCTCTGTGTCTATGTTTCTTGCTCTGAGAAGTACATGTACTCTTTGGTGATTAAAATTTTTTTAAATTGATAAAATTTATATGAGTTATATATCTTGTACATTTCTATGTAGTACATAGGAAGTGTTATTGTACATCCATCATTATCACTATAATATTAGTATTTGCCCATATGCTATTCATGCACTGGATACTTTTAGGGGCCACAAGGTGGATGTAAATCATACTATACACAAAATAATAAACATCTACCTATAATTAGCACCTTATGAAATTTTCTATTGAAAGATTTTGTTTGAGTGTCAAGTAAATAATCGCTATGTGGCAGTTTGAAATAATGTAGTCAACCAGGATTTAGCAGACTCCTTTGTATTCACCTCTGGTCACAAAGAATGGAAACAAACAGTATTGGTAGAATCTGAGGGCATCCCGGGGAGCTCAAGGGTAAGAATTTCAGCTAGTCGGGACCAGCAGATGGTGTAATGTTTATGTTGCTGGACTCCCATGTAGTCAACTGTGGTTTGAATGTCAGACCTAGTGGCTTAAAACTCACACTGGGCACATGTGTGTGTGCGTGTCCAAAATCCCAAAAGGGGAATGGAAGAGAAGGGATTGTGGTATGGCCATCCCCAGTGGGAAGTTGTTTCTCGCTTTCTGTATCTCTGTATCTCTCTGTCTCTCCAGTGAGTACCTAGTACTGGAGTCTTAGGCAAACTTTGTTTATCATAATAAAATTGCAGCCTAATTCTCTCTCTAGCTTGAGACCCCTGTTGGAATGATACTGTCAATAGACCTGGAGAATGAAGATTCAAACGTCTGCATTCTAAAATTTAAATAAGCTGTATGATAACACCTTGGGTAGAGATTTGTAGCAGAAAGGAGGCAGTGAGTAGTGGGATGGAATATTCACTTGCCACATGGAAGTCAAGTATTTAATGTAAAACTTAAGTTAACATGTGTAAGACTCAGCAGAGAGGTCTTTGCTAAGCTATAGATTTGGAAATAATCAGAGTATGAATGGTGACAAATTTTTGAAAATTTATGAAATATCTAGAAAAAGTATATACTGAGAGAAGAAAATTCAACCAAATATTTGTTAGATGTCTTATATATGATCCCTCTGACAAGAATCCTCCCCAAATCCAACACCAGATAAAAACAGAACCTGGGACAGTGGTTTCCATGCTAGTTTATCTGGGAAAGTATTCTCCAGGAACAGGAGTGAGGTACTGAGAAGAGAAGAGGAGGAACAGCTGTTAAAGTTGGCTATCAAACCGCTCACTACTGTGGCAATGGATACTGAATTCCTCTCAGATCCCCTAAGGAGCTGTGAGGAATGCAACACTGAGGGGAGGGTTTTTTTTTTTTTTTTTTTTTTTTTTTTTTTTAGCTAACAGTGTTCGCTATTGGGTGAGCATTGTCTCATGATATGCCCACTTCATACTTTGGAGTTTTCCAGAATCAAATGGTACATTAGGCTTCTGCAGACATCCTACACAATGATGGTAGAGAAGCCCTGGGCTTCTCTTTCACTTGTTTGTCCACTTGTTTATTTTCATAAAATATACGCTTATTTTAAGTATCTATGTGTCAAATACTAGGAAGCAGTTAAAGGTTAGATGTCCTTTCTTTGATATTCTCTGGGAATGGGTCAACTTAGGCAGGGAGAAATTGAGAGAGAGTGAAATATGCAAAGGACTGCATATTTAGTGACCATTAACCCACACACACATTTCCTTTCCTTCTTGTCATTTACCCTTGTTGAAGGAGAGGAGGATGAGTTTGAAAGTAGTTTGTCTATCTCCAGCAGTTTCCTAGTAGTGGTGAATATATCTCTGCTTCTTGGTCTTTTCTCTTTCACAGGACGAGTATTTATCACCATGCTGCACTGGATTCAGATGCTGTGAAAGGCATGAAGGGAACAAAACCCTGTCAGGCAATGACCGAGTCATGTTTACATCAAGAGGGTCCATTGCAGTAGATGCAAGAGGACCAGGGGCTGATAGGGAGGTCCAGTCATTTGTAAATAGGAGCTATTGCAGAGGAGAAAGAGAGGAGCCCGAGAAGGAGAGACAAGAGAGACTATGCTGGCAGATGAAGGGAAATGTCTCTATTTCTTAAAAAAAATTTATATTACATTTAATCACATATATTTTTACAGCATATAACATTTCTTTTTCCAGCACGATTACCATGCATATCAGTCAAGACAAAGGCATTTTTAAAATGCCTTTAAAATTTTTAAAACATTCAATCACTATACATCATTTGGCTTGTAAAGAGAATTTACCCAACATGAAATACTTCTCAGACCAGTCCAGTTGAGAATATTATGCTGGTAACATATTATCAACAGGTAATAAACCATTTCTGTGTCCCACAAATGTCATGCCTCTCTATTTTTTCTCCTGCTTTCTTTCTCTTCCCTTTTCCCCACCCCTGTTCCACACTGAATTCAACATCTATAACTATTTTCACTGCTTTTATGCCATCCTATATTTCAATCTCTGCCATAGAGTGCAGATAGTTGGTATATATTAAGTGGATACATACAATATCTTTCTTTCATAGCCTGACTTGCTTCATTGAGCAATAAATCTTCCATATTCGACCACTTTCTTTCAAATGCCAGGGTCTTTTTTTTTTAATGGCTGAATAGTATTCCACTGAGTATATGAGCCACACTCTTTCAATCCATTCATCTGTTTGTAGATATTTGAGTTGGTCCCATGTCTTAGTGATCGTGAATAATGCCACAATAAACATTGATGTGCAAGTATTTTTCTGACTAAGCATTCTCCTGTCCTTTGGGTAGATACCCAGAAGTGGGATTGGTGGATCAAATGGTAGTTCTATTTGTAGATATTTGAGGAACCTCCATATTGTTTTCCACAGTGGCTGGACCAATTTACATTCCCACCAACAGTGTAGGAAAGTTGCCCTTTCAACACAACCTGCCAACAATGACCACTTTTTGTATTTTTAATCTTCGTAATTATGACAGGGGTTAGGTGCTAACTCATTGTGGTTTTAATCTGGATTTCCCTAGATGAGGGATGTTGAACATTTCCTCATGCTTTTTGGCTGTTCATATGTCTTAGAGAGATTTTTGTTCAGTTCATTTCCCCATCTTTTAACTGGATTAATCATTTTTTTTTTTTTCGGGTAAGCTGCTTGAGTTCCCTGTGTATTCTGGTTATCAGTTCCTTATCTGAGGCATATTTTACAAAAATACTCTCCCATTCTGAGAGTTGTCAATTCATACTAATCAGTAACTTCTTAATCTGATATAGCCTCACTTGCCTATTTTAGGGGCTATTGCTCATGCTTTGGGAGTCTTATTTAAGATGTCTTTGCCTATCCCAATGTCTCCCAGTGTTTTCCCAGTTTTTCCACCAGTAGTTTTATAGTTTGAGGTCTTAGGTTCAGATATTAGATCCAGTAGGAGTTGATTTTTGTTAATGGTGAAAGATGGGCATTCAGTTTCATCTTTCTGCAGGTGGACAACCAATTTTTCTGGCACCACTTGCTAAAGAGTTTTTCCTTTTCCCAATGGATTGACTGGTATCCTTTGTCAAAAATCAGTTGTCTGTAAGCTTTGGGGTTTATTTCTGGGCTCTCTATTCCATTGGTTCACCCATCTGTTTTTGTGCCAATACCATGCTATTTTTAATTATCACTGCTTTATAGTGTATTTTGGGGTCAGGGAGTGATATGCTGTCCACTCCACTCTTCTTGGTGCAGGATTACTTTGACAACATGAGGACTTTTTCATTCCAGAAAAATTCTATGATTGCCTTTGTTTTTTTTTTTTTTTTTTTTTTTTTTTTTTTTTTTTTTTTTTTTTGAGAGGTTTTTGCTATAGGGTGCGTGCGCTTGCCAGAGACAGACAGAGAGATAGAAAGCGAGAAATCACTCCCCAGAGGGGATGGCCACACCACAATCCCTTCTCCTCCATTCGCCCGGAGTGAGTTTAAGCCACCAGGTCCAGGACTCGAACCGTGGTCGACTACATGGGAGTCCAGTGACATAGCCATTATGCTAACTGCTGGTCCAATCTATGATTGCCTTTCCTAGATCTGTGAAGACTGTCTCATAATTTTATTGGAATTGCATTAAAAACGTAGATTAATTTGGGTAGAATTGCCATTTTGATTATATTAGTTCTTCCAATCCAGGAATATGGGATGTCCTTCCTCTTTTTTGTGTCATTTTCAATATCTTTTTTAAGGTTTTCATTGTAAAGGTCTTTGACTTTTTTAGTTAGGCTTATTTCTAGATATCTTATACATTTTGTGGCTATTGTAAAAGGTTTCCCTTTCTTCAGATCTACTTCTCTCAACTTGTTCATATATAGAAATGTTATAGATTTTTGGATGTTGATTTTTTTATCCTGTCACTTTACTGTATTCATTTATTACGTCGAGAAGTTGTTTTTTTTTTTTTAATGTAAACCTTTGGGTCTTTTAAGTATACCATCATGTCATCTGAAAATAAAGATATTTTCAACTTTTCTTTGGCTATTTGAATGCCTTTTATATTATTCTCTTTTCTGATTGCATTAGCTGAGACTTCCAACACTATGCTAAAAAGCAGTGGAGAGACAGGAAGCGGGGAGTTTAGTTCACTTTCCCACTATACAAGATGGAAGGTGAAAAAGCTGTGAAGCAGGGTACCGAGGAGAAGAAACCTGAAGCCAAGATGGCTAATACCAGTGGCGAGGTTAAAAAGGGTGACCCAAGGCTAAAGAGTTCAAGAAATGGAAGCCACATTGCAGCCGAAACCTGGTCCTAGTGTGGGGCATCGGCAGATACTCCCGGTCTGCCATGTATTCCAGGAAGGCCAGGTACAAGAAGAAATACTCGGCCACTAAATCCAGGATTGAAAAAAAGAAGGAGAAGGTAATTATGACTACTACAAAACCAGTTGCTGAAGACAAGAAGGGTGGTACCTGGGTGGTTAAACTGCGCAAAATGCCTAGGTATTGTCCTACTGAAAATGTGTCTTGAAAACTGTTGAACCACGGCAAAAAAAACCCTTCAGTCAGCATGTGAGAAAGCTGCTAGCTAGCATCACTCCTGGGACCGTTCTGATCATCCTATTGGATGCTACAGAAGAAAGTGATTTTCTTGAAGAAGCTGTGCAGTGACTTTCTACTTGTAATTGGACCAGTGTTTCTCAATCAAGTTCCACTATGTAGAACACACCAGAAATTTGTCGTTGCCACCTCCATGAAAATTGATATTAGCAAAGTAAAAATCCCAAAGCACCTTACTTATGCTTACTTCCAGAAAAAGAAACTGTGGAAGCCCAGACACCAGGAAGGTGAGGTCTTTGACACAGAGAAGGAGAAATACGAGATTTCAGAGAAGCACCAAGTCGATCAGAAAGCTGTGGACTCGTAAATTTTACCAAAAATCAAAGCTGTTCCTCAGCTCCAGGGTTACCTGTGATCCGTGTTTGCCCTTTCCAATGGAGTTTATCCTCACAGATTGGTGTTCTAAGTTTTTGCCGAGAACCTAATTAAATAACTGATCATTAAAAAAAAAAAAAAAAAAAAAAAAAAGCAGTGGATAAAATGGGAAGTCTTGTTTAGTACCAGTTTTTAGTGGAAAAGCTTTTAGCTTTTCCCCATTCAGTATAATGTTAGCTATGGGTTTTTCATATATGGCTTTTATTGTGTTGAGAAATTATCCTTCTATATCAATCTTGCTGAGAGTCTTAATCATGAAGGGATGTTGTATTTTATTAAGTGCTTTCTCTGCATCAGTTGAAATGATTATATGGTTTCTATCTTTATTTCTGTTAATATGGTGTATTTTATTTATGGTCTTGCATATGTTGAATCACTATTGCATCCCTGGAATAAAGCTTACCTGGTTGTGTTGAATAATCTTTTTTATATTTTGTTGGATATGATTTGCAAGTATCTTGTTGAGAACTTTTACATCAATATTCATCAGAGATATTGGTCTGTAGTTTTCCTTTTTTGTCATGTTTTTATCTGTTTTGGGAATGAGGGCGATGGAGGCTTCATAAAATGAATTTGGGAGATTTCCTTTCTTTTGGATCCTTAGAAATAATTTGAGTAGAATGGGGATTAACTCTTCCTTAAAAGTTTTATAGAATTTGGAAGTGAAGTCATCAGGACCTGGGCTTTTCTTTGTCAGAAGGTTATTTATTACTGATTCGATCTCATGGCTTATTATAGGTCTATTCAGGTTTTCTATGTCCTCCTGATTCAATCTTGGTAGATTATATGCATCCAGGAATTTGTCCATCTTCTCCATGTTCTCTTATTTATTCGCATATAATCACAGTATCCTCTAGTGATGTTTTGTATTTCTGTTGTGTCTATTGCCATGTTGCCTGTTTCATTACGTGTTTGATATTTCTGGTTTCTTTCTTTTATCTTCTTTATCAGGCTAGCTAATGGTCTGTCAATCTTGTTAATCTTTTCAAAGAATCAGCTTTTGCTTTAATTTATTTTCTGTATAATTTGTTTATTTTCAATTTCATTTATCTCTGCTTGAATGTTTATTATTTCTTTTCACCTAGAATTTTTGTTGTTGTTGTTGTTTTTCCAATTCCCTGAGGCATGATGCTAGGTTGTCTATTTGGCACCTTTTTATCTTTTCTTATATATACTAATTGCTATGAATTTCCCTCTTCTGACTGCTGTTGAGGTGTCCCATAGTAATTATGGAAACTTGTGTACTCATTATCATTTGTTTCCACAAATTTTTTTTTAAATTGTATTTATTATTATCATAAGTTTTATATTACATTTAATCACATGTATCTTTACAGTGCATTATATTTGTTTTCCAGCACAATTACCATGCATATCAGTCAAGACAAAAACATTACTATCCACAGCATCATCATCAAATAGTTTTTCTTCATTTTATTCAGATTATTATTATTATTTATTCTCATTATTGTTTAAACATTCAATTACTATGTATCATTTTGCTTGTAAAGAAAATTTACCCAGCATGAAATACTTCTCAGACCAGTCCAGTTAAGAATACCATATATGTTATCATCAATATGTAATAAACCATTTCTGTGTCCCACTTATGTCATGCCTCTCTATTTGTTTTCTTGCTATCCTTTACTCTTCCCTTCTCCCCGCCACCCCCTTCTTCCACACTGTCTTCAGCATCCATAACTATTTTCACTGCTTTTTTTTTTTTAATTAATTTATTTATTTTTGTATATACTTTCAATCAAATTGTTTGGCTTACAATGAGACCATTTCGATATGTGAACATTTCTCCCCAGACCCGTTGATCGAAATATCTTCAACAGATAACACCACACCTCCCCATCCCGTCAATGCTCTACCTCTGTATCCCTTCTCCAAATGTCTTTCGTTGGGCCCCACTCCTCCACATACACCTCATCTGACATTCACACCCATCTCTTGTGTTTGTTCAACTGTTAGTCAATCAGTTTCAGACATAGAATGCAGACAAACGGTATATGTTAAGTGGGGACATACAATGTCTCTCCTTCATAGCCTGGCTTGCCTCACTCAGCAGTACATCTTCCATATTCTTCCACTTTCTGTCAAAAGCCAGGGCTCTGTTGGTTTTTATGGCTGAGTAGTATAATTTGTTTGTTAGTTAAGAAGTCATTGAGAAGTAGGTTGTTTAGTTTCCATGTGTTTGTGTATTTTCAAGGCTATTTCTTGAAATTAATATCAAGTTTAATTCCATCATGGTCAGAGAAGTGCTGGATATAGTTTCTATGCCTTTGAATCTGTAAAGGCTTACTTTGTGTCCTATCACATGGTCAATCTTTGAAAAGGTTCCATGCTGAGGTGAGAAAAATGTATATTTTGTGGTCTTAAGTTGCAAAGTTTTAGATATCAGTCAAGCCCATTTGATTTACACTACGTTTAGGTCTTGTAACTCTCTGCCTATTTTTTGTCTAGAAGATCTGTTTAAAGGAGATAATGGGATGTTGAGATCCCCAACAATTATATCATTGCTACCTATATCTCCTTTTAGCTCCAGCAGTGTTTCCTTCACATATGTAGATACTCTTGAATTGGGTGCATAGATATTTATAAGTGTTATGTCTTCTTGATGAATTAGTCCATTACTATATAATGCCCTTTTTCGTCTCTCCTTACAGTCTTTGTCTTAAAGCCTATATTGTCTGAAGTCAGTATTGCAACTCCAGTCCTTTTTATTTTTTATTTTTTGGAGAGGTTTTTGCTATATGGCACATGCGCTCGCCAGAAAGACAGAGAGAGACAGAGAGATAGAAAGTGAGAAATCACCCCCCCAGGGGGGATGGCCACGCCGCAATCCCTTCTCCTCCATTCTCCTCTTGGAATCTTGGGCATGCACGCACATGCGCCTGGCGTGAGTTTTAAGCCACCGGGTCCGGGACGCGAACCGTGGTCGACTACGTGGGAGTCCGGTGACATAGCCATTACGCTAACTGCTAGTCCCATCCAGTCCTTTTTTGATTTCTATTTGTATGGAATATCCTTTTCCAGTCCTTCACTTTTAGTCTATGTATATCTTTATCCATAAGGTGCATTTCTTCTTTCTTTTTTTTTTGAGAGGTTTTTGCTATGGGTGCATGCACTCGCCAGATAGACAGACAGAGACAGAAACAGAAAGCGAGAAATCACCCCCCAGGGAAGATGGCCACGCTGCAATCCTTTCTCCTCCATTCTCCTCTCGGGATCCTGGGCACACACGCACATGCGCCCGGCGTGAGTTTAAGCCACCAGGTCCAGGACTCGAACTGCAGTCTACTACGTGGGAGTCCAGTGACATAGCCATTACACTAACTGCTGGTCCTGCATTTCTTATTTCTTGTAGGCAGCAGATAGAGGTTTTTTTGTTTGTTTGTTTGTTTGTTTGTTTTTTCATTCAGTCTCTTGATTAGATAATTTAATCCATTAACATTCAATGTTGTTATCGATATTTCTGGACATGTTCCTATCATTAAATGAGCTATTTTCTTGGTTGTTGTTTGTTCTCTTATATCTGTCCGTCTGACTTCTTAGTATACCACTCCCTTCATAACCTTTTGAGGAGCTTGTCTAGAGTTGGTAAATTCCTTCAGATTTTGTTTATCCAAGAATGTTTTTTTATCTTTCTCCCCCATATGGAGGATAATCTTGTTGGGTATAGTATTCTTGGTTGAAATTGTTTTTCATTTAACACTTTGACTATATTTCCCCATTCTTTCCTTACCTGCATTGCTTCTGATGAAAGATCCAATGTTAGCCTGATGGGATAACCTTTGTAAGTAACTTGACATTTCCCTCTTGCCAATTTTAGTTTTTTGTCTTTGTCTGTGCTTTTGGCCAATCTAGCTATGATGTGCCTTAGAGAGGATCTTCTTGGGTTGATTCTATTTGGGGTACTATGTATTTCTTGGGTCTGGATATTTGAATGCCTCTCTAGGTTTGGAAAGTTTTCTTTCACAATTTCATGGAATGAATTATCAATGCCCTTATTATTTTCTTCCTTTTCTGGGATACCAATTATCCGGATGTTTGGGTGCTTTATGGTATCTAGTATTTCTCGTACATTATCCTCATTTTTCTTGGTTGTTTTCTCAGTCTTTTTGATAATTTTTTTCTAGGTCAGAGGTTTTTGTCTTCTACATTAGAGTTTTTATCTTCTGCATGATCTAACCTACGTTTAATACTTCTGAGGGGTGTTTTAATTTCTGTATTACATTCTTCATCTCTAACAACTCTATTTGATTCTGTTTTATGGTGTCTATTTCTTCTTTCAAATCATGAAAGGACTTCCTCATATCCTGGAGCTCAATGTCTCTTTTCTCTTGCATCTCATTAATTTAGTCACTACAAATATTTTGAATTGTTCATCTGACATTTCTATGAGTTCCATTGTGTTGTCTGTGGATAATGAGGAATTGATGTTTTCCCTTGGGAGAGAGACATTTTGTTGGATGCTCATATTTCTTGTGTCTCTGGGATGGTTCCTAATCATCTGATAATCTATATGTTCCTTCATAAATTACTAAAGGTATATACAAGCATTCAAAGGTGTTCAGGAGTAGGAAATTGGCAAGCTCTCTTCTGCTCTGCCTCTCTGTTGTTCACCAGCAACCTACACTGTTGTCACTGGTCTTGGGTGGCCCCAAATCCTCCCTGTTTTAGAAAACAGGTGTGCCTGAAACTGAGCTGCTGAGCTTTAACTCAGTAACAAGGAAAAGAACACACAGCGTGCAATGTACCCTGCATGCTATACAAAACACCAAAGTCCTGAGAGTTCAAAAGCGCATGGGGGGGGGGGGGGAGGGGGAACAAGCAGTTAGCATAATGGCTATGTCGCTGGACTCCCACGTGGTCGACCGCGGTTCGCGTCTCAGACCCGGTGGCTTACAACTCACTTCGGGCGCGTGTGCGTGCGTGCCCAGGATCCCGAGAGGAGAATGGAGGAGAAGGGATTGCGGCGTGACCATCCCCCCTGGGGGGTGATTTCTCGCTTTCTGTCTCTATGTCTCTCTCTGTCTGTCTGGCGAGCGCACGCGCCCTATAGCGGAAAAAAAAAAAAAAACCTCTCCAAAAAAAAAAAAAAAAAAAAAAAAAAAAAAAAGCGCATGGGGGGGACCAGCAGTTAGCGTAATGGCTATGTCACTGGACTCCCATGTAGTCGACCACGGTTTGAGTCCCGGACCTGGTGGCTTAAATTCACGTCTGGCACGTGTGCATGCGTGCCCCAGATCCCAAGAGGAGAATGGAGGAGAAGGGATTGCGGCGTGGCCATCCCCCTTGTGGGGTGATTTCTTGCTTTATGTCTCTCTTGTTTCTCTCTTTCTGGCAAGCACACGCGCCCTATAGCAAAAACCTCTTAAAAAAAAAAGCGTGTGGGATAGGGATTGAGCCACGGGTCCCAGCTGTAGCTCTCCAACTGCAGCAGCCTGCCGTCCAGCAAGGCTCTTTGCTGGAACAGGTGTCTGGATGGGCGGGGAGGGGTGCAAGTTCATCTCAAAAACCTAAGAAATAAACCTGAGAGTCCGAAGGTGAGTGGGGGAGGGGGTGAACCACAGGTCTCTGCAGTTAGCCCTCCAGCAGCAGGTCACCTGCCATCTGGCAAGGCCCTTCACTGGGATGGTGTTGGGAAAATTCTCTATTTCTGAGAATTTTCTTATTTCCATGATACCTGGATGCACTATGGCTTTTTTGTTCCAAGTGGTTCCCTTGCATATATTTCATCTCTCTTTTATTTGAGCTAATTTTAGAGTGTTTATGTTCTTTCTAGCATTGAATGGAATCTAAGACAACATTATTAGAACCCCAATGTATTCATAAATGTTCTGTATATATTTTAGAAAGAAAGATAGCTTTAGCTAAAGGGAATGGAATGGGCAAGAGTTAGGAATCAAGTCAAGAAGTGTTTTTGGTTATAGAACTACCATTAACTTGCTCTGTGATCTTGTGCAAAACACTTAGTTTTTTGAACCTCAGCTTCCTGATCAATAAAATGGAAATAATATTGCTTGCCATATCTACTTCAAATATGAAGAATATATAAAAGTAATACATATTAAAATATTTTTAAATATTATAAAGAATATAAATGGAAATGTTCATTATCACATTTGGCCAAAATAGAAAGATATTCATCTTATGATCTTTGCATTGGTAACATTTCTTTTTTTGTTTTTAAAGAGAGTTTTTGCTATAGAGTGTGTGCACTTGCCAGAGAGACAGAGAGAAGAAAGCAAGAAACCCCCCCCCTCCAGGAGGGATGGCCATGCCTTAATCCCTTCTCTTTTATTCTCCTCTCTGGATCTTGTGCATGTGCACACATGTGCCCGGCATCAGTTTTAAGCCATCAGATCTGGGACGCAAACTACAGTTGACTACATGGGAGTTCATTATATAACCATTACACCCTTTGCTGGTCTCTACATTAGTAACATTTCTAAGAGCTGGTCTGGCACTTCAGTTCCAGTAGAAATTCTCAGAAGTGCTCTAACTCATATAACACAAAGAAGCCATGTGCAGTTACAGAACTTTTTTTCTTCTTTATTTTTTTAAGCTTTTGTATTGGGCATGTGTACTCACAGAGAGAGAGGGAATCACCCCCAGAGGGAATGACCACACCACAGTCCCTTCTCTATTCTCCTCTCAGGACTTTGGGCACTTATGTACCTGCGCCCAGTGTGATTTTCAAGCTGCTGAGTCTAGGATTCGAACCACACAATCCGCCATGTGTGATCCAGTCACCTTAGTCTCCACACCACCTGCTGGTCCAAGTTGCATAATTTCTTGTGACTTTATGTCTCTCTAACTAGATTTTAACTGACGGCAGGAACTTTATGATATTTGCTTTTTCCTTAGGGGCAAGCACCATGGTGACACTTATAAATATGTATTAAGGGGATATCTGACTAAAAGGGAAGATGGAGGGTTGTCATTCTAGGTATCTCAACTCAAGATGAGTTTAAGTTTTCTGTGACTGATCTTATTCTAAAGAAAGAGTAGGATAATAGGAAAAAGTAGTTTGTGAGTATGTATATATACTGTGTGTAGTGCATATATGTTTCATAGACATTTTTTCACTATAGCAATACAAATAAATTTGTGTTACTAATTCTTCCAGTTGAGTGAGAGGCTATCTTAAAGTCTGTGTTCAGGGTCAGCAAGTGGCTTGGTTAAGGTGCTGGATTACCACATGGATGAACACAGTTTGGATCCCAGACCCAGTGGCTTGAAAATCATGCTGGGTGCATGTGCATGAATGCCCAAAATCTCAAGAGGAGAATGAAGGAAAAGGGATTGTGGCATGACCATCTTCCCCAAGGGGGTGATTTGTCAATTTCCCTCTCTCTTGTCTATCTTTGATGAGTGCACATGCCCTATGACAAAACCTAAAAAAAAAAAAAGCCTCAATGTTTATGCATTTATGAGTGTAACTGTATTTAGGATGCCTTGCACAATAATACTAAGTTGAAAAACTTTTTAGAGTCTTTTTGGACAGTAGGTGTTCACACTGTGAACAATATTTGGAAAGTTATGAATTTTCTGTTGTATTAGTCAAACAGAAATCTAATTATAATAATGCCCTAAAATTTTCACCTTTCTCTTAGTGAAGATGAGTAAACTGTGCAGATATGAGCTTTCTGTCACTGCCAATGTTAGCAAAAAATCATTTATCAGAGGTAGTTAATATTCTGAGAGGTAAAAGGTGCTTCCTTCCAATGGTTCTTATCAACATGAATTCTGGAATTAGATTGTGGCTCATTGAGATTTACTGTGTGCTGCTATAAAACCTGTTGGATATAATATCAAATCTCAAAGAGTCTTTATTCTAGGACAGGAGTCAGCAAATCATGGACATGTATCAAATCTGTCTGGCACCCAGTTTTGCAAATTAAGTTTTATTTGACTAAAGCCACACTCATCATTTACTTACTATATATGGCTGCTTTTATACTTCAATGGCAAAGTTGATTAGATATGACAGAGATGATATGGCCCAAAAAGGCTAAAATATTTACTCTCCAGTCCTTTACAGAAAAGTTTGCTGATCTCCATTAGAAGTAGACTGTAGAGTTGAGAATATGTTTCCCAAAGGGTACATCCCTCTAGTGTACAAGATGTACTAGAACTTCCACACATATGAGTGTACTTCAAAACATTTGTGAAAAAATTGAATTATAATACAGGCTTATTTTAGTGCAAAAAATTTATTGAAATCCATGCATGGAGGTTTTGATGATATATATTTTCCATAAACTTTTTGAAGACTCTTTGAATTTATTTTTATCACATTTATTTTTAGCTTTTGTTCACTTTTAACTAAGCCTTCATTTCCTCATCTCTATAGTGAGAAAATTAATATCCACATAATTGGGTTGTGAGGATTAATAGCGATTATACATGTGAAATATTTCACACAGATTGAACCTAAACTCTGAACCACTATATTGTGCTACAGTGGAACAGTGTGTGTGTGTGTGTGTGTGTGTGTGTGTGTGTGTGGAGAGAGAGAGAGAGAGAGAGCGAGCGAGCGAGCAGGGTAAGGTTGATCAGTGGTAAGGAGATAAAGGAAGGTTAATTGTAGGGGATGTGACTGGAGTTGCATTTTTGAAGAGAGGGTGAGGGGTCCAGTGGTGATGGAGATACTAATATTAACTCCCTCAGTTATGGGGAAGCTGGACAAAACAATCTCTAATCTTTCTATCATGGGAATTCTTTCCCCCAACCCTTAACCTCGAATCCTGACCATGTTAGAAAGGCCCACGGGATTTTGCGTGCTAGTTATTCGCTTGAGCCAGAAAAGTAAGTGCCGCTCTAATTCCAATCTGTGCTTTCTATCACTAAGATAAACTAGTAATGATTTGCCAATAAGATGCAATTACAGTGCCTGCTGAGGTCAATATTCAATCAGTGGTTCCATTCTGTGTGTGGCTTTGATCAGTTGGTCAAAAATTTCCTTTCTTTAGATGCTTTGTAAACCTTGATTGATTGAGAGTCTTAAGGGTTTAAGATTGGGATGTGATTTCATTTTTAATCCAATATTTGAGCAACACTTCAAACTCTGGCCGGAAGTTAGAGTCTCCATTTGGAAACTCCTGTCTACTCTGTTAAGAGTTAGCACCTCATATTCTTCCTTCCCTCTCCTCCTGTTCTCCAAATAAAAGGCTCAAAACAATAGTAAGAATACAGTTCAGAACATTGTGTGGAGAGAACGGGAAGTCACATTGGCCACTTTATAGCAAAAACTTAACACATTTTTTAAATTATTCATCACTTTTCTGTTCTTTCCTAATCTCTCCCCACTTGGTTGGTTGTCCTTTCCTTCTTTCTCCTTCTTCCATACAGTCTTTGGCATTCCTCTGTGCATTGAAATAACTCAGCTTTGCCCTCACTTTTGAAAATCTCAGTCAAAATAATGAAACCCTTATAGATACTTAAATAAGGCCTTTGATTGTTCCTCAAACATACTCCTTGGGAATACCAGCCCAGATTACCACCTTAGACCTTCTCCTGATTTTTAGGAATAGTATAAAACCTGGCTGGGAATAAGTCTAATCAAAATTTTGAAACTACATCCCAAGGGCCAAAATGTTGGTACCTCATTGTATCCTGGTGAGTCATAATCAAAGCAGAATACCTGAGGGTTTATGAACTGTGTTCTCTCTTTCTCTCTCCCCCTTCATTTGAATTTATCTGCCAGTATAATTTAAGCTTAGTTAGAATGTAGAATTTTCATCTTATTTTTGATATGGGTTCACATTTATTTAAAATTTATAATCAGAGGCTTCAAGTAGCTGATGGCAGCTCAGGTTTTATTATTTTAATGCATACAATTTAAATCTTTAAGCCTTCTGAATTTTATTTTTGTAATGCAATAACCTTATGTTTAAAATATAGAAAATAAATGTATAAAATTTAAAATAAATATAGTTTTTGACCCAAAGATCCCTTTTATAGGAATCTATCCTAATGAAATAATATCCCTGACTTTTATAAACAAGGATATTCTTCACATTATTTGTCAAAGTAAAGCTAAACAAAACAAAACACATGGGTTTCTATTAATAAGGCAAAGATCAAATGAAATCTGGTATAATCCTATTATGGAATATTAAATGTTTCCTAAAAATGGAAGTTAAGTTAAATCTCTAGTTATTGATCTAGGACAATCAATAATGTGTTGTCATGTGAAAGAGGCACCAAATGATACTAGCAACTCCAATCTCCTTGTATCAGTGTTTATTATATATTTTCTTTAATGGAGAAAGATGTGACCAGAAAAATACCAGACTGAAACTGGTATATTATTTTTCTGAAAGTAGGGGTATGATTAACATTTTCTTGACATGAATTAATATTATTTCACTGATTTTGATGGTTGTGGTAGATATGTGTCAATTTTGAAATTGATAAAAGAGTACATCCGAGAAAAAGATTCTTTAAAGATATAAAAAGTAAATGAGTAAAAATACTCTTTTCCTGCTATGAAAACAGTAACAAATTTTCAGGAGCTGCATGTGTATACAGAAAACAGTCTTGTGTGGTATCTGCCTATCATTGACCTGGATGAGTGGGGACAGATCAGGGAAGGAGCAGGTCTTGTTTAGAACTGATGACAGAAGATCCTAGAGTTATTAGCATTGGAGTATGGTGATTTTACCATTTTCCTCCCCTGAAATAGAGCCTGCTGACTTACCTGTCATTTAACCCACTGAGGTTTAAGATGGCTCCAACTAATTTCACAGCAAATTATTATTGTTATTGTTACTGTTATTATTTTGCCAGAGGGCATGTGCAAATTCATGAGAAAAAAGGAAGTTAGAGAAAAGAGAATGCTCTCTCCAACAGTGCCTGGTCACAGCAAAATCCTTTTGTCCTCCATTTCCCCATTGTATTAGGATCCTGTGCACATACACACATGCCCAGTGTGCTTTCTAAGATGTAGGAGCCAAGATTTGAACTGCAGTTGGCCATGTAGGAGTTGATGACCTCTGTACAGAGCTTAATGGTTGTTCTAAGGGTTTTGTTTGTTTGTTTGTTTGCTTTCACCATGCAGCAAACTTTTTTAATGGCAAGAGATTGTGTATGCTAGCTGGAGAGGCCAAGAGAACTCAAGAGAGACAGAAAGAGAGGGATAGGGAGAAATCACTTTCCGATGGGTCATGTTCAAGTGACAATCTCTTTTATTTTTCCATCCTGTTGGAATTGGGGACATGCATGCACACATGCCCAGTGTGTTTTTCAAAACTACAGGACCAGGATTTGAACCATGGTCACTCATATGGATCTGTCTCTCTTAATCACTTGGCTATGAGGTCAACTCTGGCAAAGCTCGTGCTTTTTTCTGCTGCTTTCTGAATTTGAGTCATTGCAAAACTTTCTGGATATTAAAAAAAAAAAAAAAAATTGACTTGTAGGATCTGATACCCAGGCACTTGAGTTGAACCTCCTGTAACCACCTGTGGGACCTGAATAAATAACCTCTAGTCTTAGGTTCCTCTGCAATAAAAGGGGATAGGAGTGCCTCTTCAGCAGATCTCACTTGAGGTAGTACAAGGCTTATGTCATGGATAAAGGTTGTAAAAATAGAGTTTTTATGAATTCAAAATACTGTATCTCATTTCTCTGTAATTTCCTTTCTTCGGGCGTGTGTGCTCACCAGAGAGAGAAAGAGAGAAGGAGAAATGGGACCAACAGTTGGTGTGATGGCTATGTCGCTGGACTCCCGTATAGTCGACAGAAGTTCAAGTCTGGATCTGGTGGCTTAAACTTGCACTGAGTGTGTGTGCGTGCAAGCCCAAGATCTGGAGAGGAGGATGGAGGAGAAGAGATTGCGGTGTGGTCATTCCCTCTGAGGAGTAATTTCTCACTTTCTGTCTTTATGTCTTTCTAGTAAACTCACATGCCCTATACCAAAAACTCTCAAAATATGAGAGAGAGAGAGAGAGAGATGCAGACACAGTGAGAGAGAAGGTGAGAAATCACCCCCCCAGGAAGGATGGCCATGTCCCAATCCCTTCTCTGTTCTCTTCCTGGGATCTTAGTCAAGCATACACAAGCACCTAGTGTGGTTCCAGGACTTGAACTGTGGTTGACTACATGGGAGTCCAGCCATGTAACCACTGTGCCATCTTCTGCAACCTAAACTATTCTAACACAGAGTTAAGAGTGATCATTTTGACTGAATAAGCAAATTTCTGAAATAGATCTAAGGGACGACTAGCAAAACCAGTTTCTGTATGTCATAACCCAGAGAGACTTCTTTATCTAGGACTTCTCAGATAAACTGACAAGCATTACAACTGTTAGTAAATTTAGTCAATCATGGCACTTTTGCTTTTTAAATTTAATTATTTCTTTCTTTATGAGTAGGAGACTCAAAGAGAGAGAAAGAGACAGAGACAGGGCACCCCCAGAAGGGTCTTGACACTGTTGTACATAGCCGGCCCCAGTTGTTTATACCCAGATCCTGGGCATATGCATGCCCAACCAGAGCCTCCCCATGAGGACCAGCTTCCAGAGCATTACATTTTACCACTGTCCTACTATCCTGCACCACTATACAGTCCCTGATCACGACACTATTTTGAAGACCACTTCAAGAGAACAGGTTTCAAGAAACATATGTTGGACAAGCTGCTCCAGCCAGTGTCGCTAGACTCTTGTGCCGGCAGTGATTCCCTCTCCTCTACCTTCCCCCCAACTCTGAGACCCTTGCATAGCTCTTTTTAGAGGCAGCATTTAAATATCATGTCTTGTTCTCTTTTGGGCACATAAGCTATTAATTATTTGTCATTGTAACGAAATGAGAATTGCCAAGTGTCCTTTGTGTTCATGATATGGTGGGTGGGATTTTTTTGTGTGTGTGTGCTTGTCTTGAGGCCCATTGTTCTAACCCTCTCATGATCACATTGTATTTCTCATGATAAAGCATATTTAAGCATGTTTATTGTCTTCCAGATTTGGGGTTCTGTTATAGATTTTGGCAGTTGCCACCTTGAGGAGGAGAATGACACTGACAATGGTATACCCAAAGAGGCTAAGTCTGACCACATCTGTCCTTTTTGTGTACCTCAGGTAGATTTTCCAGTGCAAATGCTAATCAAGGACAGAGGAGAGACTATTAATTTAATATTAATTTTCTCTCCAAGGAAAAAAGAATCTGGAGGTGGATCACTGGATGTTTACCCAGCACAGAGAATGTAGTCTGCATTCATCTATCTTCCATTCAGTTTCCTTTCAAAAAAGACATGGGTGAGCTCCACTCTTCAACTGCAAGTATCATCAGTGACAGTTTTGCAAGTGGGCTTAACAGCTTGTCAGGAAACTAATCAATGTAGCCTTCCACAAAGGAATCTACTTGATCAATATCACTAAGCAAGCCCAGGCCTAGCAAACAAATCGCATAGGATTTCTATGACCAATAGAAGTTATATAGAAAATAAATTATTGGAGATATTTCTCTTCTTTTCTTCTTAAAGAGAGATTTTTGGTACAGGGTACATGAGCTCATTGGAGAGACAGAGAGAGAGAAAAAGTGAACAATCACCCCCAAGGGGGTATGACCACACCACAATCCCTTCTCCTTTAGTCTTCTCTCAGGATTTTGGGCACACACGCATTACAAACCCTGCATGAGTTTCAAGTTTCCAGGTCCGGGACTCAAACTGCAGTCGATCATGTGAGAGTCCAGTGCCTTAATTACTATTCCTCCTGATGGCCCCGTTGAGGGTATTTCAATGAACATATTATAAATACTTCCTGATGATAGTTCTTTCTCTGGGAGTTATGGTGCCAAAAGTGGTAAGAGAGATAGTATAAGCTGTCCAACAGACCCACTTCGACATGTTCTCAGTACAGGACACAGTACAGAACACACATGCACAATTAGCTTAGAAGATAAAACTCTGATTTTTGAAGGGAAAGTGGTTTAAATATTTGTCATTCTAATTTTTCCCCATCAAATAGATTATATATTTTTAATGGGTGGAATTATTTTGATATCTTAGCATCATAGACATGGGCTTATAATTGTTATATAAGTAAATGCTTGCAGAATTAATAATCACTCTCAACACTTTTCTAGTACTGTGCTAATACCAAGAGGTCATCTGGTCATCCTGCTCACTACCTGTTCTCCATCTCCTTCAAGGGAACCCCAATACTGAACGTTGTGAACTTCCCTAACAATAGTCTGAAAGTAGAGCATTAGGAGATGCTGAAATCCTTGGAAATAAAACATAGGGCATAGCTGTACCTTAATAATCCATTAAGAAATTTCCTGTGTTTCTCTTTTTTTGTGTTTTATGTTTCTACCAGTTATCCTGTCTCAAAATAAATTATACCACGATTTAGTGATCTAAAATGATAACTGTTTTATTTATTTATGATTTTTTGGGTTGGCAGTTTGGGCTGGAATTGGCAGGAGGTTTTTCTGCTGGTCTTGGTTACAGTCACTCATGTGTTCAGTGGTTTGGTGACCCAACCAAGCTGAAGTCCAAGATGACTTCACCCCATGTCAGGTGAGTCTCTCCATGTTTTCTCCTATCTGGACTTCTTCACATCATGACACTGTATTCCAAGAGGATAAATGTGAAAGCTGCTACTACTTTCAAGGCTGACCCTTGATAGTTACATAATACCAATTCATCTACTTTCTCTTGGCCAAAGTAAGACACAAGGGAACCCTATATTCAAGGGGAGGGTAGACTCTACCTCTTAGTGGGAAACATCAAAGTCATATTGCAAAAAGGCATTATGAAGGGAGAGAAGAGATAATTTTGGCCATCTTTACAGAGAATATCTATCATAATTTCCCTCTGCTTTATCCCCAACACACATCAGCTCAGTTCATTCAGAATCTAGTTTTCTCTGTTACAAAAGGGACTGTAGTGGAGAAGGGAAGAAAGAGTGGACAACAGAGGAAAGAGTAGGTCTTTACTAGGTTTTTTGTGTTTACAGGACTAAGCCTTTAGGATATGGGAGAAACAAAGCACAAACAAGATGTTGGGAAGCAACTTTTTTTAGTTAGTTTCTCCATAGACTAGATAACATTTCCTTGTACAGAGTGGAAGTCAGGCAAGGAGGACACTGAGATAAGGATCAAGATAACTAAGACAGGGCCCTGAAACAACCTGACGGAGATGGTCATGCCCTAATGTCATAAAAGAAGCAAAATAAATCCTGAAATATCAAACATGTCTCAGAAGTAGCCTGAGAATCACCCAACCTGAAGGACCCATAGGTTAAAGGAAAAATGAAGACTTATGTGAAACAATAGTCAATGAACAGAGGGAAGTGATGTCGCAGAAGATATCGACATGGTCAGAAAGTGTGGAAACAAGATGGTTCCTTTTCATGCTGTTAACATCTCGAAACTATTTCCATCCAGCTCCTAGAACCTTCCCCTCCAGCTCCTAGAACCTTCCCCTCATGAGGAGTAATCTTTTACCCAGGAGAAGGAAAAGCTAAATTGGCTGAGATTACATTAGCACTATCTCAGTGAGACAGGAACTTGAGTTGTGTACATCTTAGATGATTCCATGACTAGATCTCTTGAAGTTGTGTTGTTGAAGAGATTTTGTTAAATTCCGGAATTCTGAATAAACAGAGAAAAGGGAGAGCTTCTAAGGAGAACTCTTAGTCTTATAAGAAATGAGGATTTATAGTGTGTTTATTCTTTCTTCTTTTTTTTGGAGAGGTTTTTTACTATAGGGTGTGTGTACTCACCAGAAAGACAGAGAGACAGAAAATGAGAAATCACCCCCCAGGGGGGATGGCCATGTCGCAGTCCCTTCTCCTCCATTCTCCTCTTGGGATCTTGGGCACGCATCCACATGTGCCCAGCGTAAGTTTAAGCCACCAGGTCCGGGACTTGAACCGTGGTCGACTACATGGGAGTCCAGCGTCATAGCCATTATGCCAACTGCTGGTCCCAATTCTTTCTATTCAGTTGAAGAAAGATGAAACTCTTCCAGAACCCAAACATGAATTTTGTGCCCCTGCCCCAGCTCCCACCAATGACCACATGATGATGAAGCAGATAATGTTTATTTTGTGGCATCTAGCCCAGCAGTTCAATTCAACATGTTTTCTCCATGCTTGCATTCTTAAATTGAACAAACATTTTTTTTTAGTACCTAATAAGGGCTAGGTACCATGGGAGATTACAATGATGAGGGAAAAAAAAAAAAAAAGACTTGGTGTTTGACTTTTTGGAGCTTGGAAGTTCCAAATTCTTTTATAGGTTCTATTCTAGGAGACAGCTCCTAATGGTCTGTACAACTCCTAGATATGATGATAGAGTCAGCATAAGGGATGCATTAGAACCTCTCTGGCACTGACCTTCCTAGGACAAATCAGATCAAACTGGCTCACCTCTGGCAAATACTTCTTATCTAAAGCCAAAAAAAGAGAACATAATCAATTAGCACTACTAGCCATGGTTAAACACTGTGCTATATGATTTACCTGTATTACATCTCTTAATCTTCTTGATATATCTGATTGCCCATTGTCTCCCAGTTCTGTGCCCCATCTACAAAGGTCCTCTTGGAAATTATCCAATGTAATGATCATTTCTTATCTTCCTCTCATCTTAAAATAAATAACCATGATTTTGCTAGCTCTGTTAGCATTGCTTCAAAACTGTATTATCTCCTAAGTGTGATAAGAACTGATCTGATAAACTAATACAATGTGACAATGAATAATTATGGTTTAATACTGAAAACAATTATACTTTCATGCTTCATAGGAAATTAAGGTGTGCATACTATTAATAATAATTCAAGAACAGAAGCATTAATAAGACATAGTTTTGGGAATTTAATATCAATTCATCAGTACTTTTTTTTTTTTTTGAAGAGGTTTTTGCTATAGGGCGCAGGCGCTCACTGGAAAGACAGAGAGAGACAGAGAGACAGAAAACAAGAAATCACCCCCCGGGCGGATGTCCATGCCGTAATCCCTTCTCCTCCATTCTCCTCTTGGGATCTTAGGCACACATGCACACATGCCTGGCATGAGTTTAAGCCACTGGGTCTGGGACTTGAACCACAGTCGACTACATGAGAATCCAGCGACTTAGTCATTACGCTAACTGCTGGTCCCAATTCATCAGTATTTTTAATAATTTTTTTTTTTTTTTTTTTTAGGTTTTTGCCATAGGGAGCTTATATGTGCCAGAGAGACAGAGAAAGAGGGAAAGTGAGAAATCACCTTCCAGGGTGGATAGCCATACTGCAGTCCCTTCTCTTCCACCCTTCTCTTGGGATTTTTGGCATGCATACATGTTCCCGGTGTGATTTTCAAGCTGCCAGGTCCTGGACTTAAACTGCACTGTGCCATGTGGGAGTCTAGCACCTTACCATCATGCCACCTGCTGGCCCCCATCAGTATATTTTTTATGGTTGATTGTTTACTTCCACTCTGAGCATGATGAAAAATTGCTTACAAGTTTCCTACTTTTTTTTTTTTAACTTTCAGAGAAATTCAGTAGTCAGCTGAAAAGAAAGTGTGCACTGACATTTGTGAATGAGCACACAGCTCTATTTCATTGATCATTTCTCCTCTAAGTGTCCTCTGAGAGATATACATATATACTTCTTGGGGCAAAAATCTTTTTTCTGACAATGAGCAATCTGTAGTTATATCCTGGATAAGCCCAGCCAGACTCAAAGATTGGTTAGATGTCAGATAAGAGCTTGGAGGGCTACTTGGAATTTCTCAGGGTTGTAAAATATCCCTTAGATCTCAACCAAAACAAAACAAACAGTAAGAAAAAAAATCTATTAATCTGTTTGCTTGTCATCAGAAAAGCAACCTCTGAAAGTTTACAATATTTTGATTTTTCAAATGGTAAATCAAGAAGAGAAGTCCTTGAGAATGCTGGTTTAAAGATTTGTGTACCATTAACCTGGGGATAGGTATCTGGGAGAGGGGATGCTTTCTACTGCTGAAATTCTTTTGACTTTTATTTCTATTGGCAATGAATAGCTAAGTGCAGACAAGGGCTAATTCTGAGGTTGGCAATGAGAAAGCAATGCTCTTAGGAGGTTTAATTTTTCCCCAAAACATTCTTAAATGCTTTAAAAAGTCTCAGCAACATTTGAATATTTTTAGGACATTAAGTGCCTTGAAAATAGATAGACTAAACTCTCCTACCTGCATATCACATGAAGAAATCCCATTCTAAAAGCAATCAAGTCAGAGTCTGTTGATTGGATGAATGGCCAGAATCAAAATTACTGCTGAATCCCAAGCTACAGCAGGCCCTGCAGTGACATGTGCATGGCTTTTAATACCAGCTCTACTGCTCTCTGACTACTTGACCTAGAATAGATCCTTTACTTTTTTGAATCCAGTTTTCTTATCTTTTTTTTTTTTTTGGAGAGTTTTTTTGCAATAGGGCGCGTGCGCTCACCAGACAGACAAAGAAATGGAGACAGAAAGTGAGAAATCACCCCCCAGGGGGGATGGTCACGCTGCAATCCCTTCTCCTCCATTCTCCTCTCGGGATCTTGGGCACGCACGCACACGCGCCCGGTGTGAGTTTTAAGCCACCAGGTCCGGGACTCGAACCACGGTCGACTACGTGGGAGTCCAGCGACATAGCCATTGCGCTAACTGCTGGTTCCCCAGTTTTTTTATCTTGAAAATAAGAACAATAATAGTGCTTACCTTACAGGATTGTTGTGGGAATAAAAATTACTTCTACAGATTGAATGAGATTAGCAAAATGATGATATAGGATGTTTCTACCATTATCTCCCCATAGAAAGATTTATTTTGAAAGAGCACATTTGTGCAGAGCCAGAAGCTATGTGAAGTTTAGCATTCACTCAGTACTGTTGGAGAAAAATAAAATCCAAGAATACCTATTGAATAATGTAAGAAAAACAGTTTATGCATCACCTCTTCTTTAAGATGGTGAAACGCAATGACAAGAGAAACCCCTTTGGCCCCTAATTTCTCCCATGGAGGAAAGTCAGAGAGTTGTGAGTGAACATCTGGCTACCCCAGCTATGCAAGACATTGCTCTAAAGGTCCACTTCTTTCTTGTACTAGCCACAATACAGAGGTGATTGGCGTGGCTTAGTGGTTGGGAGAAGCTAGACATAAGGAAAAGAGGCAGGGATGTATGAACCTGAAATCAGGCCTCAGAACTCAGTAAAGGTCTATGGATCCTAGTAATCACATCATAGACTCCATTAGGAATCTTGCCCATGAGCATCTTGGGATTACTTGTCTGTTGACTTCTATGACTAGCCTACAAGTACTCCCAGTGCTCTTTGTGAATCACATACACCCACACATACCTCCCCTGTGACCAGCTTTCTTAATGTACCCCTGCAGATGGCAAGTGTGGGCTTTTCCAAACAACTTGTGAACACACTAAGATAGCTTGATATTGTTGAATTTGGAAAAGGTATACAAACTTGAGCATTGTCCTAGAGAAAAGAAATGGGAGGCTTGTAATACCTGGTCTGGCTTGTAATACCTGGTCTGGATCAAGAGAAAGCATATAATCTTAAAAATTCTTCCCCAGGAGAGAAAGGGGGGTGTAAAGCAGGTGCATCCATAGAAAGATTCCGAGAGGGTCTAAGAATTTGTATCTAGACAGGCTGATGAAGATGTTTTTCTGACAAGCCAAAGTTAGTAAAGACTGGAGAAGGTGACTACTTCTTCAAATGAGGAGACAGCAACACAAAACTCCAAGGAACATTTTTTTTAAAAATCAAAGAAACATAACAACATTAAAGGACCATGATAACTAGTAACCAGTTCCAAAGAAATGGAGATTATAAATTGCCTGACAAAAAATTTCAAAATAATTGTTTTAAGGAAACTCAATGAGCTACAAGAGAGCACAGATGGATGACTTGATAAAATGGGGAAAACAATTTGTGAACAAAATAATAAGTTCAACAAAAAGAATTTATAAGAAAAAATTTCTAGAACTATTTAATGAAATGAAAGATGCAGGAGAAACATCAGCAGGAATAGTCAATCAGCAGAAAGATTCTGTGAACACAAAAACAGGTCGTTTGAATTTATTTAGTCAAAATAGAAAAAAGAAAAAGAATGAAAAGGAAAAAGGGAAAGTCTATGGGATTTACAGAACATCATCAAGATACTATATGCATTATGTGAATAATAGAAAAGAGAAAGAGTATTAGGCAGAACACTTATTTTTTAAAAAAAATAAATGAAAACTTATTAATTTGGCAGTGAGGTATAGACATCCAGGTACATGAAGCTTAAAAACCTCTAAACAGAGTCAATGTAAAGATGACTTTACTGAGACATTATAATCAAACTATCAAAAGACAAAGAACTGGGAAAGCAGCAGAATAAAAGAAGCTTGTCAAATACAAGGGAACTTTAACAAGGCTACTAGCAGATTTGCCATTAGAAAACCTGCAGGGAAGAAGAGAGTGTGATCATATATTCAAAGTGCTAAAAGAAAAAAAAAAAAGCGTGCCAACCAAGAATACTTTATCCAGGGGCCGGCAGGTGGCATGGTGGTTAAGGGCGTTAGACTCCCACATGGCCAACCATGGTTTGAGTCCTGGACCTGGTGACTTGCTTTCTCACTTTCTCTCTCTCTCTCTCACTCTGTCCCTCTCTGTTCAAATGTAAAAATAAATAAATAGTTAAAAAAAAGAATACTCTATCCAGCTGTCTCTCGGAAGGGGAAAGATGAAAGAATTTACCACCATTAGATCTGTCTTGTAAGAAATATTAAAGGTAGTTTATCAAGATGAACTGAAAGGATGCTAATTACTAATATGAAACCATAAATATTGAGTTTACCCAACATGACCGAGAGAAGCAGAGAGAGGAATGTGGACACATGCAGAGAGAGCGACCTCAGAGAAGATATCTTCTCTTTACAACCACTTGTTCTCATGAGAACTAAGCCCTTTTCACAAGAGCTAAAACTCACTTGGTCTCATAAAAAATGAATCCACTCATGAGGATGTTGCCTTCATAAACCATTCATTTCCTTCTAATCCTCAACTCTTAAAGTTTTCATTATGTCCAAACACCCAATACACTGAGGACCAAATTTTCAAACATGAACTTTTAGGAGATAAACCATTATCCAAACTGTAGTGTAGACCTACACAGAACATTGCATCCAACAACAGCAGTATATACATTCTTCTCAAGTACATTTGGAATAGTCTCCAGACTAGATTATATGATAGTTCATAAAACAAGTCTTAACAAACTTAATAAGATTGAAATAATATTAAGCATCTTTTTTCACTATAATACTTCAAATCTAGAAATCAATAACAGAAGGAAAACAAGAAAGTTCATACTTATGTGGAAATTAAACAGCACACTCCTATACAACCAGTGGGTTAAAGAAGGAAACAAACAAAAAATCCCAAGACAAATAAATAGTGAAACACAAATTACCAGAATGTATGAGAGGCAGCAAAAGCAGTTCAAAGAGGGAAGTTCATAGTATTAAATGCCTACATTAAGAAAAAATAGAACTGGCCCCATATCACAGTCGTTAAGAACTGTGCTTTGGGAGTCAGATCCAGCATGTCCAACTAGGGTTCAAATCCTGGTCCTGGAAGCCTGAAAAACATGCCAGGCACATGTACATATGTGCCCCAAATCATGAACGGATGATGGAATAGAGGAAAAATGGTTCTGGTGTGATCATACTTGTCTGAGGGATTCTCTCTCTCTCTCAACTGCATATGTCCGCTGATAAAAACAAATAGATAAAGACAAAGAGGAAAAAAAGAAAGATCTTTAACAATGTAACTTAATCTCTTAAAGAACTGGGACCGGGACCAGCAGTTAGCGTAATGGCTGTGTCACTGGACTCCCACGTAGTCGACCGCAGTTCGCGTCCCGGACTCGGTGGCTTAAAAACTCATGCCGGGCGCGTGTGCGTGTATGCCCAAGATCCCAAGAGGAGAATGGAGGAGAAGGGATTGCGTCGTGGCCATCCTCCCTGGGGGGTGATTTCTCACTGTCTGTCTCTCTGTTTCTTCCTGGCGAGCGCACGCGCTGCCCTATAGCAAAAACCTCTCAAAATAAATAAATAAATAAATAAAAAAAAAAAGAAAAGAAAAGAAGAAAAAGAACTGGGACCAGCAGATGTCATAATGATTGCGTCACTGGACTCCCACAATGCCAACCATGGTTTGAGTCCCAAACCCAGAATCTTGAAACTCACACTGGGATCATGTGTGTGTGTGCCCAGAATCCTGAGAGAATGGAGGGGAGGGGATTACAGCATGGCCATGGCCCCATTTCTGCTGGGGCAGGGGGTGGAGAGTGATTTCTCTCTTTCTGTCTCTCTAGCAAGCACATATGCCCTATAGCAAAAAAAAAAAAAAAAAAAAAAAAAAAAAAAAAAAAAAAAAAAAACTCTCTTTAAAAAAAAAAAAAGAACTAGGAAAAAAACCCCAAACACAAATTAAGCTCAATGTTAATAGAAGGAAAGAAAGAGAAGAAAACAGGAACCAAGAGCCCTCATAAATCATTCTGATTTAAGCAAATTTGTTCAACCTAGTTTTGATGTCTACATGGGGGAGTTGATGTAGGACCTATAACCCTAGTTAGTTACTGTTCCTTGTATTTTTTGATGCTTTGATCAGGGTCTTTATAGGGAAGGAGAAGTGGGTAGTCTTATCCAGGCCTCAGACCTCTACCACAAGGCCTATGTATATACCCTTCAGAAAATCTCTCTAATTAGAGGTTAACATTTAATGAACACCTACTATATCCCAAGGACATATGTACTGAGTACATATATTTTATTTCATTTAATTCTCACAAGCATCTGAGATATGGATATTAATACTATAAGTATAAAAATGAGAGAATTGAAATTTAGAAAAATTTAGTAACTTGTCCAAGTAGTAAATGGGAAATCTAGGTTTCCATTCTTTTTTTTTTTTTTTTTTTTTTTTTTTTAGGGAGAGGTTTTATTTTGCTATGGGGCACATGTGCTCGCTAGAAAGACAGAGAGAGACAGAAAGTGAGAAATCACCCCCCCTCCCGGGGTTTTGGCCATGCCACAATCCCTTCTCTTCCATTCTCCTGTTGGGGGTCTTGGGCACGCATGCACACATGAGCCACCAGGTCCGGGACTCAAACCACGGACGACTACATGGGAGTCCAGCGACATAGCCATTATGCCAAGGTCCCAGAGGCTCCTCTGACTCTTTAAGTTTTGTATTACTTCTACTGCTTCCCACAAAATAAAATAGAAAAAACAGCTTTTACTTTAGTTTGAAGTGCTTAGAATTGTTTTTAAAAATACCTGTCCTAGGGACCAGGTTGTTGGGGAAGTTGTTGTTATTGGGCTGTTGGGAAAGTCATAATGCGTTTTTGCACAGAAAGGCATGGGAAAATATCCTGATGACCTAACAGGGTATGATAAGTTGTACAAAAAGCAACCCCCAAATCTCAGCCTCTTGAAGGCACAAATGATAATTTTTTGCTCATACTATTTGTCCAATCAGCAATGGTAGACTGTGAGGGTTGGAGTATGCATTGATTACAAAAGGAAATAATGTATACTGGCTCTTGATGTTTCTACCAAGATATTACATATACACATGTATGCTCATATTCTGTTGGCCAGAGCAAGCTAAGATCCAGATGTAATTATTCTGCTTCTGGAATCATCTTTGTAACTGCTATAATTTATAGTCTTTCAAAAGTATGTAGCTATTCCATGGCACCAAAAGATGTGCTCAGGACATATTTGTTGAATGAATCAGTGAAGGAATAACTAGTACTGTGTGAAGCACACTCAGGAAAAGGCTAATGTGGAATGAATTTTCTGGAATTTCAAAGCTGGAAGATGCCTTAGAGATCACCCAGCACAATCCTCTTCCATTACAGACTGATAAACCATAGCTCAGAGTCAAGGCTGATGCAGTCTGCTATCCTGGCTCCCTTGGTGGGAATAGCATGCTGGGTCTCATTTCCCAGAACCACACCTTCCTTACTTCATTAAGCAACAAGGTCAAAAATGGCATCAGTGGGGATTTCTTCCAGTAGACCAATGGAAACTTCTGTGTATGCGATGGATTTGAGTGTAGGGAGTGAAAGTATTTATTTATTTATTTATTTTTACCTTTCCTTCTCTTTTCTGAAGTAAGATTTTCTAGGACAAAAAAAAAGAATGCCAAAGGTAATGAAATCTCCACAGTTACACACACACAGTTTAAATTAACAGTATGAGTCAGTGTTTAGAATAGAAATAGCAACAAAAGCTGACATCCTGGCAACGAATGACTCAATTAACTATATGCACACTGCCACCCAGTTAAATTTTCCTTGACGATTTATAATCAGAGACCCATGAGAGTTAAACTCTAGAGAAATTGTGGTAAAATTTATATCTATACTAAGTGACTAGTTCACTGGGTTATATTGGGAGAACATTTGGTTTCCTAACTCACTGTTGAGTTCTACATGCCAGTTAGCTATCTCCCAGGGCCTGCTGTGCCTTACAGATGGGAAAACATGCCAAACGTCACTTCCATAATTCTCTCTACTAGAATTGAAGTCTGAAGACAGCAAACTCAACTTTCCCAGCTCCCTGAGAAGGGAGAAAACATGTAGTAAGTTTTGGCTGAATGCTTCTGGAGAAAGGGCTGAATCAGGTGGGTGTAGCAGGTAAACGGCAAATACCTTCGAACACGAGATTATTTTTTTTTTTCCCCAAAGAGAAAAGCTAGCATCAATAGATCAGTTGTTAAAGGCTTTTGTATCCTAAGAATTGCACAGATGAAGGAGATTTGTGCTTTGTGGTAATTGAATAACACTATTTGTATAATAATTTGACCCCTGAAGTTTCAAGATTTAGCAGCTTGGTTGCAAGTATTATGTCCTTGGAGGTTGGAGAGACCTTTCAGAGGTGGAGCCTAAAGAGAAAGCTCTATTCAATTAGTTGGCAGTGTGGGAGGGACAAATAGAGGAAGTGGAAATGTCTGTTATCTCTCTTTCTCACTCTTTCTATCTATTATAGCTAATAACCTGCTTGCTTCTCTTGGTCATGTTGTGATGTAGTACCAGAGGTCAGTCAGATGCCAGCCTTATGTTCTTGGACTTTCTGGCCACCAGAATTATGACCCACATAAACCTCTATTCATTATAAATCACTCAGTCTTAAGTATTTCTGTTTAGCAACACAATAAAGACTAATACGCCACGTGTGTCCTTTGCTCCAAATGGGAACTGACAAAACCAAAGGTTGGTGAGAATAGTGAAAAGAAGAGATGGGCCTGAGTACCCTTGAAGGTTTGTCTAACTAAAACAGGGAATTCATGTGGAGGCTAAGATCCCTCTATCAAGCTTCAAGTTTTCGATGTTCTCTCTTTGAAGGCCTCATTTTCTTTGAATTTTTCAACTTTGTAAAGGAGCGGGCTTTTCTATCCCTTTCCAGCTTGGATATCTGATACAGGTGAGTTGCTGAAGCTATGACAAGAAAGCATGAAAGAAGGAATGTGTGGCTGAGACTGGAGAGCAACAGTTGGCAAGTCACAATGTATCCATCATCCCCACCCTGACATCTGATTCTGTCTCTGAGTCTTGGCACCTGGGTGGACGCATTGGGTAGAAAGGACATGGCAGCATTTATATCCTAATTGCTGGAGGTTCAATAGAGCCAGTGCTTCCTGTGAAGCAAAATATGGCAGGATACATTGAAGTTAGCCTTGTACATGATCTGCAACCTAGGGCCATTGTTTCTAGACACGCATTCCAGGACACACTTTCTTTTCATTTTCATTGTTCTCTGCCTAGTAGTTATCAACCTATCCACCTATCCTCTATAGTCCCCAAACATTTGCCCAACAAACATTGGTTTTATTACATATGTGCCAGAAAATGTGCTCTACATTTTAAGGGGCACAGAGATGAATAACAGTCTTTAGTTCTCAGAAGCTCCTAAGCCATACCTAGTAGGAATCAGGAAAGGGTTGAAATTTTTTATTTGCTAAGAGCATTCAGCAAATAGCCAGCCTCCTGTATCCCCTGCAGTACTAAATGGTAGGGTAGATTTAGAGATTGTCTTCATGGTGATTATAAAAGGTCTATGAGGGGGTTTACTCATCCCTCTTAGAGAAGGTATTAAATTATTTTGTCACCCACACTGCAGAGCTTGATGACTGAATTGAAGCTGCATAATAGCCTAATTCGGAAGGAAGGGCACAGTAACCCTGGGAACATTACCCATTTCCATCTCTTCTATCCCATTCCAGCAGAGGACTATCTATTTCCTAAGATGCCTCAATATCTGCTCTTTTTGTGCCGAAGGAGGATTCTTCTCAGTAGGGGAGGGTGGTGCCTGTTATTTCAGGAAATTGAAGCAGAATAAAAAGATGGATAATCGATTTTTCATGAGGGCAGGAATTAGTGATCAGTCTATGACTTGGGCAGCAAGCTCAACAAAGACATGGTTAAATATTGGGTCATTGAAAAAGTCACGATGCATTTTTGCATAGAAAAAAAACAAGAGTATGACATGACTTTTCTGATGATCCAATAGAACTAGTTGTACTGACTCTTTTTTTGTTGTCGTGATTGGACAGCATTAACTTGAAGCATGATCTTTCAGTTAGGTCAGCTAGAATCTGGTACAGGAACAATAATAACATGTTTTGGGACTGCAAAATGATCTTGTTCTGTGAAGAGCCATCCCATGAGAAGTTTTTTGAAGGCCTGAGTGGTAAGCAGGGTAGGAAATACTGGTCTTCTTTCAGCTGAGGAAATGAAGACTTGAGCAATTATAAGAACTGGCACTTCCTGAGCAGTGCTGGTACTGTGCAGAAGAAGTTTTTTTTTGCATGAGGCCCATTGAACTAGTAAATAGCCTCAAACTGCTTGTTTACAGACGAGGAAACTGAGACCCCCCCCCCCCTTATTCTTATAAGGCACTTTTCTAAGAGGCAGAGATAAGGGAGTGGCAAAGTGATGTAAAGTGATGTTTTAAGCCTGAGCCTTTTGTTGTTTTTTTAAGGAATTATGGTTTTTAATTAAATTAAACTTATTATTATTTAATTTTACCAGAGAGAGAGGAAAAGTAAGAAAGCAAACCTCTAGGTCTGGGACTCAAACTGTGGTTGGCCATGTGGGAGTCCAGCATCTTAGCCACCTCAACACCTGCTGGCCCCAAAGGCAGCACTTTTAGACTTTAGGTTCATAGTCTTAAAGACCCCAGCCTTTATTATCCCAAGAGCGAGCAGTGGTGGGTCTAGGAAGGGAACCCAGATTCTTGATCTCTAGTCTAATGTTTATCTAGTGCTTCAGTTTCCTTGTAGGATCTCCATTCTACTGTATTCCAGTTTAGTGGAATGGCATCCAGAGAAGTTATTCTGCCTACCATTCCAAGAAGGCCTCATAGGGGGCATGGACTCTCAACCACTCTCTGTCACTCTATAAAGGAGTTGTCACTGGTAAAAGTCTGAACTCTGGTGAAAAGAGACTTCTAACTCACTTGAATGTCATAATCTCAACTGGGCTGGGATACCTGAAATAAGGAGAGTCACTGGGCGAAAGTTAAAACATATAAAAGTTAAAACCCAGCTGTGTTGGCACAGATGGTAGGGCACTCTACATGATAGTGTAGCCACATAGGATAGCCTGGGTTTGGTTCCTGTGTTGATCTGAATCCACTGGGTATCTCCATGGTGCACACATGATTTTGGCTGGCTGGAAAGACTGCAGAGAGAATGACAGTGTGAGAAGGCTACATCAGTGAGTATCTCTCTCTCTGTCATACACAGATACACACATGCACAAACAAAAAATAAGAAAACCTTGAAACAAAATAAAATGAAGGTCCTCCCATAACAAGAAAGAGTTCACTGGCAGAAACAGTGCTCATTTACTGCATGCTGGGGCGAGAAGAGCCACTTACATTGAAGACTGGCAAGATACCAGGCCCCACACAGAGCAGATTGCCTACATCAGTTTAAGTAAGTATTCTTTTTTTTTTTTTTTAAGTTTTTTTTTTCACCCCATAGGACACATGAACTTGCTGGAGAGAGAGAGAACAAGAGAGAGAGAGGGGAAAATGAAAAATTATTCCCTAGTAGAATGGCTTCACCGCAATCTCTTCTCCATTCTCCTCTGGAATTTTGGGCACACATGTACCCAGTATATTTTTCATGTCACTGGGTCCAGGACTCAAACTAGTTGGCCATGTGGGAATCCAGTGCCTTAACTACTATGCCACCTGCTGGCTTCAAGGCAGATATTTTTATCTCCACTTAAAAGGAAAAACAGACAACAAAAAATGCCACAACCAACCAAACCAAAACTGAGGTCAGAATGGGTAAGTGGTATGCACCAGAATATAAAGCTGATAAGGCCAACTGAGCTTTGAACTCTGTGTGACTCCCAGGATTCAGCCACCATCAGGTACTCTCTGCTGTCTGCTAAACTAGGCTGCCTGTCAGAATCAGAACAGGACCCTCAAACTGCGATTGACAATGTGAGCAAGTAATAAGACAAAAAAAGGCAAGGCAAAAGAAGGATAGAATGCAAGCAACCCTTGGAGGCTGTTGTTAATGTCCAATCTCTAGGTCTCTGGTGTTTCATGTCAGCCTAGAAATACAAGCTGACAGAGGCACAGCCTTCTATCTGGCAGGACAGTCCAATATATGGTTTCTTTTTGTTGATGAGATATTTGCTCTCCTAAAAGGCATTTAGAATTTCAATTTTTCTTGAAATTTACAGGTTGAAGGTTTACATTTTCTTGAAATCTGCCCTACTTTCTGACTTAAACATATGTAAACATTTACATATGTATGTAATATTTACTGGTACCGTGGGGACACTTCAGTTCTGTTTGATTTTGCTAATTGCCAGAGTGCTTCCTCTCTACTAGAGGGTCAATGATAATAATGATAAAAGGCCTAAAAACGTGTAAGCATTTTCTGGTTCCAGCTTCTATTTTACGAATAAAACATTGATGCTCTTTTTAAGTTGGCCATCACTCATCTGGTAGGTTTTGCAGACAATAACAGTTCATTAGTAATATCTAGTGGGGAAGATGTATGATGCTGTAAATATTTAAAATCAAATTTGAAAAAGAAGACAGAGATGAATGCATGAGATGGGTTGGGGGGATGAACATGGTGCCCAGGGCTATGGTTTTCATAGCAACTTCCACTTGGGCTCTGCCTTTGTTTTGCCTTCCAAGTCCCATGAATGGGGACTTAACAATGTCACTGTACTCAGCAAGTGCTACAATGGCAGACATAGAGTTTAATGGGTGTCTGAGCCTGTGGTCCTTCTAAAAGTAACCATCTAGACACGGATTTGGATATAAGTAATTTATTTGCAAAATGATTCCAGGGAGCATGATAAAGGGGTGAGGGCACTTGATAAGAAAGGGGAAAAAGGCAATCAAAAGTATGTAATGGGGGTGGAGGGTTGCAGGTATGTGCAGCATTAGTACAATGTTCTGCAAAGATGATTCCACACGAGAAGGTTCTGGGTTTGCGTCTGGAGAGTTGCCTGAACTTGCTAGGAACGTATGCCAATGATCTGGGGCTAACTGAAGATTGGGGTAGATTGTGGTGTGAAGGCCCTATTGAGGTGCTGTCTCTTTCTCTCATGCTCATGGAAGAAAGAAAAATTGAAACATTAAAAAAAAAAAGAAAGAGTATGTCATGATCTCAATCTCATTTGAATCCTTTTTTTTTTTTTTTTTTTTTTTTTTTTTTGAGAGGTTTTCGCTATAGGGAGTGTGCGCTCGCCAGATAGACAGAGAGAAACATAGAGATAGAAAGCGAGAAATCACCCCCCAGAGGGGATGGTCACGCCACAATCCCTTCTCCTCCATTCTCCTCTTGGGATCTTGGGCACGCACGCACATGTGCCCAGCGTGAGTTTTAAACGACCGGGTCTGGGACTCGAACCGTGGTCGACTACGTGGGAGTCCAGCGGCATAGCCATTACACTAACTGCTGGTTCCCCCATTTGAATCCTTTTGAGAAACCTCTCTAAGGGGACCTTTATGGGCCCAGAAATTGAAGTCCAAGTTATACCAGGTCTTTCCCCTCATTGTCAGGATGCCATTTCTGGAAATTTATTGTTCCCTGACATTGCTAGTCAGTCTTGAGCTCAGATGAAAGAAGACCCAGAATAATCTATGGGTAGCTGGTATGTTTGGGAACTGTCTGGGTTAGCAGCTAGATTGTTTTCTAGGAATGAGTAGGACCAAAATAGCTCAGCTACAATGAGTAGGAGGGGAACCAGCATTTCTTTGCTAAGGTGGTTGAGAAAGCTGATGAAGAGAGTCCAGTTCACTATGTTTTGTTTTGTTTTGTTTTGTTTTGTTTTTGAATTTCACATTCCAGAATTCCCTCCCACATCCCATCCAAGAATTATAGAGAGTAGGACCTAGTCAGGTTGGGATGTAGTCTGGCTAGTAGAGCTGAGGCCTTGGAAAACCAACAGCATTGAGCATTGAACACAAAAAAGGGTGACGCCAGAGCTCAACCAGAGAAGAAGCATTGATTTAAGTCACTGTGTTGCTAACAGAAATACTTGAGTCTGAGTGTTCTTTAAGAATAGAGGCTTAGGGGGATTGGCAGTTGGCATGGTGGTTAAGGTGCTGGACTCCCACATGGCCAACCATGGCTCAAGTTCCATACCTGATGGCTTGCTTTCTCACTTTTCTTTTCTCTCTCTCTCTGGTCAAATTTAAAAAAAAAATAAGAATAGGAGTTTAGTACTGGACTCATGCCACAGTGGTTAAGTGTTGTGTATAGAAAGCTGGATTTCACATGGCTGTGGTCAGCTCCTCAACCCTGGTACCTTGGAATACACATTAGGCACATGTCTAATAACCTGACATGATTGAACTGTGGCCATGCTCTACAGGGGATACTTTCTCTCTCTCTCTCTCTCTCTCTCTCTCTCTCTTGGAGAGCACACACAGCTATGGGAATTTAAAAAGAAGAAATTTATTTAGCTCGTGATCTTGGAGATCAAAAGTCAAGGGCCACATCTGGTGAGGGTTTTTCTGCTAGTGGGTCACATGGCAAAGGGCATCACATGGTGAGAGAGCAGAAGAGAGTGTTTCTGTGTTCACACCTCTCTATCTCTTTTTTTCTTCTTATAAATACACCAATATTTAGATGAGAGGCCCAATCCTGATACCTTTATCCAATCCTAATCACCTTCCAGAAGCCCCACCTCTTAATCCTATAGATTAAGATTCTTTTTTTTTTTTTCTTTTTTTTTGGAGAGGTTTTTGCTATAGGGCGTGTGCGCTCGCCAGACAGACAGAAAGAGACATAGAGACAGAAAGCAGGAAATCACCCCCCAGGGGGGATGGCCACGCCACAATCCCCTCTCCTCCATTCTCCTCTCGGGATCTTGGACACGCATGCATACGCGCCCGGCATGAGTTTAAGCCACCGGGTCCGGGACGCGAACTGCGGTCGACTACGTGGGAGTCCAGTGACATAGCCATTACGCTAACTGCTGGTCCCTAGATTAAGATTCTTAATACCTTTTCAATAAAACCAAATTCCAACACATGAACTTTTTGAGAATACATGCCAACTACAACAAGTAGTTATCAGAGAAGGCAGCTGAAAGAAAGCTCTGGCATTGTCCCCTCCTAGTCACTTCTTCTTGGGACTATTTGGAGAACTGTACTCTTGCTAAGATTGACTGAGGAATGCTCTCCCTTGAGCCCTTCTACCCCATCCTTTGTTCCTTACAGAATCCATCCACAGCTCTCCAGTGCCAGACCTCTTTCCATTCTTTCTCCCTGAAACTTCCCTGAACATGGTTTGTTTCCTTTGACTCCCTATTTTCCACCTAAATCTAATCTGTACTCTGATGTTATTAACTGAGAATAGATGAAAACAGTGCATTTTTCCAGGAAGATTTCTAGGGCTAAAGTAAGTGTGCTTCTAAGCTCTCCTCCAACCAATTCATGTGGGTCTACAGCACCTCAATAGGCCAGATCTGGGAGACTCTCAGGCTCATTTAATTCAACATTCTCAGTTCACAGAGTTACAGATTGGGACTTAGAAATGGGAAGGGATTGACCTGAGGTAATGGCTATGTGATACAGTAAGAGGCTGGTAAAAGGAGTCTATCCGTATTCTTAAAGGATCACAGAGCTAGGATAGAACTTGGAAAATTCGATCCTTTGAGCCAGGACATTTAAGAAAGGGGGGAATCAGATACAAATTTCCTGTCCTGCCAGAGTAGGGCCTGGGTGAACAGTTTTTAGCCTATTTGGTTTTGCTAGATGGCCTAGGGAAAAAAAACTTTAATTTAGACATTAAACACCTTCTTGGTGGTCTTGGTTTTATCTTTACCTTGTGCTTGAATCTGCTTTAAAATGTAGAACCAAAGGAATTGTTCAGTTTCTGTTTCCATATCCTTCGTAATGACATGTTTACAAATGCAAGTGGCAGTTCATTCTATTTTCTGATGGCTCTGTCAGATGTCTTTCTATATGCACTCAAGATCTTTCTGCCTTTAACATCCACCCACTGACCCTATACTTACAATTAGGGTCAGAACTCAATTCCTATGATAACCTTATAAATATCTAAACAGTACTAGGTCTGAGGTTCTTTGTACAACCTTGTCTGTACTGTTCTCACTTTCCTCTCCACACTTTGCCAGTAGTCACTTGACTTGTTAGATACAGGACTCACACTGGTTACAGGACTCAAAATCAATGGTCTGGCCAACACAGAGTGGGAAGTCCCCCATCTTTTCCTGTACCTTATACAGGTGACCCTTGAACAACATGGGTTTAAACTTTGTGGGCCAATGTGTATTTTGGAACCAATGTGGATTTTTTAAAAAATAAATATACTGTAAAATACAATATAGTACTAAAAATGTACTTTTTGTTTATAATTTTTAGTACTATTTCTTTTCTCTAGCTTACATTATTACAAGGATTCAGCATAAAGTACATACATACAAAATAAGTGTTGATTATTTATGTTATTGTTATCTACTGAAGTGACTGAGGAATAGGATTTGTTAAGTCATCAAATGATCAGTTTGAAAAATAATCAGACTTAGTAGGAGAGATACTTTAGTGAAATAAAAGTCTCGCAAACACACTATGGTTGCGACAGAGGATTCTGCACAGTCAGGAAGTGGTAGTGGAGCAGAGGGGAACTGATATTTCTCCTGTCTTCATGGAAACCAGGATAGCCTTTGCTAAGTCCAGAGGCTTCAGTGGAGAGCTTTGCACCAAATGAGTGGCCAGAGGCATCGCAAATGAATGAGCAGAGGTCCAAACAGCCTGATTTGCAGAATTCTAGTCCCAAAGATACTCCATGGAGGGAGGATTGAGGTAAAGAAAGTTTCACTGTTTGGGAAAAAGTGTATACCAGCTCTCCATGGTGTGGTTATTAGCATGTTAATGGTACTGAGAAATCTTGCATTAGGAAACATGAATAGCTCTGTTTAATAATGGTTTCTCAAGCCTTATATGACTCGTGTGTGTGTGTGTGTGTGTGTGTGTGTGTGTATGTATGTGTATACATTTTTTACAAACTACTTCAACTGAATTTGGTAAATAATGCTTTAGACAGCCTGTTTCTCTCTCTACCTCAGTTTTCTTATATGAAATTTACCCATATCTGAGTTTTCCCTTTTATATCTTTTTAAAGTTTATTAATTCTTTTCCATTGGAAAGAAAGAGAGAGAGAAAGACACTTCTAACAGAGTTTTCACACTGCTATCCACCCTCTGTCTAGGGCAGCCCAGGTCACAGGCATGCATGTGCAAATCTGGTGTGATTAGGAGGTGCTGGGGTTTGAACCAAGATCTTGCCCATGTTAGTTCAGTAGCATTACTACTGCACCATCACTTTGCCCCAGTTTACTCTTTTCAAAGGGCTCTGTTTAGATATCACATAAATTCCTAAATTTTATTAACCTCTTCTATTTCTGGTTATAAGACCTGAGACAAATCTAGTGATGCACCAAATAAAGGATGTTCTTATTACTATTGCCAAATTAAGACTCCTATGTAAAAACAAAGCTTTGCCTAAGGATCACATTTTTGGGTAAAAAAAGGAAAATGGACATTATGTTTTTTTCTTTCAAGTGGGAATTTTTCTGTTATCGTTGACTCTAGTTTACAAACCACAAATATTTCTAAGCCCAGTATATGCACTAAGGATGATCCCAAGACTTATAATAGATAAAGAAGAAAAATGATAAACCATCACTATTCCCAAGGCATTTGCAGTCTAATGAGACTACAAGAAAAAGGGTTAATGCCCCAAACAGTGTTACACAGAGTTCAGCACTTGTGGGAATTATGCAGAGAGAGAGAGAGAGAGAGAGAGAGAGGGAGGGAGGGAGAGAGGGAGAGAGAGAGAGATCTGTGGAATGGAGTAGGTTGAGAAAATTTTATGGAGCTACTGGGACTTAAATATGGCTGGAAAGATTGGGAAGAATTTTGAAAAGATTAGAGGGTAAGTAGAGTTCCAGGCAAAAAAAAAAAAAAAAAAAAAAAAAAAAAAAAAAAAAAAAATAAACTCTCTACAAGGGTCCTCTGGGAAAATTCCTTTTCCTAAGGCCTGAGCTATTCCAGGAAAATGTCACTTGAGTACTAAGGGTGTCTTTGTTTACCAGACTTTCATTGGAAGTAGATGAGGCCTATAAACTTTAAATATAAAGCTAGCTGATACAACTGAATTAAATGTGAAGAGTTATTACTATCTAAATTCAATATCCAATATTTGAAAAGTAAGAGGATAACTGGCTTTTTTCTTACTTTTTTTTTTTAAACATCAGAGAGCATGTGCTCGCCAGAAAGAGAAAGAGAGACAAGGAGAAAAAAGAGGGGGAGAGGATGAAAGCATCCCTCAGCCGGGCATCAGTCATACTCCAACTTTTTCTCCTCCATTTCTCCATTGTTTTGAGATTTGCAAATGCATGCATATGTGTCTGGCATATTGTTCAAGCTGACAGCGCTGGGGCTTGAACCGCATGGTTGACCATGTAGAATTCGCACCCTTAACCATTAGGCCACAGAAATGGCCCTCTTTATTTATTTTATTTTATTTTATTATTTTATTTTATTTTATCAGGACTGATGAGTTGAGTCTGAGCAGCCAAGTCCTGGGTTGTGTAACTATTACTAATACTAGTCAGGACACCACCCTGCTGACCTAATTACCTAATAGTTTGATAGCTTGCTTTCTGTTGGCAGTAGGCCAATAGGGTGAAACTTGATTCTAATTACCAAGACTTCACAGTAGATGTGTGTTTCCTCTCTGTATCTAGACACGAATTTTTTGGAACTTTGTGGGCGATTGGACTATCTCTGCTCCAACTTGTTTGCATTTACCCTGAGCCACTTCTTGCCAAGACTGTTGGGGACCTATAACCTGAACTTCCCTCTTATCAGGAGCCCTTGGCTTTCTTCCACACTGGGTCTTATCTTTTAAGAAGATAGCTTAAAAGCTTACTTGCCTTTCATCTGTGCTTCTGTTTACTTGCATTTTGGGTAAGATTTCACTCATTTAAAATAAAAAGAACTTATTTCTTGACTGTACCCCTGAAACTAGAAGGTGAACTAGAAAAGAGAAGAATTAACCTCCCGTCTTTCTTTGAAACACATCTTCAAAAAGTCCTGACTCTACTGTTTCCCTATTAGTATCACTACATGCCTATTCCTTAAGTCTCCTTTACTAGCCCTCTTTCCTCTATCATCTCTTCTCTAATCCTTGATATAAAACTTGACAAAAGTAAATAAGCAGACTGAGGGTCTCACTGAGGATTGGTCCATGGCCCAGGGAATGGCTATTGGATGGTAGAGCTCTCCTGAATGCCAACTATCAGCTGCCTGATTGTAGGTAAGAAACAGTACCATTTCCTCAGAGTAATTTTCAGCAAGGGCAGAAAACAGTGTAAAGAGTTCCAGAAGTAAGACACATAAAGCCACAGACAGAGGACCTTGAGCTCAGATGGAGCTCATTAAATGATTTATCTTACCCTCGTTATCAGTATTTTTAGAATTTTGTGGTTGTGTTGACCCATCTGGGAACAGTGCTGGCTTCAAAATGACAAACTGCACTAATCATAAAATAAAATAAAAGTCAGGAGGAAATATTTGCAAGTCATAATCTTTTAATATTATAGACCAATTAAGAAAGGATGAGGTAGGTATGTGAGCACTAATGAGGACAGAGTTTTAAAAAGTAAATTATAAAATGGCATGAGTAATGTGATCACATTTTAGCTTTAAAAATAAAAAAACTCCAGGTCAGCCGGTGGCATTGTAATCAAAGCAGCTGGATCCTATATGACTAACTACACTGTTCAAGTCCCAGACCAGGCAACTTGAAAAACATACTGGTCATGTGTGCATTCATGCCCCAAAGGAGGGAGAAATGGAGGAGAAGGGATTGTAGCATGACAATTTCCCATGAAGAGTGCTTTCTCACTTTCTTGCTCTCTCTCTCCAGTAAGTACACGCTCCCTCTAGTTAAAAAAAAAAAAAAAGGCAAAGCTCCATGTAATATGCAACTACCGCAACTATAATGAATTATTACTCTTATTACTGTTTTCCTGGCACTACTTGTTTCTAGAAGTCTTATCTCTTTTTATGTTTACAGTTCTGGGAGAGCATTATTATTATCTAAGTCACTTTTGCAAATGCAGAAATTGAAGCTTAGGGAAGTTAATTAAGTTTCCCACCATCTTATATTCAGGTAGTCTGATCCCAGCACCTGTTCTAGAAGTCATTATATACTTTAAGTGTTCATTTCTAGAAAACATATGCAAAGATACACCCCACAGTGTTCTGGAGAGTGATAATGCAATGAAGGAAGGAGGGGCAAGGTAAATGTGAACATTTACTTTTCACTATAAGTTTATATATTGCTTTATACATTTGTAACAGTTATAAGCACTGATAGTTAAAAAAAACAGTTCTTTACACAATATTGTATGAATCCACCTATTTGACATATCTAAAACCAGCAAATTCAGACAGTAGATTAGAAATTACCTGGGCAACAGCTGGTATGTATTAAGTGGAGACATACAATGTGTCTCCTTTATAACCTGGCTTGCTTCACTCAGCAGTAAATCTATATTTATCCACTTTCTGTCAAAAGTCAAGGTCTTGCTGCTTTTTAGGGCTGAGTTGTATTCCAGAATATATGTGCCACACTTTTTCAATCCTTCTTCTGTTCACACTCTATGGCTGAAACTGAAAGACTAGAGGTCATAGAAACATAGGAAACGGTTATAGATAGTGGATACAGTGTGGGAAGAGAATGGAAGAAGAAGGATAGTCCAAGGAAAGACATTAAGGAGAAAATAGAGAGGCAAGACATTTATGGGACAAAGAAATGGTTGTTATCTTATGATGATAACATGTATATTATCATCTGGTGATGATAATGTGTATATTATCCCCAACTGAAGTGGTGAAAAATGTATTCATGTTGTAACATATACTTTACAAGCTAAATGATGTATATGATTAAATGTATAAAAGAAATTAAAATAAAATTTATATTTAAAAAAGTAATAATAATAATGATAGATTAAAAAAAGAAATTACCTAGAGGGAAGTAAAAGTGAGGAATTATTGCTTAATAGGTGCAGAGTTTCTGTTTGGGTTAATGAAAAATTTTGGAAATAGTTAGTGGTGATGGTTGTTTAGTATTGAAAATGTAATTAATGCCACTACATTCTTAAAAGTGATTAAAATGGTAAATTTTATGATATATATGCATAAAACCACAACAAAAAGAATATAAGAAGAAAAGTATTTGGAAGTGAATTGATTTGGTTTTTTTTTTTTTTTTTTGAAAAGTCACTCTATGACACTTTCTTTTCTTGTTTCGGCTGTACTGTTGTGTCTCCCAGAGGTGTGGTGTCCCCCAGTGGTTCACAGGGCCACTGAGTTGTAACCACAGCTGTACCTTTTTGAACCGGTGCTTGTCTACTGTCCCTGAGTCATGAGAAGTGCCTCTGAGCATCAGTTCTTTTGCTTTGCTCTGTGACTTGAAGCTATATAACTGTGATCAGCTTAATGTTAAAAAAAGAGACTCCCCTACTATTTTAGGGTACCTTGGAGTGCTCTGTGAGACCCAAGAGGTGGTGGGCACAGTCATGGAAAGCATCTGACAGTCTATATTTCCAAAGGTTTGATTGGATTGGGCTCTGTAGGTTTCATTTGCATGATCCAGACCCTCAGGAAGATTAGAACTAGGCAATTTTCTGTCAGTCATCAATTTATCCATCCATCATTTCATCCACCTGCATGTTCATTGATTACCAAATCTTTAAGAAGCACCAACTGTAAGACAGTCTCTCAGTCACATATTGAGTATGAAGTCACATTTCTCATAAAACACTGTAAATTATCATGGTGTTATATAAAAGAAAACAAATAAAATAGGCATCAGGGTTATGGATTCTTTTTCATCATTTGAAGTTGTTTTGTTAGTCATGATAGAGGCTGTGTGCACATATGTGAAAGAGTGTGTGTGTGTGTGTGTGTGTGAATGAGAGAGAGAGAGAGAGAGAGAGAGAGAGAGAGAGAGAGAGAGGGGAGCAACCTCCACAGGGGTCTCGTCACACACCAGGATCCCTTCATTCCTCCAGTTTGGACACTCACAAACATGCCTGATGTGTTTTGGTCTGACTAGGCTGGGAATTTGAACCATAGTTGCCAGGTGAGATTTAGCTTCTCTTAAGGAGTGCCTTACCTCTGAGCCATAGAGTTGGCCCCTCCCACCGTTTTTATTCATTTGCTGTGTGACTTGGAGTAAATTCCCTTTCTCTGAGCCTGTAAAATGATATCCAAGTTGCCCTCCTAGCCTCAAATTTACTGATTCTATTTATATAGTTAATATCAGACAGTTCACAAACATTTCCTGACATATCTGAAAGTTTGTGGGGGTGATCAAGACACAAATTGAAAGGATGTGTCTTTATGCTTGCTCCAGTAGAAACTGATAAGAATTACTCCTGTCCCAGTCACCACTTGAGTGCTTAATGTTGGTAATGATGATAATAATAGGGAACACATAAGCACTTGCACATATAGAGGAATATGTGATTATGATTTATAGAATTGAGCTAAAAAATAGTTGTTCATCTGTGAAAAGATTTTATAAACACCAAATGGAAAAGCATGTTCAGTCCTCCTGCAGATGGCATAAAAGAGTGCTTCATAATGGGTAAATATGCTTTTTACAGCATGTGTGTCTAACAAATATTGACCTGTCCTTTACTGTTATATTTCAAAACATGAGTAAATCAAAATAAGGTGTGTTTTATGAGACTCTCTTGTTTTATTATCTGTCATTTAATTTTTAATACCTAAGTGACACCTGATATATTACCTAATCAAAAGACGAGAATTATACATTGCACACAATCAGTTATTTTTGCCATATCACTGAAATTAGACTAACAGATGAGGAAAATAAATAAGATGAACTTTAAAAATGAAAATGCTTAGCCTTTGGAATTTTAGTTGACAGCTTTTGAAAATTAAATTATAAGTCAAGTCCTGATAGGTTTGATATCTTCTTTGCAGCTTTGCCGATGATGTATTGCAGCTTTAATGGAATATCATTTATCATCTGATAATAACAAATGTAGTATTTCTGAGCTTGTCATCTCTTCTGTGATGACAAATAGTCCAACTTGTAGTGGTGATAATGGAATTTTATAATGATCTGTCCTAAACTGACTCAACTGCAGCCTGAGCTATTTTTCTTAAATCTCATAATGCCTATTACACGTAGATTACAACCGTCAACGCCTCCCTTCTAAGCATATGTGCAGATCAATGAATCTAGATTTTAGGCAAACAGCCCCAAAAGATCAAACAACATTTTCTTGTTTATCAAAATTATTCCTCTTAGGCTAATAAGAGAGCTTGTCAGAGGCTGTCGGAAATGGCAACTATAAAACTTAGAGGATAAAATAGGTGATGAAAACTCTGTTTATCTCTTAAATAGTAGGCAGCGTACTCAGCTTGCGGTTCTACTCGTCCAATCCATCATTTCATAGAGATTTATTTAATGAAGGCCTAGTGCCAAGAAACATGAGTTTGAGAGCCCTGTCACCCTTCCACTTTATCTTGAACAGGATTTATTTTATGTTTTAACTCTTGGCTTGTCTGATAGCATCACCTTGTTGCTCCTGTATGTTCTATAGGCCAAATCGCTTGCCCTCTTGACACTTTACTGAAACTTTCGAGCAGCCTGAGCCATAGCAGAAAGCCTGGGTTTGAAAGATGTGAGGTTTTAAAAACATTCCATTGCATATGTGGATGTAACTATAGTAGCCATGATGCTCTGAAGGCCAACTCACAGAAAAGCACTTCATCGATACTATCGGGGGGCAGGGGGCATCTAAGTAGATATTGGAGGGTGTCTATTTCACATTGCAGAGGCGACTTTGATAGCATTTTAAAGTTTTTAAATATTGTATTCATCATAGAAAGTGCATGCTTGCACACAGGAGAGCAAGAGAATGAGAGTGAGAGCAAGAAGCACCTGTGGGTCAGCAGGTGGTGTGGAGGTTAACCAGATGACCAGCTGTGTGGATTGAGATCTGGACTTTTGGCTTGAAAAACATGCAGGATGCACAGGGGTGCGTGCCCAAAATGCACAGGAAGGAAAAGGATTACAGCATGGCCATCCTCCTGGGAGGTGATTTCTCACCTTCCCTTTCTCTTTTTCTCTAGCAAATGTACATACCTTATAATATAAAAAAGAAAAATATAAAGTACTCTTAATGGGGTCTCATCATGCTATGATATCCTTTTTCTAGAACTCCAGCTTCTCAGGCTCACGGACACATGTATACATACCCAGATGTTTTCAAGCCAAGCCCAAGATCCAGACTGTGGTTTGCTTCATGGTTTCTAGGACTGCAGTTCAGTTTCCTACTGACTGTATGAACAGGATGGTTCTGATTGCAGGTGTGACATTTACTCTTCTCTCAGCCAATCTGATTTCTGTCTGTGGTCATAGCAGGCCAGTATGTGACACAGGGGCAGCCCTGGTGTACGGGTCACAGTTTTGACACTGAGAGAGCAGAATGTACTTGATTACAATACATTCTCTATTAAATTAACGGAATATTGTTAATGGTAGGGGACTAATGTGCAACTTAACACCCGGTAGGCCTGGAGTCTTCACCTGGTGTGCACAGTGGTAACGGGCTATGTGCATTTCAGAAGAGTTATGTTTTCATTGCTCATCAGTCTTTGACTATGTGTTTTGATGTCATTTTGGATTTTTTTTTTAATTTTTTTTGGTGGAGTTTCATTCTGAACCCAACTAAATCATCTGATTCTTTCCTTCACATTATTGGTTTTATGTGGGATTTCTCGTGGTATGAGAGGGTTAGAATGAAAGCTATCATCCACACAGCTGCAGAAGGACAAGCCCTTGAACTGTAGTAAAATCTGTGTTCTCACCTTCCTTGGTCTCCGTTTCTAGTCTCCTTTACCATGTTCTTTTATTTAATCCCTTTTTCCCTCTTCTCTCTGCATCCTTCTTTTCTCTTCCACTTTCTTTACACAAAGTGTCACAAATCAAGAAGCCTGTAGAGACAAATAGGATAAAGGGGTGAAGAAGCTCACTGTGAACTTGGTCATTGTTTGTTTCACTTGAAAACAAACCAAGCAGCCAGACTATGGTGCAGCAGTAGTGCAACACTCTGCAGTGCTGGACCCACAGGGGAAAAGTCCCCAGTTTGCCTTCCAAGGCCCCCCTGTATGCACTGGATACACATGCCTGTGATTCTGGCTGACTGAGGCTGAGGCTGGATCACAGTGTGAAGACCCTGTTTGGGATGTCTTCTTTCTCTCATGAAAAAGATAAATATCTTAAAAACAAAACAAAACAAAACGAAACGTGCAATAGGGTACATGTGTTCTCTAGCGAGAGAGAGAAAGTGAGAATGCCCCTCCACCCTGGAAGAAGTTGACCATGCCACAGTTCCTTCTCCTCCATTCTCCTTTTGGAATTTGGGGCATGCTTTGACATGTACCCAGCATGATTTTCAGACCACCAGTTCTGGGACTCAGGCCAAGCCTTTGATCATGTAGGATTCAGCCATGTTAACCACTACATCACTGGCTGGCCCAGTGATAAATATATTTTAAAAAAACAAAACAAATTAAGTTCCTTTAATTGTTACCAGGTAGGGGGCTGGCTGAAGGTGGCCAGATCTAAAACCTAAAGAAGCTAGAAACCATAGCTTTTATATGAAAGACCGCATTTTAAATATTGAAAAATACCTTAACATTTTTTTTAAGGTTTTTGCCATAGGGCATGTGCACTCACCAGAGAGAGACAGTGAGAGGGAAAGTGAGAAATGGGCCCCCAGGAGAGATAACCATGCCGCAATCTCTTCTCCTCCATTCTCCTTCTGGGATTCTGGATAAACTTGCATGCCCAGTGTGATTTTTTCAAGCTGCCGGGTCCAGGACTAGAACTGTAGTTGACCATGTGGGAGTTCAACACCTTAATCACCATGCCTCTTGCTATTCCCCTTTTTAAAATTATTTTGTGATCTTAGAAATTGAATTAGAGTCAAGAGCTATCACTTTGTGAGCTATGGTTTTGGACATAGTGTGTGGGGTGACCTTTTCTATTTCAGTGACATCAAGTACCTACCATTCTGGCACCAACTTTCCCAGGTCTGTAGGGTTAGCTATCTTTTCTCACTGGTGTTCTGTCTATAGTTCCAAGTATCACCATGTGCTTCAAAGATATTTCAAGCTGAGAAGTAAGAGCTCTGAGGTAAGAGTCTTGGATTAAATAAAAGGTTTGCTTCCAAAAGAGTGGGGAGTAAGATCAAATAGGATAGGGAAAGATTTTTTGGGAATCTGAGTGACAAAAAGGGAATTTCAGTTTGTTGGCAAGAAATTAGGGGCTATTTTGAGTTTATGAGCAGGAGAGTGACATAGTCATAGAGGGATTTTAGGAAGATGATTCTGAGATCATGTGTGAGATGGAAAAGATATGAGGCAGGGAAGAATGGAGGGAGAGTAAGTAGTGAGCAGTGAGCACTTGAACCAGAACTTCAGGAGTAAGGTAGTGTTATTGGTGTGGAGTAAAAGAAATTCTGAAGACATAGATGACTGGATTTGACCTAGTTAATATGGAGCATTAAAAAACATTTGTAGTTTTTGGGGTGGTTGAAGCAGTGGGATCTCACATGACTGACTCTATGGTTTGAGTCCTGGACCTGGGAGAGTGCCCCCAAGTCCCTAGAGAAACAGAGAGGATAAAGGATTACAGGATGGCCACCCCACCCCCCGAAAGTGTTTCCTCACTTTTCTTCTCTCGTTCTCTGTCTCTATCTCTCATTAGAAAACACACACACCCTATAGCAAAATTAAAAAAAAAAAAAAAAAAGTTGTTGGAAGGGCAGCACCTAGGTAGCAGATCCTTTTGTAGGAGAAGTGAGATGATGTTCTGAGTGGGTTGAGACATTCTTCCCTCATGTGAGTTTTTTTTTTTCCCCTGTAGTATTTGGTATTAATGTGGGTTATAATTATACAGAAGGCCTTAGAAAAGTAAGAAAAGCCATTACCCTCAATGTTTTCAATTCTATTCCACACAAATTTGTGGGGAGGCTTATCAGACCCAGAAACTGTTCCAGGGTAAAGAAACTGTTCCACGGTAAGATAAAAATCCCTACCCATGAAGAGCTCAGAGCCCATAAGGAAGACCAGTATTATGGATTTCAGGCCCAACTGCAGTAAAGCACTCTGGTTGACATTAATATTAGTTAGGCGGAGGCCATATGGGATACCCAGGTTTGATTCCTAGTCACCCTAAGAAAGCTGAGCATGCCAATAGTCCTAGCTACTCAGGAGACTAAGGCAGGAGAAGAGAACCATGATGTAGTGAGATGATGTCTAAGAAAAGAAAAAACATAGATTTCAGTGGAGAAAGAACTGGACCAGAGTAAGAAGATATAGTCTGTGACCTTGAGGAAGTTATAGCACCTTACTATACCTTGTTTTCTTGATCTGTAAAATGGACATAATCTTTTTGCTCTCTAATTTATTACTGAGTTGTCAGAAAAGTCATGACATATTTTTCCAACAACCCAGTAGATAACTCTGCTGCAATGACCAACTTGTCCCAATTTGCTCAGGACTAAAGAGTTTAAAGTTTCCTGGGACACGAGAGTTTAAAGGATTTCCTGGGACACAAGTGCTAAAACCAGGACTGTTTTGGGCTAGCTCTGACCTTGTTCAGTCTTTGTGAGAAATAAACATAGTAATACAAGTGGAAGTCCTTCAGAAAATTCAAGTCCCAGAAAAATTTGAGGCAATATAGCTTGGGAGGGATGCCTTTTAAATGTGTTGTAGCAGGATGGGAACACTTGAAAGAGGTAATTAAAGTCCAGCCACCCAGTTGCTGTGGTGCAGTGGTAATGTAAGAGCCTTGCAAGGCTGGAAGCCATATGGCTGACCACAGATTTGGATACTCAGGTTAGCTTGAAGATTTATAAGGCAGGTGCACAAGTGCCCAGGATCTTGAAGAGCTAAAGAACTGGGGAGAAAGGATCATGGTTTATAGAGGGTACCCCTCACTCTCCCTTTCTTTCTTGAGTGCACACACGTATGCTCTCTATCATAAAAATAATCCAGTTCTGGGAGTAGCATTTCAGTGACATGTCTCATAAATTTATGTGATTTTATCTTTTTCTCTAAATGTCAAATAATGGGGGTGTTTGGTAGCTGACAGATACTTTTGAATTTTGTCTGAAAGGTATTTATAAATAATTAAGTTAGTTATAAAACCTTGCAAATTTTTCAAAAATATACAGGATAAATAAAGACAATATCCTAAATCACAGATTAAGAAAAGTTTACCTGTTGCCTGGAAAGTTAGCAATTTTCCATATAAACAGGAATAAGATAAAAACTTCCAGTATGTATGGGATTTTAATTTGCATTTCATGAGTTTGAAGTTCTATTGGTATAGACTTTGCATTTAAGAGATTGCAAACTTATCAGTAAAATTTTCAGAAGCAGCAAGACAATATGTAATAGCTGCATTTTAGACAGTTGTGAGCCTAGCAGGTGGCATGGAGGTTAAGTCAACTGGAACTGCATGGTTTGCGTCTCAGACCTGATGGCTTGAAAATCACATCAGATGCACATGTACGTGCATACCAAAAATCCTGAGCGGCGAATGGAGGAGAAGGAATTGTGGTATGGTCATCCTCCTGGGGGGGGGGGGAGTGCTTCCTCACTTGCCCTCTCTTTCTTTCTCTTTCTATCACTCTTCAGTGTCCTGTAGCCAAAAAAAAAAAAAAAAAAATCTGAACAATAAATAAATCAATTAAATAAAAGACAGTAATAGTCTTAAGAGTTAAGAACTAAACAATTTCTGTAATCTTTTGATGATAAAACCAAGCTGTTAAAAGGGAAGTTGGAGCTGACAGTGGTGTCTGTTATACCCAGCAGTGATGACACTACCTAGAAGTGCACTTAGGTATCCTTGGACCATATGAAATATTGGAGAAACTTCCTAAGTAAGCCCATAACTACAACCACTCTCAGTGTCTTCTGAGAGAGGAGCTAGTAGTTCAATACTTAACTGAAAAGCAAAGGAGGATGTTTGTAGCCATCACCATTGAGATTTTTCTGAAGAATGCTTTGGTGAATTTTAGATTTCTCACAGTTATGTAATTATCCACTTGTGGCTGGGTTAGATATGGCATATTCTACTTCTTCAGTGGCTTTTATGCTAGGAAGAAAATCAGAATCCAAGAAGGCATCCAGTCCAGCCTATATTTGACAGGCTTTCTAAATCTGTTCCGTTAATATATTGGGTTGTCAGAAAAGTCATGTTGCATTTCTGCATAGAAAAAACATAGATATATATGTCTTGACATTTCTAATGACCCAATCTATGTATATAGAACATGTACAAGGGGACTTCCAAAAGTTCATGAGAAAAATGGAATTCAAGTTTGAATTATTACAAAAAGTTTTTGAAATCTACACATAATGTTGCTTAGTATGTATTTTCTAAGAACTTTTTGAAGACTCCTTATGTCTTGATGCCAAAAGAAATCTCTGCATTTTATTTATAATATGCACTTTTCATGAACTGTCTTAGATGCAATGGGTGATGCCATGAAGAAGGCAGCCTGGATCTTGTGTTAGGAACTTGCTATCTATGTGGGAAAAGAGATTTGTGTCCATGGGAATCAATGCTTCAAGATTAAGTGCCAGACCACCTACACAAGTAAATATGTGCTGTGGGGGCCACAAGGTGGCATGGTGGTTAAGGCAGCTGAATCCTACATGGCCTACTGTACGGTTCAAGTCCAGGACCTGGCAGTTTGAAAAACACATCAGGAACATGCATGTGTGTGATCAAAATTCTGAGATGAGAATGGGGGAGAAGTTACTGTGGCATGGCCATCTCCATAGGGGCTAATTTCTCACTTTCCATATCTTTCTCTGTCTCTCTCTCTGTCGAGTGAAACATGCCCTATGGCAAAACTGAGAAATAAAAATAGAAATGTGCTATGAGAGTTCAGAGGAAGGGATCCTGAGGGCAACAAGACCGGAAGATAAGTAGAATCTGACAGTAAGAGTGTGAGGTGCTTTCTTGGCAAAAAAAAAAAAAAAAAAAAAAAAAAAGCCTTGTACTTGCCTCTTGCCTTCTAAGAGCAAGGGACAGACAGCCCAGACCTCACTGTCAGTCTCAGTGCAGCCCCAGCCATGACTCAAGACCTTAACTAAGACTGATCAAGCAATGCTTTTTTTTTTTTAATCACAGGTTTCAGAATGGCTTCTGTCACTTGGTAATTTATGAACAGCATCGTGAGTTTAGTATTGTTATATCCTTGTACTATCCTTTACTTCTCATATCTTTTCACTTTATTTCTTGATGTAATTGATAGGAAGATGATTTTAAGCTGAAGATGTTTGAGATTTGAGGACAAATATAGAAAGAAACCTTTCTGGAACATCTTTTACCTGTTTAAAAGCAACAAATGGCTTAGCTGTGTTAGCACATACTGGATGCTGTGCTTAGTAGGCTGAGGTGACATGGGAGCTCCATATCTGATTCCTCACCAAACCTGAAAAGCCAGGCATAGACCCTGCTATTCTGGAAGCTGAGGCAGGAGAAAAATCTACCCCCAATTTTTTTCTCTGGGGGAGTTTGACTCTGAAAGAGACAGAAAGACTATCTCTACCTGTATAGACAAGCATTATCACAAGCTTTCTTATTACTCATTTGTTCTCATAAAAACTTATTTGTCTCTCATATACAGAAATCTATTTGTTTTTTTTTTTCCATAGGAGCCCTTTCTCTCTTTCTTTTCCGCTACTAAATTAGGTGGATAAGCCCCAAATTCTATCCATCCCTTTGAATTAACCCTTACTTACCCCTCATGAACACACCCATGGGTATGTCCATTTTTCTATGCAAAAATATGTCATGACTTTCCTGAAAACCCAATAGTTACAGGTATTTTCCCAAGGGCAAATTAAAATATTTAATTATGAAAATAAAATAAAAATAAAGCACATGATACTTTGGATAACAGTGTGCTGGGAAAGCATATGGGAGAAGAGATGAATAAATATCCATTGCAGGTATAGAGTTCTTGATAGCACAGTCTCAATTGACCTTCATAGCAGCTTAATGTGATATTCATATGATATGAATAAAAAGTAGTGACTTGTGTATAATCTCTGCCTCCCCACAAATATGGCCTTCTGAGAAGCAGTTTCTGTTAGTTTGTCCAGTGTTTGACCCTTTTCTTAAGATGTTTGTGGCTATAGGGGAGCAGAGAATGGAAGAATCATCCAACATAGGTAGCTTTACCAGAGAATGTATGTAAGATGGGGAGAGGAAAGTGTTAGGAGGGAGCAAGAAAGGGAGGAAGGGGGAAAGAAAAGGAGAGAAGGAAGAAGAGAAGGTTGCATTTTCAGAGAGTTGGAATTTTGGAGGGAGAAAGATTAGGCATTTGAACCAGCTACTTTTATGTGAGGGAGAATAAGAATTTGAGAAAGAAGTTTGTAAGTTTTGTAAACTTATGAATGGAATTCTATGTCATCTCTTGATGAAACTTCCATAGAGAATGAAGTTGCCTTTCAGGATATTTAGGCTGCTAGACTGACTGATACTTAAAAAAAATCATGATATCATGTTCTGACTGACCATGAGGTCTCTTAACTTCATATGGCTTACAGGGAAAGTTATTGGGTGATCAGAAAAGTCATGACACATTTTTGCATAGACAAACAGAAAAATATGTCACACCTTTTCTGATGACCTATTATTATTCTTATTTCATACACAGGCAGAGGTGAGGTGATTTCCCCAAGGTAGGCATACTGGGTTATGAGGTCACTTCTGCCTCTGTATCTAGTATTTTTTTGTATTTCACCAAATTGTCCATGTGTCACAGCCCTCTAATTATCTCAATTGATGAAGACAAGGTTTCTTTTTTCTATGGACTCTCCATTAATAAACAGATAGACAAACATCTATTTTTGTTCTGTGACTATTTCTAAATAGTCTATCTTCAATATCCCAGTCTTAAAAACTCAACTTTTCCTATTTCCCCTCTCTTCTCTCTTTTCTCTTCTCTCTTCTCTTCCCTTCTCTCTCTCTTTCTCTCTCTATCTCTCTCTCTCTCCCCCCTTTCTTCTCACATTATATACAAATTGTCTACTAAATTATATTCCTGATAAATGTTTCTGGAGACTAGGAACTATAAAGGAACTAACAGAGTATAGAAACAAATAAACAAAGCAATAGCAAGTGAAGATAAATAAACAGGAGTTAAGAAACAGACATAACTGGGTTCTAATCCTGATCAAATCATTTATTAGCTGTGTGATTTTAGGGGAAGTTATTTAAATTCTCTGAGCTCAGTTTCCTCATTCGTAAAATGGGACTAAAATAACATCTCTAGAAGCATTAGGAGAATTAAATGAAGGCAGTCATATAAGGTGCTTGGCACAGTGATTGCCACACACTAAGTGCTTAACAAATACCCTCAACTACAAGTGCTCTGTCCTCTCCTGTGGTCTCTTATTACTGGTGTTGACTTTGTTGTTTCCAACTCCATTACCACTCCCATCTGACCTGGAGTTTCCAAAGGATGAAATCTGGCTTCTTAGCCATCAGATGAGTAATTTAAAGAGCAGGTAGTCTATCTACTCAAAGACAGGGTCCATTTCTCCACAGCCTGTTGGCCCTCACTCACCACCCAGCTGGCCTCTAGGTGCAGCAAGCCCATAGTGGCAGTCCTTCTGTAAGCTTATCTTACTTAGGAAATCATCAGTTGCCTGGGATACACAGAGGTTAATGTCCCTTCCTGGTCAGTCCATAATTATCCAGAGAGCCCCATCGTACTCTGACCCCAGCAGGCACTTGAAGGGTGGGGACCTTTTTGGCCTTTAAGTGTCCACACTGCATTTAAAGTAGAGAATAGCCATTCATAGTAGAGGGGACTATTTTTTACCCGTAGGCCTTGAATTGAGCTTCTTTCTCATGGGTGCCAGACTGGCCTAGGATGCCAAGTGAAGCTCATGAGTAAGCCTCTGGCCTCTTTAACCCATTCCTGCCATTAATTAGAGGAAGCACAAGCAGGCATTCAGCATTCATTTATTCACTGGATGCAACTCTACTACATACCTTCTTTGCTTTCAGGCTGGTATGCCATGGGAAATCAACGAGACGATGTTACTTTCTTCATGGAGCACGCAAGCATTGATTTCCAGTCCACACATAACGTAAGTGAACTCTGTACAAAGTTAAACTGAATGAAGGTGTGGTCTTGGGAGAGGGAGGGTCCAGTAACATTGTTTTTATGTAACCTCAAGTCATCCATTATTGCTCTGAATATCTGCAAAGATCTAAAGTTTTTACTTTTCTTATGGTCTTTCAATCTCTGTTAAGCAAACAGGATTTTGAAGCTGCTTCTCTCTGCCAGTAATATAATACCCAGCACTTCTGTCATTTGGCCTGGTGTTGAGTGACATGATAGAGAAGGAATTTAGGCATGTGATGCAGGCCTGCTGGACTCTCAACTATCTCTTCCCAATTCTAAGTGATGGATGGAATTTCCACCATTAGTGCTTCATTTAATTGGCTTGTGTCAAGGAGGCAGTACCACAGATCTGGCCCTCTTGTGTTATTATTATGTGAATATTCTAATTTATGTTCCTGAATGCTAATTTATATTAAACTACCTATGTTGATTATGAAAAATAATAGGAATAATATATATAAATATATCTATAGTATTAAAAATATTAATTGTATAATAACTACATTAAATTGATTTTAAATCAAATCCTTATTTATTCCTTAATTTGACCTAAGCAATAATATTTATAAATTCTTGGGTTTGTTGCACATACTCCCTCCCCCAAGATCATAACTTTGATGTATGTTTTATAATGCATTAAAATAATCATATTTGATTTAAATAGTTTATATATATGACATTGTAAATAATCTTGAGTGTCATTAAGGGTATGTATTCAGCACTTGGAAAACATTGTCTTAGTTGTTATTATGGAATATTCTGCTATTTAAAAAGATACTATTAGGGAAGTTATACCCCTTTTTAAAATTTGTGCACATCAGAGTATGTTATAGTGATTGTGAAGGGGGATGGACTGAGGGTTTAAGAAACTTGGGTTCTGTTTTCCGTTCTGCCACTAAACTTTTGTGTAACTTGGGCAATTCTCTTCCTTTCCCAAGGCCTCAGTTTCTCCATCTGCCCAGTGAAGGGGAATGGGGCCTTGAAGGCTTCCCATTTTGTAACTCTCCAGATCACTTGATTCCCTTGCAGTTGAGTCAAGTGTGTTTAAGTAAGCAAGCCACCTCCTGCTTGCCTCATCCGGCCTCTTATCTTAATAAGTAATGAGTGTGCCAAGGGCTGACAATGACATATTTTGAAAATAGTTTTAATGCATAGCTGGCAGAGGACCTGTTGGGCGTTGACAAATTGCACAAACAGAGCTGATGAGGAGTGCATCAAATATTAACGGCCTAGGGCCCAGACGGTAATGGAGAACTTACCTGTGTCTTACATAAGCCTACTCATGTTCAGCTGAAGGGAACATTTCTTTTCAGCTTCTCCAGGCAAGCATAAGGTTGGCTTTCAACAAAGTGAATAAAAGGCCAAAGTTAATTTTGACAGGAGACCCTTGACTTTAATTATTCCTGGAGGATATTTGAGAGTCAGTTTCTTTTAAGTGAATCCCTTCTTTCCATGTGTAAATGTTATATGGGGGAATGTCAAAAAGTTTGTGGAAAAATAGAATTAAAGTATAAATTTATTTTGGTTCAAAGATTTTTCAAATCAATGCATTTTTTTTTGTAATATGCATTTTTCCATGAAACTTTATGAAGGCTACTCATACGCTGAATATCTGTTTCTGGATGCTGATTCCAACCTTAAAAGTACAAAATTCAGTAGGGAAAGTATTGAAAACTAATAATAAGGTACAAGCATATATGTATGAAGACATGTATTTAGAATGTATTCTTCAGTATTTTAATATACAATAAGAATGCTTCTTATGGGATATTTTTCAACCTATACCTAACTGCTCTCATCTTCTTAAACCTTAGTACAAAAAAGTATGTCATTTTTCTAGAAACTATTTAGTCAGTCTTTGCCACTCCAAGTGCCCTTGAACAGAGTCTACAATTAACTTTTGTTGAAATGTTCACTGCTGTTTTGAAGAGGTGGAAGTTCCTTTTTTTAATCAGCATCTCTTGCTCTTCTATGTCAGTGAGATATTAATAGCTCTTTACTGTAAGCAAATAGTCATATACTAGCCCAAGAAAGGCTGCTATATTTGCAAATAAAATTAGAGAATGCTTGGTTAACTTTGAATTTCAGATATGTAAGAATTATCTTAGGATAAGCATGTTTCATGCAAAATATGACATTCTAAAACTTATTTGCTATTTAGCTGATATAAAAATGTAATGAATGTCTTGTGTTTTATCTGGAAACACTAAACCTAAACATTGGCAAACTTTTCTGTAAAGGGCCCGATAGTAAATCATTTCGACTTGGCAGTCCACAGATAACCACTTAACTTTGCTACTGCTTTACTGCTACTGCAGTACAAAGAAAGCCATAGACAAAATGCACATGAACAGGTATGACTTGCTGTATTGTAATGCAATTTTATTTATGAATGTAAAATTTTGAATTTTATAAACCATGTATCATGAAACATCATTCCTCTTTTTATCTTTTCACCAATTATTTTAAAATGGGAAATCATTGTTACATTGTAGTCTGTATAAAATTACTCAGGAGGCCAGGTATTGCCTATGGGACTGATGTGCTGTTCCCTGTAGAAATTCTAAAGGTAAAGCCACCATCTAGCTTTGGGGAGTCACCACTGACTTCATGGTAAAAGTTGCCCATCAATTTAGAGCTGTCTGTGTACTGTGCAAACCAGGTAACCATTAGCTCCTTGTGGCTATTGAGAGTTTAGAATGTGGTTAATCAGAATTGAGGCATGCTGTTAAGTTGAACACGCACACCAGATTTTAAAGACTTAGTATGAAAAAAAAAATAGTATCTTGGCAGCAGTTGGTGTGGTGGTTAAAGCACTTAACTCCCACATGCCGACAGTGGTTTGAGTCCTAAACCTGGTGTCTGGAGAATTATGCCTGGTGTACTTGACTATGTGTCCGAATTCTTAAGAGGAAAATAGACAAGAAGGAATTGCTACATGGCCATCCACCCCTTGGAGATGATTTCTCATTTTCCCTCTCTCTGTCTCTGTCTCTGTCGAGCATATGTGCTCTACAGCAAAAAGAAAAAAAGGGTAAGTCTTCAAATTAATACTTGTTTTGTGGGGCTAGCTCTATGATACAGCAGTGATGCTTTGCTCAAGAGAGGTTAGAGCCCATATGACAACCACTGTTTGAATACCCAGCCTTTGTCAGACTGAAACATGCTGGCACATGGCATGCACACAAGGGCTCAAGATCTTACTGGCTGGAGGACTGGAGAAAAGTGATGGTGGCCTGGCCACATTCAGTGAATGGGGATGTCTTTTTCTCTCCCTGTCATGTGCACATGCATATGCTCTATCATGAATCAAGAAGAAAGCCTTAAAAATACTTGTTTTATTGACTGCATGTTGAAATGACAATATTTTGGATATACATATGTAGAATTATATATATAAAATATATATACATATATAATATATGTATAATATATACATACACACACATATATATATATATATAAATTATATTACTAAAATAATGTCACTTGTTTTCTTTTTGCTTTTAAAATATGTCTATTAGAAGATTTAAGATTACATATGTAGTTCTACTTTGTGACTCTCTTTAGATATCTCTGGATCTGAAATTTGCTAGTGCCTTGACTATAAGACTTGACATTTGATCATCCTCTCTTTTATTCATCTCATTCAGACAAAAAAATAATAATACTTGTTGAGCATTTACTATGCATCAGGTATTGCCTCTGGGGATAGCAGGGAGCAAGAAAGTCATGGTTCAAAACTTTAGGTAAATTGCCCTCTAGTGTAATCTAATCACACTAATAAATTGAAAATCGCAACTGTAGGAAAAGAGAGAAAGGAGCATCATGCTCTGAGATCCTTAAAAAAAGAGATGGACCCTGTCATATGTTGGGAAAACCTTTATCGAGGAAGTCACCATTGAGCTCAGATCTAACAGAAGCAGGCATGGCATGGAGGGTGGAAGGGAAGGGATATTCCAAATAGAAGAGTAGAAGCAAAGGTCTGATGGTCACAGGAGAGAGTGTGGGTTTGAGAAGTAGGACAAGGTTATAAGGCTGGAGCATGGGGGATTGAGGGCAAACTTGATGAGGGATGAGGTCATGTTAGTGGTGGGTAGGACCATATTACCCAGAGGACCAATGGGAAAGTGCTCAGGGTGTCTGGAACTGGATGGCAACGGGAGTGAGGGATATCATGGCATTTACATTTCAGATTCGTTTCTTTTCTAATTGTCTTTGACTCTTGGTAAGCTGGAATATGGAAAGACAACTGTGTAGGTCATGTCTCAATAAAATCCTCCAATGGTAGTCCATAATTACTTCTTAGGGGATGGTGAAATCAAGGCAAGGTTTGACAAAGTACTACATTGGCATTTTCCAGAGCTCCCTGACATCTGGGAAGCACTTCCAGAGGGAGTGGACTCACATTTGAGATCACCATCAGTCTGAAAAAGGGAGAAATAAAATGCTGATCTGGGGATATGCCATGTGAGCTACCAGGACAGCTCATGTTAGAACTGAAGGAGAACTGACACTACTCTAGACACTGAAGGTCTTGGAAAATTACAAGTTGTTTATATATGTGTCAAAGTCTTACTCTCATGGTTTCAGTCCAAAGATGGGGACATGGAATTTCAGGCAATACCTTAATCATCTCACAATGTTTCTGTCTTCCTCTCCTACCCACGTACACACATGTGCATGCACACACACACATATGGTGCCCCTCACTTTTTACTATTAAGGTTTGTTTATATTATGCCATTATTAAGATGAATCATTCCATGAGTTCTTTGCTTTATATTTTTTTCTTTCTTTTAAGAGAGGTTTTTGGTATAGGGTGTGCACACTTGCTGTAAAGACAGAGAGAGACAGAGAGACAGAAAAAGAGAAATCACCCCCAGGGGAGTGACCATGCTGCAATCCCTTCTCCTCCATTCTCCTCTTGGGATCTTGGGAATGCACACACACACACCTGGTGTGAGTTTACACTGCCTGGTCTAGGACTCCAACCACAGTCGACTATGTGGGAGGTCAGCAAGGTAACCATTACCATCTACTGGTCTCTTTGCTTTTCATTTCTATTTGATATAAAATTTTCAGTGTTTATGTGGTCCCAGAAAAAATAAAACTGTGACTTAGGTTTTGTAGTTTATGTAGCTGATTTCCTGTTGAATTATATGATCTCAGATATTTTGTATTCCCTGCCTCTGTGTTGTTTGGACATTAGCTTGGCTAACAGAGCATGGCTGTGGTATGTGAAGTGTGGCAGCAGGGCAGAACTCTGGCACCATGGCAGAGCCGGCAGAAAGGCATTTGAAGAAAGGTTGTTCCATTGGTATTCCTAGCTTTTACTACAGAGGCAGCTGCTTCCTCCCACAAAGCATGGAGTGAGCCTGGATCAAGAGAAGCAGGGATGCAAAGATGTAAAATCCTGTTGCAACCTGGGTGACCTACTGAGTAGGTGTGTGACTTATAAAATGATAAACATATGGGGAATGAAAGAATCTCAGGAGCCTGCCATGGTAGCCCTTCACTCCTGCAGGAACCCCTTTTCTATCTAACACCAGCACTGAGGTCAGGGAATGGGCTTCTACATAGACACCCACTGCTACTACCTTGTGCTTCTTTGATTTAACTGAGGACTGCCTCTTCTAGCTTATTTTTCTTCTGTCCTTGCAGGATTTGAATTAATCTATCCTAGGTCACTTTGTCTAGTAGAATGGGGAGTGATGGAAGAAATTTTCTACAGCAGAGTGCATTTGTTGGCCCACAAATGGGGTACTGCTGCAGCTTGCTTGTCACCCCAAACTCACATCTGATTCTTGTTCACGAGTGCCATGCTTTATTTCCAACTGTGTGAGACAGATGGGAACAGGGACAAAGGTTTAGGTAGCTAGTGTCACCCCACTCTTAAAATGCTCCCAGTAGTCCTTACTGAAGGCTTGAGGGGGAACAACTTTTTATTGTTGTTATTCTTGTTAATCCTGCTCCATTACCAAAGCTTATTGGACTGGGATGGTTACTTAATACAGGTGGGTCACATTGGTGTTGGAACTGTGTAGTCATACGGAGTTAGGATCACAAGTAGCAAAATCTGAGTAAAACATGCAAAGGTTTGGAGGAACAGAATTAAAGAGCCTTGAAGAGGAAGAGAGTTCATGGAGAGAATGGAATAGGCTTGCAAAGAGCAGCAATGAATGATCCCCGAAATAAGGAGAAAAAGAGAAGCTGGCTGCTCTCGTGATGACCAGCTGTACTTCCTCAAATAGGTTTCAAGAGGTTTTTCTGCATCCTTCCAATAAATTCCTTGTTACAAAAGCCAGCTTGAGTGAGTATCTGTTTCTTGAAATAAAATGATCCTTCAGACTGGCTTGTAAAATTTGATATCATAGGGAAAAGATAACCCCACTGTTTTGTTTCCCAGAGTCATTGCCAGTCTTAGGCATATGGTTTAAAGAGCAGGGGCAGAGTTCCAGGCCCAGCTCTTTCCTCCTCTGATGTGCCATCCCACTATAAATCGCAACATCAGGGACCCATTCCTTTGGGTTAAGGATTTATCTCCCAAGGAGCTTAGCTAAATGTAACTCAAAACACTAACATCACACACTCAAGGATAACTAGCTTGGAGGGTTTTACAAGGAAGTTGATAGGTGAGTGCACAGCCCTGCAAGGAGGAGATTCCATATGGGCAAACCCTAAGAGGCTCTGTATTTCCCTACATTTAGCAAACCACCAGCTCTGCTTCTTTCTGAAACCGTTCCAACAAAATAATTCTTACACACACACACAAACACACATTAACAAATATGCATATTCACAAATATATGTACAGTAGTGGGCAACATAACAATGGCTCCATCAGCAAGAAATCACATCTAAGACGATGGTTGTATAAGATTTATACCATAAAGCCTAGTTACATAGTAGGCTCTACTATTAGATTTACATTCACTCTATGATGTTTGTACAACAGTGAAATCACCTAATGACACATTTTTCAGAATGTATCCCTGTCTTAAGCAACATGATTGTATTTACCATATATGTGTGTGTATATACCCATTCATCCATACATATATAAAGACTTCAAAAAGTTTGGGAAAAAAATGAAATTAAAGTGTGAGTTTATTTTGGTGCAAAAATAGTCAAAAATTCATGGAATTTTTTCATAATATACATCTTCCATAAACTTTGTGAAGCCTACATATATGTATTCTTCCTTAAAGCACAAACTTAAAGTATTTCTTTGAAAAGCTGTGAGGATTTATGATCTCCTTCTTTCTTTTCTGTTCTTTTCATTTTGTTTCTTTTCCTTTTTTCTCTTTTCTCTCTTTCTCTCTTTTTTTTTTTTTTTTTTTTTTGCCATTGGATACATGCACTCAACAGAGACAGAGAGGCAGAAACAGAGGGAAAGTGAGAAATCACTCCCTCTCCCCTGGGGGATGGCCACATTACAATCCCTTCTCCTTGATTCTCTTCTCAGGATTTTGGGCATGCATGCATACATGTCAGGCATGTCTTTTAGGTCACCGGGTCTGGGACAAGAACTACAGACTTGGCCACATAGGATCATGCACCTTAACCACCATGTCACCTGCTGGCTCTGTGATCTCTTTTTCATGGTGCCAAAACAAGCACCACCTTTCTCTAGAGATCATATTCCAGGGACATACTCTATGATTTCTTTTCTGCAATATCAATAGTTTGGTCCCTCATTTATGGAAAGAGAATGGCAAGAACACACGGGCTTGGCTGGCTCTCTGTATGGCAGGTGGCAGACTTACGATTTCTGGTGAAGGATATAAAGGAGCAGAGGGGGCCAGGTGAGTGCTGGGATAAGCTGAAGGAAGCAAGAAATGCTTGAGGAGATTCAAATTAGGAAAATACAACAAAGCCAGAAAAGGAATCGAAAATGCCAACTAAGCAAACTACCACTGGGGTGCCGAACACATCTTGTGGGTACCAGTTAATGTTTGCTTTGTGGTTTCTTTGGGTCCTGGAAATTTAGTGCTTCTGTGTTTGTCCGTGGGCATGAGGAAAATCAAGATGAATCACATGAGTGAAGACTGAAAATTCCTATTGAAAATGATGAATAATGGGATTCCTCTTGGGAGGTGATAATGATAATAATAAATAATTGCGAGGGAGATACTTGGGTATAGAAGTAATTCTCTTCTCTCTTCCATATCCCCTCCTCTCGTATGCCCTTGTACGTTCTCCTAGCTACCCCCAGGCTTTTTCTGATTTTTGCGGCGAGGACCCACCATCCATGTTCAGTGACTTCTGCATCATGCACTCTTGGCAGAGGCCCAGAGAAATGGCACATGTATAACACCTTGGCTTTGTGCCAAGGGCAATTGAGTTTGTCACTGAGGATTTTCCCATGGCCTGGACTATGTGTTCCTGTGGTGCTCAGAGATGCTCAGTAATGAGTTAATGTTCTTGGCATGCAGGTTGGCTGAGATCATGTATCTGCAGATACAGGTGCTATGGGCTTTGTTAGTGATCCGTGTTTGTTTAATGTGGCAGCAGCTCTCCAAATAATGCGCTGGGCCAGCCATCCTTCTGGAGCTCCGATACAAATAGTCGAGGCCGCCATGGCCTGGAGCCCCAGTGGGGCCTGACTTACATTCATTCTTGATGCTTTCTCTCCCAGAGTGTCACCAGGATAATGACGTTAGAGACCTAGGTAAGGCTACGGTTTTCAATTATGTTTAAATTAGAAATAGTAAGTACATGAACATTCTGACTCTGGCTGAGTTATAAATATTTATGTGTACTGTGCCCAAAAAAGATATTATTTTTTATATATATTTAAAATGTTCCTTTCATCCTCCTTCCCTCCTTCCACCCCTTTCTTCCTTCCTTCTTTTCTTTTTCTTCTATGAACAAGAGAGAGAAAGAGAAAGCACTGGCAACAGTCTTCATGCTGCAATCCACCCTAGGCTCAGCCAGTCCCAAATCATGGGTACATGTGTGCTCAACATTTTCAGAGAGGTCTCTGGATGCAAACCCGGAATCTTCCCAAGAGGGTGAGCCTTCCAGAGCATTTCATTAACCCTGTGCCACCATCTGCACACCCTTGGAAAACAAAGAAAAGAAAAATATGTGAAGTTATACTATTCTGTATTCACTCTATTTCACTTCGTCTGCCTTTCTTTTGTCTAATTGAGCTCTCAGATACACCAATGGTCAGGATGTGTGGGTTCTTAAGCTGAGGTCAGTGGTGCATGATTTTCTAGCATCCATGAATCTTATGGTAGTGAAAATTCTTTGTAAATATATATGGTCTGGCAAGATACAGCATAGATTTTATTGATTCAAAGCATCTGGGTCCTTTCCATAAAGGTTAAAAAAAATCACTAAAGAAAAACAAGAATCATACAACCCCCAGTTTGAGTTCCTGATCTGCTTTCTCCAGATTTTATAAATATAGAAAAGTTATTTTAGCCTGCCAGAAATTCCATTTTCTCATGTAAATGTGGAATGTTCCAGAACTAACAGGATTATTAGAGGATTATTAAAGCAAATGCATGTAATGAGCCTTGCACAGTGCCTAGCACATAGTGTGTATTTAAAAAGTTCTCCTTCTAATCAGAATACAGGCAGCCTGAAGCTTCCCTGTTCTTTTCTATTAACACTGCTTTCTCCTTATTAAAAAAATAAACTCTTTATTTGAATTAATGTTAGATTTATAGAAAAAGTTACAAAGAGGTACCCTTTACTTGGCTTTCCCTATTTTCTTTTTTTTTCAGATTTCACCCTTTTATTTAGTGTTTTTTTTTTAAATTACTAATCACTTTTTTTTCTGTTATAGAATCCCATCCAGGATCCCATATTACATTTAATCATTTCATATTGTCTTGGTCCTGGTCCACCTACAACAGTTTCTCAGGCTGTCCTTACTGTCCACTACAGTGCCAGCATTGAGGAGTACTGGTCAGTGATGACCACTGTCTTATTGGGTTTGTGAAAGTGATGACTGAGTCCTCTGCACTTAAGAGTCCACAGAACTTTCTAGGTCCAGGTCTCTCTCAGATTTCTGTCTCTATTGAGGGGGTGCTCCTCCTAGGCCATCATAACAGGAGGACATCCAAAGGTGTATCTGCCCAGTCATATTCGTCGCTATTTCAGAATACTGAGGTGTCCCAAGCGTCAGTCCTTGGGTCATTCCTTTATCTGTTCTCACTCTCTGGCCATCACATCTTTTAAAACCTACTTCATGATGATTTCCAAATTTTCTTTTCCAGTCCCACCCACTCCCTATGCTCTAGATTTATATGTACAACTGTGTATTTGACATCTCCATTTGAATACCCAAAAGGCTTTCCACAATTAAAATGATCCTCCTAGACTTGCTTTGCCTCAAGTGTCACCTAGTAAATGACAACACCTTCATCCCCAGCCTTGAAATCTTCCTAGATGCCTCTTCATTCTCTTGCATCTCATGTTCAAACCTCATCAAGTCTATCAACCCCTACTTCAGAACATACTGGGAATTCAACCACTCTCCATGGTCTCCTCTGCTCTCACCCTAAACCTAGCCTAGCCGTAACTCATATGGACACCTCTGGTGACTTTCAAGCTCTCTTTTTGCTCTCAGTCCTCTCCTGTATCCAGTAATCCCTTTAAAACAAGTCACTTCATATTGCCCTCTTGTTTAAAATTTTCAATTGGTTTTCTCTAATTCTTAAAATAAAGGCCAAGGGGCCAACAGTTAGCATAATGGCTATGTCGCTGGACTCCTGTATAGTCGACTGTGGTTCGAATCCCGGACCTGGTGGCTTAAACTCACGCCGGGCGCGTGTGCGTGCGTGCCCAAGATCCCGAGAGGAGAATGGGGGAGAAGCGATTGCAGCGTGGCCATCCTCCCTGGGGGGTGATGTCTCGCTTTCTGTCTCAATGTTCCTCTCTGTCTTTCTGGTGAGTGCATGTGCTCTATAGCAAAAACCTCTCCAAAAAAAAAAAAAAAAAAAAAGAAAAGGCCAAAATCCTTATGTGGCCCACGTGATATGTCCCTTGGGGACACCTTTGCAACATCTGCTTTTCCTGTTGCTCCCTGAATTTGAGATACTCTGGTTTCTTCTCAAATACCTAAGCATGCTTCTTTCTCAGGGCCTGAGAATGTGCAGTTCGTTTTTCCTAAAAAGCCCTCTGAAAGATTTTTTTTAAAAAAACAGTTCTGTGACTTGATCTTTCTCACTTCATTTAGGATTTTTAAAATACTGTGTTCTTATAAAGACCGTCTTTGGCTATACTAGTCCTCATCATTCTCTATCTTCCTCCCACTTCTTTTATAGACTATAATATAAAATTTTTTCTGTCTGTTTTTCTATTAGAAGAGTGCTTCTCAACTAGGAGTCATCACCAAACCTCAACCCCAGGGTATATGGGCCACATTGGAGACCTTTTTTTTTTTTTTTTTTTTTTTTTTGTAGAGGTTAGGAATGCTGCTCAACATACTACAACGCAGAAGGCATACCCAACAAATAACAATTTAGCTCACACTGTCAATGGTACCATGGTTGAGGAGCTCTGCATTAGAATAACAACTTCCAGGGGCCAGCAGGTTGTAAAATAGTTAAGGCGCTGGACTTCTGTAAGGCCAATCATGGTTCAAGTCTTGGACATGACAGCTTGTTTCTCACTTTCTCTCTCTTTCTCTCTCACAAACACATTTCTCTCTGGTGAGCTCATGTGCCCTGTAGCATATTAAAAAGTAATCATAATAAATAAAATGAAGTTAAAATAAATAAAGAAAGAAATAATTTTTAAAAAGAAGACTATGAACTCCCAGAAGGTGAGGACTTTGTCCTTCTTGTCCACTTCAGTACCGAGAACAATACTTGCCATAGATTAGAGACTCCATGGACAATTGTTGAATAAATGAATGATGGTCTAGTCGAAGGGTTACTGCCTTTCGGCAGCTGGCCTAAAAATCAGGCTCAAGTCCCTTCTGTCTTTGACTTTTATATTCCTAGGAAGGTTCTGGGCAGGAGTGGAAAGGAATGAGTTTAGAGGACAGCATTGCCCTTTGTCAGGAATCCATGTTGCCTGTTCCATCTTGTCTTCATTTCCAACCCCTCACGTCAGTGGCATTAGCTAGTTAGGGTAGATCCCAGGAAAGACTGCTTGGTTGTTCCCCTTGCTCATGCCCTCTGATCTTTCCATCCCATGCACAAACTCACTCTGACCATGATGATTAGGCTTCTGAAACGTAAAAGCAAAGTATTGACTCTGGTTTCATCTCTCCTATGCATCCTTTCCTTGGAATACTGTTAGTCTGCTCTATCTTTCCTAGATGGGTAGAGAAGAGTCCTGAAGTTATGCAAACTATTTGGTTAAAATTCTTTGACCACTCTGAATTCAACTATTCCTCATGCCCACATGATTAGGAAAGATGTTATTTGATATCTCAAAAATGATGTACTATCACCTTAGCATTTTACAGTATTACAAAAACATGTATTCATTTATAAGTATTTATGGGAGCCAGTAGGTGGTGTGGTGGTTAAGGCACTGGACTTCCACGTAGCTGACCACAGTTTGAGTTCTAAACCTGGTGGCTTGTTTTCTCTCTCTCTGGTGAGTGCATGTGCCTATAGCAAATTTTAAAATAGAAGTAATAATAAAATTAAATAAATAATTCTTTAAGCATATTTATTTATGTGAATATTTAAGGATCTATTTTAAGGAATTGGTGCTTGTCATCATAAGAACTGGCAATTCCAAAATCAGCAGGACAAACCAGCGACTGGGAACTCAAGTAAGAGTTAATGTTGTGGTCTTGAGGCAGAATTTCTCTCTGGGAAACCTCAGCTTTTGCTCTTAAAGCTGTCAGCTGGTTGGGTGAGTTCTGTCCACATCACGAAGGGAAATCTCCATTATTTGACGTCAATCAGTGTAGATGTTAGCCTGCTAGTCACACCTATGAAATACATTCATAGGAACACCTAGATTAGTGTTTGGCTAAATATCTAGGCACTTTAAGCTAGCCAAATTGGCACATGAAACTCACCAGTACATTTGGTAATTAGGAAAGTCAGAATTTGAGCTGTTCTTGCCACCTGCTGATCCATCTCCTTGTTGGTGGCTAGTACCATCACCTTTTCACTGAAAGGCCAGAAAATCCCAGCCTGCAAGGCTAAGCTGGTACATGACAAAGCTGCCAAGTGCTTGAATTATTATGAAGATTTAAATCAGCCTATGGATGTCTGAGGGTAGAATCAGAGCAGCTCCTAATATGAGTTTGAGGCTTTCTTTTTCTCTCTTGTTTTTAAAATTTCCTTCTTTCTTTCATGAGAGAGACAGAGACAGAGTGAGATAAACCGGCAGGCACTCCCAACAGTGTTCACACTGTGATTCACACTCAGTCTCAGCAGGACTAGATCACATGGACACATGCATGTACCCAGCATGCTCAGGGAGGTCCCAGGACATGGACTCAGGACCTTTCCCAGGTAGATCCAGTTGTGTTACCACTGCGCCACCACCTGGCCTCATCTTTCAGTTTTCCTAGCCCAGAAAGGCCCTTGCCACTTGCCTACAATGAAGAAACGCCTTGGGCCAAGCATGCATGAACCAGTTTCTTTCTAACCCTGATTAACATTTCCTTCCAGCAAATCTAACAGCTGTTTCTCTGTAAGTGGCCCTCAGCACCCCCAGCCACCCTGTCATCCCCAGAGGCCATTCCTCAGAAGCCAGCTGCTGTGAGTGAGAAGATGAAAGGTGTCAGTCCCATTTGTAGTCTTGTAACTTAGGGGAGGTAACACGATGTTTGCTTTGTTTCACCCTTTCAAGTTCAACAGTAAGTTGTTATGGCTGGCGGAGAAGAGCCATCTTTTCCTGGTCCTGCTGGATAGAGGACCTAAGTTAGGAAAGAACATTTTTGCTCCTGTTGTTCAGGGTTGGTTTTCTTTGTTCCAGTCTATTTTTGTTGTTGCAGCATAAGAGGCATGGCCATTTAGTAAGTAATAAATTATGAAGGGGAAAGGAGTTTCAAGTATCAACCCGAGGGCCTAGGAGAGTTTCACATAGTTTCCAAATTAAAGCTGGTGGAGTTGACTAAGAAGAAAGCAAGAAGATTTCTGTTGTTTTTGCTACAAAAGAAAGGGTGGTTTTCATTTATAAATGAGAGCCTTAGAAGCTTTCATTACTTTTGTTTTCGATTCTCTTCTCAGAGTATCTTCTTTTAGTTTATCCAGGTGGGTGCAATTTAAGGAAAAGGCTCCAATCATTGCATTTCATGCTGTAATTTTCATCCATCTAGATTCTGAATCCATTTCCCTCCTCCTTAATAATAACTAATATACACGAACTCAGGTACCATTTATAAAGGATCCATCATCTCATGGTGAGAAAATAGTAGCTAGGAAATTTAACCAACTTGGCCAGCACATCCTCTCAGGAGATGATGGAGACAGATCCTTGACATGCAGAGTCTGAATCTAAACACAATCCTGGGAGAAAGTTCTCAGGAATGCCTCATTAATAAAAATGTGGAAATTTGGGACCAGCAGCTGGCATGGCAGTTAAGACACTGGACTCCTACATGGCCAACTGCTCTTCGAGTCCCAAACCTGGTAGCTTACTTTCTCACTTTCCCTCTCTCTGTCTTTGGTCAAATTAAAAATAATAATAATAATAAAAAATAAAATAGATAATTATTTTAAAAATAATTACATTTTAGAAACTGAAGATTTTAATAAATAGCAAACACAAGTGTGTGTTTTCGTGTGTGTATATATTTATATGTGTATGTTGTGAGGGAAGCAAAATCATGAACTTCTAATTAACCAGATTTATACCAAAGTGTAAATGATTTGGCATATCTTTTCTCCTAGAGAAAAGTTTCTGTAAACACATATGTTTAAAGATAACTAGAAGAGCAGTGTTTGCCTGAGAAAATGCATAGTAAATGCTATAATTTTATAATATAATGTACAGTGTACATATACTGTTGTACATTATTTTATAATTCAGTGTTGGGTTACTGAAAATGATAATTTGTTTTAGGCATAGGGTGATACTTTTCCCATATTACAATCTTCAAACTACGTGAGGATTATATTTTAATATGCTCATATAATAGTAAATTCTCCCCAGTTTTTATATCAAGATTAATTGGGACACATTACATTCATCCCTTTACTTAATAAGCCATTTTGAGCACTTACTATGAATTGGTTAATGCTGTAGAAACTGAGAGTATGAAGATCACTAAACCAAGCATTGCTTCCAAAGACTATGCCATGGGAAGGTCTGCAGAAATTTCAAAGAGTTATTGGAATCCATTTCGAACCCACTTGTTTTGGCTCAAGTTTGAGACTGTCAGAGGGAAGGGAACCTCTAAGATGGACTTGAATATGGAGTTTATCAGGTGAAGGGGGAAAAGAAGGACATTGAAGGCAGAGGGAATATCCTATGGGTAGAGATATGGGTTAGAATATTTTATGTTGCATAACATTGTCTAAAGAATCTGTTACATTGATGCCAACAGGTGGCATAGTGGTTAAGGCTCTGGACTCTCACGTGGTCGACCACGGCTCAAATCCTAGATCTGGTGGCTCGAAATTCATACCAGGTGCATGTGCATACATGCCCAAGATCCTGAGAGGAAAAGGGATTGCAGCACTGCCATGTCCCTTGGGGGATGATTTCTTACTTTCTGTCTCTCTGCCTCTCTAGCAAGTGCATGTGTACTATAGCAAAAAATCTCTAAAAAAAAAATTACATATTCAACAATCTTATTGAACACTTACTTTGTACCAGGCACAGTGCTAGACACTGTGGATACAAAGGTGAATCAGACAGAGGTCCTGCCACCTGGTGACTCAGAACCATTGAGCATTTGGGGACCATATGCTGACACTTAGGGATCTCCAGAAATGATTGAGTTAGTATTTTGCCAAATCCTAGAAGTTAAGGGGAAATGCTCTCTAGACCTCTGGGGAGGCAAGAGAGCACAGGAGATCTATTAGTCAGTTTAGGCCAAGTTGTGCTGCAGTAACAAGTGATCCTCAATTCATAATGGCTTACAACAGTAAAGGTACATTTCTTGTTCATGTGACATGACTGTCATGGAAGAGCTCTGACTTTGCTTCATATCTACTTCATTCTACAATCTTCTGAGGAGAATATCTTATCTGTAACATGCTGGGCCCCTTTCAGAAGAAAAAGAGAAAGGTGGTGAGCCATGGCTTTTAAAGCTCCTGCTGAACAATAAAACCTGTTCCTTCTGTCTGTACTTGTTAGCTAAGATTTAGTCACATGATCAAGGCTGACATGACTGCAATAAGAAAGTATCTTCTTTGTCTAGGAACAGGGCAAAATAATTTTAGTAGTGATACAACCTTCATCATATGGGTTAGGAATTCCTTATCCCAACTTCAGCTAGCACGGCTCCATGATTAACTATTTTGTAGACAGATGTTCTTCAATTTACAATGGCATTACTTCCCAGTAAACTCACCACACATTGAAAATAGCATAAGTTGAAAATTCATTTAGTACATCTTACCTACTGAACATCAACACTTAGCCTAGCCTACACTGTAGTGTATTGGCTGTCTATCCTCAGGATCACTTGGCCAACTGGAAATTGCTGATTGCTGCTGTTATCCTGCATAGCTAGAGTATAAAAGTGCACGTGGCCAGCTGAAAAAAGATCAAAGTTCAAAGTGCAGTTCCTACTGAATGCATATCATTCTGGCACCATCATAAAGTCATAAAGCCTTAGTGCCTGGAACAGGCCTGGCACAAGTGGGAAGCTCAACAAACACTCCTTGAATTAGTGAATGAGGTGAGTTTGATGCTGGTGGGTTTTGAGAAATGGTCCTCCTCTCTGCTATAAATCTAGTTTTGAGGTAGGTGAGCGTAGGGTGAGGGGGTGTAGGGTAGGGGTGCTCACGATGGAAAGCACACGTACGTTAGATCTGAGAGCAGAGAGAATCACGCTCCTTCTGCAGTAGAGACTGGGGAGGCTAAAGCTTCCAGAGTGGACACAACTGCCTGTAGCATCTGGACAGTAAAGACAGAGCAAGGTGAGGAAGCAATAGAATGTCTCCAGGCACTCAGAGCACTGAGTTGAGCTCAGAGTGCTGATGGAGAGGGCAGGTCTTGAGATGGTGAGCAGATCACTAGTGAGAGATGAGGAAGTCTCACTGGGTACCTTCTTTTTTTAAATTAAGGTCTATTTATTTATTTTCTGGGGGAGAAAAAGAGAGAAAGGAAGACAAATATGTGTAACAGGATTTTACACTATTATCCTCCTCCAAGCCTTCCCAGACAAAGTTCATGGGCATGCACCTTGTATGACCAGGCACACCCAGGAGCTGAACACTGATTTTTCATATGACTCTGGCATCGCAGAGTGGCATGGCATCACTGTGCTACCACATTTGGACCTCACTGAGGGCTATCTTGAAGAAATGACAAATTTGGGGACCAGACCAGGGCTGCGCTTATCCCTCCCAAAGCCTTCCCACTATATAAATCCCTCTGTCTGGGTCCAGATTACCTGGGAGGGTTAAAGCAGCCCCGATTCAACTGAAATTAAGTTTATGCCACTTGGCGAAATGGGAGTCTACATGCAAATTGAGCCTTTTTATTTTTTTAAAGTTACATTTCTTGTACATCTGTGTGTATGAACTAAAATTTCTGTTTCTAACATGTACAGTTCCTCATGGCTGAATCTTCACCACCTTCTCCTACACTCATGGATTGCAAATGAGTGATGCTGCGATAGAAACAAACTTGAATCCACTCTGATTTCTTTCTAAAGTCAGCTGTGGTGGCATGGTGGTAGTATACACCCTGAGATGCCAAATCCATACAGAGGAACAAGGTTCAGGCCCTGGGTCAATCTGTGAGCACTGGGTGAGACCGTGATCTTGGCTAGCTAAGAAGGCTGGGGAAGGATCAGGATATGAGACCCTGTTGAGTTACTATCTTCTCTCTCTCTCTCTCTCTCATAGAAAGAAAAAAAACTTAACAAAAGTTACTAGTTTACAAAGTTGCATAATTTAGCTCTAATTTTTCTGGTTACTCATTAAGCACATTGCAACTGATTATGGACATGTGTTCCAGACGTGCTGCTGTGATAGAGGGAAAAATGAATTCAAAAAGTGCTTGTTGAAATGCTATAATGGAGGGCGACCCAAATTGCAAGTCCCAGGTCCAGGTTCTGGAGACAGCTTTGCTCCCTGTGGTCTGTAGACCCCTGGCAAGTCCTCTCCCCTCCTTGGCTTCTGTTTTCTCATGAGATGGATGGGAATGAAATGGCTTACTGATTGTACGGAATTGCCCTGTGTATCTACTGTGCAGGTCATACACATGGTTCTTTAATTCAACTTAGAATTTGAATATTTCTGTTATGTTGCTTGAAATCACCCAGTGTGAGAAGCATTTGGATGGGTGAACTTTTTTTTTGGGGGGGTGGAGGGTTCTGCCATAGGGCACATGCGCTTGCCAGAGAGAGAAACTGAGAGGTAAAGTGTCACCCCCTGGGGGATAACCAGGTAGCTGTCCTTTTTCCTCTCAGGATTTTGGGCACTCAGGCACATGTGTCTAGCATGATTTTCTTTTTTTTTTTTTTTTGGAGAGTCTGTTTTTTTGTTTGTTTGTTTGTTTGTTTTTTAGCTATAGGGCACGTGCACTCGCCAGAAAGACAGAGAGAGACAGAGAGACAGAAGACGAGAAATCACCCCCCAGGGGGGATGGCCATGCCACAATCCCTTCTCCTCCATTTTCCTCTCGGGATCTTGGGCATGCAAGCACACGTGCCCTGCGTGAGTTTAAGCCACCGGGTCCGGGACTCGAACTGTGGTCGACTACATGGGAGTCCAGCAACGTAGCCATTACGCTAACTGCTGGTCCCTGCCCAGCATGATTTTCAAGTCCCCAGGTCCAGGACTAGAACTGTGGGCCGGCATGTGGGAGTCCAGTGCCACCTGCTAGCCCTCGGATGGGGAACTTTACATGTCTCATCTCTCTCCAACATTCTGGCTTGTGCCCTCTGACTCTGTGGTACCAGTCCCCAATCTTTTTGACATCAGGAACTGGTTTCATGGAAGATGATTCTTTTCACAGATGGAGGTGGGGGAATGGTTTATGAGAGCACACAACCCTGGGTCAATCTGTGAGCACTGGGTGAGACCATGATCTTGGCTAGCTAAGAAGGCTGGGGAAGGATCAGGATATGCACAGGTCCTTCATGCACAGGTCATGACAGGGTTTGCACTCCTGTGAGAATCTAACGCCCCTGCTGATCTGACAGGAGGTGGAGCTCAGGCAGTGATGAGAGCTACAGGGAACAGCTGTAGATAACAGGTGAAGCTTTGCTCCTCACCTGCTGCTCACCTCCTGCTGTGTAGCCTGGTTTTTAACAGGCCATTACCTGTACTGGTCCATGGGTCAGGGGTCAGGAACTTGTGCTGTAGAAGGAAGAGACGGAGTCATTTCCAAACTTCCCATGGGCAATGTACTTAGCTCACTCACTGAGCATTGGTGGAGCCATCATCTTTCGCTTCCAAGGCACGGCTGCCGCTGCAGGTGATTCTTAGGTAAAATCTTGAAAACATTTGACAACTGCACTTCTGTTAAGTGTTCCCCTAGGGGGTTTCAGTTGGGTCCCTGTTTTCTTGTCATTTATATTTTACCACGTTTAAAGTGCCACTTACCTTCGTGGTGTGATGCAAATTGGAATGCCTTACATTGCATGCTTTGGCTGAAAATAAATAGAAATGAAAGCGAGCATTGGTCATGTCTCCACTAGAGGGCAGCAGAGTAGTGAGAATCAGGGTTCTCAGAGGCTTTTGTAGTAGAAGTGTTGACATGTGACTTGGCAATTGAATAATTTTTGATACTGTCCTGACACATAAACACCTAGGAGCAGGTTTTCAAAGGTTATTTGCACACTAAAAGAGGAATTAGGAAAACGAACTTGCATGCCAAAAGTAATTTTCAATATTCCACAAAGAACCGTGGCCTCATTATGAGATTGTTTTTAGAGAATATTCAGCTATCCTGAACTGGATATGTTAAACTTGGTTGGCAAACACACACTGAAAATAAAGTAAGCTGAATGGACATAAGAAAGTAGATCCAGTGGTTAAGAAATTTTTTCCTGGGATTTGGGGACTGGCCAGCTGACCTAAAAAGAGAAATTTGGTTGTGTTTTCTTTCTCTCTCACCCTCCGGGGGTTCCCACCTTTGTGGTATTAACACACTTAAACAATTGTACACATACTGCATGGTTGTGTGTGTTATTGTGGCGATTTATTTTTAAGCTGCTACTCTACGTTCAGCATAAAAAGTCAGCAAATTATCAGAGTTTATTCCATTGACATTCTCACACCTTGAGAAATAGCCCATTTGTATTATCACAGTTTGATATATTTCCCATTTACTGAGCTTCTTTGGCAACTTGGCATTTTAATTTAATTATACTTTTTGCTAATGGTCTTTATTTTTCAGTGTCTGTGTAAAACGCCGGTAGGTTTGATTATCCGCCCCCCCCTCCTCCCCAGTGCCAAGCTGTAGTGCAAATTTATAAACTGACAAAATTCAGCGTAAAATTCAGGGAGGTGAAATGAAGGAATTTGTAAAGAAATCCTGCTTGAAGGATGAGGCATTTCCTCACTTGCAGAGTATGGCCCCTCTTGCATATATTTCGTTCCTAGCCTCCGTGGGTTGGACTCTTCTGGCTCCCTTCTGAGCCTCAGCGAGATGGCAACAGCAGCATTTTGTTGACTTCTTGATGCTTGGAGCTTGTCGTGGCTTCTCCCTTTACAATAGTAATTGATCCTGCAGGCTTGTGGCTCTCCTTGAAGACTGAGGGCTGGCCAGCAGAATGTGAACGGAGTACTCTCTCCAGACCTTAGGACAGCAGCAGCATGCGTCTGATAACGAAGAAGAGCTAATGAATGGATATATACCCAGAGAGACGAGTATACCTATCCCTGTTCAGGTTTCACACAAATTGTGCCCTCTGCTTCCTTGCTCCTACGACACTGCCGACTATAAGACGCACCATTGATTCAATAATAGCCTTTCAAGGAAAAGAAAAAGGAAGAAACACTGCCAGATTAAACATACACATCGATTGTAGGGAACATTCCAATTTCAAAAACGCTGAGAACAAAGGCTGATTTTTAAATCTCGTAAATTTAGTATATAAAATGTTGATAGAAGTATTTAAGGCAAAACTGGCTCCCAAAAATATGTCCCAGGGTAGAACCTAGCATCTGAAACTTATGTGACCATAGTCAAGTTTACAAGTCATGATCTATAGACAGGGGAGCAATGCATGAAAATGATGTGTATCTCGTGGACAGGTCTGGAAATTGTGATGTTCCACTTTGTTGGTGTTTGGTATTTTATTTCACTGGATACATGTTTTCTGGGTTTTGTTTTGTTGCTTTTGTTTGACTCAATTTTTCACATAGGAGCACCACTGCCACCTGTCTGCCCGGCCCACTTCCCCATCTCTTCAGCTGGTATGATTTGCCGGAGAGAAGTGTGTGAACAAGAACCAATTTATTTGATTGGTTTAGCAAAGCCTGGGACCATTTATTTGCGTGTGCTTGAAAGGACATCCTTCCACTCATGCTGAGAATGCTTAGAGCAACTGGAGAGTTATAATAGAAGAGAACTTTCTCTGAACAAACAGGGGCATTGCAGGGCAGGGATGCATGAGAATGTATCAGGCATGATTTGGGTAACACCAGTTAAGGGCTCCAGGAACCTATTCATTACACCCATTGGAGGGGCTGGGAGATGATTCCAGTCCCAGAAAGATGCTGCTGGCTCCAGAGCCAGCAGGAAGAAAAGAAAGAGAAACACAATTGAAGAATACAGCATGTTAATTACCTTACTCAGGGGATCTTACAAAACACGATGTATATGTAAATTGACACAATGACTATGAATAAGGCTGGATTTTATTTTCATGCAGAGGAGCCAGGGAAAGGAGACAGGGACTTAGATGCCACTCTCTTTGATCTTTGCTCTCTCTTTTGCAAATGGAAGTCTTGCTCTTGTCTAGTTGTCGGCCTCCCCACTGGCCAGCCTCCTTGGTGATAATGCAGTCTCTTCATTACCTCTCTATTTGTCGCTCAGTTTCTTACTTGAATGAATGAAATCCTTTTGCACCATGAAAGGTGGGATAAAGAATCAGAGAGGTGGGGGTAGCCAGATCAGGTAGAATGAGGTCTTCAGAAGTACTTTGGATTGCTCTTTAATTTCTTCCTGGTATCAAATTTGCTGGTGGGGAGGGCACAGAGAAGCAAATGACCTGCTAACCAGGGATGAAATGAATGAGGTAGGGAAGGAGAGATGGGGGCGAAAGGAAAGAAGAGTGATACCAAAGCAAGGATATGGAGGAGAGAAGTCATCAGATTCTGACTTTTTTTTTTTTTTTTTTTTTTTTTTTTTAATTTGCCAGACTGTGCATGCTCTTGCTGAAGAGAGACAGAGACTGAGAGGGGGAAACTGTGAAAGCAGCCTCCATGGGGCATGGTTACATGCCATGGGGCATGACCCTTCTCTTCCATTACTCCCTCCTTTAGGGAGTTTAGGCACACACATTTGCCTGGCATGTTCATCAGGCTGCTGTGTTTCGGACACAAAGTTGACTATGTAGGATCCACTCACCTTAGCCACCCTGCCACCAGCTGGCCCAATTGTGATTAGGATTAGATGTGGCATGACAAAAAAACTAACAGAAAAGAAAGATGACGCCATAGCTTTGGTTCAATTAATATGAGGATAACATTTGTTTGTTTGTTTTTTGGAGAGGTTTTTGCTATAGGGTGTGTGCGCTCGCCCGAAAGACAGAGAGAGACAGAGAGACAGAGAGACAGAAAGTAAGAAATCACCCTCCAGGGGGTATGGCCACACCGCAGTCTCTTCTCCTCCATTCTCATCTTGGGATCTTGGGCACGCACACACACGCACCTGGTGTGAGTTTAAGCCACCAGGTCTGGGATTTGAACCACAGTCAACTACATGGGAATCCAGCAACATAGCCATTACACCAATTGCTGGTTCCAAGGATAACATTTGTTTTTAAAAATGCAAAATGTCAGAGCCAGCTGGTGGCATGGTGATTAAGGTGCTGGACTCTCACATGACTGATGTGATTCAAGCCCTGTACCCAGAGGCTTTAAAATTCACATCCAAACATGTGCATGCATACTCAAAATCCCAAGCGGGGACAAGGAGAAGGGATTACGGCAGATAGTCATTCTCCCTGGGGGTGATATCTCACTTTCCATTTCTCTTTCTCTGTATGTGTGTCTCTTTCCAGCAAGTGCATGTACTTTATGGAAAAAAAAAATGCAAAATGTCAAATTTGTACTAATCAAATGTAATATTGGAAGCCCTTGATAAATACTTGGCTGTGTAGTGGGTTGCATTACGGTCAACGGGAAGGACATGTGCGTTTTCCTATCATCTAATTCTTCTTGTGTGTATCTTCTCTTCACTTGTGGATCACTTCAATGACAGAGCTCTTTTTACCTGCCTGGTACATAGTAGTCATTCAGTTAAAAAGCATCTGTCCTGTTTTTTCTTGGTAGGGAAATCCTAACATGCTTTCTGGTGCTTTTTGCCTTCAGAACAGCAAATTTCTCCTATCCTCACATTCAGAAGATACTGCATGGAATCCAAAGTGCCCTGCTCATACTTCTGTCTAATCTGGGCATCTAAGATGGGGAACAATCTAACCAGAGATTTCCTGGTAGAAAATTTAGCCTCGCAGTGCTAGCACCTTTTCCCACCCAGGTCTTGGCCAGAGGGTGTGTGTACTTGCTGGAGAGAGATGGAGAAAAACAGAGGGAAAGTGATAAATAACCCTCTTGAGGGGATGGCCACACCACAATCCCTTCTCTTCCATTCTCCTATTGGAATTTTGGGCATGCATGCGTACACTCCAGGTGTGATTTTCAAGCTGCAATGTCTGGGGTCAGCCATGTGGGAATCCAGCACCTCAACCACCATGCTACCTGCTGGCCCCAGTTCTGCCATCTTAAAGAAAAGAACTTGTCAGTCACAATGAAATTCACACATTCCTTTTCTTTTCTGCATCTAGGGATCCATATTCAATGTCTGATGGGTGGCAGGATGGTTAGAAGCTGGAGGTTATGAGAGATACCTGAATATTTTGCAAACCAAGAAAAGTCCACATCGTCTCCCTTATTTGCTTTTATTGGGAAGGAGATAAGGCAGCAGAATAGACATGACAATCAGAAACATGGTCCCTACTAAGAGGATAAAAGATTTGAGTTCCTTTTTAAGGCATGATTTTATTGTCCAATCCTTTCTCTTTTTTTTTTTTTTTAAGAATTATTGTATTTAACTTTATTTTATTTATTTATTTTTAATTTGACCAGAGAGGGACAGAATGAGAAATAGGGAGAGAAAGGGAAAGTGAGAAAGCAAGTCGCCAGGTATGAGACTTGAACTGTAGTTGGCCATGTGGGAGTCCAGTGCTTTTAACCACCATGCCACCTTCCAGCCCCTGTCCAATCCTTTATTAATAGACATCCCTTTGGCCTAATGTACTGTTCTTACTTTAAGGGGCTTAGCAGAGGAAGCAAGTAGACTCCCTAGGTTCTTCCTTGTTTGTCAGGGAATGCTCCTCATTGCTGACTGCCAGGGGCCCCTTTCACCCAACTTCACGCAACATTTGGCCCAGATGCTGTTTGTTCAGGAGGAATGGCACAGCCTGACCACCTGATAGACCAAAGTGTCACCAGGGCACTCATGGGCAGAGATACCTGGGCGTCTCAAAAGGTAGCTGCCCTGGGATAATGGGGACTATCCAATCACAGGCTCTGAAATTGTGGGTGCAGTGCCTCTATGGAGTTAGGTTTGCTAGAGCCCTGGTGAAGGGTTGGGGATGGGGTTTTGCCTCTGTGCCATCCTCACGTGCTCATTTGCCATGGGTCTTGAAGCCCCCCCCCCCCCCCAAAAAAAAAAAAAAAGTTGGTAAACCATGGAAGCCATGAGCTGTTTTTGCTTTCTGGTAAAACAGGAATTTTTTTTTTTTTCCTCTAAAAGACACATCTGGTGGTAATACACATGAGGAAAAAAGCTCGTAGAGTATGAGGAAAAAGCTATTTTATTATAGGGGAGGAGACTTTTAGAATTAGCTTGTGTGTGTGTGTGTGTGTGTGTGTGTGTGTGTGTGTGTATGTGTGTGTATGTGTGTATCTTTCTTTATGCAATGTAGTAGTAGTAGTATAGGTTGGGCTTAAATCTCAGCTCTTGCACTTAATAGTCATGTGGACCTGTTTAATGGAAGTCACCTGCCCTCTAGAGATTTAATTTTTCATCTCTATATAAACATACAATTACTGTTCATTTTCTAGTATTATAGTAAGGGTTAGAAAGTATTATACATGTAGTGCTTGGCACTAGAAAGTATTCAGCAAGTTGTTGTTATGTTGTTCTTGTTCAAAATACCTATACTCATAGAATCATATGAGCTGTAGTCTTGAAGCAAGACCTCATAGGGAAGCTAAGAAAAGTCCTGGGTGCCAAGGCTGGGAGGAAATCCAGAATAAAAAGAAAGGTGATAGGAAGAAGTCACTGGAGCCCTTTGTGAGCAGGTGGGTATTTGTTGGAGCCTCGTGGGGAAGGGGAAACAGAAGAAATGAACTATTGTTTCCATTATCAGTGATAGAGTCAGAGTTGATGGGCGTATAGCTGGGACACTGAGCCCCTGATATCCTGCCCAGGAAGCTTGCACAGAGCCTTTGCCATTTGAACTAGGTAACTCTTGGTTGCATTAGGAAGGTCTAAAAAACCAGGCTTCCTTGCTGCTGGTGAAATATGCTTCTTAATTATGAAGCATGAGCACCAAGAGTCCTTTTTTTTTTTTTTTTTTTTCTGGAACAGAAATAAGTAACCTAGTAGAAGAAATAAAAAGCCTGTTTTTTATAGACCCTCAGCATCCCCATCTTTGTGGCTACTGGATATGCAACACACAAATGTCTTTATAGCTACCTATAATTACTGGTATGGGTTGAATTATGTCCCCCTAAAATGATACATTGGAGCCCTTTTCTCAGTGCATCAGAAAGTGACCATATTTGTTGACAGTCTTCATAGAAGTGATCAAGTTAAAATGAGGTCTTTAGGGTGGGCTCTAATCTGATGTGACTGGAGTCCCCATAGAAAGAAGAAAACAGGACACAGAGGCAGACACGCACATGGGGACTATGGTAGAAAGAGAACAGAGAAGATGACTGTCTGCAAATCCAGGAGAGAGCTGAAATATCCTTCCCTTACAGCCCTCAGAAGTAACCAGCTCTGCTGACATTCTGATTTCACACCTTCATAACTGTGAGACCACACATTTTTGTTGACTAAGCCATCTAGTTTGTGGAACTTTGTTATGACAACCCTATAAAGTAACAGTTACCTATGACATTTACTGCATGTTAAGTCATTCCATTGATTCTCTCTAATACATCCAGTGAGTGGTTGGCTAATAGGACCTTTGGAGATGTAGGCAACAGAGTCCATGGTTTCAGAGTTGTCATCTGCCATGGTGATTCCATGGGTCAGCAGGTTGGGCTGGGTTCCACTGAGTATTTTTCTGCTGTGTTGTCTATAGTCATTTCATTTGACTTCAGATCTAACTCAACTTTGGCTGGAAAATCTAAGATGACTTCACTTACAAGTGTTGTGGTTGCTACTGGTTGGAATATCTAGGATGGCTGTGACACCTGGATGGCCAGATGACCTTCCATCCTCAAGTAGGCTTGCTTAGGCTTCTTTGCATGGCAATTATACATTACAAAGATATTTATCTACATTCTTGTCGTTTAAAGCTTATTAATTTATTTCTTAAGAGAGGGAAAGAGAAATTGAGAGGCACCTCGAATAGGATCCTCATGCTGAGATCCACCCTCAGCTTCAACCAGCCTGGATCTTGAGCACACAAACACGTCCGACATACACAGGGATGCCTTGGGACACAAACCTGGGACCTTTACATGTTGGTCCAGCATCTTAGAGCATTACATTACCAGTGCACTGCCCTATTCCCATTCTTAATGACTTCTTTAGAATTGTTTCCCAGAAGTGAAATTGCTGGGTCAAAGGACAGGTATAATTTTAAGGCTCTGCCTGGGTCTTACAGGAATGTGTGTTTCTTTTTTTCTTTTTTGAGAAATTTTTCCTATAGTACACGTGTGCTCACCAAGAGACAAAGAGAGACAGAAAGTGAGAAATCACCCCCCCCCCAGGGGGGATAGCCATACTACAATCTCTTCTCTATTTTCCTCTGAGGATCTTGGGCACGCATACACACGCGCCTGGCATGAGTGTTAAGCCACCAAGTCCAGGACTCGAACTACGGTCGACTATGTGAGAGTCCAGTGATGTAACCATTTACCATCTGCTGGTCCCAAGAAAGTATGTTTTTAAACAGATATTATGACCAGCTATTATCTGTAATTTTCCCTTTGCCAGGGTTTTCTATCATTCACATTCATGTGTAGGGAAAAATTAAAAAAAAATAAAAGCCACACTCTCTTACCTGACTGCATTCAATCAATTCCTAAATTAAATAGTGTGCATGGAAATGTAATTTAGTGCATATATCCCTGAGGAGCAAATGGACTGTAGATTCATTAAGTGGGTTTCATTCCCCCGTTATTAAACATATCCCAGTTTTGCTAGTTGGAAAAGGGAAAGGAACAAGTATTTCCTTCCCTTTAATTAGACTACTGTAGTATTAAAACCAAACAGCTTATTTATAGTTTTCTTTGTTTGGGAAAACCATGCAATTCTTTAATTTCTACTCATATCCCAAATATAATATAACTGGGGCTTTTATTTCTTTTTTTTGCATTTTTCTTTTCTTTTTTTTTAATTATCATCATAATCTTCTTTATATTACATTGGGTTACATATAATTTTACAGTGTATTACATTGCTTTTTCAAAAGGGACTGGAGCTTTTATTTCTTTAAAATTCAAGAAAATACAATTATTTAAAACATGGCTGCCATTTTGTTTCAAGAGCTCTAGGGCAGCATTATTCAACCTTAATGTCTATCTAGATATTTTTCTTTAGAGAGCCCTATGGGGTTAAAGTTAGTATGGTGCTGGAGGAGGAAAATTCAGAGGAAATACTTTTTTAATGTAAGAGCTACAGAAATAACCATGCTTATTTATATGTAGCACAGACATATAAAAGGGAGGGGAAAAAACACAGTCAATAGAAGGGCTATTTGGCAATTCTTGGTGTTCTCGCCAGTCAACTTTTTCCAAAATTATCTTCTAAGAGAAAAAGACATACGTAGGCTAAATATTAAGGAGTTACATTTTGCTGTCTCATTTATCAGTCAGTAATAGGAATCAGATCTATAAAAGAGATTCTGAATCCAAGTATTTTAGAAAAAAAATTCTGAAAACGATTCCTTAGGCAATCCTAGTGTTCACCTTGCTAGCAGCAGTGATGGTAAAGTTAGAAAGGCAGGATGAGTATTTGGTTTCTGGATGAGCATGTATTTCAAGCTATACTTTGACCTAAGCTGTCTTTTTTAATGTTTTTCATAGACTCAAATGCATTTATTTTCTCACTAGTAGACAAAGGTTAAAACAAGCAAACAGGAAATACTATGTTTGTTTCAAATTATTTATTAAGTTCATCTTTATAATCATACTGACATCTTCCATTAGTATAAAGTTTTGAAATTGTCTAGGCATTGTGGTCACAGAGACCTAAGTTCTACTCCAGATGCAGCCACATAGCAGAAATTTGAACCAACAAATCACTCACGTTCTTTGAATTTAGAGGTACTCGCCTACAGGAACGAGGAACTTACCTTTTATTTTAAGAGTCTATGGTCTTGTGGAGTAGTTGCTATTATACATAAAACAGGTAACATCAAGTCAGATACAATGCAGGCTTAAATTAATAATACTTATCTTTGCTAGTACATTTTATGTTATACCATGTTTTATATAATTAGGCCAAGTATTATTATTCCCATTTTAGAAATAAACATAGGTACAGAGAGGGGAAGAAATGGCAGATTTATGCTGTAAGTTCTAGAAAGCCAAATAGGACTTAACCTCACACAATAGCACTAGTCATGAGGTCCATATAGTTGATTGGGCCACTGAGGCTAAAATGATCAAGACTTCTTTGGGCTCAAACAAAGCATAAAGTTATTTTTGATTTAGTAATCAAAATAAGCAAGCATGTTGGTCATTTGGGTTTACCAAGTCATACCTTGGTCTTATTACTATTAATATCAACTTAAAAGATTTTAAATCGGTTTCAGGATACTGACTTCTACCGTGCCTCATGGCCACCATTATCTACTTTGGTTCTTTTTGAAAAAAAAAAAAAAAAAATCACTCTAATGTGAAGCCCCCAATTGTCTGGACACATTTTTATCTATCCCACATTGTGAGCTTGATACAGATTGTTCATCGTAGCTAGAGTGGCTTATGTGGTAAATTTGTCCAGTGGCGTACAGTGATGAAAATTTCAACTCCTTAGTAGAAGCTCACATATGGAGTTAAGTTGGTAACTATTCTTGGGAATATTTCTTCCCAACTCAAAAACAGACACTTCACTTCTCTTCTGTAAGATCAGAATAAAAATCTGCAAAACTTAGACTCGCAGTTCAATTTTGAAATGCTTTAAATATCCTCTTATCCATTTTGAAATGAATCAAACATCTTCCTACTTCTAGGTTGGTCTTACTCACGTGCGATCATTCGTACTGACACTCATTAGCAAGTCCTCCTATGACTCTTCATGAGTGACTGGTCAAAGCCAATCTGCATCGAGGAGATTTCATCCTGTCTTTTTGTTTATGGAGTAGCACTCTCAGGAGTTGAGACTAATGATGAGAGACAGCGGGAGATGAGTCGCTAGAAGGTGGTAGAGAAGTGGGGTGACAAGAAGACAAAGTCAAGTTTGTCTTGCTAAGATGACTTTCTGTCCCTATCCTTTTCAACTCTCCAACAAAGCTGCACATTTCAATCAAAAGCCTACGTAGCATTCTTATTTAATCCATTGAAAACTTGAAATTATATCTTAAAATAGTATGTATGCATTATAAGGTATTCAGATAGGAGAAAAGCTGGATATTTAATCAAAATGTACGTGTTAGGACAGAGGAAAGTATGTAGATTTTTAGGCAAAACAATGGCCAGGCAGTGGGCTCTTAGTAGCTTTTCTTTGCTAAAATCTTATATACTGATTTGGTATATTACTAAGACACTGTTTTCTTTTGTTTTTAATCAAGAATCTTTCTTTACAAAAAGCACCGTGGCATTTTTCCATACCTCCTGTGTGATCTATTTCAATCACTTACTATGTAAGACCCCTGCCCCCTTTAAGTGGGCACATGATTCAGTTAAGACCAATGAGATATAAGCTAAGTTATTTTCAGGAAACTTTTTCTGTCCTGTTATCAATACCATCCTTGTATCAATAGTTTTTTTCCTGGGACCAGCAGTTAGCGTAATGGCTATGTCGCTGGACTCCCATGTAGTCGACCACAGTTCAAGTCCTGTACCTGGTGGCTTGAACTCACACTGGGCGCATGTGCATGCATGCCCAAGATCCTGAGAGGAGAATGGAGGAGAAGGGATTGCGGCGTGGCCATTCCCCCTAGGGGGTGATTTCTTGCTTTCTGTCTCTTTGTCTCTCTCTTTCTGGCGAGCACATGTGTCCTGTAGCAAAACACCTCTCTGAAAAAAAAGAAAAAATATAGTTTTTTTCCTTTCTTCTTTCTGCCTGGAGTAGTAGAGAGGATGAGGTGTGGAGATATAGCAGCTTTCTTGTTACCACGAGGAAGGAGCAGAGTGTTTGAATGGGAAGATCCTGGGCCTCCATCCTGAGCTATTTCCCCAGTCTCGGACTGCCGCCTACATACTACTACCTGTGTAGTGTTTTGTTATTGCAGTGAATACATTCCTAACTGAGACAATTGATAATACACAGTAATAACTGCATTCATTACAGTAAGAACAATTTCTGTAAATAGTAGCCTCTAAAATGTCAGTGTTTTATATAACAAAAGCTTATTTCTCACTCACATAAAATTCTAAACTAATATTTTTGATCAGCAGAGATTTTTTTCTCTGAGTAGTGACTTAGGGATCCTGTCTCCTTTGTTTTTTAATTTTACTTTTTAAAAAATTTTATTTTTAATATTTTAGAATTTTATTTTAGTTTTTGCTATAGGAAAGACAAAGAGGGAGAGAGAAAGTGAAAAATCACCCCTCAGGGGGTGGCCACATGGCAATCTCTTCTTCTCAGGACTTTGGGCATGCACACTCATACTTGGCATGATTTTCAAGCCACCAGGTCTAGGACTTGAATAGTAGTATTGGCCATGTGGGACCCAGCCTTAACCTTCATGTCACTTACTGGTCTCATCTCCTTCTCTCTGATAGCTTTACTGTCTGTGACACATGCTTACCAAGTCATTCGGTGTGTGGACTTCTGGTTGGCAGAGTGAGAAGAGAGTATTATGGGTAACAAAGGCATTGGGAAGACACGAAACTACCACAAGGTGGCATGTACCATTTCCCCCTTTTTCAATTGGCTAGACTCAGTCACTTGATTGTAGATAAATGCTTGTGGAATTAGCTGTTTGAACTGAGGAGGAAGAGCAAATGGATTTGGCAAAAATCTATGGCAACCACCATTGCCTCATCCTCAGGATGTTGCATTCAACTGCTGAGGGATGGGTTGGCAACTCACTTTTTGTTCTTCTTATTTTTTTAATTAATTAGTTTTTCCATGAGTGAGAGAGACTGGCGAGAGTGAGAGAGATTGCAGGGGAACTTAGAAAAAGAGAAAGAGATTGGGGGCGGGGGAGCAGAGAAAAAAAAGGAAAAGAAATAGCACCTCCAACGTGATCTTGATGCCAGGATCCACCCCCAGTCTCAGCCAGCTTCTGTTCAAGGAAGTGTCTGGACACAAACCTGAAGCCTTCTGGCACAGAGCATCGCATTTTACCACTGTGCTACCATCCAGCCTCCCACAGCTTTCATAAGGGTGATTTACAGTTAAGTCTTTCTTTTTAGTGTTGGATGATGGGATGTGAACAAAGGCAACCAGGTATGTGGCTTTTCTTCTGCAAATGAAGAGGAAGAGAGGGCAAGAGGGGGTGGCAGAGTCTGGATGTAGATATCAATTTCTCTGCTTGACACAGGGCAAGCAGGATGTGGAGGAAGAAATTAAAATTATTTAAATTTCTTAATTTCAAAACTACAAACTGTAGCTCATAAAATTACAAATAAGGTATAAACAGCAGCTATTTGTTTGGTCACAGTTCTTCACTAATCCTGTTGCTTGTAAGGGGATGGGGTGAATGGTTAGAAACTCAGACTTGGATTTTGAATCCTGGCTCCACTGCTTACTGCTTTTGCAACCTTGGGCAAATTCCCTGTCACTAGGAGCCTCAGTTTCTTTACCTATGAAAAGGAGTTAATAAAAGCGAATCACCTCATAAGTCTGTTGAGCACATAAAACGAAGTGAAATATATAAGGCTTTCAAGCCAGGGTTTGACCTATGGTGAGTATTCAATAAGCCTTAACTAGTCATTATTACTATTATTATGATGGTGATTCACCAACTTGGAATGTCCAAAGAAGCCTCTAGGTGGCGCTGAAGCAGAGAATCAGTTTGGCACCCATCTGAGACGCTCAAACATAGTTGCTTACCATCTCTCCCAAGGCAGAAAGCTTACAAGTCTAATCTGGCTGCGTTGGATGAAGTTATCAGACAGCTAGCTTCTCCCTTCTCCTTACTCACGCAAGTCCATGTGTTTTTGCAGTGGGAATTGTTGGCCAATCTCTGGCTATTCCCTAAACCAGTATTAAACCCCGATCTAATTGAAACCTAAGAGACAACATATGCTTGGTACCTTTAGCAGTTGCTTAATACACATTAAATAGCCAATAAGTTCAATTTCCCTTTTTTCCCTCCAATGGACAAAGAGTATTTCCCTTTGTTTCTTCATCAGCATGATCAGCGGGCAGCAAACTTTTAAAATCTATGTATTTGCTTAGTAAAAATTTGAGGAAAGCAAAGTTTGCCTGATCTATTTTATTCATCTGAAAGACTGAAGAATATGGATATTTTAAGGATATGAATATTTTACGGGTTCTGGATTAAGAAAGGATTGGAAATAAAACCCAGATCAGTCAGGAACTGTGAAATCTTGAACATGCTGTTTCTTACTATTTGTAAAATAGTAGTGATGATATATTACTTATTAGAAAGAATGAATGCACATGTACGCATCTAATATATGCCACTTTTCAAAAAATCTGCTCAGCTCCTCAATTTCCTCCTGCACTGTGCTTTTCAGCCTGAGTCTTCCTCAAAGTCCCTGCTACCAAAGTAGCGGGCATCCAAAGGGATGCTTTGCTTTTCATCCAAACCTCCCTTCCCTGGGCCTGGTGGTGGTGCAATGGTAACCAACTGGATCCACATGGGAAAGGGTCTCAGTTCATCTGCTGGAACCTCCCTGAGTATACCAGGCATGCACATGCACACACATGTGCTTCTGATCTGGATTAGCTAAGACTGGGTGTGGATTGTGGCACAGACCCCCTGTTTGGGGGTCACTCTCTCATAAGAAATAAATAAACTTAAAATTGATAAAGCCTACCTTCCCTGTTCTCTTTTTCTCAGGATCTTGTCTTCTCTTTTGTATGTGTTGAATTAATTAGATGAACTAAGCAGAGACAGGGTGAGCTAGTCAACCAAGCTGCTTAAGGTGGTTAGTGGTCTGGGACCAGCACTTGGCATAATGGCTATGTTGCTGGACTCCCATGTAGTTGACTGGGATTTGAGTCCCAGACCCGGTAGCTTAAACTCACACCAGGTGCATGTGCATGTGTGCCCAAGATCCTGAGAGGAGAATGGAGAAGGGATTGCGGCATGGCCATCCACCCTGGGGAGTAATTTCTTGCTTTCTGTCTTTGTATCTCTGTCTTTCTAGCAAGCACACGTACTCTATAGCAAAAACTTCTCAGGAAAAAAAAAAAAAAAAAAAAAAAAAAAGAGGTGGTTAGTAGTGGACAGAGCATAACATTGGTGTGAGCCTCTGCCCAGCTGAGTTTTCTGTGATAAACCACGTTACATCTCTCAGCTCAAGCCCCTGGTCTACCACATGAAGGGACAAATGAAAGCATCTCTCTGGAACCTTTTTGATCATTGGTCTGTGTTCTTTGTGAGTGCTACAGCAGGCAGCTAGATACACCATAGAGACTATGCCTCTTTCCTAGAGATGGTGGCAAGTCTTGGCTCCCCTCTTACTTTTCTATTTGGCTTTTTTTCTCATCCTCCCAGGGGACTTGATCCAGTCTGATGGATGAAGTCAGAAACCCTCTGAACTAGCAGGACAGACCTCAGGAGCAGCATGGGACTATGAAATGTGGATGCCCTGGGGAAACTGATACCTTTGTGCCTCTTGAAATAGGCTCCTGACATACTTGTACAAGACAGTCTTCAGAAAATTTGTGGAAGGTCCCTATTATGAAAGAGGTGTGCATGGATTTCAAAATGTTTTTGCACCCAAGTAAATGTGTACTTAAATTCCAGTTTCCACAAACTTTTGAAGTCCCCTTGCATATGCAGTACATGAGTGAGAACTTGATTAATCTAAGAATAAAAATTAATTCCAAGTACAAAATTCCCATATCTCCACCTCTGTGTTCAAGTAAGGGACTTACTAAGTCTCTGAAAAGAATGTTTCTTTAAAATATTTTTTCACTTAAAACACATATTAACAGAAAGAAAAGCACAAAAATTACTCTGGATTTTATTAACCTCATTAACTCTGATGATCCCAATTATAAAGGTTATGTACAAACAATTAGAATATTTAACTAAGTCAGAAAGACACAAGATGAAAAGAGAAATCTTCCCCCAATCGCTTTTTTCTACTCCTAACGGCTTTTTTCTGATTCTTCCAGAAGCATTTTTTATGCCAGTACATACATGTACACACACACACACACACACACACACATACAAATGTTACATGTATTTGTGTTTGTGTGCCTGTGCCCACACAAACACAGACACATTAATGCAGAAAAAAATTTTAATGAATTTATTACTTCCACTGAATGTCATCTTATATTTTAACTTTTCATTTCACAGTTTTTCTACTACTCTTAACATTATAATGCGGATCCTTTACAGACACCAAAGTAAAGGTAATTTATGCATATACTTAGTCTTACTCAGATTATCTCAGAGTTTCTTTATCTGGCATTTCTGGTGGTAAAATTTTTTTAGTAGCCTTAGTCCTCTTCTAAGTTCTCTTTTGCAATTTTCTAAATCAGACATCTTCTTGGGAGGCATATTAAAAGGGTTTAAAATTTGGATAATAAAATAAATTGCTCATTTCCTGTAAACAGCATTCCAGCATGCATTATTCAGTTTCAGAATTATCCTGATTGCAACTGCTGACTTCAGGCAGCTTTGGGCTCTGTGTTCTTGGGGTTGGTGACACAGCAGTTGTATTTTGGAGGAAAAAAAAAAAATAAGTGGAACTTTCAGAGAGAATTTTTGTTTGTTTTGTTTTGTTGTTTTATTTTGTTTTAATCTCCAATTATGGGAACTGTCTACTTTTGTGGGATCAATTTATGTTTTGCCAATTCTGTAAGAAGTTGCATGTGGAACCCTGAATTAACTGAAAACATGCTGACAATCAGTAGATGCAGTGTTTCCCTACCCCTTTCAGAAAGCTGTCTATAGCAAAGACATTGTTGAGCCTGACCTTCATTAAATTCTCCTTAAAAGTAGGGGGGACTGAAGTGTTTTTCTTTCAGTCTGCAGGGAGGGGTGGGCAGGACTTGTAGGTCCTAAGCAACATCCAGGATGCTCTTCAAGGTCGGCATAGAGTGGAAGAAGGGGAAATGTATGTTTTTAACTTGAGAAGTGATATTTAGCAGGACCTGCATCTAGTTCATCTTAAACAACACCATGACGGATGCTAAGATTCCAACTCTCATGGGCCAGCCCCCTGGGTTAGTGGTTAAGGGAGCTGGGATCTCACATGGCTGACTCCAGGGTTTAAATCCCAATTCTTCCTCACACACCTCCCCCTCCACCATGGCTTGAAAAACACACCAGGTGTATGCATATTCATGCCGCCAATCCCGAAGGGTTAGAGAAATGGAGGAGATGAGTCTATGGCACAACCACCTCCATTAGGGGTGCTTTCTGCCTCTTCCTTTCCCTCTGTCACTTTGTCTCTCTCTGGTGAGCCCACATGCCCTCTGGCAAATTGAAAAAAGAAAAGATGGAGGCCAGCAGTTGGTATAGTGGTTACATCCCTGGACTCCCACATAGCTGACAGCAGTTCAAGTCCCAGACCTGGTGGCCCAAGATCCCAGAAGGAGAATGGAGGAGAAGGGATTACAGTGTGGTCATGCCCCTGGAGGGGGGGGTGATTTATCATTTTCCCTCTCACTGTCTCTGTCATCTCTCTCTTTCTCTCTCTCATGAATGCACGCACCCTATGGCAAAAATCTAAAAAAATAAAAAAAGTTTCAAAACTCATGCTAGAGGCTACAATAGGATGATGTGGCTCTCACACCCATCACCTTAGGACCATCTTTGTGCTAACCCTTAAAAGTGTCCTCTTAAGAAAGGGATGAAGGAAGAAAACAGTCATTTAACATTCAGGAACACTAAAAACACAAACCGTGTCACGTAAAATTACAAATCAGTTCATAAAATTGCAATAACTGACCTGCACAATGTGAATTTCCTGGAATGAGCGCTCAGATTGAGCACCAGTAACAGGTAATGAAGGGACTTTACAGAGATGATTAACAAGGGCCTCCACTTTTTATTAGACTCATTTTGCTAATCCCTAAAATTAAGGAATTCCAGGTGTATGGAGCCAAGTATGCAAATGATTTCCTTCCGCCTAGCTGCTGATTTCATAAAAGGCCCTCAAACAGAGAAATAAAACACACAGAATGGGAAAGCTTTATGGCACAGTCGAGAATATTGTGCCTTTAAATAGTTCAGACAAGCAGTGCGTGCTGTAAATTTGCCACAGAGACAAATTTGTGCAAAGCTATAAAAAGAGCAAAAGTGAAGCTGAAAGGAGAAGGTTGGGAGGGGTGGGGGAAACTCTCAAGACCTCGGTGGCCAAGACAGTGTTGATTCAGCTGAGGCAGTCGCCGTGGGAGTGCCAGTGGGGAGCGCGCTGTATAGAGAGGGCACATGGACATCGAAACAGATGGAGAAAGAAAACTGCAGACACTTCTATTCAAAGGGGGATGAAAGTGTTGCATTTTCCTGGTGCTCTAGTTTTAGGGGTTGCAGACCACAGCCACTGGGTCGAGTCCAACCAACTGCCTATTAGCCTATAGCCTAAGAGCTAAGAATAGGTTTTAAATTTTTAAGCTGTTGGCAGTTGGAAAAAGTTAAAAGAATATTTCATGATATGAAAATGATAAACATTCAGACATCAGTTTTGTTGGAATGTAGTATGTAGGGTCTGTGGCATCTTTGCATGATCATGACAGGATTGAGTAGTTGCGATTGAAACTGTACATCCACACACAAAGACTAAAAAAAATTTTGTTTATTGATTTATTTTGACAGACTGACAGACAAGCACCCAAAACAAATTCCTACAATTCTCCCTCCCTCCATCACCAACCTTTCCACCATCCAGGATCTTGGGAATGTACAACCCTGCTGTGTACTGGTCAACCTGAGAACTGAACCCTGATTTTCTTTTTCTTTTTCTTTTTTTTTTTTTTTGAGTGGTTTTTGCTATAAGGCGCGTGCATTCTCCAGAAAGACAGAGATACAGAAAGCGAGAAATCACCCTCCAGGGGAGATGGCCACACCGCAATCCCTTCTCCTCCATTCTTCTCTCGGGATCTTGGGCATGCATGCACATGTGCCTGGCATGAATTTAAGCCATCAGGTCCAGGACTCGAACCACTGTTGACTACATGGGAGTCCAGTGACATAGCCATTACACTAACTGCTGGTCCAACCCTGATTTTCCATATGGCTTCTAGCATTTCAGAGCTTTGTGCTACCACTGAACCACTATTATGGGGCCTCTAATATAGTCATCATCTTGCCTTTATAGAAAAATTTGAAGACCCTTGTTCTAGAACTGTAGCTCTCAATGTGTGGACTCCAGAACAACATCAGCATTACTTGGGAACTTGTTAGACTTGCAAATTCTTGAGCACCATGTAGACTCTAGACCTATTGAATCGGCAGTTCAAGTGATGGAGTCTAAAGATCTATGTTTTCACACATACACCTCTAAACTCAAGTTCTAGAGTCAGTTCTGTAGACTAACTGAGCAGCTAGAGCATAAATCTTCACAACAGTGGACATAGGTCTTTATGAATGTGAGAACTCCTCTGGGAGGAAGGTCATGGCCACAGTGGTACCCCAGTCTGCCATCTGGTTGGCCTGTTCCTTGGTGAGCTAAGCTTAAACAAAGTAGAAGAACATAGTATTGCCAGAGGGCCATCCATGTCACACCTAGAGGCAGTGGGTACTATTCTTGTTTTTCATTTACAGATGGGACACTAAATAATTTACCCAAAGTCACACAAGTGGAAAAAACAGCCTTCCAGAATGGAGTCTGTGTGACCTCAACACTCGAGTTCCTTCCCCTCTCCCAGGGTGCCTTTGAAAGAAACACATTTACACATTCTGGAGGCAGTCACCCCGTTTCAGGTTCCAAGGATTGCGTAGGAATTACTGGGAGCTTGTGACTTGGATTTGGGAGTTCACACTCTGCTAAGCATAGTGTCTGCTCTCAAAGCTAGCATTATGAAGACGGTCATTTTGCAAAATGCAAGGAAATCAGCGGTCTCTTCGGGAAAATGTCTAGTTATTCACAGTATTTATATGTGTAGAGCACAGAATATTCTATTGTGAAAGTATCGAGATAACAACTGCTTGGGGAGCATTTTCAGTGAAATATTTACTTGGGAGAACAGGAAACATGGCTAACGATAAAAAAAATGGTAGGCGCATCTGGGTGAGCATTATTTAGCTGCAAGTGTTTGCTTAGATATTTTTAATATACATTTATGCACTTTAAATTTATTTTATTGGATGAAATGAGGACTTTGGGGAGAAGAACTGGGGCATAGATTTTTAAATGTTCTGGGCAAATGAATACAGCCTCTGGTACACGATGGTGCTCCCAGCTGCTTTGGTTTGACGGATTATCCTGATGTCCTTCGTTTTATTGTGGTGCTAAAGTAATGGGTCTGCCTGGAACAGTTTGCTGACAGATGAGAGCCTTGGTCTGTCACTGAAATCCCAAGAATTTAAAAGGAAATACGTAGCAATTCACCTGGGTTCCTACTTATTACCTGCAGTAAAGGGCGTGCGAGTGGGGATTGACTGGATTTTATTTTAACTTTCCAAGAAGAGATTTCATCTATGTTTCTGCAGAGACCGAAAGTACAGACAAGCAGGTGAGTTTCTGCAGGCATCTCATTGGCACATTAATCAGACTTTCTGTTTTTCTGGCAAAAGATCACTTCACTCAGTCAATTTCTCTTGCAGCTCATGTGTGGAACATTTGCAGAGAAGATGTGGCACAAAGGACCTGGAAGGAGAATCTCCTCTGGCTATTATTTATTTATTTATTTTTAATTTTGAAATGATTACAGACTTCTTAGAGGTTGTAAGAAAACATAGTACAGAAAACTTCTATCATCATTCACCCAGCTTTCTCCAATGTTAACATCTTACATAATTATGATAATCGAAACCTGGGCATTAATTAATATTGGTACAAGTCTTTAATTAGAATATTGGCTTTATTTAGAGTATCACCAATTTTTGCATACAATTATTGTCTCTGTGTGTGCAGTTGTGTAAAAAGTTACCACATATAAATATTACCTGCTATGTTTAAAAATCATTAAATAGTGACAGTTACAGTATGGCTAGTAGCTTTTTAATGACTGAAATAATTAAATACAAAATATTTGACATCTTTCATCCTGTCTTCAGCATGTGTCATTGAGACGAGTGTGTACTCTGATTATGGGTATGTAGTCTGATCGCATGAGTATTTGAGGCTTCTAATTCCCTCCTTACTCTTTTGGAGATAACAGTGTGATCAAGAAAAAGTATACATTGAGGCACTGTGGCAGACATGAGTATTAATCAATGAATCTTATTTTTTCCATATCTGGACACATGGAACATGATTCTTCCTCTTTCAAAGTTAAGCAGGACATGTGATTTGCTTTGGCCATTGACATGAGAATGGAAGCTTTTACCAAGTTTTGACATTGAGATGCCAGGAGACCAAAGCTACCTGGAATGCTGAGCTACTAAGGGGAGGACAACCCAATCTGGGAGCATGATCCTGCCCATCAGCAATGGTGTGTGCTATTAAGGAACTGTGCTCAATAGGCAGGGACCCAGGTTGGAATACTGGATTCTTAGTCTAACCTAAGGTTGAATGTAACAGTATGCACCTATAATCCCAACAACTTTGAAGAAGCTGAGTCAAAAGGATTATGACATGATCAGACCCTGCTTTAAAAGCAAACAAGGGAAAAGAAAAAAAAAAAAAAAAAAAAAAGGAGCACAGCTCAACCACCAGCAATGGACTTGGCTTGGGTGCAAAATAGGCTTTGTGTATTAAGCTACTGAGATTTTGTTGTAGATCATTACCTCATCTAACTTACCTGGTTCACTGCCAGGGCATATGGCTGTCTTAGAAGGGAAGGTCACTTGTGACTCTTCCTCCTTGTGTTGACTTTCTAGGATTATTTGTTCTGCTGTGGGAGAAAATGCTCCTCCAGAGTCTATGGGATGAAACAGGCCTGATTTCCCTTCTCTCATAAGAGATGTGTTTTTTCTCTACTTTTGCCCCACTTTAGAAGACCAAACAGAACCAAGATGAGGCTCCACCCTTTTCCTGAATAGAAACTCTGGGCTTTGAGCCCGAGAATCTGTGTTAAGAAGCTCTCTGGAGGATTCTGATGCATATTACAGTTTGGGAATCCCTGGTCAGTCTCCTTCTGTGGCTTATTTACTGTTTTAGGAGTCTTTAAATAGTCTGAAATTGCTGAAGCATTGGTTCTCACCAATGTGCATGAGTTCTAGCAACAGCTTTTGAAGAAAAGACAAAGCATGTTTTACTCTGCACTAGTGCAGTGGGTGACATTTTCATAATTTCACTGGTTTCAGGTGAGTGGGAAAAGATGTTTTCTATTCTGAGTGGGGCTTAGAGGCTTCTCCACTCTTCACTCAGATGTCCTTCTTCTGTGGTTGTTTTCTCTCTTTCACCATCAAATTTCCCCAGCTCAGATGTAATGGTTAGGATTTATGGATTGCTACTTTACTGGGATTTTCTAGCTTAACTCTACCATACTCATTGACATGTAATTATATTAGGTCATCAGGAAAGTCATGACATATTTTTTTTCTATTTTTCTATCCAAAAATGTATCAAAAAATGTGTCCCGACTTTTCTAACAACCTGATATTTGTATTTTAAAAGGGGAAAATGATACTTATCTCAATGAAAAGAAATACTGATGGTGCCAACATCAAGGAGAGATTATTATTTTTTACATGAGGCTTTCGTGTCTCAAGCTGTGTCTACCCAGCTGTGGCTCTGGTCTTGTCCTTCACTCATGACACTGTAGTCTTGTGCATGTGCTCCTCTGCTTGGATACCTGAACTCACATTAGCCCCACCCCCGGTGCAACAGCAGGACCTCCACAGGGTTTCCCCAGAGTTGTGTACATTTATCCTTCTGTGCTTCATGGGCCATAGTAGGCACCGCCCCAGCCAAAGCAAGAATAAGTACTCAAAACTCCGATTCTTCTTATCTGGTCTAATATATGACCCAAGACTCCTCTTGGAGGATATCCTATCTAGAGAAGCCAACTTCTATGTGCCAAATTAAAGGATTATAAAGAACTTCTTATGTAAAAGAAGAGGAGAGGGGCAGGTTTTGTGAAATTGGATATGGTGATACATAGAGCAACTGAGACTAACCTTATTGTGAGAAGAAAAGACAGCCTACCATTAACTACACATCAGGCCTTACAGGGTCACATTTCACTCTTGTTAGGAAGGAAGAATTCTTTTTCCTTTTTTTTTTGAGAGATTTTTGCTATAGAGCATGCATGCTAGCCAGGGAGACAGAAACAAAGACAGGAAGCAGAAATTATCCACCAGGGGAATGGCCATGCTGCAATCCCTTCTTCTCCATTCTCCTTTTGGGATCTTGGGTGTGCACACACATGGGCCTGGTATGAGTTTTAAGCTCTCAGGTCTGAGACTTGAACCATGTTCGATTCCGTGGGAGTCCAGCGACAAAACCATAATGCCATCTCTGGTCTCAGGAAGAAAGAATTCTGAGTAGTGCTGACAGTGTACTGGCATTCAGATGCTGGCTTCTCCTCTATGAGTGTCCCTCCCACTTGGGAACATTGCAGGTCAGGGGGATTATCCTGACAAATGTTGAGAATGTTCTATAGATGGGTCAACTATGCACCATGGGGGCTCAGAAGAAGAAAGTGCTGTGCTTCATTTTTCACTTTTTGTTTTTTACTTGATAAAATAATGAGTGCATAGGCAGGATGGTGTCATATTGGTATTGCAGTGCTCCACAAGGCTGACCCACATGAGAAGGTTCTGGGTCCACATCCAGAGATCTCCCTGAATATTCCAAGCATGCATGTGCTCATGATCCAGGGCTGGCTGGGGCTGAGGTGGATATTGGCATGAATATGCTTTTGGGGGTACCTGTGTCTCTGTCTCTCTTGCTCATGGAAGAAAGAAAGAAAGAAAACATGAAAGTAATAAGTACACAACATGGAAAAAATAGAATAGATAGAAATATACATTAAAGAAAGTAAAAATTGTCCAAAATGGCAAAAAAAAAGTAACCTTTTACTAACGTGGTTAAATACTATCTAAGATATACATACATAAAGTATAATGACATTGAGGTCATACTTAATATACATTATATTATGTTTTCATCACTAAACATAGATTGAGCCATTTACCCATGTTATTACATAGTTTCCAAAATGATTTAAATCCCTACATGGTGTTTCATTGGTTTGCTCTTTAAAATTCATTTATTCATTTGTTAGACAAACATTTAATGGACCTTAGGTGGGCTCTGGGAATACAGAGGTCGGGGAGATGCCCCTCAGTGCACCCGGTTCTCTGGGTTTGGAATCACGGACACATTCAGGAGTCTCTGACCTCCACCCAGATGCTGGGGTAAATGGTGGCTCCCGACCCCTTCCCATCTTTATTCAGAGTGGATCTGCTTCCCTGTTTGAGTTTCCAGGATTCCACTTGCTGCAGATAAATTGAAAAATGCTGCTTTGGCCACCTACAGGGCGAAGCCTGATGTCTGTATGGTTTCGATCGATGACAAGGTGAGTATAATAAGCAGATCTCCTTTCCTCATGGGTGATTCATGGCTCTGTAGCCCAGGTCTCCTTCTAGCTCAGTGGTGCTCATCTCCCCTAGCCATTTATCTTTGACAAAATCTCCACCTGAAGCTTTCCCTAAATTCTTGTACAGACCAGAGCCCCACACATAGGATTGGGGGGCAGATGCACAGGGGTTAATGAAGGGGTCCACATTTTAAATATGCTGGGCTTTATGGTGTGAAAGCAGGATGTATCATACAGTTTGTTCTGTACCAGAATAAAGGATCTCACACTTGAGGATGATGGTTTTGTTTTTTCTTACCATCAGTGGGTCTCAGTCTAGCACCAGGCTCCCAAATCTCTCACCAATGGAACTGTTCTGACTTGATTTTCTTACATCTTTAATGTAGACAGGATTTCATTCATCATAGGCCATTAACAAGCATTAAAACTTAAAAATAAAAAGATTTTTCCTATGGCAGTGATTCCTCTAACAGGTATTCTGCTATGCCTCATCGCACTTCCAGTTGTACCAAAGGATATTGTGACAACTTTAGAATTCTCCTCCCCAAATTAAGTAGTTTTATTTTTTAATGTATTATTATGTTGTAACAATGCACAGTGATTGAATGTAAAAATATTTAAGAAGTCAGAAGCAGTAGATGGTGTATTGGTTAGTCACTGGACATTGCCAGTCATGATTTTTTGAGTCCCGGACCCTGTGGCTTGAAATACACTCTGGGGGTGTATGTGTGCGTGCCCAAAATCCCAAGAAGAGAATGGAAGAGAACTGACTATGGCATGGCCATCCCTCTGGGAGGTGATTTCTTGCTTTCTGTCTCTCTGTCTCTATGGTGACTGTATGCACCCTATAGCAAAAATTTTTCTTAAAAAAGTTTTTAAGATGAAAAAAATTTTTATTTTTTTATGAACAACAGAGACAGAGAAAGGGGCAACCCAACAGGGACCTGATGACTGATTCACTCTGAGATTCAGCCAACCCAGGATCATGGGCATATGCATGCCTGGCATGTTCAGAGAGGTCACTAGATGCCAACATGTAACCTTCCCATGCTGGTCAGCCTCAGAGTACTTAATTACCACTGTGCTATTGGTCCTCCATCCTACTAATTTAAATTTATAAATACAGCCTATGTGGAAACTTATTAAAACTGTGTTATTTATTGAAATAGATTTTACATACATAAAATTCACCCATTATAAATAAAGAATTCAATAATTTTTAGCAAATTTATAGAGTTGTGTAGCTATCACCTCAATCCAGTGTTTGAACATTGGCTTCATCCCATAAAGGTCCCTAATACTCATTTACTGTCACTCCTAGTTCCCACTTCTGGCCTTAGAAAACTACTGGTCTGCTCTCCGTCACTATAAATTTGCCTATTCTGGACATTATATAGAATTGGATTCATATAATATGCTGTCATTCAGATCTGGCTTCTTTAACTGAGCATAATGGCTTTTTGTGTTTTTGTTTTGGTTTGGTTCATATATATATATATATATATATATATATATATAAATAAAATACAGGAAGAAGAAGGAAACCTCAGTGTTAAGGACCACCTTTCAGGTGGCATGCCCATTACCTTTTCTCCTAAACCTAGAGATGCTTTAAAAACTGGCCAGCAGTGGTGGCACCTAGGAGGCAGAGCCATAAAGGAAAGAGAGAGTGAATCTGTGAAAGTTAGCAAAGTATTTAATGCACCCTAAAGGAGCAGATGGTTCTTGAGAGGATGTGGTCAAGGACTATCTAGGATTCTGGGGATATAAATGCCATTGACCCTGCAAAAATTCATTGAGCCAGACATTTTTAGTTTATTTTTCAGTGGTATATTATATTTCTCAGTAAAAAGGCCTGAATGAGAAAAAAAAAAAAGGCACAAAAACATTAAAAGAAATTAACAGAAATTAAGCAATCACCCCGGGTTCTAAAATGTTGCAGAATTGTTGAGAGCCACCTTTATAAACGAAATATAATTTCATTTTCCAAGTACATTTCACATTGGTGCTCTATATTCTTTTATAGCTTGGGTTCATTCTCTGCTGTTAGGTTGGCATAATTGCTGGATTCTCTGTACTTTTTGGTAAGTTATTCTAGAGCTAATTTCCTGTTTGATTCTTGGAAATTCAGAATGCATTTGAGAGGGAGAGAATCCAGAAGTAGGATGTAGAAAGTAGTGGGTAAGTTTGCATGGAGGCTTCTCAAAAACCATTCACAATATAGCCAAAAGGTAGCACCAGTCATACAGGTCTGGCATTTCTATTCTGTGGCAGGAGGAAGGATCTTTGCTCTTCATGCTAGATGCAAAACCAACTCGTAAGAAAGTTTCTGGAATAAGTTTGCCTTTGACATTCTCCTGCCATCTGTACTGTGTCCTTCTCTTTCTGTGCTCCCCTTTGAAGACCCACTATCTGCGAAAACCTCTCACTAGAGAACCTGTGCCACATCTGACTGGCCCCAGTCAAACCTCACTTTTCCTCAGGGGTCCTGCTTCATCAGGATTTAGAAACTCTAATGTGTAAGTGACTGATGTTTCTTAAGTTTTTTTTAAAGAGGGTATTTTTTTTTTCTCTCTAGGGCGCTGTGTACTTGCTGGAGAGACTGAGAGAGACAGAGAGACAGAAAGCAAGAAATCACTCCCATGGCGGATGGCCACCCCACAATCCTTTCTTCTCTGTTCTCCTCTCAGGATTATGGGCACACACACAGACACTCTGTGTGAGTTTTAAGCCACCAGGTCTGGGACTCATATCGTGGCCGACTATATTGGGAGTCCAGTGACATAACCATTATGTCATTGGCTGGTCCCCTCTTAATTGTTTTTTAAATTTTCATGTATTTTTTTCAGTATGTTATTTGATAGATTTCCAAGGAAGCAAACAGCACAATACCATTCAAGTAGGAATTGTGGAAGAGAGCTTTGGCTGGAGGATGCCACTCAGAAGAGTCTGTTCTCACTTCTGCCTCTTTGAGTCTCCTTCTCTTCCTGCACATCTCAAGCCACAGCCTCTCTGAACTCTGGAGTTAGAATTGGAGTCTAAAGGGCGAGAGTGTAGGAGAAGAGCAGAGGTCACATGACACATTGTCTTTCAGTTCCGTAGTCATATGACGACATTTTCCCATAAGAGAGATTGGGAAATGCAGTTCCCAGTGAGATGGCAAGGTGCTCTACAAAAATCGGGGTTCTGGATATTTGAAGTCTATTAGCGAAGGAAATGGATATAAGAAGTGTATTAATTTTCTAAGGCAATCAGAACAGAATATCACAGACTGGGTGACTTAAGCCACTAAAATTTATTTTCTCACAGTTCTGGAGCCCTTAGCAATGAGATTAAGGTGTCAACCCACAGGTTTGGTTAATTCTGAGACTCCTTGGATGATAGGTGACTGTTTCCTCCCTTGGCCTTTGCGTGGACTTTGCTCTGTGTTTTTCTCTGTCTTAATCTCCTTTTCTTAAAAGGACATAAATCATATTGGATTAGGAACCACTCCAATGACATCATTTAGCTTTAATTAATCTTAAGTACCTAGCTCCAAATATAGGCCAAGCTATTGAGGGCTGTGCCTTCTACATACAAATTGGGCAAGAAGGGAGAAGAGCACATAATTCAGCCCATACAGGAACTGAGAATCTTTGCCACAAACTGCTGTATCTCTGTCTACACATTAGCCAAATCTGCTATTCTTGTTGCCAATTAGACTGAAGGTTTGGAGGTAGCAGGGGTGGCAGTTTCTAATCTACAGTCTCTTCCATAGCATCTAAACCAATGTTCCACACAACTGTGGCTGTTCAATACATGCAGTTGACTAAGTATCCGTGGCAGTGATATTAATGGAAATCATTATAATGAGACAGGACAGAGAAGTGGCACATAAATACAGTTACATATCTTGAAAAAAGCAAATGCAAACTGGAAAAGATTAAAATAATGGAGCACAGAATGTGTATTCATTATTGGTACATGTACTTTGTTAAACAGTTGTTCTCTGAGTACCTATCATGGGACATCTTTGCTATGGGTTTAGGGGCATGGGAGGATACAGTGGTGAACAAAGACCCTTATCCTCACTGAACTTACATTCTGGAGAGACAAACAGGGGCAGGTGAAGTAATAAGCAGGATAACACCAGGTTGTAGTAATGGTATCCAGGATAAAAGAAGAATAATAGTTTGGGAATGACATTTGGGTAATCTGGACAAGTTTACTTTGGAGACAGCCCCAGAGGCTGACCTACAGTTGAGGCGAAACTAGCCATCAGAGGACTGTAAGAAGAGCAGCCATAAGAGAAAGAGCAAGGAATTAGGCCCTGCACATGGAACCATCATGTCCGACCAATAGAAAGGTGACAGTGGGGCTGCAGCGTAGGACGGAGTAGGGGAGATGGGAGGAGGTGCAGTCTGGAGGCTGGGATGGCCAGAGCATGTAGAGCCTGAGATTAGATTTTTTCACTTAAAAACAAGAAAGAAAGAAAAGAAAAGGAAACAGAGAAATAATGTCATCAGATTGGAAACGTAGGTTTATTATTGATGATGACTTCGCTTCTTATTCTGCAGTATGCAACATACTTTCAGTGCTATCAATGTTTGTAGTGTTTCAGGTAGATTAGATATTTAAATCCCCTGACTTGTGAGGAGGACTTCTAAGGAGTGTTCAAGGAAATGCATATTATGGAAAAACTACACATAAATTTGAAATTTTTTGCACTAAAATAAACTCGTATTTTAATTCCATTTTTCCAAGAGCGTTTTGACATCATCTTGTAGAAGTGTTACAAGTTTTAGAAAATGTTTGAATATAGTAGTACCCCTTTATCTATGGGGTTTATATTCCAAGACATCCAGTGGATTATTGAAACTGGGGATAGATAGATAGTACTGAACACTATATGTCATGTTTTTTCCTATAGAGTCCTTGGACCTAGGGATTGGATCTAAGACTCCCCTCCTACATAACAGGAACCAAAATTCCTATGTCCCTTATATAAAATGGTGTAGTATTTGCATATAACCTATGTCCATCTTCCCATGTACTTTAAGTTTCTTTAGTAATAATACCTAAATAAAATGCAAAGGTTATATAAATACCTGTAATACTATATCATCTTTTATTTTTATTATTTTTATTGGTACATGGTTTTTAAAAATTATTTTCTTAATTGAATATTTTCAATTTGTGGTTGGTTGAATCCATGAATGTGAAAACTATGGATATAGCAGGCTAACTATACACACCTATGCATGATAAAGTTTAATTTATAAATTAGACATGGAAGGGACTAACAACAGCTACTAATAGAATGGAGTATAAAAAAATACTACCATAGAACTTATTTAAAACATTATTTTTAGAATTTTCTATTTAATGTTTACAGGCCATGATTGATAGCAAGGAACTGAAGCCATGTAAAGCAGAACCATGAATAAGAGGAGGCTGCTATAAAATTAAATGCCTACTGTGCTGAAGGCACTAGGCAGAGTCTAGTTCAATATCTGATATTATTTCAGGGCCCTGTGGGTCTGTCTTGGCTTCAGAATTATGACTCTTACAAGCACCAAATCTCATAGCTCAGACAGATTGAGCTGAATTTGAGACAGGTTTTTAGAAGCTATTTTCAGAAATATGCATATTGCTCTAATTATAAAGTGTTTATATATTCACATGTAATTAGAAAATGATCAGAAAAATTATTTCCTGATGTGATATTCTTTCTTTTGCCAGTGAAGACTTTTCCTAGAAAGTTACGAGAAAGAGTTCTTATGAACAGAGCTCTTTATGTGTTTAGATGCTGGTGACTGAGAATTCACTGTGCTGTCATTGGAGAATTGGCCACCTTGATTGGCTGCAGAGAATTATAGGAACACCAAGTAATGTTGCAACAATTATGCCCTAGCAATTAGCAACCAATAAAGCAGCAGTACTCATTGATATAGCTGTCCTACTTAGTAAAAATATTGGAAAACAAATACCCTGCAAAATAACATGTAACCAGCTCTGGCAGAAGAATGAAAGAAAACTTGGCTACAGCAGGGAATCTAAGAGCAGCCAGTCTGGGCTGAAAGGGAGCAGATTCTGAGAACGCGATGGCTTTTTTAACTATCAGGATGGTGTATCGTATGTGTGAAGCACCAGACTCAGTGTTTAAAAGGCAGGGTGGGGGCCAGCAGGCGGCATACTAGTTATGTTGCTGGGCTCCTCCATGGCTGACCACAGTTGACTTGAAAATCCAGTGACTTGAAAATCAAGCTGGGCACGTATGCATGCACTCCCAAGATCCCAGGAAGACAATGGAGGAGAAGGGATTGTGGCATGGCTACCCCCCCTCCCCCCCTTGGGAGATGATTTCTCACTTTCTGCCTCTCTGGTGAGGGCATGTGGCCTATACAAAAATGCCTCTCTCAAAAAAAAAAAAAATGGTGACATTTCATCTGCACAACAACCTATGTGGGAGCTCCGTTTTCAGCTCCATCTTACAGATAAAAATGCTGAGGCCCAGGGAGATTACACCTTTGTAAGTGGCAAAGCCTTAATTTAAATCAAGTCTTGAATTAAATCTAGAATCTGCATGCTTAAAACTAGAGTATTTAACTTTCACGTCTGAACTGGGCCTGACTTGAGCCTCTATGATGCTTCCTAAGAGATTTTTTCCTCTAACAATGGATTGCCCTTCAAACTGTGGATAAGAGCCCTGCTGTAAAATTAAGTCCTCTTTGACACTAAAATAAATCTTCTTTGACATAAATCATTTAAAACATATTTCAAGATGTTTTCTTACCACTTTTATTTTGCTATTTAATTTCATAAGTACTTGTATTGGTGATATAATTTCATGGTACAGATAAGGAAACTGAGGCACACCAAGATCACTGACTTAGCCAGACTTTCTATGATTTGGGAACACCCCATTCTGCTGTGGACCCTTTAAATAGACTTGCTGCTCACTTACTACTTGGTGGTTTTCTCCTGTTTCCCTATTTGTGAATTCCCCCAGACCCCTTCCTGTTTACCTCTACTCATCATGCTTATCCACCTCTGGTCTTGGCCTCTTCAACCCCTGTCTCCAAGTCCATTTGGCTGTGTCCTTCTGTGAAATCTTTGGACTCATTCTTCTTGTGGTCAGACCTCAGAATTCCCTCCTAGGCACTCCCTCCATGCAGGAGGCAGGGCAGCATGGAAATGAAAAGCTTGAGTTTATGTTGACCTGTGTGACACTGGATGAAATATTTAACTACTCTGAGACTCAAATTCTTCATCTGAAAAATGTAAGCACCAATACCATCATCTCTTAGGGCACAAACCCTGTGATGGGATCATGCTCAGTACTATACTTCTGTTATTTTCTTAAGTTTATGTATTTTATTCATGATAGAGAGCCCATGTGAGAGAGAGAGAGAGAGAGAGAGAGAGAGAGAGAGAGAGAGAGAGAGAAATACCCTCAACAGGGTCTCATCAAGCTGAAATCTCTTTTCTATAGTCCTTCAGCTCCTCAGGATCATGAGTATTTGTACTCATTTGGTATATTTTCAGGCCAACTTGGAATCTGAAGAGTGGTGGGCCACATGGCTTCTAGCTCTGCAGTTCAGTTTGGAACCTAGTACTAAGCTGGACCAGTACTGTACTTGTCTACCAGGTGCTCCTTGCATGTCTGTGATGTGATGAACTGTGCCTGGCACTTTGGGTATGTTCAATACCTAACAGCGAACACTGTTAAGAGAAATCTCTGTCCACCCTGCCCTGCAAGTGACTTAGGGCCATTCTCTATCCTGAGATTGGCTGGGAAAGCAGGGAGCTACTTGAGAGCAAACATCATGCCTATGTTGTACCTTTCATAGTCCCAGGATCTAGAATAGCCCTTGGCAAGTAATTGCAAGAATATTGTGCACATTTATTGAGTACATAATAATGGCTAGGCACTATGTTAAGCAGTTTCTCTCTGATTTTCGATCCTCACAAATAGTCTCTGGAGCAAGTAATTTTATTTGACCCGTGTTATAGGATGAGAGAGCTGAATGTCAGAGACTTGAAGTAGCTTGTCTTGGGTCACACAGTGGCATCCAAGCTAGGATTCAGAAATGAGGATGCACTGATGTTTACCCTTGGGCTTTAACCACAGAATGTACTGCTTCAGTAAATATTGAGGAAGAGGGATGGAGGGAAGGATGCCCTCTGAAGTCCCAGCCCAATGTTCCTCTCTAGGTATTAGTGCTTAAACTTGGCTGTGTACTAGAATCATTTGGCCAACTTAAAGAGAAATGTTGATGCCTGGATTCCATCTCCAGAGATTCTAGTTTAATCGATCTGGTCTGCAATCTCGTCATCAGGACTGTGAAAACCCCCAGGGGATTGTAGCATGCAGTCAAGGTTGAGCCCCATAGCTTTAGCAGGAGCACAGTCCAGGTCCTCCAAGGTGGCCGAGAGCACTTTTCATTAGCACACGTGAACGGCACCTGAGGCTTCCAGCAGTTCTTCCAAATGGTTCAGGCTGCAGGTGTGCTGGGCTCTGAACAGGGCAGGGGTGTATGCAGGGGCAGTGTGGTTGATGCAGAACGTGGAGGGGCTAGGGGTTCAGGAAGCAGAGTTTATTACAGTCCAAATGACAAAACCTTCTGTGCCTAGTTGCATGCTGACAGTGCTCAGACTGTAGCAGGAGTATCAATGTGGTCCCTTCTGGTGAGTGTCCTCCTCACTATGGTGACAGGGCGTCTTGTGTCTGGGATTTCCTTGGCGATGACTTTTCCAGCTTGCCCCAGGCTGGTGCTCTGATTGTGCTCAAGATCTGGCTCATCAGGGTTGAGCAGCTTTTCCTGGGTTGGGCCTGGTGAATTCCTAGCCAGGTTAGACAAGCCCTGGAGCTTGGCACTAGAAGGGGAAGCGAGGCATCTACCTGCTGAGCAGGGTGTCTGAACCACCATGGGGGTTGCTGAGATGACTAGGGCTGCTTTGCTAGCTATATAGCATTTTCCTTTTATTCAGGAAAGAAAAGGGCCTTTTTTATGTGAGGTGTCTTCCTCAGTTTATTGCCAGCCCTGAAGCTGGAGGCTGGTCTGCACAATTCCCCAACTTCTCACTCCATGGAGACCCACGAAGGTGGTCTGATCTCCATTTCTTGGCTGCTGCAAGACTCATAACTACATGGAAGATCTGATTCAGCAAAAAGAAGCAAAAAAAAAAAAAAAAAAAAAATCAAACAGAAGCAGTCATTTGCCATGGCTAGTCTAGTCAACTCACAATGTTCTAGAAGATGGGACCAGCAGTTGGCGTAATGGCTATGTCGCTGGACTCCCATGTGGTCAACTGCAGTTGGAGTCCCGGACCCAGTGGCTTGAACTCACACCAGGCGCATGTACGTGTGTGCCCAAGATCCCGAGAGGAGAATAGAGAAGGGATTGAGGCGTGGCCATCCCCCCTGGGGGGTGATTTCTCACTTTCTGTCTCTCAGTCTCTCCCTGTTTCTGGTGAATCCATGTGCCCTATAGCAAAAGCCTCTAAAAAAAATGTTCTTGAAGATTATAATAAAATAAAGGCAGCTATTTATTGCTGGGTCTTTGTGTCCTAGACTGCTAAGTGCTTTGTAATATATTATTAGCCCGTCTAGTCCTTATTCAGTCCTCACTGGTAGATATTATCTCCCTTTTACAGAAAACTAAACTGAGGTTCAGAGAAAGGTTAAATAAATTGCCTAAGGTGAGAGAGTTTGTGAATAGCTACAATAGAGTCTGAACTCAGCTCTGCTGGATTCTGAAGTTGGGGTACTCAAAGATCTGCTACACTGTCTCGGTCAATAGACTAAGTTAGCACTGAATTTCTGGCCCCTTGCATAGAGTCTGATGCCTAAATGATCCATATTAATGTTTACTGAATGGATAAATGAATGAATGAATGAAGCCATTACATCATTCTAATCTCAATTCTTCATTTGCTCAAAGGAGGTAGTAAAGACAAGAAAAATGATGCATCATGTCACAAGGTTATGGGAACATCCTACATAGGTAAGGCTTGGCTAATTTTAATGAAAAACTGCAGGAAATTATATACTAAGGAATGCATTGCTCATTACAGCTGTTTAAAATGTCTCTGTGTATTTGTTTTTATTTTTTATTGATTGGCCACAAAAAAATAACAGTGGCAAGACATTATACACGAAGGATCTAGGGAGTTTTCCAGATGATAGAGAGATGAAGTGCGAAGAGATTAGATGTCAGAATGTGCTTTTTGTGCGTGTAACTCAGCACTTGTAGGGATTAGAGAAGTTGGAGCTGGAAAAGAATTCTGAGACTGTTGAAATGGCTTGTGTTGGAAACTCGGAAACTCAGAGGCATTTAGCCACTTAACGAAAGTCACAGAGAAAAATAAGTGCAGAGCTGCAAAGAGGAACTAAAGTTCTGGTTTCCAGCCCCACTCACACCTCCTTCTCCTGCCTGGACCTGGGCTCAGCCCTGCCTCCCCAGCCAGAGGGGTGGCCTGTGAGTTGCACACCTGCCCATAGCCCAAGCTGGCAGGCTGACAGTGGCATGATTGATGGTTCCTCTGCTTTTGTCATTTATTTGCCTTGTTTTTTTCCTTCTCCCAACAGAGCTGATAAGGAAGGTTTTGCTAGAGAATCATGTATCTTTTTTTTTTCTCCTTTGACCAGTGAAATGCAGTTCCCTTTTACTCCAGCCACTTTTCAAGGGTAAGCAGTTTTGCATTATTTCACACCTAAAAAAGGTCTTCAAAGAGATGGAGCAGAGGCCTCCTTCTGTTGGAGTGCTGTTCTCTGTTTCCTCGGTCCTTGCGAATAAACCATCCATCCAGGTGGCAATTTTCATCTGATTTTTTATTTTGTTTCGCTTGCAATGCTGACACTGAGGAACACAGTTTGGAAGTTGATAGTTCATTTTCAGAAACCTCACTCAGGCAGTGTGATGTGTTGAAACAACCAAAGCAGTGGGGCAGGCAGGTTGTGAATCAGTGTCTTGCATGTAGATGTCCTGGGTAGATTCTACCATGTTACTTCACTTCTCTGAGCTTCCGTTTCTGCCTCTGTGAAGATGAGAACAGTGCGGAGAGTTCACTGAGACTGGTCAGATATCTGGGTTACAGAGGTGCTGTGTATGATGTTGAAAGCAAGAATCCCTTAAATGTCATATCCTGGAAGGTCTCCTGCCTCACGGTATCTCTGTCCTAGTTGAGATAGTTAAGATAATAACCACTAACTTTTATTATGCATTTACTACTCAAGAAGTCTTCTAAAAGTTAATAGAAAAATGTGCATTATGAAAAAACTATGTGTGGGTCTCAAAAACTTTTTGTACCAAAATAAATAATTCATATTTAAATTCCATTTTTCCAGTGAGCTTTTTGAGGTCCTCTCTGTCCCTTCTTGTCACTGTCCCAAAAAATTTACATGAAACCCTATGAGATAAGTCTTATTCCCCTTCTGATAGACAAAGAAAATTGAAGTAAAGTTATTACCTATCCTTGATCACCAGATCTGTAAGCAGTAGAGCTCAGATTTATTTTTTCTTTTTTTCTTTATTTTATTTTATTTATTTATTTTATTGCCAGAGAGAATGTGCACTAACTAGAAAGAGAAAGAGAGAGAGAGAGCACCTTCTTCCCAATGGGTCCCAGTCACACGGCCATCCTTTTTTCTCCATTTCTCCATCCCATCAGAATTTTGGGCAGGTATGCACATGCAGCTGGAGTGTTTTTCAAGCCACCGGGTAGGGACTCAAACTGTAGTCAGGCATGTGGCACTTGGCTCCTGACATACTACACTTAACCACTGCTCTATGGAGCTTGCCTGGTAGAACCCAGATTTCTACTCAGCAGACTGACACAGGTTAGACGCTTAAATTAAGGCTCAGCAGTGATTCATGCTGTGGTTGTTATTCAGGCATGAATTCTGCAGCCACATGCCTTTCCTGAAGCAGCCAGGATCCTTGCTCAAGACCTCAAGTGGCGTCTGACTACCTCAACCAGTCTTGGAGATGACAGATACGTTTACAGCGCTGCCGAATAGAGTCATATTAAGTTATCCATCTCTGCCAAATGCTATTCATTGTGAGACCTGCCCCATAATGAAGCATGATGGATTGCTTCTTTTTGGCCGGAGAATAACTTAACCTCTGACTCAAGATGGAAGGGCGTTTTCCATGAAAAGGTGGTTAACAGCTTCCTCCACCCAGCAGAAATATCCACCAAGGATGTACAAAGTGCCAGAAGATTTATTATATCCTCAAAGTCCATGAAAATGAATTTCTCTCAATATTCTATATATTTACTTCCTTTTCTGAGTTTCCAGGAATTAAAGCTATTATCGTACAGTCTAATTTTAAATCTGAAGCTTTGTTATTCAAAAGAAATGCCCTTCCCTCCCCCCATGCTCTTTCCTTGGGTCTTGTTCGGTGTGTATTCTATAGCAGGTTTAATTGTGCTTTCCCCATAAGGATTCCATTGAAACTCCAGGGTTTGAATATCTTGATAGTCAATGAAGTTTTAAAAGAAAAAAAAAAAAGCTTTTGGAGCTGTGACTGTGTTCAAACAATTTCTTCATTTCCACGAAGAAGGACAGTATGCTCAGGACCAGCAGTTGGCGTAATGGCGATGTTACTGGACTCCCATGGAGTCGGCCGTGGTTTGAGTCTTGGACCTGGTGGCTTAAAATTCATGCTGGGCGTGTGTATATGCATGCCCAAGATCCCGAGAGAAGACTGGACGAGAAGGGATTGTGGCGTGGCCATCCCCCCGGGGGGTGGTTTCTCGCTTTCTGTCTCTCTGTCTCTCTCTGTCCATCTGGCGAGCACACGTACTCTGTAGCAAAAGCCTCTCCAAAAAAAAAAAAAAAGGACAGTATGTCCAAGTGAGGTTTTATATTAACTTTGGGGGGAGAGTAGAATCAGAGAATGTGAGAATCTGCTGCTTTGTGGCTGGCCAGGCAGGAACTCTGTGCTGGAGGGTGCTTGCAATATTGCTGGGCCTGGGCAGAGAATCTATGTCTGGGAGTCTATCTCCTGCCTTTATGTTTTCTTTAGCACATGAGTAAAGCACACCATATAACATGGATATTTACCTGAAGAAACCCAGGCCATGGCACCTCTAGACTTAGTTGTACCCAAACTGTGAGTGATGAAAAGTTTTAGGTAGGTATTGATTTAAACATGAATATGAAGGACCACACCATGGCACAGAGATGACACAACGCTCTACAATGTTGGGCCCAAACGGGAAGGTCCCAGATACATGACCTGGAGCTTCTCTGGACACATCATTCCTAGGGATGCACTACTTCTCTCTGCCCCACCTTTGTCATCTAGGTGTGGTAGGTGTGTTTTGGGAGGGTAGTAACTTGAGACTTAGAGCTGAATACATGCTCTTCTGCTTATTCCTTCTGCTTGTTACTCCATGTACCAATCTGGGCCATTTTTATTATTTTTTTCTCTATATATTTGATAGGGATGTAATTTTCTGAAAGTGAGTTATAACCTATAAGGCACATGCAAAATAAATAACAATCAAATTAAATTTAAAATTGGGAGCTGGATGGTGATGTAGTGGTAAAATACAACACTCTTCCAGATGACTCGCATGGAAATATTCCGAGTTTGCTTCTGAAGACACAAAGTATGCCAAGCATGTTTGTGTCCATGATCTGTGACTGGTTGAAGCTATTGGGGGGTGTGTATGAAGAACCTTCTAGGGATACTCTCTCTCTCTCCTTTCCCACTTATAAAATCAATGAACATTTTTTTTTTAATTTATAATTGTTTTAGGGCCAGCCTATGGACTGGTGGTTAAAGCAGCTGGATCCTACATGGCTAACAGCAGGTTTGAGTCTTAAGGACCTGATAGCTTAAAAATGTGCTCAAATCTCCAAAAGAGGGAGATACTGTGGCATGATCATGCCTTATGGGGGGGTGCTTTCTCACTTTCCCTCTCTCTCTTTCTCTCTCTCTCTGTCTGTCTCTAGTGCATGCACCCTCTTTCAAAGTTAAACATTTAAGTTAAATAAATAAGTTGTTTCACAAAAAAATTCTAAAAGGGTGATGATATAGTGCATGGTTATGCTTTGGGGCTCAGGTGCTCTAAGCCAACCTTTGTTTCCTCTTAGCTGAGTGATTTCATGTCAGTAACTGAGCCCCTTGAATTCTCAATTTCTTGATCTCTAAAATGAAAATTTAACTCAAAAATAGTTGTGTTTAATGAGGTCATATCCTTAAAACCCTTTAATGTAGAACTGGCCAGTAACCCTCAACACTTTTTAGCAATGCTGTTGGGGAAAGATGGGCATTATCTTTCGTTGCTGTTATTATTATCATTCACTCTCAATGAGGAGTTCCCTCCCATACTCTGGAGTATTCCATTTGCAGGTTTCTGTTATTTCTTCTACCTTTCATCAGCACCAAAAGCTGGTTACTTGAACTGTGGACTAATGCACGTGTGGTCTCTAGTGAATGTCGTGCAAAGAGAGTGGAAAATTCCAGGTCTGGCTGCTGCTTGGGTGGCTGACCCTATTAACCATTAACAGTTTATCTTGAATCTGATTCTGATTACATCCAATTTATTCTCTCGCTCCCCTTCTTCCCTGGATCCCTTCTAGAATTTACATTAGAAAATGAACAGCCAGTGTATTTCATTTGTTAGTGTTGGAGCCACTGGCTGTTTTCTGATGTCGACTCACCTAGGCACTTTCTTGGTTTTACTAATGCACCACATCTTCAGAGCTGGGGGTAATGGGTCTTTCTCTCTAGGCCTTAGCTATCTCATCTGTGAAATAAGATGACTAACCCTCAATCACTCCTACATCATTTTGGATTTGTCAGGAATTCAGAGGTGGTGGCTTTTGAGCTCCTGGATAGAAAAGTATTTCAAAAACAGTGGAATATAGCAGTGTTGCATTTTTATGTAGAGATTAGACTAAAGACTTATGAAGATTGTGAATGGTGAAAATTACCTTTAGAACTGTTGCAAATTACCCAGTGATAATGGAAATCAAGATGTTATGGATGTAACTCTGTAGTAATATGAATGTGTCACTCTGACATGTGTAACAGGATAAACATGATAGAGCAATATGCAAAATGTAATTGTATCCTATTTTGAATGATGTAAACAGAGAATATCTGTAGTTGAATTTGGACCTTCAATGAATGTTTGATTCTGCTCTTTTCCGACTGAACTGAATTGTTTTACTTTTCTATAAAAGGAATTCTCTGAAGAGGAATGCTGTTTTTAAGAATCAGAGCATTTAGTTTCTTGACTATCACCAAAGATTCTTAGAAAGGGAGCTCACCTATGAGGTTTTCCAACAAAAATAACGGTGAAGCCAGCACAGAGTGAAACCCTAGCCTCGTTTTAATTGCAAATAGGAAAAGAATAAGAATACTCTTAATAACTCACAGCAGTGTACCTTCGGATGAGTACTCATCTCATAAGGATCAATGACAATCCTTAAGTCCACAACTTCATGTACGAAGGGCTGGTTACCCCAAGAGAATAGTTCTGACGATAACAGGGGTGATAGCCAGCACTAACCACTGCTTCCTGTGTTTCCGATATGGTGCTGAATCCTTTATTTAGGCTATTTTGTTTCAGCTTGGTGCTATTACTATTTCACTGATGAGGAAACTGTTAGGTACCAGTGACTGATCCAAAGTCACACAGCTAGTGAGCATCAGACCTAGGACACAGATTCCAGAGAGCCACATGCTCTCAGAAGACCCACAGAGCCACGGCTTTCATATCGGTACTTTCACACTTTGACAAGCCATTTTATATCTCTGAATGGAAGTTTTCTTACCTGTGAATTGAAGACAAGAACACCTGGATGGAACTGTTGAATAACAACCATGAATGATGCGTGGAGAATCTTGTAACTCTAGAACGATGAAAGGTTTTAGGTAGATATTCATTGAAAAATTAATATGGGACCAGCAGATGACATAATGGTTATGTCGTTGGATTTCTACATTATCGACTGTGGTTGGAGTCCTGGATCTGGCAGCTTAAAATTCACACCAACCATGTGTGTGTGCATGCTTCAAATCCTGACAGGAGAATGGAGGAGAAGGGATTACAGTGTGGCCATCCCCCCTGGGGGTGATTTCTCACTTTCTAACTCTCTGTCCCTCTCTGTCCCTCCAGCAAGTGCACATGCCCTAAAGCAAAAGCCTCTCCCTCTCTCTCTCAAAAAAAAAATTAATATGAAGGACCTCATTGTGGCATAGAAGTGATGCAGTGCTCTGCATTGCTGGACCCACATGGGAAGGTCCGAGGTTCATGACCTGGAGCCTCTCTGGGCATACCAGGTATCTGCATGTTCATACTATCCGATGCTAGAGGTAAATTGCAGCATGAGACCCTATGGCGGGAGGTGGGAGGACACCTTTTCTCACTCTCTCTCTCATGGAAGAAAGAAAAACAGTTAAAAGAACCCACTAAGATGTGGGTATGTAATTGGAATACAGCCTTCTCAGTGCTGTCCCAGTGATAGGTGGTCACAGATACCAGTTCATACCCATTCTTTTGAAGAATCCTGAATTTCCCTAAGCTCTGACATTACCTTTCAAGGGAGGATAGAGGCTGGGGAAGCATTGAGGGTAGGACAGAGGTGACCCTTTGGCCCTAGAATCTTTTTTTAGTCAGAAGTGTTTCTGACTTTCTAAGTCTTCAAGCAGTGCCCTGAGCTCCTGTTCAAGAGGGCTTGAATCAGTATCCATTAAGTAAATGACCAATCTGTTGACTTGGAAAATGTGTCTGTTAGACTCATTGCTTAGATCCCTATTCATCTGCCAAAAAAATTGCCTTAATAAATCCCATTGAATGTGGGAACTATGATAATGAAAAAGAATTAAGAATAGAAGCCATTCTTCTTCAGGGAGAAGAAACATTATGAAATGCAGTGTCCTGGCATTTTATAATATACTTACTGAAACGATATTGACACCAGAAAGCTTGTAAAGACAGCAAGACACTTTCTATGGTAGGAAAAATAAAACCAGCCCAAATTGTTTATACTTGAAAGCACATTTGAACACACAGTAAGGGAGACAAAGGGGGCCCAGAGGTCTAGCTGTGATTTGCACCCACCTACCTAGGTGCCTGCTGGGGTGAGGATGAAGGTTGAGTAAGTCTCAGTGATGGTGGCTCCCCACGGTGGTGTTTGAGGAACACTGCCAGTGTTAAGGGGTCAGAAGCCTGAGCTGGAGTTTGGGCTCTTCCCTGTTAGCTACATGATGTTCACCCCATTTCTCCATGCCTCAATTTTCAAGCACATCATTGGATTCTTGGGGACACAGACCAAATATGTGATAGCTTTTTATGACCTGTAAGGAGCCATTCATAGGTGAAACAATCATACATTTGATCAGAATTTACTGAACACTTTTTCTATAAGATGTCATCCTGGGACCAGCAGTTAGCATAATGGCTAAGTCACTGGACTCCCATGTACTCAACCGTGGTTTGAGTCCTGGACCTGGTGCCTTAAACTCATGCCAGGCGCATGTGTGTGTGTGTGCCCAAGATCCTGAGAAGAGAATGGAGGAGAAGGGATTTGGTTGTGGCCATCCCCCCTGGGGGGAGTGATTTCTCATTTTCTGTCTCTCTCTGTCTTTCTGGCAAGCACACACACCTTATAGCAAAAACCTCTTTAAAAAAAAAAATATCATCCTAAACCTGTGAGTAATATGGCTGTCAAAGTCATATAGTCCCTATTCTCATGGAACTGACATCCAGACAGTGGAGACAGACATGAAGTAAACAAATGTATAAAATGGGAAAGGGCAGATAGAAGCAAGAACATAATAGCATCTCATCTGAGTTTCAAAAGGCAAATATTGAAAAATAAACATACTCATTTCCCGTTTTCATTTGAAGAACCTATTGCAGAAGCCCCAGTAAAGCTCCATCTCTTTCAGTGTATCAGAAAGTTCAAAGTTTAGGTATGGCGTGTTGCAAAAGAACTTAATCCCTAAATGTCACACCAATGTCAATTTCAAAATAAATTGCAGAAATGATTTTATATTCAATTTAAAATATTTCTTAAGCATATAATCACTTGGGTCATCAGAAAATCCACGATGCATTTTTTCTATGCTAAAATTTGTCATGACTTTTTTGACAACCAGTATATAACTTCCATATGAAACTATTTTCCTTTTGTTAAGAATTATTTTACTTAATTTTATTTATGATTATTATTTTTAATTTGACCAGAGAGAAGCAGAAAGAGATAGGAAGGGAAAGTGAGATTACAAGCCACCAGGTTTGAGAGTCCAGCACCCCAACCACTATGCCACCTGCTGGTCCCAAAACTATTTTCAAAGTTTATCTTAAATATTGAATTTGTTAGGCCCAAAGGACTAGTTAATGACAAGTTTATGATCACCTCCCACTCACCTACCCATCTATATATTCATTAGTGAGCTCTTATGAATTGTTATTAGGTATTGTACTGAGCCCTGGGATGGCCAAGATGTAGCCCTTGCCCGTACGGGAGCTAGCCAGCAGTTCTTTCAGGGTTTTGTTAGCTCCAGAAGACAGTCTGAAATTTTCTGTACTGAGGAAAGCTTTGTAATCAGCCTCTGTGTTCTTTGTGTTTCCCAGGTTTGCTGAGGTTGGAGGTAGCAAAGCCATGCAGTAGGGAGACTGAGTTTGAGGCTGGTGCAGATAAAGAATGTGCTGGGCACAGGGAGAGGAACTTCAGACACTGAGAACAATTGCATCCCCCTGCCTGGAGGCCCAGAGGCAGGCTTGCGGATGCTGTCTTTGTTTCCTTCTGATGTAAGTTCTGTGTAGAGCAAACCCCAGGAACTCTCTCTTATATGTCTTCTTTCCTTTTAGAGAAAAATCTCTCTTTTCCCAGCATTTGTTCCAATTTCCTTTGTTTTGTAGACATTTCAAAAAAATAACTTTCTAGTTTGAACTAATTTTAGGCTTACAGAAAAGGTATAAAACTAGAAAGTTCCTATACATCTCTCACACAACTTCCCTTAATGGTTGACATCTGACATAAACACACTAAAGTAAATCAAAACCCAGAAATTAATTGATACCACTGTTGTGTTACCTAAATCATAGACCTTATTTAAATCTTACTACTCTTTTCTCAATGTTCTTTTTATCTTGCCTGCATTGGATTCAGGGTCCCACATTGCATTTAGTTGTTATTTTTACTCGTTCTTTCCTATTTTTTTTTTTTTGAGAGATTTTCTCTATAGGGTGCGTGCACTCGCCAGACAGACAGAGAGAACATAGAGAAAGAAAGCGAGAAATCACCCCCCAGGGGGGATGGTCACGCCGCAATCCCTTCTCCTCCATTCTCCTCCCGGGATCTTGGGCATGCATGCACACACGCCCGGCGTGAGTTTTAAGCCACCGGGTCCGGGACGTGAACTGCGGTCGACTACGTGGGAGTCCAGCGACATAGCCATTACGCTAACTGCTGGTTCCCATATTTTGTGACTGTTTCTTAGTTTTTTTTTCTGTTCAAGAGTACTCAACCTCTGGAGACTGAAGGGATGTTAGAGTTACAGAGCTGTTACTCATAATTTCTAATTAGGAACCTGAGATCTGCAGGCTTCAAAACTAATTCTGTCTAACTCTAGAGTTCATGTTTTTCTAAATGCCACCTTATTGCCTCACTAATAATAATGAAGATTCATGTGATAGTTTAGAGCTCTTTTTCATTCATGGGCTTCAACTTAACTTTAGAACTTCTATGGCGTAGGGACAGTTATCATCCTGTTTAGTGAGCAGGGAATCTCAAGGTGCCTGCAAGCGCGATTAGGTCATCAGCAAAGTCAATGATGGCACAACTTTTCCAACGACCCTGTAGATTGTGGCAACTCTTCACTAAATCCCTAAAGACACCAGGCTGGAACTCTCAGCTGTGCAAACATATGTACACACTCTCCTTGGTTGAATAGAGGTGGGGAGAAGACACAGAGAAAAACAGAATAAAGTGTAAATTTCCACATGGTTAGAAGGGATCTATACCGTAAAACCTATGTACAAACAATTCAACATGGCAGCTCCGTGAGGTAGGCCTCACCAGTCTAGAATCAACTGAACCAGGAACAAGTTAAGCCCTTGTTGGAAAAGAGAAAAGTCAAATCAAGCAAAACAGAACAGAACACCCAAGCCCTTTCATGCTCTTACTACACCGACTAACTTTCACAAAGCATTTCGAGTTATCTTGCACACTATCAGTGTGAAGCTTCAAGCCTACTCCATACAGATCAGACCTTGAGGGTGTAGGCTGCAGGGTTCAAAGATGAGCTCAGTATAAGGACCTCTCTCTTCCACCTGCACCCCAGGAGATGTCAGGCTTAGGTGACTTTGCCAAATAATGCTGTAACTGAAGATTTGTCTCTTTCCCCAGAGAGGTTACAACCCTAAACTGTGAACAGAGACCCCAGTCGCAAAGTCCACATCTCTGCGCCTTTGGATTTTCTATTTTGAAAATTCTTGCATTTCAGGAGAAAAAAATTGGTCATAATTCCAATGTTTAGGATGAGACATTAGAGACACAAATGTGATATAAAAGTGAACACTGACCTTTTTAATTCTAGTTGAAAGGAGACCAGTTCCAATGATGGGTTAGGCCGAGAAAGAATTCTTTTAGTTCAGAACATATCCTCTGAACACTATGCATACCGGAGGCCAAGGACAATTGAGACTTTGTCTCTGGAGACAAGAGAATGATCACAAATGACATTTGTTGTGATTTGTATGTTTTTAACTAACTTTTTTTCTTTGTAGATAATAACTACTTTGTAATTAGTATTTATGTCATTTTATTCAACGAATGATTAGAGATACAAAGAAATTGAGCTACCCAATATCATACTGCAAGTAAGTATTGACCCAGGATTTGAACTCAGGTCCATCCAACTCCAAAGACCATGTTCATTATATGTTGCTACATGGGCTTTAAAGAGCACACAACCAAAGCAGAAAACAGGCAAGAAAGCTGATCTTTGTTATGCAGTGATGGCGCTGCTGACTGGTTTTCCCCTTTGTAATCCTGTAAGAGGATACCACAGAGGTCCCCAAATCTACTTCCAGAATATGTTTTTAACATTTTTTAAACATTTTTAAGTTCTGTGATCGCTCCATGTGGACTGGTCCTTCTTTCCCATTTTTTAGGTAGAGTTTGTCATCTTGCAAAGTCTGACTGGGGAAAAGGGAGGAGGAGTGAACAAAATATCTATCAATGAAAACCTATTAAAAACTGAATAAATACAGTTCATTAAAAAATAGTTGAACTGGAAGGAGTCGGGCTATTAGTGGGCATTTGATACATGTGATTTGGATGAATGAATAAGTAAATGAATACATTTTTCGAGATTCAAAGAGTTTAATAGAATGTCGTGTGAAAAATACAGACCTGTTGAGTTGTCTCGGGCTCTATTTCTTTTGAACAAATGTGAAAATGAGATGAAGAGACCCCAACATCAGTATTATATTAAAGAGGTATAAAATAAATTAGTATCATCAAGTACATGTGCAATTACACTTTTGCTTATTTCAAAAAGCCATTTTTAAGAAGAAAAAAGAAATTTGAAGGCTTTGAGGAAAGGATTTGAGAGGAAGGCTTAGGAATCTTAACTAGTAACTCACTATCCTGCTGTTGTCCCGTTTATCTGAGGAGATTGCTTTCTTTATGTCTTTTTCTCGTCCTGTGATTTGGGAGATAACACAGCCCCCTAGCTCCAGACAATTGAATATAATCACAGCCTAAGCTCTCGGTTAGTGATAAACCATGAACTCCTTTATGCCTTCACACACACACACACACACACACACAAACACACACAAACTTAGCAAAAGAGATAATAAATGTGAACATGTCTCACTTATAATTATTATGTAATTCATTTGTTAGTTAGAAATAATTCATTTTTAACATTATTTTTATTTTTATTCTTTTTAAGTTGAGGAGGGAGAGACAGAGAGAAAGAAAGTGAGAGAGCAAGCTGGCAGATCCAGGACTTGAACCGCTATCAGGCATGTAGGAGTCCAGCCACCTTAACCACCATGCCACCTGCCAGCTTCAGAAAGAACTCATTTAGTACTACCATATTTTTAAAGAATTATTTAATTTTATTCATTATTATTAAGTTTGCTATAAAGCACAAGTGCTCACCAGAGAGAGAGAGAGGGAGGGAGAATGTGAGAAAGCAAGCCACCAGGTTGCAAAGCGCAGTAAGCCATGTGGAAGTCCAGCACTTTAACCACTATGTCACCTGCTGGCCCCATATATATTTTTCTCTTTCTTCAGGGGGAGGGGATGTCTGTGAGAGGAATGGTATTTCTATTATTTATCATCTGAATGTCAATTAAAAAGTCTTTGTCTTGTGAAATTGAAGCTGCATTGTTTACAGTGTGTTGCAATTCCACAAGGAAAGAAGGTGAAGGTGAAACTCACTTGCCCTGCACTGACAAGCTCTCCTAACTGGTGACTTTGAACCATGTTCATAGGGAAGGCCATGTGCCTTGGGGGTATTCAGCTTTCGGTAATTGTTGCCGCATGAAGATGTGTCTTGGGATCATCAGGTATCCTGAAACTTAAGGAAAAGCTAGGAATCTGGCTTTATAGGTAACAAATTCCAATTTTCAAATTTTGTCAGTTGTTGTTATGAATATCTCTAAGTTTCTTTCTTTCTTAAGTAAGAGACAGACACCTGAAATAGGGTCTCCATACTGTGATCTAGCCCCAGCTTCAACCAAGCCTTGGATCATGAGTATGTGTCCAGGAAGGTCTTTGGATGTGAATCTAGAACCTTCCCAAGTAAGTCAGCCTCACAGAGTGTTGTCTTAATACTGTGCCACCACCTAGCCCCCTGTTGTTGTTATTAATATTATTGATTTAAGTTATGAGATCCAAATAAAGCAGGAGAGCAGACTGGTTTCTGGAGTCTGAGTGAAGGAAAGAGCACAGCCTCGGGTCAGGGAGTACCCTTTCGTTCTGTCACTCCCTTGCTCATTGTTGGAAGGGGCCTATCTATAGTGCGCATGCAAACCAAGCCCACAGCTCCCCTTGAGAGACTCACTGTGGTCTCAAGAAACTTCGAGGTACTAGAAGAGAAAAAATGAGATAGCATATGTGAAGTAACTGGTTTTAGCACCCAAAGGCAAGAACTACAAATTGTTGGCTTCCACTATCCCTGGCCAGCAGAGGGGGGCTTCTTTTGGTCCCCACAGCCTGTCTCTCTAGTTTCCCACCCTACACTCATTCCATGTGTCATATAACTGTCCAACTATACACAGTGGGTTACCTGCTGAATCCTTCTAGGCATTTGAATCACCAGTTACTGGCATGTTAGGAAAAGAAACACGTGTGCAGTTGGTTTTAAGACTCATTGGAATAAGCCAGAGGAGAACAAAGTAGGTCTTAAGCTGAGAATTAAGGAATATAATTCATTTACTTTCCAGTTCAAGGTTCTTCATCCCATAATATAAAAATCTACAAGGCTTCAATGTCTTCTGCATATTTTGTCACTTAGCCAAGTCCTATTCATTCCTTAAGTCGCAACCTTTCAGTCCCTGAGCAGGATGTATATTGTTCCTACAGCAGCCTGGGAATGGCTTAATCTCCTCTATCACATTCTTCACAAGCTTTTAGTTGAGTTATCTATAGTCATAAGGAATTGTTTATATTTCACTTGGTCTCCCCTGGACCCAAGATATTTTCTGGCACATATTACGGGTGCAACATGTTTACTAATTAAGAAATAAGAAGGTCCCTTCAAAATGGATGTGTATATACCATTGAAAACCACTCCAATTTTGAAATTTTGCCATGACCCCATCCCCATCGTAAGTTGTGATACAGTGGGTTGCGTGTTGGGTCCCTGTTCCTCTCACTTTCTTTTTACTCTCTGGAGAAGCAGGAGGATGGAGGCAAGAGACAGTTTGGCAAGAATAGTTCTAAGACATTTTTTTTCTTCACATTATCGGTGCCACTGATGCTGGTTAAAACTCCAACCTTCTCTAAAATGGTGTGATCAACAAAACCTGACTGCTAGAATCCAATCCACTCAGTAAATATCAGAGCAGCAGATCTGGATATTGTTCTCTTTTCAGGCTGACCACTGCTTGTGGGATGGGAAGCGGGCAAAGGGGAAGGTGGGGGGGGGTTCAGAAAGAGTCAGGGTGGGGGAGGGGAGGAGGCAGTGGAGAGCCTTCTATGGACTCCATGGGAACTTCTCCCACCCACCCTTCCAAATCGTAAATTAACAACAGTGGACCTTGTTAAGTGCGGCTTCACAAATTAATATGAAATATAGTGCTTTTTCATAAGCTTGAGAACCAGATTTAAAAGCATATTGGTGTTTGTACACAGCAGGCCGTAATGATCCATTATCCTGCAGACAGAGGAGCTTGCAGCAACACATAAAGAAGATGCAATTGGGCCATCTGCTTTGATTTCTGCAGCGTCCCCAGAGATCCAGGGGAGGAGCTGACAGTCCTCTCCATCTGCCCTTACATTATCAATTACAGTTGAATTATGCCGCCTGCTGCAGGGCTGGCAGATACGGATGGGAGATTGTGGCACCTGAAAAATATAGAAGAAAATCCATATGTTCGGAGCCAGCTGTTTATTTACAAGTCCTTGACATATTTCCTCACTTTCTCGGCTGTTGCCTTTTTTAAGGTTCCTAGAGACATTTCAGTTTAGTGTGAACTTGAGAAGAAATTAGGTGTAACAGCATAGCACCACATGAATAATATTTCAGTTTCCTTTTTTACAGTTGAAATGCACACGGAGCAAAAAACCATCAGGTTGAACAGATTTTAAATTATGAAAAAAAAATAAGTTGTGAAAACATCTGGGGTGGCTGCTACAGCTTGTTATGTTTATAAAACATGTTGGAACAGGCGGGGCGGTGCACACTGTACATTTTTGGCAGCTTAGAAATCATGTGTAAAACTGTAACTTTTATGAAATGGTAAGTGTTTATGAAAGCTCAGGGAGTGCAGAGGTAGAAAGCCGAGTGGCCGGCACTTTCATGCAGTCTCTTACCACAACTTCGAGGAATGCTGTTTGAAGGATGAAATGTTCTGTTTTGTTTTGACTTGACTTTTTCCTGTTTCAACAAAGGGCTTAACTTATTCCTGGTTCAGTTGGTTCTAGACTGGTAGAATAGAGAGCCACCACATGGATTCAGTGGCAGGTGGGTTGTGGGGTATTGAGAGTCCTTTCAACTGTGTAGAAATTTACACTTTGCTCTCATTTCATGCCGTGTCCTCTCCTTCCATCTACTCAGTCAAGGAGTATGTGTGTATGTGTGTGTGTGTGTGTGTGTGTGTGTGTGTGCGTGCGCGCCTTTGCTCAGCTGAAGGTTCCCACTCAGAGTGTCTGGAAGTTGGGAAGGAGCTGCTCTGATCCAGCACTTCCAGGCAGCAGGGAGCAAGGTGACTCACAATGGTTATGAAGGGAGGCTATTTTTTGAGATGCCCTAGAAACAAGAGATTCTTGCAAAGTAAGTGACAAGACTGAGGTCAGAAGTTAAGTCCCAATATTTCACCATGCGCTTACCACTCAGGGCCAATTCAAATGGCCTCGTGGTCTTTAAGCTAACTTCTCTGAGGTCCCAGCACATCACACTTTCTTTCTTGCATCAGACATTTGATGGACCTTATTCTTTTTTTTTTTTAAATTTTTATTTACTATTATTGTTCTTTAATTTTGACCAGAGAGAGACAGACAGAGAGAAAGGAAGAGTGAGAAAGCAAGCCTTCAGGTCCGGGACTTGAACCGTGGTCGACCATGTGTGAGTGTCCAGTGACTCAACTGCCATGCCACCTTCTGGCCCAAAGGACCTTATTCTTTTGAGGTCATTAACTGGGGGCCTTCCTGAAGGAAGGCATAAATTTAGTTTGGCTCCGTTCTTAAGACCAGCATGGAGCCTGGCATTTCCTGAATGTTTATAACTTGTTGGGTGAATAAGTGGATGGATAAATGAATGATGCTTTAAAGATTTTCTGTATGTTAAGTAATAGGCTCTCTAGGGCTGGTGCAAAATCTAGGATGACGGAATTCTATCAACCTGTGCTATGGTCACTGGGACACCAGCTTGGCTGCTAAAGGAGCTTCCTGTGTCCTGACCACTGTAGGCAAGAGCATACTTTTCTCTCCATGGAGAAGCCAGGACAAACCACCATGGAGGTAGTGTTAATAGGTGATACTTATTATTTCTCCTTTTTGTCCTTTGAGCTTCTCAGTCACTGAGGTTTAGTGGCTTTCTACTTGTTGCCTCCTGTCCTTTCTGTCTGTGTTCCCAGCACTTGAGTTCATTCACTGTCTCGTGGAAATGAGGTCATGTGTGCACCATAATGTCTACAGAGCTTCATAGTAAAATCTCAAAGCATGAGTTTTTTTATAGTGTAGTACTAGGACTATATTCAAGAATTCGTCGAGGGGCGACTGTAGCACAGCAATTAAGTCTTATGCACAGGGAGCTGGATCCCACATGGTCCAATGAAGTTTTAGTCCTGGCCTCTGCAGCTTGAAAAACAGACCAGGTGCATGTGTTTGCACGCCTTAAATCTGATAGGATGGAGAAATGGAGGAAAAAGGATTGCACTATGACAATGCTATGAGCACTGCTTTTCTTCCCTTTTCTCTGTCTCTGTCTCTCTCTCTCTCTCTCTCTCTCTCTCTCTCTCTGTGGCAAGCACATGTTCTCTAGCAATAAAAAAGGGTTTGTAGGACCCAGTGAAAAATGAAAATGAAATGTGAGGCTCCTTGATCAAAAATTAAGAATTTTAAGATGATGACAGCAGAGAATTACACCAAGCACAGAGCCTAAGCACAGGCCATTTCACTCATGGGGCCTTTTGCAACTGTACAGATTCTGGTGCCTGCCTATCTCTTTCTCTGTGTATACACACACACACACACACACACACACACACACACTCAGGGGCTGAATGGAGCCTCTTTAAAGGTAGTTTCATCACTTTTCTTTCCTACCTTTATTCTCTTCTAGTTGACATGGTTTTCAGTCCCTTTGTCAAGATGTTCAACTTAATTATGCCTACTTCAAAGAGTTTTTGTGTTGCTTCAATAATCATATAAATGAATACATATGTTCAAATATACTCATTATTTTGCACGTTTTTAGGTACATGGCAAGTTCTCACAGACATAAGCTACCTTTATCCTCCTTGCCAGAGAGAGACAGATAGAGACAGAAAGATAGGAAATGAGAGATGCCCCCCCCCCCGAGGAAGGTGGCCATGCCACAATCCCTTCTCCTCCATTCTTCCGTTAAGATTTTGTGCACGCACACACATGCACTCAGCATGATTCTGAAGCTGCCCTGATATGGGACTTGAACCACTGTTGGTGATGTGGGAGTTCAGTGCCTTATCCACACACCACCAGCTTGTGTCTTTATCTTCCTCTTATACTTCTTTTTTGTTCTTGTTATAATTGATTCTATCTTCTACCCATTAGGAATCTTCATCTCTAGCCAATTTTATTCTTTTTCTCTTTTATGTGCTTTGATCATTTCCCTCCTCCATTTGTTTGCTTTATTTGTTTATTCATTCATTTACTTAGTCAACTTCATTTATTGGATTCAGGATATACAAAGGTGAGGGGAAGGCCAGAATGCTCTATTATTTTTGAACATCTTTAATTATTTTTTCTGTCCTCTCTTTCATATTTTTAATTTCCTTGAATCCTTATATCATACTTAAGAAATGATATGGCAATAAATTTGCTCTGAGAGAAGAATGAGTTGGGTAAGACTACACTGCAGGATAGTGACAAAGCCAGAACTGGAACTTAACATCTATGTACTCCTCAATGAATGCTCCATCATCATAGTGCGGGGTCTTCCAAGTCAGCCTATAAATTGTTTGCTGATTGTGACTGAGACTTTTACTTCTTTGCATCTTTCAGTGACTATGCATAGGCAAAATTGAAATGAATGATGCTTGAGAAAGGGAAGAAAATCATTAATGCCCCATCAGCTGGTACTCTTGTTATTTCCTGTTGTGATTATCTATCATCAATTAACAAACTACCACATAACTTGATGGCTGAAAACAGCAATAACTACACACTTGCTCAAGAGTCTATAATTTAGCTAGAGCTCAAAGAGGAGAGTTCATTTCTGCCCTGTGGTATATCACCTGGTATTGCTCTAATGTAGCTGAAGGGCCTGCTTCCAAAATGAATTAGTCATCTTGTTGGTAATGTAGAGTAATGGCTGTCAGCTAGGATCTCAGCTGGGACTATAGGGTATGTCTCATTTCTCCTCCATGAGGCCTTTGCACTGGCTGAGCTGGACTTCTCACAGCGTGGTAGATAGTGTTCTAGAGGGATCATCCTAAGAGCCAGTTTTAAGAGGACAAGTCCTACCATCCATGCACTGCCTGATATAGTAATTGCCAGCCACCTGTAGCTATAGACCATTTGAAATGTGATTAGTCTGAATCGAAACATACTTTATGGAAGGTCTTTTTCACACCCACCATCCAGTGCCAGAACTTTCAAGAAAGACTCCAATAAGGGAGTGGCATCTCCATGTCTTAGAAATCATGGGAACTCAAAGGAGAATAAGAAAGAGGAACGAGGTTGAAAATCTTTTTGGAATAAGGGATCCTTAGGTGTTGGGCAGGTTTTAATCCCTGATAAGAATTCAGATGACACTAATAAAGACTTCAGCAATATTACTTAAAATTAGAAAATGTAACTTCTGATATTACCTCACTCCTAGGCATCATGGAGGATGCAGGTGACAGTTTTATAGGCTGTCATGAAAGAAAAGGGGCCAGCAGGTGGTGTGATGGTTAGGAGCACTGGACTCCCACAAGGCCGACCATGGTCCGAGTCCTGGACCTGGCAGCTTTCTTTCTCACTTTCTCTCTCTCTCTCCTTCTCTCTCTATCCCTCTCTGGTTAAATTAAAAGAATAAATAAACAAATAAAGTTAAATATATCTTTTTTTAAAAAAAAAAAACAAAAACCACAGATTGGGTGGCTCAAATCACAGAAATTTATTTTCTCACAGTTCTGGAGGCTGGAAGCCCAAAGTCAAAGTGTCAGCAGGAATGGTTTCTTCTGAGCTCTCCCTTTGGATAGTAGACGATCATCTACTTCCTCTGTCTTCATATGATCTTCCTCTGTGTCAGCATGACTGTGTTCGAACCTTCTCTTTCATAAGGATGCCAGTCACCGTGTATATAGGCCTACCCTAATGACCTAATTTCAACTGAATTATCTTTTTCAAGATCTGTCTGCAAGTGCAATCACATTCTGAGATATGAGGGTTAGGACTTCAACATGTGAAATTCTGAAGGACACCTTTCATGTTAAAACATATAAAAGGGCTCTTTCTCCCACAGAATGCTTTCTGTGTTCAAAGCATTAAAATTTGTTTGAGTAATAGCAATAAGTATAATATCCCCTATGTTTTTGTAAAGAGTCCTATTTCTTTTTGAGACCATCTTTATGTGGTGAAATGAAGCCAAATGGTACAGTCTCAAAATACAGAGAAAAAACAAGGGTTTTAGGTATCTGTCACTGCTTGTCTAGATACACAAAGATATATGATTGCACATGCATTTGGAGGGAGCTTTCTGGGGCTCGCCTTTCCCTTTGCTTGCTTGGGTCAGAAATAGAGCCTTAATTAGAGAAAAATAGACTTTTATATGAACCCAGCATGACAGTAGGCTACAGATTTGAGTGTCCTGAATCCTGGAACTAATGAAGTCTGAATATGAGCTGCATAAAATCTTGGCTTTAAGATATATCATTTGGGGAAGAGTAAAGTCATGGAATCTTCCACCTTTATCTTGAAGGGCTTTCAGAATAGAAAAAGTGTTTCATCCCTTTTGTTTTTCATGCCTATTGTCTTGTGTCATAACTTTCAAGAAGGATTTTGATTAGGGGAGTAGTACATTCACACCTCAGAAGTCATCAAGAACCAAGTCTTGTCTCCATTGTAGGAAGAAACCATATAAATAATACCCTCCCTCCAACACACACAGAGACCATATCACCAGAACATCCTATTATGTGGTTATAAAATAACTCATTTCTGTAGTATCATGGGTCTATCATTACCTTCTACTTATACATTTTCTATAGCCTCCCAAGTACTCCCATGGGGACAGTCTTCCATAACCTCTGATGATACCCAAGTTTGATAGCGACACTTGCCACTTGCCATGATTCTCTCTCTCCGGCTCCTTTTTTCATAAATCTTATCTATGAGGCTCCCTGAAGGTGCTCTACAGTGCTCCTGCTGATAGTGACCTGGATGTACCTTTCATGTCTGTGCCAAAAGGTCTAAACCTCACAGAATGAAAATCTCATCCTACAAACACTTGGGCAAGTAAAGATCAGAGTTGAGCATAACTCACTCGTGAATTCTAGAAATTCTCTCTTTGTCCTTGCCCTTTTCTCTGCCTGAGATGTTCTTTCCCCAAATATCTTTATTACTTTACTCCCTTCAGGTCTCTATTCAAATATGATCAGAAAGGACTTCCTTGACCACACTAAAATAAAGGCACTCCTCACTGTTTATCTTCCTTACCCTAACTACTTCATATATATATTTTTAAGTATGCTTTAGTTTGTTCCTGGAATAGTTAATGTCTCTTAATGCTTTGAAAGCCAATAACTCTCTTATACTCCATGCATTCTTCGCACAAAGACTTTTTGAGCATCTACTGTGCAGTAGGAACAATGCTTTGTTATACAAATACATAGAAGAACAAAAGGAAGACATCTACTCTCATTCTAGTAAAAAGTACAAATTAAGAAATGAGTAAACACATTGGCTTATTTACTATGGAAATAAGAGAGAAATCTGCCGGGGAGTGTCTTGATTGATCAATGAAGGTTTCATTAGGAAAGGACAGGAAGGAGCAGGTTTCACGAGTCTCTACTTTCCTACCTCCTAGTTCTCACCTCTGTCACATCCAGGAGCTGGACAGGGAGAAACTTCAGTCCATCAATCTATCTTCCTCTCATTTATATTTTCCCCTTCTGTCAGATGCAAGACAGACACTTCAGACATGGATATTTATGGCTACAAATGGATGATCCAGGGATGGAAGTCTTGGGAGAAGTTGGGCTCATTCCAACTAGAGAGCCTTGGTTCAGTCACATGTCATGTTACTCCAAATATTACATCTCATCATGGGAGCTACCTATCTGAGCCTAATTTTGCAGCACTTTTGTTCTCAGAAAACACAAAATCTTTTCAAAGTATATAACAATGACCTTTTCAAAATGAAAATCTGATCATAGTACCCCTATTCTATCTCCAAATTTTACATTGACTTCCCACTATTCTTGGGATAAAAGCCACTTCTGTACTATGGCCTAAGGACCTTGTGTGGTCTGTCTCCAGTCTCTCTAGCCCTTTCCCCTCCTGTCCATTGAAGTTATACAAGGTGTCTTTCAGTCCTTGAATTCACTCTGTTCCTAATTTCACTAGCTTTTGCATACACTGTTCTTTCTTTCTGGGATGCATTTCCCTCTATCTTAACCCAGTTAACTAAGCCTTAAGATTTAAGTCAAATATTATTTCTTCTAGGATGTCTCTCATGATCCCTTTTACCATTTCTTTATAGCATGTCACAAATTTGCAATTTCCTATCAATGTGTTACACTTTTTGATGTTTATTTCAGTAATGAGAGATATGGATAAAGAGGCAGAGATAGGCTCCCCAAACATGGTCTTGACATGTCATACACCCTTTCCTCCAGCTCTCCAGCTACCCATTATCCAAGGAATATGCACACCAAGCATGTTTCAAGTCAACTTGGCTTCCAAAACCATGGTCTGCTGCTTGGCCTCAAAGACTACAGATCAATTCACTATCACTTGTACCACTGAGGCTGCATCACTGAGGTTGGACCGATCTGTTTAATACCTGACACATGGCTTCTCCCTCACTAGAGAGCATACTCCATGAAGTCTAGAATAGTAAACATTTTTGCTGACCACTGTGTACCCAGTCTTATCTCATACCCTATAACAAAACAGTTACTTGTTAATGTTTGTTGAATGAGTTAATGAGTGAATGAATAAATAAAAAATAAAAATATTTTTCATGGTACTCCTCTTCAGGTATAAATGAGGTCCATAACATAATTAGAAAAAAAAAAAAGAAAAGGCAGCCTCTTTCCAGAGGCTTGGTCTACTGCACAGAAAATATCTAGTCACCATGCAAAAAAGGCTCTCCCTTTTGCAAGTTGCTGACGTGTTGGTTTTGCTAGAGAGCATCCTGCTATGGAGACCATGATGTTCATGTTCATGGTGGGTGAGGAGAAGGTGTGTGAGGAAGAATACGTGGAGTGACTTGACCTATATTTCCATATTGCAGTGTAGTACACAAGAGTTCACATGCTCTAATATGCATAGAGAGATTATTCCTGTTTATCTTCCCACCTTTCTTTTTCTACAATTTCTTTCTCCTCTGCCCAGGGTACAGTTTTTTTCTGAGTGTTGTCAGTATAAATGGAATAAAATCGGTTGGGATCATAAATAAGATTCAAGAGGAGTAACCGACATAGGATTAGGGGATGATTGCCCCTCCTTGCTCCTCTATAATTTATTGTTTTTCTTCTGTAGGAAGCCAAATGATATTTCTCTAATTAACAGACACAGGCAACCATCGTATAAATCAACATCACAGCCTTTTTAGTGATGCAATCACTTTATGATCGGGGGTATAAATTAAACATCACAAGCGCATCTCAAGCAGCAAAACAGAATAGAATAAAAGACAGAGGGGTTGTCTGCCTTCAGAGACTGTGTGTGGGCACCAAGAGTGATCTTCACTCTGGTAGCTGCTGACTTTGCCCCGGTTTAACCTGTGACAAATACCTTGCCTATAGACAGGGGCGCCGTACCTTCTCGTACTTTCTGTTGTATAATACATTGCCTGTAAGTGTGACTGGGTATACATAAATTAGAGAGTCCAGGATACTTAAGCCTTGCACAAACTTTGGAGAATCACTTGCCTGCATGAGCTCCATTTACTCATCTATAAATTGGAGATAATAATACTTCTCCTTGGGGAGAAGATAACAAGCCACAGTTTATAAAACATTTATCTGCTCATGATCTCATTTAAAATTCTTAATTTTGTGAGAGCAGTGGAAAAAACAGATTATTACCTATTTTCAAGATGAGAAAACTGAAGTTTGGGAATAAAAAATAAAAAAAGATTCACTCAAGGTTACACAGTTCCCAGAGCACAAGTAAGTCTTGGTTCCAGGATTTTTCATCCTGAATATACTGCTTTTTCACACCGTGGTAGAACTTTCCATCCTTTCTGTTGCTTAGAAATAAATCATTATAATTGTGTATAGACAATATTTGGAGATGAGGCCCATGCGTATCTGGATCTGTTTGTCTGTCTTGTGTGTACTGAGAGTGGGGTTGCAAAGCCACCTATTACAACCTTTGTCCTTTTGTCCCTCCATCTCCTGTGCTTGCTCACTCCCTCCCACCGACGCTATCCCATCCACCCTAAACTCAGCAGCCCAGTGGCATCTTCCATTTTCCATCTAAAGGAACACTGTGTTGAAACACTATTCATGTTCAGGGGCTGCAGTCCCTAGAAGTCAAGAAGTATTTTATGGAATGCCATGGCACTTAAAGGATTATAAAAGGATTATATGTTTGAGGACACATAGACATTTATTGCTCCCCTCCTCAATTACCCAGGCATGATATGTTCACTATCCAAGGAAGAAATGACTCAGGTACAATGTAGAGAGAAAATAAGAGCTGTATATTGATTCTTAAGTTTCCAACACCTGAGCTGCAGGATAAAAGGGGGACTCAAGCACAGAATTGAGCAGACCTCTGGGAAGAGTCTAATGAGTAATCAGTAAACTTTCCTGTCCTCAAAAAATAAATAAACTGGGGGGACCAGCAGTTGGCATAATGGCTATGTCACTGGACTCCCATGTAGTCGACCGCAATTTGAGTCCCAGGCACAGTGGCTTAAACTCATGCTGGGTGCATGTGCGTGTGTGCCCAAGATCCCAAGAGGAGAATGGAGGAGAAAGGATTGAGGCATGGCCATCACCCTGGGGGATGATTTCTCTCTTTCTGTCTCTCTGTCTCTCTCTGTTTTCTGGTGATCACATGCACCCTATAGCAAACAAACAAACAAACAAATAAATAGGGACCAGCAGGTCACATAGTGGTTAAGGCGCTAAACTCCATGTAGTCGACAATGGTTTGAGTCCTGGACCTTGCGGGTTGAAACTCACAGTAGTTACGTGTGCATGCATGCCGCAAATCCAGAGAGGGGAAGGGATTGGTGCATGGTCATCCCCACTGGGGTGTAATTTCTCATCTTCTGTCTCTCTGTCTCTCCGGAGAGCACACATGCTCTATAGCAAAAATATCTGTTTAAAAAAATAAAGAAAAATGATAATAAGAATTCCCTGGATTTGGGGAGGGAAAGATGGCAAGAAAGTAAAGAAGGAAGAGGTTGATAGGGCTCTGAAGTGGGGCAGAACAAAGTGGCATTCAGAGGCTCCTTAATTTGCCAAAGCATCCTCTCCAGAGGGCCTTGTCTGGGTTTTGCACTTGGCAAATGAACAGGGGGACCTCTTCTTTATCTGTAGGGTACCCACCACCACTCAGCTGAGCATCATATAAAGCCTCCCCTGAAAACTTGCAGTGGCTTCCCTTGTCATCAGACAAGCCCCTTTGACACAGCCACCTGCTGCTGGATGACCAGTAGGAGTGACATTCATCTGTGTCCCATGATATCTCAGTCCTCATCCAACTCATCCCATGTGGCCAAAGGCCATGTTGATATTGTGGAATACCTGAATACATCTGAGTCAGAAGACGGTACCCTGGATATCTAGCAGGTGTGGTGGTGTTTGGAAAAAAAAAATCCTCAGCATCAATACATGAGTAGGAACGGTTAAAAACTTGAAATGAGAAAGTCTCTTGATTCTTATTCACATATGCATTTATGGATTGGCTGATACATTATTCATTTGCTGCAGATCTGAAAAAGAGAGCCACTGTTTGTATTGGCAATTTCCTTGGTTTTGGTGCATCAATTTCCAGGTGTTAGGCTCTAAGAATTCCTGTTCTTTTTCCTGTGGAGTTAAGATCCAGGTTGCTTGCATGCGTGATACCTGACACCAGCTGGCACTCACAGTAGTGACAAAAGTAAGGGTAAATTTGGGCCATGACAGTGTCATATACAGTGGCAACATATGGTACCTTTAAAGTGAGAGGAAATATACCATATCATCATTACCCTGTTTTTCTTTTTTTTCTTTCTCTTTCTCTTTTTCTTTTTCTTTTCCTTTTCTAATTGCCAGAGGGCACGTGTGCTAACCAGAGAGAGAGGGAAAAGGAGAATGCATCCCCCCCAATGGGGTGTGGTTACACTGCAATCACTTCTCCTCCATTTCTCCATCCTGTAGAGATTTTGAGGGTGCATGTATGTGTGCCTGGTGTGATATTTAAGCCACTAGACTGGGACTTGAACTTTGGTTGGTTATGTGGAATCTGACTCCCTTAACTCCCAGGTCATGGGACTATTCCACCATGTTTTTCTTAAATATGAGGCACAATTCATGAGGCCAGCCTATCATTTTACTGCTTCCATTTAATTCAGTCAAATTCCAAACCTATTAAACTCTTCTTAAGAAGTCTGAGGTACCGTGATTGCCAAACTTCTGCTTTAACAACCAAGTCTTTTGTCCTCCCTGCTCTTCTGAATTCTGAATTCCATTCTGTGTCAGCAATCTTCCTGTTAAGGCCCTATTGATCTAGAGATGGATGAACTCATTTTTCTTTTTAAGGTATGAAAGTGGACTTGGTCCTGGCACTTAACTCAATGGTGGGTAGAAGTCAACCCCCACTCCCCCTTTACCCACCCAGTCTAATTAACATGGAGACTACCTTCTTTGATGAGTTCATAAGTGTTTCACAGACAGGAGAGATGTAGCAACTTTGCAAGACACTGTTTAAAGATCTTCGACATCTGAGAAAGTCACAAAAATCCAATAATCCTACTTTCAGAACTCCAGGGTGTCCACAGAGATCAATCTCATATCTAAACATCACATAAAGAGAGTGCATTGCATTATAGACTGGTTTCTATTGAACGCCACCTAAGAAACAGCATTAGACAGTTTCAAAAAAAGGAAAAAAAAATTAAGTCTGTACCAAAAGGAATGGAAAAGGTTATCAAATTCTGGAAAATTTCCCCCTTGATTAAAGTTGCACTTTTAAAATCAGTCCATTTATTCAGTTATTCAGTTTATCTTTTCTATAATTTTCTAATACAGTAGATATTAGAAATACAGGAGGGCCTTTTTGGTTCTGCTTTGGGTAGAGAGAAAGCTGCTATTCATTTTCTTTTGATTGCTGTAGTAATACTGATCCACAGCCCTTTCTGAGTAGTTTAGTGTTGGGGACCTAGGCCCAGGCCAATTCTGGCATGTACCTCTCAATGCAAAATGTGTCTAGTATTTGTTAGGAAACAGAATCCAAACACCAAAAAAGAGAGCACTAAATTGAGACATGCTCTGTATATCCAATAACCCTTTATGGAGGCTCTGATTATGAAGAAATAATGGAGTCAAATCTTTCTGGTCTCAAGTTCTAGAGCAAGCACTACGAAGAGCTTTCTCAGGCTGAGGCTGAGTTATTTTAGTGAAATCCTGGCACTGTGAAGGACAATGGCAGTCAGAGATGCTTTTCATCTCTCTTTATGACAAAAATGGATTTTGGCTTAACATATTTTATTTATTTTTCCCAGTGTAATAATTGTCATTAAATTTTCCAATTTGTGCTCTGTATAATACTAAATCTAGGTGTATGGGAAGGAAATTTTGTAGGTCTGAGAAGTGATAGTAAAACCAAATTTTAAAAAATTATTTAATCATATTTATTACTATCATTATTTTTTAAATTTGCTTTGGGGACATGTTCCCACGAGACACACACACACACACACACACACACACACAGAGAGAGAGAGAGAGAGAGAGAGAGAGAAGAGAGAGAAAGAAAACTGCCAAGTCCAGGACTCGAAGCATAGTTGGCCATGCGGGAGTAAAGCACCTTAACCACCATACCACCTGCTGACCTCGAAACAAAATTTTTAAAAGTTTGTTTTAGCAAAGGACTTTCAGAGCCTTTAATATGCTAAAGTACTCTGTAAATTTCCAAGGGGTTAATGTTGGATGTCCTAAACATATGTATTAGGTTGTCAGGAAATCATGATGTATTCTTCTGTTTTTCTATACAAAAATCCGTCGTGACTTTCCTGATGACTCTCTATATATTAAAGTTTATTCATTTATTCCATGAATGAGAGAGACAGAGAAAGACAGAGAAAGGGATATGGAGGGAAAGATATAGTGTCCTTGACAGGGTCTTTACATCATAATCTACCAATCTGGATCATGGGCTCATGTGTACTTAGCATACTTAGGAAGGTTTCTTTTGTATCTGCCCAGAGAGTCTCTACTGAGCCATTATCTGCCCCTCATGATCATAAAATTCTTTTTTTTTTTTTTTTTTTTAGAGAGCATTTTTGCTATAGGGCATGTGCGCTTGCCAGAGAGACAGGGAGACAGAAGGCAAGAAATCACCCTGAAGGGGTGGCCATGCCACAACCCTTTCTTCTCTCAGAATTTTTGGCACTCACACACACGAGCCAGGCATAAGTTTTAAGCCACTGGGTCTGGGATTTGAACCGTGGTCGACTACATAGGAGTCCAGTGACGTAAACATTATGACATCTGCTGGTCCAGATCATAAAATTCCTTTTTTAAAAAATATTTATTTATTTATTTCCATTTGTTGTTATTATCATTTTTGAATTTTGACCAGAGAGAGACAGAGAGAGAGAGAAAGGGAAAGCGAGAAAGCAAGCCTCCAGGTCCGGGACTCGAACCGTGGTCAGTCACATGGGTATCCAGCGCTCTTAACCACCACGCCACCTGCCAGCCCCAACAGTGAGAAAGCAGGTTGCCGGGTCTGGGACTCGAACCACAGTTGGCCATGTGGGAGTCTAGCACCCAACCATCGTGCCACCTTTTGGCCCCCATAACATTCTTTATCAAGAAACTTCTCTTGACTTATTTTTGAGACTGCCCTTTGGAGAAAACTGAGCCAGGCATAGAATTAATTTCATTAGCACCTTGTGGTTAGTCTGGGAAGAAAAGATCTCAAGGAAAGGAAATCAGGTAGGTTAGAGTTTCCCTTAGAATACTCTCACACACCTCCTTTGAGCTGTCCTAAGACTAGTTTTACAAAACTGCAACAATTGCTGTCTCTAATTCAAAGGCAGTTATTGGTCATTGCTGGATCTGAGCTGTGGTAGATATAAACAAGAGGTTGGAATTTAAGAGGCTGTCTTTGAGTAACTCCAGGTTCTTCATATTTGTTCTGTTGGTATATACTTGAGAAAATCTCTGAGAGAAGAACAAAGTAGGAGGCATCTCTCTCTCTGACCTCAAAACATATTACAAAGGCATGATAATCTAAACAGCATGATAATGGCATAAAAATAGACATGTAAGCCAATGGAACAGACTAGAGAATTCAGAAATAACCCCCAAACATGCAGTCAACTGATTCGTGACAAAAGGCACAGGAAGTCTCTTTGGCAAATTGTATTAGAGGAACCAGATAACCACCTTCAGACAAATGAAATTTGACCCCTATCTCTCACCACTAACAAAACTCTACTCAAAATAGATCAAAGATCTAAATGTAAATCTTCAAACTATAAAATTACTGGTGGAAAACACTTGCAGACATTGGTGTAGGCAAAGATTTTTTAAGTAAGACCCCTAAAGTGTAGACACCAATACCAAAAATAGACAAGTGGGACTATTTCAAGCTTAAAAGCTTCTGCACAGCAAAGGAAAAAATAATTAGAATGGACAACCCTCAAAGTGGAAGAAAATATTTGTAAGCTGTACTTTAGATAAGGAATTAATATCCACAATATACAGGAATATATATATATATATATATATATATATATATATATATATATATAATAATATACATATATACACACACACACACATATATATATATGTGTATATATATACATATATATATATAGCTCACCTGCAAAAATAAATAAATAAATAAGAATAACCCAATTAAAAACTGGTTGAACAGAAAACTTTCTAAGGGAGACATACAAATGGCCAAAAAGCATATGAAAAATGTTCGACATTTCTTATCATAAGGGAAGTGCAAATAACAACCACAATGAGATACCCTTTAACCCCAGTAAGAATGGCTCTGATCAAGAAAATAAAGAACAAGCACTGGTAAGGCTGTGGTGAAAAAGGAACCCTCCTACACTGCTGCCCAGAATGTAAATTGGTATAGACACTATGGAAGGCGATACAGAGATTTCTCAAAAACCTACAAATAGAACTTCCATTTGACCCCTAATCCCACTCCTTGTATTTACCCAAGGAACAGAAAAATAGAAAGACACTTGCACATCCATGTTCACTTCTGCATTATTCAGAATTGCTAAGAAAAGGAATCAACTCAAGTTCCCAAGAATAGATGACTGGATTGAAAAAAACAAACAAACAAAAAAAAAAAAAAAACAAACAAACAAACAAAAACCATGGGGGACCAGCAGTTAGTGTAATGGCTGTGTTGCTGGACTCCCATGTAGTTGACCGTGGTTCGCATCCCGGACCCAGTGGCTTAAAACTCATGCCGGGCGCGTGTGGGTGCGTGCTCAAGATCCCAAGAGGAGAATGGAGGAGAAGGGATTGTGGCATGGCCATCCCCCCTGAGGGGTGATTTCTCACTTTCTGTCTCTCTGTCTCTCTGTCTTTCGGGTGAGCGCACGTGCCCTATAACAGAAAACCTCTCCAAAAGAAAAAAAAAGAAAAGAAAAGAAAAGAAAAGAAAAGAAAAACATGGCACATGTACACTATGGAATATTACCCAGAAGAAACAATGAGACCCTGTTATCTGATACAAAGTGGATAAATATAGAAGATTTAATGCTAAGCAAAGTAAGCCAGACTATGAAAGACACTGTATGTCCCTGCTCAACATATACCAAATACCTGCACTCTGTGACCTAAATTGAATAATGCGAGATGTGTAGGGAAGACAAGTGTAGATATCAGCCACTATAGGGGTGTGTGGGAGGGGCTTAGGGAGGAAGAACTTGACAGACAGAAGAATGTAAAGTTCTTCAAAGGAAAAGATGTGTATGGTAATGTCATAGAGTTGAAGGCAATGTAATGCATGCTTTTGAGAAACCGTAATGTGGCTATGGAGATGTACAACAATTAAATGTGAAAAAGAAGAGAAAAAAAAAAGAACTCTTGTCTATTTTATGCTCAACATCTGGGTGAGAAACATAAAAATCCTATCAAGGATGTTTTCTACACAAGTGATTCAGATCCACCCACTTTCTAGTATTTATCAAATGGCTTGGAGTCTTTCTCTTATCATATCACCTCTTAGTCAGTATATGTCCATTGTAGAGTCCTAGAGAGCTTGGTTTATATTGTGATTACTTTTATAACTTTTATTACTTTTATAATTTTATCTGACCTAATTCTCAAATGCTCAATGCCCTTGGAATATGCACAAATGCAACATTCTGAGATGAAAGGAAAGCTAAAATCAGAAAATCACAATGTGAGAACTCTAACATGTCCTTGCACTATAGTGCGTAACCTCTCTTTATTTTGTACTAGTTCCAACTTAAGTAAATTCCATGGTGTTTAGCTGGTGAGACACTAACTCTTTTATGACAAAATGAATTAGTGTGTTATTTATGTATTTTAAACTTAGTTAGACACTCCCTTAAGGCTCCCAGCCAAGTCAATAAAGTTATGTTTGAAGATGGAGTTTGAAATTCTATTTTCATTTATTTTAATGGTTTACAAGTAAATTGCGTTTTCTACTTCATTCTGTGACATAAGTCAATAGGTATCCAATGTAAATGTAGTTCATTTATATTTGAATTGATGTTCTGTCCGCCATTACCTTATGTTTCTAATGCATTCTGATACATTAGTAAATAGGCTTGTCTGATTAATCATTAGCACATGAAAAGAATTAGCTGCTGCCTGCCAAATGGAATTATTGACACTGATAAGAGGACCAAGGATAGTATCACCTAGAAAACAGTATGCAAGCAATTCAAAGAAAAATTGCATCATAAGATATAAGGAATCATAAATGTATCTGATTCATTTTCTATTTGATGAACAAGTTATACTTTTCTTAAAAATGTTTTTTTTTTTTTTTTTCTTGCTAAAGGATGCAAGATGCATGTGCTTGCTGGAGAAACAGAGATATGGAGAGAAAGAAAGAGAAAAGTCATTCCCCAGGGAGGATGGTCATGCCACAATCCTTTCTCCTCCATTCTCCTCTTGGGATTTTGGGCATGCACACAAACTCACATACAGACACACACACAGACACACACCCAGCATGAGTTTCAAGCCACTGAATCTGGGACTCAAACTGTGGTCAGCTATGTGAGAGTCTAGTGCCCCAACCACCATGCCACCCCTTGGCCCCTATTCAAAATGTTTTAAGACTTAAAATCAATGAAAGAAGCTTTGGATTTACTGTACAAATTTAGTTGTCTAAAATCTAAACAAAAATAGTAGAGAAGAAACTTCTTAGTAGCTGCTAATGGAGAATGAGAAGGACTTTAGAATCTTCAAGAGGAAAACACTATCCAGAAAACCCTTAGAAGCCCTTTTCTAAAATTCACAGTCTGAAATTTAGTCCTGTTTAACCTACCTTTAGGCCTTATCTCAATTTTCGTCAGAGAAAATTGTGCAGGTGTCGGTATGTGTACAAATATACATGTACACGTGTATACACATACACGCACACACATACACACCATGGCATCAGATTTACATTTCAGAGAAGTCTCATACTGTGTGCATTCTCCATATATTGACCCTTCATGCTATATGCTGGCAAAGGGAACAGACACGAAGTCTATGGAATGTACTGGAACTCCAGTGTGTCTCAGGGACAAGGCAGCACGGCATACCTAAAAGGGTCATAGCCCCATCATTTTGAAAATGCTCATGTAATACTGTTTTGTTATTGCCTGAGTCATTAGATTTAAAAGCCCTTCTGTGTGATTGCCAAGTACATTAATGTGAACAAATGATAAAAGTCTGGCTTCTGGAGCTGCCAAAACGTGTATGATATCTTAAGGCAGAATAGCAGTGTGGTGGTAAGTTGCAGGGTCATTACTGCTGAAACTCAGTATTTTATGCTTTAAAGGAGCACAGGGGGGACCACAAGGTGGCATGGTGGTTAAGACACTGGACTCCCAAGTGGTTGACTGCAGTTCGAGTCCCACACCTGGCAGCTTGAAAATCATGCCAGCCACGTGTTCATGTATGCCTAAAATCCTAAGAGAAGAATGTGGTGTGGCCATTTCCCCTGGGGGTGATTTCTCACTTTCCCTCTCACTGTCTGTCTCTCTCCTGTAAGTATGCCTACCTTATAACAAAAAAACTTAAAAAAAAAAAAAGCAACCAAGAAATAAAAAATGTAACAGAGGATGATACAAATGAATTGTTATTGTAGACCCTGGTTTTCCAGGTTGACCTGAAACCAGAGTGCTGCATGCTTTAAAACTATGGTTGCTGTGGGCTGGCCCCATAGCCTAGTTAAGGAAACCAGATCCCACATGTCTGACCACAATTCAAATTCCATACCGAGCAACTTGAAAAATACTTCGGGTATGCATATGTATGTGCCCTACATCCCAACAGGACCGAGATTGGAGGAGAAAGGTTTGCAATGTGACCATACCCTGTTAGGAAGTGCTTTCTCCTTCTCTCTCTCTCTCTCTCTCTCTGTGTCTCTCTGTCTCTGGTGAGTGCATGTGCCTCTGGCAATTAAAAAATATTTAGTTGATTAATATGCCCCAAGGGTCTATTCCTTTGAGGAGTTTTCTTTATTAATCAAATATTCCAATACATGAGTCACGAACCTAAATTTTATTGCTATACTTAATTAGAGATTCACTTTATTTTTCATCATTTTCTCCATGTGTTAAGTGGTAATAATAAATACTGCCCTTCCTTTCTTTCCAGCAGGTTTGCTTCTCAAATAAAATGATAATTATAAAAGCATTAAAAGCAAGATTATTGAATGCAAGATAGAGTAAGTCCTGATTTAATTGTAATATGTTTCTCTCTTTTCCTTTCCTTTCGTTTCTTCCTTTTTTTTTAATTTGAAAGAGGCCATGTCATCTCATCAGACAGAGAGAAAGAGAGAGAGTGAAAAAGCACCCCCAGTAGGGCATGGTCACACCACAATCCTTTCTCCTCCATTTCTCCATCCTGTTGGGATTTTGGTGTGCTTCTCCCTTTAAAATTAAAAGCTACTTGAGGAGCTGTACTGTTACTTTCCAGACAGCATGGACAGAAGAGCAAATGTTTATTGAATTTAAGTTAGATCAAATGTTTGCATATTTTCTTTTCTCAAGTTCAGAGTAGAGCCTTCTTCATTGTGATGTCACCTTCAGACTTACATCCTCTCCATTCATTTACACTATTCACTGCATGTGAATTCCTTTTGAAGTCCCTGTTTTATTAGAAGGTAGGATAACCAGTGGACACACATGAGTCCTGAATGATGTGTTCCTTCTTTAATCTTGACTCTAGTGGGAGACCTTCTTTATTGTCCTGATAGGACAAGTATTCCAGGGCTTGGTGGAGGAAACGGTGTGGGTCACCATGCAGGGACATGCTAAGACATGGCTCTGTTGTACAAGAACTGAGGGTCCTATATAGGTAGAATGAGAGAAATAGTAGATACGGCCTGAGCTCAGGAGCCCTCGTGCTGTGTTCTCACCTCCGGCTTCTCAGTCAAATTCTTATTCATTGTTACCATGCTCTGTTTCAGTTTCCTCTTTTGTAAAATAGGGAAAATAATACCACTGGTCTCGTGGGATTGTAGAGACAGGTAAAGGAGTAAAACACATAAAGCACAGCATATAATGTCTATCCACAGCATTCAGAAAACCTTTTGGAAAAAAAATCGTATTATTGAATGTTGCTGAAGGAAATGATGGTAATGGAACCAATACAGAATTAGTTGGATAGTGGGGACTGGGTTTGGCTGCCTGCAAGGTAGGATGTGAAAAGTTCTAAACACTGTTCTTTCATTTTCTTGGGTGTTAACCTTATGATCAAGTCCTCAAAATGATCCAAGCCTGGAATGTGATCAATGATCTCTCAAAGAATCTCTCAAAATAGGGTCTCTCAATGAACTCTGCAGGCTATGTGTTTACCTAATTCCTTTTTTTTTGGGTAGGGCTTGTCTTTCTGGTTCATAATCATGTGACCAGTGCCAGGACCAGTGCCTGGAGGCCAGCAGACACTTGGTAAATATTTATTAGTTGTATAAATAACTCTTCTACCACCCAAAATGAATCCTTTGCTTTTTTTCTATTTAGTTTGAGACATATTTGCCAAATCTATTGCAAGTAGTGAGTTCCTTTTCCTTTCACCTAAAATAATAAGAAGAAAGGACTGTTTTTCTCTTCATGAAATAGACACAATTTCTTTGAATATTTCAACACCAAGCCCTATAAATACTAGTCTACTGCACTAAACATGTGACGACCCACTGGAGTTTCCCGTCAATGGAAATAGCATTGATAAAGCACTCCATCAGAGCATACTTTCCTCCCCCAAAACTGATTCCTCAGGTAATATAATGTAATTTCCTATAATAGCACCCATCAAGCCATTCTCTGGGTGGGGCAAAGAAACTAAGAAGTGTGACATTTTATTAATTATTACAAAAATAAACTGTGGGGCTAAAACTCGCTATTGCAAAGAACAAGTGTGAAAATCCTACTTTGTTGGTGAAGAAAAAAAAAACACTCCTCATTAGCTACAAAGATCTTCCCTCAGCAACATGTAAAGTGGAAGAAAAGAATAGAGTGCAGACATTATCAGCATTTTAAACAAATGAAAAAGTTACCTTTCAAAGGCAATGCTATAAATCATATTTCCTTCTGTGGCAGTGTTATACACCCCAGTTGTGTGCATTTTCCTTTTGAATTTTTTTTTCCTCAAAAAGAAGCTAGAAAGCAGGTTGTCCATTGATTCATTCCTTGCAAGATGTTAGCTATTAATAATATTCTCATTTCATAATGTTTCCCTTTTTTTAAAGGCATTCCAGATGTTCACCTTGTAATCATGAATTTTAAATGCTTACTTTTTCAATTACTTTGCATTCTGGGAACTTGAACAAAGTTTGTAACTCTCTTTGCAAAATCTTAAAGAGACTATGAAAAGTTGAGACAGAGAGAGAGATAGATAGAGAGAGAGAGATATCTGTGATAATATATTTAGATATGGATGTGAAAACAGACACATATTTTTGACGTTTTGGTATTTTATGACTGTACTTCTTTATACACTTTTAAGAAATTGATTTTATTCTTTTATTTTAAAAATATTTCAGAGAAATTAACAAAGTGGATTTATTACAGGGTATTATGAAGATAAATAAAACAGGTTCAATTTGTGGTTGAGACCAATGTTTTGAGAAAAAAAATAATGGCAACTGATAAAATTCTTAGGTCAACCTGTCCCCTGTATTGCATAAATTGCTTTTAATACCATGTAGCATAAAAACAGTAGTCATAGAGGAGATTATGAGAAAAAGTGTACTTCTTCAACAAAATGAACATACTGTATATTTATTAGGTAAAAATTAAGATAGACTATTTGATTAAGAAATGATCTTAATTGTCTATGATTTGCTCCATGACAGTTGCTTTCTTTCATAAATTTCTAGTCCATTTGTGGAGAGGAACATGCATGTTTAAGATGATCAAAGCTTTGGGTGCTCCTACATCAATTCACTGCATTAATTAGGGTAAGGTTTTGCAGCTATAACAAAGAGACTCAGCCTAACAAAAAACTGTATTCTTCCAAAAATACAGATAGAGCTAATGTATCCTATAAAATGCACAGAATATGAAAGATCCTCCAGGTAACTATTATTAGATCAGTTTAACCCAACCCCATCACCTAAAGAAATAAGAAAAAAATAAAAAGTTCCTATAGTTGGGATCAGACGGTCTAATATTTTCAGACTAATCTTTCCCAGTGGTAAATGTTCTTGTTAAATTGACATTCTGGAAAAGAGTAGAGGGAAATGAACAGAATGTTGACAGTAGCTCAGCACTTTAAAAATTATTGTAAACTTGTCTCCTGGCTTCCTGTTCGTGACCTGATCTTATTATCACTTGAGAATATTATAGCCAAGAGTGTGGCTATTACTCACTAGGATGTGTTTTTTTTTTGTTGTTGTTGTTTTTTTTTTATGTCCTAAGATTGTCTTTGTCAATTGAATATTGACAAATCCCCTTACATTTTTTTTTTTTTTTTTTTGAGAGAGAGATTTTCGCTATAGGGCGCGTGCGCTCGCCAGACAGACAGACAGAGACAGAGAGACAGAAAGTGAGAAATCACCCCCCAGGGGGGATGGTCACGCCGCAATCCCTTCTCCTCCATTCTCCTCTCAGGATCTTGGGCACGCACGCACACGCGCCCGGAGTGAGTTTTAAGCCACCGGGTCCGGGACACGAACCGCGGTCGACTACGTGGGAGTCCAGCGACATAGCCATTACACTAACTGCTGGTTCCCCCCTTACATATTTTTAAGTGATGGATGTTTGTTTCTTTTTGCTTTGTGATATGCAGTTGTTAGCTGCAGAAAATTTGAAAAATGCAGGAAGTTACAAATAAGGAATTTTCTTAAATACCTGTAATTATTATTAACTAGGTTTATCCCCCCCACCCCACCCAATATGTTTATGCCCTATCTAAGGATATCAGATGAAAGGACAGAAACACAGAGGAAAAGAAGTAAGGGTTTGAGGTTAGAAAAGTATTTTTGGATTCTCATTTTGTGGGAACAGAGGTTGGATTAGGGATTTGCATGGTTGCTGTGGTCATGTTTATCTACTTCCTGTGATGTACAGGAAGTAGAGACAGGTACAGAAGCAAACTGTGAAGCAGGTGTGTGTGTGTGTGTATGTATGTGTGTGTGTGTGTGTGTTACACTGAGGGAGGGGCAACAAGTGTGCCTCATAAGATCTCTGCTTCCATGATTCCTAATCCCTTGCCAGTGTTATTGTCCCACTGGAAGGCATGGGAGAACTGATCATTTTTCTTTATTAAGCCTCTAACTCAGATCTGGATAAGACAATACACTGTGTACCTACCAGAATCTGTTACTCTTTGATAGAATTTTCTTAGAAAAATGCTGATACCAAAGACATAGTGGTTTGTTTTTCTTCTGTATACAAATTCATTTTCAAGTGACAGCAACCTGCTTTGATTTTACACCTTTATATTTGGGGATCACACATTCATTCCAATGCATGCATATTAATTATTTAGTATGTAGCAGGTATTGTGCTCTGCGCAGGTGATGTAATGATAAGGAAAAGAAAAGATGCAGTCCATGAAGTCCTTGTCCATATAGATTTCTTACTCTAAGAAAAGAGGTACATGTTAAGGAAATAATGACAACATAACTTAAAATTCCAACTGTAATCAAGAACTGTAAAGAGGATTTTGACCTGGTCTATTGGGAAAAGGATGTTAATTAGGTCCATTGGTGTGGATTGGGAGAATATTCTTGGTGGAGAGCACAGCATGGACAAAACCCAATAGTACTAAGAAGGGGGACATTTCTGTAGTATGAAAGAAGACTGTTTGGATTGATGAGCAAAATTGGCACGGTTGGCATACAAAATGCGGTGGGTCTTGTTACAGACTATGGCCTTCATCTGAAGAGCAGGAAAACTAGATTAACATTTTTTAAAAAGTGTTCTGAGAGCAGTGCAAAAAATAGAAGGCCAAAAGGACGCATGTTGGGTCCAGTAGAGGACAATTTTGTTGCCCTGGTAAAACACGGACTTAGTCTAGGATGCGGCAATAAAGCTAGAAAACAGTACGTGAGAGTGGGAGTAGGGAGGACAGGATGTTGTTCAACACCTTTTTCAAAAATTTTGCTCACACTCACCAGGAATTCTGAGGACAAGATATAGAAATTGTGTTTGTATTAGGCACTTACATATACAGAAAGAAGGCTCATGTTGAATGGACAAGTGGACGGTTTTCATAGAGCCCCATTTTAGTAGGAGAAGTATGTGAGGTAGCAGAAGATTCAAGAGTACCCAATTATCAGGGGACATTTTTTTCTCTCTCTCAAACACCCTGAATAAGGGAACTAAGGACATACTGGTCCTCTAACTATTTCTCCCAGAGTGAATGATTTATGTAGTTCTTGAAAGGTATGCTCTCAGTGGAAACACAGGAGCCTCCTGACTATTGCTAAAGCTATTTCATGGCCCCTCTACAGTTGTCATTTTACTATGTTTTACCTGGCTTAGTGGAGGAGTTTTAACCATTCTTTATGATGTAGACCTGAGTCCTAAAATTGAACTCTGGGCATGGACATCTGGCCTATACCCAAGTAGCCCACATGCTTAAAATAAAAATGAAAACTTCTGCATGATTTATGAGATAGGGTAACAAGACATAGTCAGTGGGTGCCTGAATGTCAACTCTTCACTGATCCCCTCTCTAAAAGAAATATATATATATATTTCTAAGTGATTCTGGACCTATTGTATATTTTCTTGACTTCTATAGTTCATTATGCATGCTGTAGTAATTTGTTGACAGTACAAGGAAAATCTATGATAAAACCAGAGTCTGTCTCCAAAGTAAATATTTGGTGAGCCAAATTAGGGGCCTTTTTACACATTAATCCAATAATAAAATACAGTCTGTGGAAGGAACAAGGAGCATTTACTAATTTCCTAAATTTCTGTAGGTCACAAAAGTTTCTGCTTGATTTGAAGACTATTTTCTTTATGAGAATTCCTAGTCAGGAGGATAAACTCCTTAATGCTGTTGGAAGCTGCAAGGGCCCCAGATATGAAGACTATTTTCTTTATGAGAATTCCTAGTCAGGAGGATAAACTCCTTAATGCTGTTGGAAACTGCAAGGGCCCCAGATATTGGGCACTGGTGAGGTGGTATTGAAATGGGAATGAGAACTTGGCTTTGCTATGGTTTGTATGTGCCCCTGACCCCCAAATTCATGTGTTGAAATTTATTTTCTATTGTGATGGTATTAACAGGGTGGAAACTTAATCTGATGATAGTATTAAGAGGTGAAACTATTGGGAGGTAATTAGGATTAGATAAGGTCACTGAAGTATGGCCCCATCAGTGAGTACTGGTGGCTTTATAAAAAGAAAGAAAGAGACCAGAGTTGACGCACACTGTTGTGATCCTGCCATGTGATGGCCCTGCACCTTCTTAGTATTCTTAAGAGTTCCCACTAGCAAGAAGGCCCTCACTAGATACAGTCCCTTGACCTTAAGAATTGTGAGATGGGGAACCAGCAGTTAGCGTAATGGCTATGTCGCTGGACTCCCACGTAGTCGACCGCGGTTCACGTCCTGGACCTGGTGGCTTAAAACTCACGCCGGGCGCGTTTGCGTGCATGCCCAAGATCCCGAGAGGAGAATGGAGGAGAAGGGATTGCGGCGTGACCATCCCCCCTGGGGGGTGATTTCTCGCTTTCTGTCTCTCTGTCTCTGTCTGTCTGTCTGGCGAGCGCACGTGCCCTATAGAGAAAACCTCTCCAAAAAAAAAAAAAAAAAAGAATTGTGAGATGAATAATCTTTTATTCCTTAAAAATTACCTAGTCTGTGATATCAGTTATACCAATAGAGAATGGGCTAAGATAAGCTTGCTCCAATTAATACCTTAGTCTTTGAAGGTGACATAGGAGACACAACTTAGAGAACAGATTCGAATGAACTATAAGAAGCAAAAAAAAAAAAAAAAAAAAAAAAAAACTCTACTCAGGCAATGTGTAAAAAGCCTGAAGCACCGGTGACCTTTGCAGGTCAGTGGGGGCTTACTTTCCCCATTCATCTTACATTACAACATTTATAGACTTTGTGCCGTAGAAGAAGCTCAAGGAACAGAATGATCAAGGGACATGTGTGAGCTCAGTATCAAGAAGGAAGGTTGTGTGCATGTACTAATAATTGCAAGACAGTGAACAACTCCACTTGGAGAACACTGGGATGAAGGGAGGAGTATACTTAGTGTGCTTTCTCGGCTGTGGTGATCCAAAGGAAGTGATGAATTCAGAAAGATAAAGAAAAGTCAGGGAGAGGTTCTCAGAAGGGACGGTGCTTGAGAATAGAGGCAAGAGTAGGGCTGGCTAAGAGAAAAAAGTTTTTTATAAAACCAGTAAACTTTAAAACAAGCTTATCCCTATAAGCTTATCCCTACAACTACAAGCTTATACATAAATGATAGGATTAAAAATATTAGTACTGGGCCAGCAGATGACATACTGGTTAAGGTGCTGGACTCCTACTTGATCAACAGCAGTTTGAGTCCCAGACCTGGTGGCTTGAAACTCATGCCGCGTGTATGCATATGTGTCCAAAATTCCAAGAGGAGAATGGAGAAAGGATTGCAATGTGGCCATCGCCCCAGGGGATGATTTCTTTCTTTCTTTCTGCCTGGCAAGCATAAGCACCCTAAAAGCAAAAATCTCTTTAAAAAAAATTATGTATATATATATACACACACACACATACACACACACATATTATTTTGTAAATTAAGTACTGAGTACCAGGCTTATTTCCCAGTGCTTCTCATACATTGTTTCAATTAATATTTCCAACAAGATGATGAGATAGATTTTATCATTCCCGAGTGTTGATAAAGAAGTAAGTTTACATAAGTTCTGCAACTTTCCCTGTCAACAGAGCTTTGTAGGGAGGTAGAAAATTTGATCTGAAGCCACCGAAGTATAGAGACTTTTGCTTTAATCCAAATTTTATACTGCCCCTTAAGCAGATTGTCAAATATTATATAAAGCAAAAAGTAGGGCCAGTAGGTGGTGTGGTGGTTAAGGTGACTGGATTCCCACATGGCCAACCATGGTTCAAGTCCAGGACCTAGTGTCTTGAAAGTCATGCTGGGCAGATGTGTGTGCATGCCCAAAATTCTGAGAAGAGTGAAGGAGAAGGGATTACAGCATGGCCATCCATCCTGGGGATGATTTCTCACTTTCCCTCCCTCTTTGTCTCTCTCCTCTCTGGCAAGTACATGTTCACTGTGGCAGGAAAAAAAAAAAGAAAGAAAGAAAGAAAGAAAGAAAGAAAGAAAGAAAGAAAGAAAGAAAGAAAGAAAGAAAAAGAAAAGAAAAAGAAAGAGAAAAAGAAAGAAAAAGAAAAGGTAAAAGGTAATGGAAGCTGTGTGAATTTCTCAACTGAAAAGTTTTTAAAGCTAGGCAAACATAGGGGATCAGCAGATAGTGTAATGGTTACCTCACTGGACTCCCACATAATCGACCATGGTTTGAGCCTCAGATCCGATGGCTTGAAACATGCTGGGCACATGTGCATTTATGCCTAAGATCTCAAGAGGAGAATGGGCACATGTGCATTTATGCCTAAGATCTCAAGAGGAGAATGGATGAGAAGAGATTGTGGTGTGGTCATTCTCCTGGTGGGTGATTTCTCACTTTCTGTCTCTCTAACAAGTGCATGTGCCCTATAGCAAAAATATCTCTCAAAAAAACCAACCAAACAAACAAAAAACTAGGCAAACATAAAAACAGAATTAACATGAGACAATAAGAAACCTGTGACTTTGGTAATTCTTTTAACATAGCTGCTATTTTGATGTGAATTTTCATGATTCTACAACATTGGGTTCTCTACGCACTACTCACAGCAACAGTTTGAAAACTACTTTTTGAGAAAGGACAATTCCTCGTGGCTCATTTAGAATAAATTGATGGTATATTCAGTTCAGGCACCATTCTTGTTAATGGCATATATTTTCATACATTTTCTAACTTCCTTACTAACTCTATATAGCACCACTTCAGTGGCCATCTCAGTGGGGAAAAATCCATTAACCTGCTTGACAAGCATCATGTCAACACAGGCAAAATAGACCTTGGCTTTCTCAATAGACCTGGGAGGCTCAGAGCCTGAATTTGAAAAGTAGCCAAATAAAACTCAGCCTGCTTAACTCTGATGGAGACTTTGGTTCACCCTTCTTCCTAACTTCTGGGCTCTCTCTTTTTTAGAGAGGATTTTTAGTTAAGTTTTTCACCAGTGTTATGGGAGCTCTTTCGTATCAAGAGAGAATTTACTTCAAGAAAAATCGAGGTTTGACAATAGAAGGCCAGATGCCACACCTTGTAAATAAATAATAATAAAAAAAAGCATGCAATGCAGCCAGCTGCACCATATAAACTCACGTTTTTATACCACACTGTTGTGTTCTGTATATCCTCATTTGGTTGCAACATCTGTTCATCCCTGTCCGTTTCTCCCATATATTAGTTATAATTACATACACAGTAGCTTGTTTATGAGGCTGAGAAACTGACCCAATAGCAGAATGTTTTGGTGGGTCTCCCACTTTCTTGGTTAAAGACACTGGTCCTTTTAAGGATCAGGCATGAACTGATTTACTCTGCAGTGCAAGATCTAACCTAGACTTGTTTGTCACTCTCCTGCAATGAATATGTCTTTACTTTCTTTGATTCCTCATTTCTGCAAAGCAATCTGCTCTATCCTAGCTCTTGCTTTGTGTCCTGTTTATTCCTTTCAAACGCTTCGTCTATCAGAATGTTACCCAGTCCCACTCGCTCAGCTGGAAGACATCTTTCTTTTTTCCAAATTCCCACTGCACACACCAAATACTTAACTATTTATTTCTTAAATTGTGTGTTTGTCAGAGTCATCACTTATTAGTAAATTCCGGAAAGTAAAAAGCAGCTCAGTGTTTCTTCTGTTGAATTTAGATTTTTATGACTAGTGTTTCAAAGTAGTTGTTGAACAGACGTTTAAAAAATAAAAGGTAATAGAGATGGACAGCTGTCAGTTTATAGCTGGATATAGATTAGAGATTATACAGACATTTGTATATTTCTGGATTTCACTGATTAGCCCGAAGGTGAATAACATGTAGCGCTTCCCTACTTACATAGAACATGTGGTTTGCACTTTTATTTTTAGGTTTTTGCCATAGGTGTGTGTGCTTGCTAGAGAGAAATAGAGACAGACAGAGGTGAAATGAGAAATTACCCACCATGACCACATCACAATCCTTTCTCCTCCTAGGATTTTAGGCATGCATGCACCAGTGCCCAGCATGGTTTTCAAGCTATCAGGGCCAGGACTTGAACTGCAGTTGCCAATGTGTGTCCAGTGCCTTAACCATTACAACACCTTCTGGTCTCCATGGTTTGCACTTTTATGGTCCTTACCTGGCAAATTTTTCTCAGTCATTTTAACCACATAATATCTATAGAAATATAAGTTTGTAAAACCTGCAATAAGATTACAACTTTTTTTGACATTTGACTATTACTGTAAACACTTGTCCTTCAGACTAACTTCTATTACACCTACACTCCTACCAAGAACAATTAGAAAAACTGTGTAAAGGTTTTAGAAATCCATCTAAATGCACATTTGAGAGGTAGTGAGGCAACCAGTATTTAAAGAATTATGGCTGTGGAAAGGAGATAAATGCATTGAGTTAAACCTGAAAGTCTGTAACACTTTTGTACTTGAAGCACTTTCTGACTCATAAGCAACAAAGGGTAAGATACCATAAAAGTAAGGAGCTGGCAGGTGGCATGGTGGCTAAGGGCACTGGACTCCCACATGGTTGACCATGGTTTGAGTCCTGGACCTGGCAATTTGCTTTCTCACTTTCTCTCTCTCTTCCTCTCAGGTCAAATTAAAATAAATAAATAAATAAATAAATAAAGTTAAATAAGATAATTATTTAAAAAAAAGAGAGAGAGAGACCATAAAATTAAGTAGAAAACATGAGCTACACAAAGGCGAACTAAAGTTTGGTTTAAAGAGACAAAAATTGGGATTTATAATTTGTAAGGTAGCAAGGTGTCAAGAGGGCAAAATCCTAGAGAAAAGATAAAAACAGAGAAGTGAGTTCCACATTCCACATGACTTTTTCCAGTGGAGGCATTTAATAATGTGTAAGCTTCTGCCTAGAGGCTGAGATACCGGGCAGAGCTTTTGATAGAGACCACGTTGAAGCTGAGGAACTGCCCAGGAGAAAAGGGTTTCTGGCAAACATCCCCAGTTTTCCACAGGTACTACTGAATGGCCTCATCCTGGAAGAAAGGACAAATCAGAAGTATGCTCAGTAGTGCTTTATTCTGGAGTGGATTAAGGTGATATAGCCTGACTCTACAAGACAAAGCAAAGTTGAATTTCTTTGGACATAGATAATATCAACCAGACCTTATACAGATTCTACATGCAATAAATAGCACTCGAAAAAATATTTCTAGACTACAAGGACACAGAACTAAATATACAAAACTCAAAAGATTTAAAAATCCTGAAATAAAACAGAAACATAGGCAATCCAGATATCGACATATTCAGGCACAGTCTTTAAACTTATTGTGATTAATATGTTCAGTAAAGTAGAAAACAAGATAAAGACTGTCATTAGGAATCAGAATCTATTAAAAATAATCCAATTAAAATTCTGTTACAGAAAAAAATAATTGAAATTAAGAACTCAATAGGTAGATTAAATGAAACAAGCTGAAAAAAAGAATTAGTAAAACAAAGGAGGGAGGGAGGCAGCAAATGGCATGGTGGTTAATGTGCTGAATCCCGCAGGGTTGACTCTGTGGTTCGTGTTCTGAAACTAGTAGCCTGAAAACTGTGCCAGGTGCATGTGCATGCCCAAAATCCCAAAATGAGACTAGAGGAGAGGAAGGGATTACAGTGTGGCCATTCCCCCTGGGGGGTGATTTTTCACTTTCTGTTTTTTTTTTTTTTTTCTCTCTCTCTCTCTCTGGTGAATGTACACACCCTATGGAAAAAAAATCTAAAAAATAGTGTGAAATGGAATACAAGTCATTAAAAAATGTATTCAGTCTGGAGCATGAAGAACAATGAAGTTTGGCAATGCATACAAAGCCTTACCGATAAGCAAGTGGAATTTTACGGAATAGGAAAGAATGGAGCAAAAGAAATATTTTAAAAGATAGTGGCTCAGAATTTTCTCAAATTAAAGAAATAATTAGACATTTTTTAGATTATTTAAGCTCTTTAAATCCAAACAAGATAAGCACAAAACCAACCAAACCAAATACCCTGCATACAGAGGCACACAATAGAAAAGCTGCTGAAAGACAAAAACAAAGAAATGAAAAGTCATCACCTTAGGGGGAGAAGGGCTGAGGGTTGGAGAAAGACACATTCCTTGCAAAAAGCAACAAAACGGATGGCAAATTTCAGCAGAAATAATGGAAGTCAGAACACGAAGATAATTGAAAATACTAAAACAAACAAACCCCTGACAACTTAGAACTCTGTATTAACTGAAAATGTCCTCGAAAGTGAAGGGAGAACATAGACATCTACAGTCAAACAACATTTGAAATGCGTTGTGAGCAGCAGAGCTGTACTAAAATAAATAATAAAGTGGTAGTCAAGACCACCGTGGGGAGGGATGGAACACTGTTGTCAGGAGGAGCATAACATTGAAGGAAAGTGTTAAGAAGAAAAAAGGTGAAAATATGTAGAGAAATCTCAATGTCATCTACACAAAACAATAGAACCAGGGCCACTCTGGCATGGTGGTCAGACTGGCTAGACCCCACACGTACAACTGCATGGTTCAAGTCCTGAACCCAGTGGCTTAAAAAACATGCTGAGTGGGACCAGCAGTTAGCGTAATGGCTATGTCAGTGGACTCCCACGTCGTCGACCACGGTTCGCGTCCCGGACCCGGTGGCTTAAACGCACACTGGGTGCGTGTGCATGCATGCCCAAGATCCTGAGAGGAGAATGGAGGAGAAGGGATTGCGGCATGGCCATCCACCTTGGGGGGTGATTTCTCGCTTTTTGTCTCTCTGTCTCTCTCTATCTGTCTGGCGAGCGCATGCACCCTATAGCAAAAACCTCTTAAAAAAAAAAAAAAGAAAAACATGCTAGGTGCATGTGTGTACCTATAATCGCCAAGAGGAGAATGGAGGAGAAGGAATTACAGTGTGGCCATCCCCTCTAGAGAGAGTGTTTTATACACAACACACTCATACACACACACACACACACAAACACACACACACACACATGCAGACACTCCTATGTAAAATTGAAACTGCATGAGAATGATATAAAAGTCATGAGACAAAATACAATAAAAGTGTTTTACATTCTTCGAATTAAGCAGAAGTGGATAAATACTCTAATTTTCATTGTACGCTAGCATAAAAATTCATATTGCAATGTCTGTTTTAAGCACTGAAAGAATAGTGAATTTACATATAACCAACAGTTCACTGGGTGAAAAATGAAATAGCACAAAATACTGTATTTTTCCAAAAAGAGACAATAAGGAAGATAAAAAGGAACATAAAACCTATGAAACAAATAGAAAACAACAGCTAAGATGGTAGATATAAACACGTATGTCAGTCGTTATTATTAGATTTATTTAGAATAAATATCCCAGTTAAAAGACAAAAGTTGTGAGATTAAATAAGAATTCAAAATCTAATTATATACTGTTTAGAGAAAAATCTTAACCATAAATTAACAGATAAGGTAAAAGTACATACTACAAATGACCTACTATTTAAACACTAACCGAAAGAAAGATGGTGTAGCTAGGCTAACATCAGAAAAAGTCCATTTTAAGCAAAAGTGAGTTACAAAGAGGGATGCTTTATAACGTTACATGAAACAATGTATTAGGAATATAAAATAATTCTAAATTTGTATGTACCTAAAGCATTGCCTCAAAAACTATGAAGCAACTGCCAACAGAACTAAAATAGGAAAGAAAAAAATGTATGGACATAGTTGAAGATAGTAATATGACTCTATTTTTTGTTTGTTTATTTGTTTGTTTTTGCTATTGGGCATGTGTGCTCGCCAGAGAGAGACAGAGAGAGAGGGGGAAAGTGAGAAATCACCCCCAGGGTGGATGGCTATATCGCAAATCTTCCTGCTCCAGTTTCTTCTTGGGGTTTTGGGCGCTTATACATATATGCCCAGCATGGTTTTCAAGCCACCAGGTCCTGGACTCGAACCCCATAGTTGGCCTGTGAGATCTAGTGCCTCAGTCTTCATGCTCTAATATAACTGTCTTAATCACTGAGAAGATAAACATTTTTAAAAAGACAGGGGAGACCTGTACTGATGCTAAACCACAATGTTTCTATGTAATTAATATTATATAACAACACACACAACAGCTATAGAATACATTTTCTTTTCTGGTCCAGCTACACTTGTGTGTGCTACTAAGACACTGTGCTCTGGAGACTGGGACTACATGGAAGGCCTGGGTTTGATTCCCGGTTCAACTGAAGAATTTTGATATGGTGGTGTGTGCCTGCAATCCCAGCTGAACAGGAGGCTGAGGCAGAAAGACAGCAAATCAGAGAGACCTTGTCTTTAAAAAAATAATACAATTAAATTGAAAAATAAAAAGAGGGCCAGCTCTGTGGTCTGGTGATTAAGGCAGCCAGATCTCACATGGCCCAACTGCATGATTGAAGTATAGGACCCAGAAGCTTAAGAAACATACCAGACAGATGTACATGAGTGCCTCAAATCCCTAAAGCAGGGAGAGATGGGGAGAAGGGATGGTGTGTCACCATTCACCCCCGCCACCCCTTGTAGGGGTAGTGCTTTCTCCTTTCTTCTCTCTCTGTCTCTGGTGAGTGTACATGCCTTCTAGAAAACTAAAATAAAAAGGAAAAAAGAAATAGAAAAGGATAAATTATAGAGCAATTTCTCTCATAAGTATATATAACAAATTTTTTTGAATTAATAAATTCAAGTTAATTATACATAAAAGTACTGTACATTGCAATTATATGACTATTCAATAATCCAGTCTGGGCTTAACATGATAAAGTATTTGAAATATAATTGGAAACAGTGAAAGAATAAAGAGAAAATCATGTCATTTTAATAGATGCAGTAGAAACCATTTGGTAAAACTAAAAACCCATTTATAATAAACTTTCAAACTAAGAGAAAGAAAAAAAACTTCCTCAATCTTACAAAAAAAATCTGCAGGAATCCTACATAAAATATACTTACTACTAATGATAAAACATTGAAAACTTTCTTGCTAAAATTCAAAACAAGTCAAGAAAGCACACTGCCACCTTGTCTATATAGACATCAGATAAAAAGAAGTAAGACTATCACTATTTTGTACCAGACATAATTTTGTATACATAAAGTACCAGAAATAAAACACAAATTATATAAATTAAAAAGTAAATTTAGCAATCTAAGAAATAAAAAAATAAATTACTATTCAAAAAAATTATTTTTAGGTTTTTGTCATACAGAGAATACACTTGCTGGAGATCTACAAAGAGAGACAGAGAGAGGCAAATCACTCCCCAGGGGTATGACCACACCACAATCCCTTGTCTTTCATTCTTCTTCTGGGATCTTGAGCAAACATGCACATGAAACTCATGTGATTTTCAAGTCACCAGGTCCAGGACTCAATCCATGGTTGGCCATGTGAGAATCCAGTGCCCTAACCACCACACCACTTGCTAGCCCCCTATTTAAAACTTTTAAAAATGTTAAATATTGAAGAATAAATTTATTAAAGATATCCAAGATCTTACAGAAACATGACAAAAATGTTACTGCAATAATTTTTTTGAGGGGGAAGAGGTTTTTGCTATAGGGTGCGTGTGCTCGCCAGAAAGATGGAGAGAGACAGACAGAAAGCAAGAAATCACCCCCCTCCCGGGGCGGGGGGGGGGGGATGGCCACACTGCAATCCCTTCTCTTTCATTGTCCTCTTGGGATCTTGGGCATGCTCACACAAGCGCCTGGCATGAGTTTAAGCCACTGGGTCTGGAACTCGAACCACAGTCGACTACATGGGAGTCCAGCAACATAGCCATTATGCCAATGGCTGGTCCCTGCAATATTTTTTTTAAAAGAAAAAGAAAATAGTTTGATTCTATGGTGTGGTGATTAAGGTAGTCAGATCCCACATGTCCCACCCAGTTTGACCCAAACATAGCCTCACACCTTACATTCAACCTCCGTCTTATTGAGAGCAGTTAGGTTTTGGTATACGAGAACCAAAACCTGAAAATAAGAGACTTGATGAATTCTTTCCCCATAACTTCCTTAGCAGTCAAAGGAGAGAAACTCTTCTCTGAATACCTACATCATAAACTCGTACTGTGGATTTCCTACTCCCACCCACATTGGAGGAGGGAAATTGGCACAGAGCTTATGTATGTCAAAAAGAAGTGCAGGAGCACACAGCTACAGATACCTACTCCAAAGAAAGAAGTGTGTATACCACCAGATGACTGAAAGTCAAAGCACAACCCAAAGAAAATTGGGAGAAAATTAGACAATACCTCTCCCTCAAAGGATCATAACTTCTCGCCAACCATGAATAAAATACAAGAGATCATGGAAATGTTGGGAAAAAATTTCAGAATATTAGCTGAAAACTTTCTAAATTTTGAGACATTTATGTGGACGATCAAATCCAGGAGATATAAAGGACACCAAATAGATATAGCATAGGATCTTCTCCAAGGCATATCATAGAAAAATTTGTAAAAATCAATGACATAAAGGAAATTCTAAAAATGGCAAGACATAAATACCAAGATACTTACTAAGTTTACCCCATTAGACTAACATTGGATCTGCCAGCTGAAATAATGCAAATATACCTGGCAAAATTATCTTTCAAATGGGAAGGAGAAATAAAATCATTCCCAGATAAACAAAGGCTGAAAGAATTCACCAAGACAAAACCAGTTCTTCAGGAAATAGTTAAGGGACTACTATACTAGGAAAGCTAGAGAGAAAAACAGAAGTAAAATAACATAAAACAACTAGAAAGAATTGGTAAGTCCACACATATTGATAATAACATTGAATGTTGGAACTAAATGTAGATTCCACAATTTTACACAGCAAGCAGATTTAAATATAAATCCACTAATTATTTGATAGATAGTTGTCTCCATGAGTTTCAATTTATATATTTACTATAATCATTACTCATTGTATGAAACTACATAATAGAGAAGTCCAAAATGTTAGGAGTCTTTCTTTGGAATGAATTTTTAAAAAACCTAAAATCAAGCCTTTGTAAAGCCTATGTATCACCAAATCAATGTCTTTACTGTGTCTTCACCTTTAAACATCTCTTTCTAATTTTGTTTTATCTTTTCTTTTTTGAGAACTTATTTCTTTATACACAGTACAGTCTATGGTCTTAAAAGAACTCACAGTGTGAGTAAAAATATTCTTTTTCTGTGTTTTCCTAATGAGTTATTGTTATGTACAATTTTACCTGTCTCTATCTTGACTAATGATTGATGTCCACAGAGTTTTTCAGATTATAAACTCTTATCTCCCATAGCCCTCTACATGGAAAGTACAAATTTTTCTTTCATTGGATATATTAAGAGTATCTTTGTTAATTTATAAGATTATTTGTTGCCTGGTTTTTAATCAATATGCTTTTCTTTAGGGCTGTACTTCACAAAAAGAATGTCATAGACAATTCAGTACATACTATTAGAGCAGTTTTCAGATGTTCATAATATAATGTTAAATGTTGAAGGTGGTGAATATTTTTATATCCTTAATCTATTTATTAAACCCTGTATACATGTTTTTAAAGATCACTTTTACCCTTCAAAGATGTGTAATGATTATATGTAAGTCGTAAATTACAATAAATAGTTAAAGAGAAAAAAAAGAGTATGGTATTTTGCTCATTAATTGATATACAAACAATAAAACAAAATAGAGATCCTCAAAGCCATAGAACCACATTGATGAGAAAATGTGATACTTTAGTGCAGTGGAGAAAGTATGGCATTTATAAACACCACTTGATCATAATATACTATCACTTTATATATTGCTACTTTTGTTTGGTAACTTTATGAGAATTTTCTCATTTATGTTCATGTGGAATATTTGTCTACAGTTTTCTTATAGTGTTTTTGTCAAATTCTACAGAAAAGAAACTATTGCTTATTTTTTGCTAAAAAAAGGGGGGGGGTAAGTATGGTGTTTCCAATAAGCCAATTCCTTATTGGAAGAAATAGATGTGAATCTTCTTAATCAAAACCCAGAATGAATTCAAGGTAGATTGTGGTAGATAAACACTATGTCAGCTCCTGCAAGATGACACAGGAGAATATTTCATGACCTAGGAGGAGGCAAAGATCTCTTAAAAGTGAACAAAAAAGCACTAACCTTAGGGAAAAATATTGATAAATTAGACGTAAAATTAAGATGATGAAAAGGCACATGAAGAGTGGGAAAAGATAGTGTGATTTGTATATCTGACATGGAACTAGTATTCAGAACCTTCAATTTAATTGTATAAATTTATTATAAGTAGGACACCTCCATAGCATAACACACAATAAAGTCTGATCAGTCACCTTCCAAAAGAATAAAAATAATTAATAAATGAATTGAATATATCAACTTCTTTAGTCACAAGAGAAATGCAGATAAACTATAATCACACACACACACACACACACATACACACACACACACACACACACACACCCTAGGATGGCTAAGATTAAAAAGTCTAGAAATACTGAATGCTGACAAAGATGTGGATCAGTGTATACTATCCTCCATTTGGGATAGGAGTCCATATTGGTGCAGTCACTTTCAGTAATGGTTTGGTAGTCTCTACTAAAGCTGCATATACATATAACTTATTATTTAGAAATTCCACTGCTAAACACAAATCTAAGAGAAACACATACACATATGTACAAGACACAGATATGAATGTCCACAGCAGAATCCTTAGCAGCTAAAAATTAAAACCAACTTTAATGACCAGCAAATAGCATAAGGGTTATGTTGCTGGACTCCCATGTAGTCAACCATAGTTTGAGTCTTGGACCAGGAAGCTTAAACTCACACCGGGAACGTGTGCGTGTGTGCCCAAAATTCTGAGGAGAATGGAGGAGAAGGGATTGCGGTGTGGTGATCCCCTCTGGGGGGTGATTTCTCACTTCTGTCTCTCTGTCTCTCTTTGTCTCTCCAGCAAGCGCACATGCTCTATAGCAAAAATCTCTCAAAAAAAAAAGTTTAATGTTTACCAAAGGTAAAATGGTAAAATAAATTGTGCTATATGTCTACAATGTGATATTTTACAAATGAACAGACTACTGTTACATGTGAAAGCATGGGTAAATTTATGGATGAAGCACAATTTTGAATGAAAAAAGCCAGACACAAAAAAGTGCCTATGACGTGATTCCCTTTATGTGAGTTGAAAATAGATAAAGTTAATCTATGTTGTAAAATGTCAAGAAACTAGTTGCCTTTGGGAAGAAGCAGATTTTGACTAGGAGGGGATAAAAAGGGTACTTCTGGGGTGCTGGTCATGTTTTATTCATTGATCTGGGAAGTGGTCACACAGCTGTGCTCAGTTTGTGAAAATTTATCAAGCTGTGCGTGTGCAATTTATATACTTTTCTCTCTGTTATTCTTCAATAAAAAGGTTTATTAAAAAGAATCTTAAAACTCTGGGTCTGGATAATGGCTAGCAATTTAAGTCCCTGGGGTTTCAAGTTTCCACAGTACTTGAAGAAAAAAAAAAATGGCATTTGTTCCCCGGGTGGAGCACTGAGAACCAGTTGCTCTCTGAAGAGCAGACAGAAACAGCACAGGGATCGGCTCTGCCTCCCACCATCAGAACCATGTGAAGCTTAATTCTAAAAACATCTGTTTGTTCATGTCCTTATGCTTTGACCAGGGTGATTCCGGTTACAGGTTTTGAAAACTTTGCCAACATTTTCCCTTGAGCTGAGAGCAAGCTAAGTCAAGAATGAAACTATTCATATTTTCTTTCTGGTTTTCAAGAAATATAACCATAATCATTAGACTGTGCTGAAGGCAACCAACTACATAGTGCACTTAGAGTAGAAACGGGGGGGATGAATCAGCCATCGCTGACGTTGAATAAACTAACCACTCACCGAAGAAAACCCCTTTGAGAACGCGTTTGGAAGAGACAATTCATTAGATTTTGCTACTCAGATTCCTGCTGAGATCCATGTAGTATTTACCCTAGTATGTTAGCTTTTCCGTGTTTAGTTGGAGTTAGTTTCTAATGCTTGAAACCAAAAATCCCTGTGAAATATTGACTGCCATCATGTACCATTACCAACTGGCACAGCATAAAGACCCCTCTGTAAGGAAACTCTCAGGTACAAAGACAGTGAGAACTGAGTCTCATATGGTATCTTCAAAGCCCCGGGATTCCCTATCGCCAATACGGAGGACATGTGCTATTGAGTTAGTGTATTCTCTTACTCTATCCCTCCTATGCTACACTGTATCTCCCAAACAGTACAAACAAGTGGGATGCTGTGGGGAAAAGGAATTTTCACTTGAGTTAGTGAAGAGCAGAGGACATCATCATGTCTTTAGGGAGCATGTAGAGATTCTTTAGGGAACAGTCGGTTTGGGACCTTTTATGAAAAGATGTGGTCATGGTTTGGGGAATTTGAGTTTTCAGCAGCAAGTAGCACCAGGTGAGAAAAGCATGCTTTCATAAGAGCAATGATGATGGGATCAGCAGTTAGCGTAATGGCTATGTCACTGGACTCCCATGTAGTCGACCGTGGTTCAATTCCTGGACCTGGTGGCTTAAACTCATGCTGGGCGCATGTGCATGCATGCCCAAGATCCCGAAAGGAGAATGGAGGAGAAGGGATTGCGGCGTGGCCATCCCCCCTGGGGGGTGATGTCTCGCTTGCTGTCTCTCTGTCTCTCTTTGTCTGTCTGGTGAGCACATGCACCCTATGGCATAAACCTCTCCAAAAAAAAAAAAAAAAAAAAAAAAAGAGCAATGATGCTAACAATAATGTTAGTAAGTACTAATACTTCTTGCATATTTACTGTGTGCCAGGCACAGTGCTAAGCATTTTTTAAGCATTATCTCACTGAAATTTCCCAACATCATGCCCAGACAAACTGGAATATCAGCTTTATGAGAGCTGGGAATGTTGTTGACTTTGATCCTGTGTCTTAAAGTACCTAGAAGAGTGTCCTGTTTGTTAGTAGATAGTTAATGCTCAATAAACTTGTCAAATGAACTTACTCTCATAACTATCCTCATCATATAAAAAAAAAAAAATAGGGGCTAAGTAACTGGCAGGTACAAAGTGATAAAGCAAGGGTGTTTTTCAAGTCATCAGACTGCCAACACTACAATGTTAATTATTATCTGATTTTTGAAGTTTTAGGGAAAACAAAAAGATCTTAGCAAAACATTGCATCCAAAGGTGCTTACTGACCCCAATCTTCGTTGGCTTTAAAACTGGTCCTTTGTCTTTTTTTTTTTTTTCTTTTTTTGGAGAGGTTTTTGCTATAGGGCACGTGCGCTCGCCAGACAGACAGAGAGAGACAGAGAGACAGAAAGCAGGAAATCACCCCCCAGGGAGGATGGCCACGCCGCAATCCCTTCTCCTCCGTTCTCCTCTCGGGATCTTGGGCACACACGCACACGCGCCCGGCGTGAGTTTAAGCCACTGGGTCCGGGACTCGTACCACATCGACTACATGGGAGTCCAGCGACATGGCCATTACACTAACTGCTGGTCCCAAAACTGGTCCTTTGTCTTTAGGCCAAGTGGTGTTGCCCACAGGATGGTGAGGAGAGGCAGGGAGAAAGCAAGTGTATTTACTACTCAGTACTTACAGGTTCACACAGGATAAAATAAGTGGCTGAAGGGAAACTCATGGATCTTATTAAAGGGTTTCTAAAGTAATAAGTAAAACATGTTTATCTGCTCAAATTTACAAATCATAAGGAACCTTTCATATTATAATTAATGATGAGATTGAGATTTGAATGATCACTAAGTGTATATGCCACGATAGGAAGAAATGCAGACACCAGAACATGCTGGTTCCTAAGTAATCATTTCCTTTGAAGATTTTATCCCCATATATCAGTGGCAGTTTGTCCCAGGAAACCCTCCCAAAATTGAATGAAAATGTTACGTAATCAGCAAGCAGAGACAATTTCACTTTTTCCTTTCTTACCAAATCATTCTGGCTAGGATTTCCAGTACTATGTTGAATAGAAGTGGCAAGAATGGCCATCCTTTTCTTGTTCCCAATCTTAGAGAAGAAAAAGCTTTCAATTTTTCACTATCCAGTAGGATGTTAGCTTTGATCTTCTCATATGTTACTTGTATTTTGTTGAGGTATTGTATATTCCCTCTATACCTATTTCTTTGAGAATTTTCAGCATATGTTGATGTTGAATTTTATCAAATGCTATTTCTACATCTATTGAGATGATTATGTGATTTTTGTTGTTTTATTAGTATGGTGAATCACATTTATTGATCTTTGTATGTTAAATCGTCCTTGTATTCCTAGGAAATTCCACTTGATTGTGATGAATGATCTCTTTAATTTTGTTGAATTCAGTTTGCTAGTATTTTGTTTACATGTTGTATCTGTGTTCATAAGAGGTATTGGCCTGTAATTTTCTTTCCTTGTAGTGTCGTTGTCTTGCTTTGGTATCAAGGCAATGCCTATCTATTAAAAGTAGTTCAAAAGTATTTCTTCCTTTTCAGTTTTTTTGGAAGAGTTTGAGAAGGATTGTTACTAGTTTTTAAATGTTTGCTAGAATTTAGCAGTGAAGCCATCAGTCCTGGACTTTTCTCTTATTGGAAACTTTCTATTATTGATTTAATCTCCTTATTTATTATTGATCTGTTTAAATTTTCTGTTTCTTCCTGATTCTGTTCTGATAAGGTTCAAAGGGTAGGAAAAAATACAAAAGATCAATAAAAACTAAAAGTTGGATTTTTGAAAAGGTAAATGTACTCAACAAACCTTTAGCTGAACTAGTAAAAAAAAAAAAAAAGACTGTTTTTACAAAATAAACTAAATCAGAAATGAAAAAGTAGACATTACAACTGATTCCACAAACATAAAATGAATCATACAAGACTACTCTGAACAACTGTGTATTGACCAACAAATTGGATAACTTGGATGAAATGGATGAATTTCTAGATCTATCCTGGACAATGTTTTGTGAGCAACTGAGAAGAATGTGTATTCTATTGTTATTAGATGAAATTTTTTGTAAATATTTGGTAGTCATGAATATTATATGTTGAAATATCAAAGAGAAAAAAGATACTAAAAAGAAACTTCATTCAGAGAATGAGTCTTTAAGAATATTTTAGGAAATAGATGAATTCAAGTGAATGTGAAACTCTGCTATTAGAAACTGCGAAGGTTGTTCGGTTTTGTTTTCATTTTTCTGCATGGTTCTGATCTCTCCTTGTTGCAAGTGTCAGCATTTGACTTAAAATAGTGTAAATAAAAGTGGTAGTTTTTATTTTATGGAACTGAAAAAATCTAGGGATTTCTGGTTTTAGGCAAAGATCTATCTCATTGTTCACACAATGTCATAAGGATTCAGTGGTGACCTCCAACAGATTCAGCCTTACATCATCCCTATCGTTGACACTTCCAGTCATAATAAAAGCCCAGTACTGTGGCATCACTGTCTTGGCTTAAATCACATGATTCACATGATCATCTATCCTTAAATTCAGACCATAACTAGACTAGCAAATACAGCTATCTATGCTAGGAACTTAACATTTTAAAAAGTGTATTTGACAACACAGGTCATGTAAAGATTTATAAGTCTGATTTGTATTATTGCCTGTCCTCTCTCAAGTTAATCTTTTTGATAGATATTATAAAGTAAGATTCCATTTGGTCACCACCATTTTGCTTGTCTAGACTAGGTTGGTTCCTTTAGAAATTACAGGCTTGGCTTCTACAAATTGCTGTTCTTATTCTCCAAAAATTAGTATGGCGGTGTTTGTAGTCTTGATGACTATAGGTAACAATAAGTGGCTGGAAGGTGAGGGCTCTATAGCTGGTATCTCCAATTGATATATCATTATCTACTCATAAATCTTTAAACCTCATGTTGTAGGATTTAACAATATAGGTTGCAAAATAAGACAGACCAATATTTGAATGTTAGCTCTATGATCCAAGATAAATTAAAATCCATGAAATGAAGATAATAATAGCTACTCCATAAGGTGTTTAGCCAGAGAAGCTATCACTGTTTCCCTCTCTGCCCAATAATCACCTTCGTGACTGGTACAATGTCCCTTTTCCTTGTAGGGTTCTCAAAATGAAGAGACTCCTCATGATAAATTCCAGATTTTACTCTTTCAGAACTTTCCAGTCCTATAATATAACTTCTCAGAAAACCATGAGTTTAAATCCTCCCTCTGCTACTTATTTATGTAATGACCCTGAGCAAAGTGAATACTCTAAGACAATTTCCACATCTACAAAATTGAGTTTTTTACACTAACCTCATAAGGATGCAGTGGAGCTTTACAATAGATGTCAAATAATTTTATTCTTATTTATTATTTGAAGATGTTGTGTCAGAACTTGTTTTAAGTACTTTGTAAGTTTTAATTCAATTAATCCAATTATTTAAGATTAACACTATCATTTCCTCACGTTTCAAACAAGAAAAGGCAACTTTGAGAGGTTAAGCAAGTTGGTCAAAATTACACTGCTGGTATATATGGGAGTAATATTTTAACCCAAGTAGTCTCGTTCAGGCCTTATTTCCTTAATTATGTTCTCCTCCCCATCATAAAAAGATATAATTATGATCAGAATTGAGGGGGATGAGTTGGGGTGGGGCAGTTGAGTCCATGGGGGTATTTAGTTATGAACAAAGAACATTTTATGTAAGAGTCCCCATTATATATATGTGTGTGTGTATATATGTGTGTGTGTGTGTATATGTGTGTGTGTGTGTGTGTATACACATGAGAGTTTTGCTATAGGGAGTGTGTGCTTGCTGGAGAGATAGAAACAGAGAGACAGAAAGTGAGATATCACCACCCCCCTTCTCCTTCATTCTCCTCTCAAGATTTTGGGCTCACATTCCCAGTGTGAGTTTGAAGCCCCCATGTCCAGGACTTGAACCATGGTCAACCATATGGGAGTCCAGCAACATAACCATTATGCCATCTGCTGTGCCCCCGCCTTGTTGTCTTTTAATCCCTTCCTTTAAGTAGTATAGACACCGATTCCTGAAATGAAGAACTCACTATGGGTAAGTATCACTTCAAATTGCTTATTACATATAAATTTATCTATGCCTAAAAGGTGCCCAGTGAGGAATGCAGCACTGAACTCCAAAGTCACTCAGTCAGGATGTGGCAGACTCATGATTTGAACCCAGGACTCTGTTCTCAAAGAGTTTGCTTTTCATAGCCATGCCATCATTCATGGGATATAACACAGAACATCAGAATATAGAGTAAATGTTCTCCACATGTCTGTAATGGCCCTATTTTAAAATATATATATTTATTTACTTATTTATTTATTCCATGAGAAAGACTCCGAGAGAGACTGATACAGAGAGAGAAAGGCAGCCCCAACACGCTCTTCATGGCAAAATGACCCTCTGTCTCAGCACAGATCATAGATCATGAGCACGTGTGTGTGCAACTGGTGTACTGAAAGAGGTCCTAAAACATGAACCCATGACTTTTATTTTTTATTTTTCTTTTTTTGAAGACACTTTTGCTATAGGGTGCGTGCACTCTCCAGACAGACAGAGAGAGACAGAGAGACAGAAAGTGAGAAATCACCCCCTGGGGGGATGGCCACGCTGCAATCCCTTCTCCTCCATTCTCCTCTCGGGATCTTGGGCACGCACGCACACGCACCCGGCGTGAGTTTTAAGCCACCGGGTCTGGGACATGAACCACGGTCGACTACGTGGGAGTCCAGCGACATAGCCATTACGCTAACTGCTGGTACTGAACCCATGACTTTTACATGTGAGTCCAGTTGTTACCACTACACCACCACCCACCACCCGGCCACATGCCCCCTGTGTTTTGAACTCATGTCAAGTCCTTAGTTAAGTGAATACAGCTACTCACTTTCTCTACCATGTATTTATTGAGCATTTATCAAAGTCCAGGCATTAACTAAAACCTTGAGTGAAAGACCCCTTCTGACCTCTTGTGCCCAACTTTAGTGCATTACCTAGGTCAAATCAGCTTGCTTTAATTCCTGCCAGGCTTTCCCTGATGGAAAGCACTGCTGTAATTTTAGACTATGTTCTCAATATCATAATCATTACTGTTGAAAAAGTTAAAATCTGATCCATGTTTTAAGTTCCTACAAAACAAGGGATGAAAGAGTGAAAAGGAATGAAAGGCAGCAGAACGTTTCATACTTACTCTCTTAGTGGTGGCCACATCCTTGTAATGGTAGGCTTTATGGCAAGATGTATGAAGAAGGGGATGGTTAACTTTGTAAGTATTGGGTCACACATAGTTTTCATCTTTTTATACTTTACATAACTTAGTAGGTTTGAGGGTTTGAGGAAATGAAAGTTCTCATGGTTTTGAGAATGCATGTAACTCATACTAAATTAAAGACTTATAACTTAGACTCAGAGTTAGAAGGCAACTTCACACCAGTTTTTTTATATTTTTTTGGAGAGGTTTTTCCTATAGGGTGCATGCGCTCGCCAGAGAGACAGAAAGTGAGAAATCACCGCCCCCCCCAGGGGGAATGGCCACACCACAGTCCCTTCTTCTCCATTTTGTCTTGGGATCTTGGGCATGCACACACACGCACCCAGCATGAGTTTAAACCACCGGGTCTGGGACTCGAACCGCAGTCAACTGCATGGGAGTCCAGTGACATAGCCATTACTCCATCTGCTGGTCCCACACACCAGTCAAATTTGACCAACATTAATAAACTATGTCTGCCAAAGCACCAATTAGAAACTGCTCTTCTCTCCCACTCCCTATTTCCTGTTTTTATTTGTTTTGTTTGGTTTTAAACACATTTGGAAAACAGCATGTAAATTTGGAAAAAAGATTCAATAAAAGCTTGCCAGAACAAGTGATTACAGTTTACTAGCTTCCTCCATGACCCCGTGTAGCATTTTTCTAAAGTTTCTGCCTGTCGCAATCTTGGCTTTGTTGTCGCTGGAGTGACTCCTCTGGCTGAGAAGACCATCAAGAATACGCAACATCTCAACCATCTCCTGCCCACAAACCAGCCTGATGAATCCCGATTGAGTCTGTGGAAAGCACGCAAATATAAACTATTCATTTATTTCAAATTGGCGGGCGCCGTGGGGGAAGTTATCACATATAATCTAGTGTTAGTCTATCCACTGCATCATAAAAATTAATTTGTCTAATTAATGACATTAGTACTTTTATACATGCATAATTCATATTAATTGATAGGTCTGCCTGAAAAGAATACCTTTTGGAAGAAAAATGATCCCATTAGTGCAAGTTTAATCCAAATCAGGCCTGACAAAGCATGGAGCCTTCAAGGCGTATCTTCAGCTTTGTTAATTGTCATAAGCATTCTAAATTGATTATTCTTACATTAGCATGAGACATTTCATTCATCAATGCTTTGCTGTAAAGGAAATTTGTCTAATGGATTTGGGTAGCTCAACTAAATAAGTAGTATTTTTTTTTCCAGGGTAGCTTGAGGGGCATTGGAAGCATATTAATTCACTAATACTGGAGGGAAGAAAAATTAGCAGTGGAAATATATAGAAATATCATACAAAATTAGATTTCTGACACTGAATAATTTTTGTGATATCTATTTCAATTGTAATTGAGTGAGCATGCCTGCACTTTTATTGCTTTTCTGTTTTGCAAGTTCCATGATAAACAGCTAATGTTAATATTTCTTATGAGTTATGTTCTTGCACCTGGTAGGGCCACAGGGTATGAAATGGAGGATTAATGAGATAAATATGCATTTTGGGGAAGACAGCTAAGAGGCATGATGACACAAGTCTTGGCTGTAGGACCAGGGGCCCTGGGTTTCTGGAAAGACCATTCCTGCCAACATGTGTGGTCAGCTAAGTGACAATCAGCATAGACATGATTCTGTCCCTGTTCAGGCAGATACGGAGTCTGGAAATCCCTGAAATTTGGCAACTCCCTCTTCAATTTGTTTCGGAGTCATTGAAGATTTCTGTTTAATGGCCAAAACCAAAAATATATATATAAAGTTTAGTTAGGATCCTCTAGTAAAGGAAAGCAGAATGTTAAGAATGAGATAAACCGATATAGTTAACAGTTGCCTCTATTTTCTGTTTCAACTGTGAAGACAACTACCATACTATGGATTTGGGGCACTGCTGAGAAATGCAGCCCAGATGTAGCAGCATTTATGCCATTAGGATCTTGGTAGCCCTGGATGGTTGTCAGTGATGGTCTCTTACTTGGAATATTGCCTTCTCCTGCCCTTCTTTCTTTACTCTTCTCACCAGAATGGCCAAGGTATTGCAAGACTTTAGACTATCCCTGGATTAGCACTGGAGTTAGCAGACCTGGCAGAGCTACTTTATGGTGTGACCTCAGGCAAGTTGCTTAACGTCTTTTGAGTTTCAGTTTCTTTCAAGACCGGCATGAGAATGATAATAATAGTGTTTCGATATACTGTCATGAATGGTCATGTGAATGAGAACACATGGAAATAGAGCATTGTATCCGGCACAGAACGACCAACTCATAAACTAAAATAAGTTAAATTAGTTATAGTTTGACTGATTTAAATGGAGGAAAACATAGGCTTTCTTCTTTTCTTACTCCCATTTTCTTTCCGTTTCTCTTTTGTTCTTTCTTGGAGGATTTTTTTTACTCTGACATTTCTTCATAAATCTCAATTTTCCTTGCATTTCAGAGTGGAGATTTCTTTTCTTTTTAAAAATTATTCTTTTTAAATTTGCCAGAGGAGGGCATGGTCAAATTTCAAACTCTTCTCCTCCATTTCTCCCTCCTTTCAGGACATTGGATAAAGAGGTATACACACCCAACATGTTTTTCAAGCTGCTAGGTCCAGGACTCCATCTGTGCAGTCAGCCATGTGGGATTAAGCCACCTTAACCCTCACATCACCAGATGGTCCCAGGGTAGACTGTTTTAGTGACTTGGGACTCTCAGAAATCCTAGGCAGGGTAAAAATTCTACCAACCTTTTGTCCACCTTCCAAATACAGTCAAACAGTTATTCCAAATTTATTAGTAAGTTTCTGTGCTTTTGTCAAAGGAGCCAGCTTGGGATAAATTAAGCTTAGGTTTTAGATTTGGATAAACCTGAGGTGAAAACTTCTCTTATCAATTCTTCACTCATTTATTCAATAAATATTGAGTGAGTACCCACTGTGTACCAGGCACTGGGCTGTGTTCTGGGGATACTGACAAGAATAAGGAAGGCAAAAACTATGTACCAAGAACTGGTATTCTAGTCAAGCAGAGTGACAATAACTAGTAAGAGCATACATAAAGAAGGAAATTTAAGAGAGAGAAGTGCTGAGAAGAGAAGTAAGCCAGGTTACATGTTGTAGAGAAGCTAGGCCATGGGTAGGATGGTTGAGATTACTTTCGCAAGAGTAAGAAAGGAAGAATAACAAAAAAGGAGCCATCCTTTTAGGCAGTGGGGACACCAGGTAAAAGAATTCTACAGCAAGAATGACCTTGTCACATTGGAGGTGTAGAAAGGAGTATATGACTGTGGTATAGACATCAAGGGGACGAGGGGCAGAAAATGAATATAGGGTGGCCAGTGACATCAATGAAAGCCTATCTCTACCATTTACTAACTATATTTTCTTGGGAAGATTCCAGACTTTTCTATGCCTTGATTTCCTCATCTGCAAGATGGAAATAATAAAGGTCACTTTCCACAAGTTTCTCTTGATGAATAAACAAGAGATTTAATGATTCTAGATAAATCTAGACTCAAAATGGTGCTCCCTCATGTCTTCCTTGAGTACCAAAATGGACTATTGCTGTTCTGTTGAATGGCTCTCGCCTAACTTATTTTGAGTTTTGCACACAATCCACTAGACAGCTGTATATCTTCTTCAACCAGAGAAAGGCTTCCTCTACTTGGTGACCCAGTAGACAAAATGTTTGTTGAAAAAATGGATTTAAAGTATGCATTTATTTTGGTACCAAAAAGTTGACATCAATGCATAGATTTTTTTTCATAATACACATTATTCATGAACTTTTGGATGGCTCACTCTTACTTCTTGGCAAGATTGTGAGAATTTGGAAGAAGCAATGGGCACCAGAAGGAAGACTGTGCTGCACTTCTAAGGCAGAGCTCTTAACATTCTGGTCTTGGTTTCTGGGTGGTTCATTTTCCAGTAACTTGGGGTCACCCACCACTGTCTGTTCTTTTGGGCTGTTTTTAGGGTAAACAACCCCTAGACTCTACATATCCCAAAATGTGCTCCTTCAGAACTGGAATAATTTCTTCAGCAGGCTCTAATTTCCCGTTCCAATAGCAATTGATTTTTCACATCCATTTTCAGTCCATTCACCTACTTTCTATTTATGCCTCAAGTTTCAACAGAAAGGAAACACTTCCTAAAGTTGTTCGTTTTGGTTTCCAGTATACAGAATTTGGGAAGTATAAAGATATTACATATCCCACAACTAAAATATACCAGATGTGTAGTGTAGCTTTATTCTGGTTTTTAACATAAAATATTCTTTTTTTTACTAAATGTAACTTAACATTGCTTTCAACATGGAATCTGATACTCTAATTATACCAAACATAGGCCATATCACTCCCTAAACATATATTTATGTATAGACTAATGGAAGAGGTTATGACAAATGATCTGTGTTAGAAATTCCAAATGTGAAAAAAATGAGGTTTGTAGGGATAGATTTAATAGCTATTTGGAGAATGCTTATGATAATTGGTTATTGTTGAGAAGAAATGTCAGATATAATTATTGGCATTTACAATTTTAATTAGCTTGATCCCTGAGTCCAATGTGTTATATTTTCTCCTTTTCTATGTTCTTTTTTTTTCTGGAAGTAATAAAACTAATAGGCTTTCAAGTTATTTAAGGAAATGTTACTAAGAGTCAATGATGCTAGAATATACTAATAGTTTAATGGATAAAGAATATGGGTCATTTTTCATGTTAAAACATAGTTCTGAAATGAGATACTTCACCATTGTTTTATTGATCCTTAACAGCAGAATGCAGTATTTCCTCAAAGCTCTTGATTTTTTTTTTTTTTTTTGAGGTTTCCTGTGGTTTTCAATCTTCGTGACTTCAGTTCTGTACCCTTCCACTGTTATTTTGGGAAAGAGTGTGAAATGAGGAAGGCACTGGAAAAGTTTGAGTGGAAATACTGAACTTTGTGTGAGGCATGGCCCTGAAGCTTACAAGGCAAAATATCACTCTTTCCTCTGGAGTTAGAAGAGTCTCATTTATCTTCAGATGGCTCTAGACATTGTTGGTGGCATCATACATATGTCTTTTCATTCTTTTTTCTTTTAAGAGAGATTTTTTTTTGCTATAGGGTGGGTGTGCTTGCAGGAAAGACAGAAAGTGAGAAATCACTCCCCAAGGAGGATGGCCATAATTCAATCCCTTCTCCTCCATTCTCCTCTTCAGATTTTGGGCACATATGCACATGTACCTGGTGTGAGTTTTAAGTTGCTGGGTTTGGACTCAAACTGTGGTCAATTATGTGGGAGTCCAGCGACATAACCATTATACCATCTGCTTGTGCCATATATATAATTTCATTGTACAAGGTGTTTTATAAAATCAAAATGTACATAATTATTGGACTCATTTCTAATCGTGTCCAAGTGGAAATTTTTACTGGTAATGTGAAGTATCTGTTTCCTCTGATCTCTAAACTCACATAGTTCAAGAGATCACAGGTAACCTAACTTTTTCCTGAGGCAAGTATAATTTACAACATCAGTATCACAGACCATTTACTCATCTATCTCTCTCTCTCTCTCTCTTATGCATAGTATGCACTTGAATACTTTATTCAAACATAATAGTATGTGAAATTGTAAATATAAAGATTTGAAGTCAGACAGAAAAGCTTAATAAGAGTGATCTCTTGATTGGAGATTGTGTTTAGAGACAACTGTGCCACCATGTACAGGTGATTAAGAATGATATAACTAGGGACCAGCAGATGATGTAATGGTTACATTGCTGGACTCCCACACACTCGAATACGGTTCAATTCCTGGACCTGGTGGCTTAATCTCACGCTGGGCGCATGTGTGTGTATGCCCAAGATCCCAAGAAGAGAATAGAGGAGAAGGCATTGCAGCATGGCCATACCCCTGGGGTTGATTTCTCACTTTCTGTCTCTCTGTCTCTTTCTGTCTCTCCAGTGAGTGCAGGTGCCCTATAGCAAAAAAATTTCTCTTAAAAATAAAGAAGAAAGAAAGAAAAAAAGAAAGGAAGGAAGGAAGGCAGACAGACAGACAGACAGACTGATATAATTAATGGGTATACCTCAGGCTTACCTGTAACACTGATAGGGCCCCAGAAAGAGGAAAGAACAAAGAATGTCCATAGACCATTTTTTTCTAAGAGAGGTTTTTTGCTATAGGGTACATGTGCTCGATAGAGAGATAGAGAGACAGAAAGCGCGAAATCACCACACTGATGGCCATACTGCAATCTGTCTCCTCCACTCTCTTCTTGGGATCTTGGGCATGCACGCACATGCACCCAGCATGAGTTTTAAGCCACTGGGTCTGGGACTTGAACTGTGGTCAACTATGTGGGAGTCCAGCAATGTAACTTTTATGCCATTTGGTCCCTAGACAAAATTGTTAAACATATAAAATTACAAATCAAGGTAACAAACTGCTAAATATGTTTTATCCTTGACAAATATGCATCACAGTTCCTCAGAGTTGGATAGTAGAATGTAGTCCTTTCCTGAGAGTAAACCTCCAGCTCCATTCTCTTCCATCATCATCTTCCTTCCACATCACAGCCATTGGATTGTGAGTATGGACAATGTGTCCTGCATTTTTTTTTTCAAGATTTTTTTTTGCCATAGGGCATATGTGCGCACCATAGAGAAAGGGAGACAGAGACAGAGAGGGGGAAAGTAACAAACCACCTCCGAGGAGGAAGAGCCACACCACAATCTCTTCTCTATTCTCCCTTTGAGATTTTAGGCATGCATGCACACGTGCCAGGCATGATTTTTAAGCTGCCAAGTACAGTATTTGAACAATGACCGACCATATGAAAAATCTAACACCCTAACCACCATGTCACCTCCTGGGCCCTGTGCCCTTTATTTTTCATATCTGTTTTGCTCTCTTCAAAGAGCTTTCCTGTGGTTTTCTCTCAGGCCAAGGGCCAGGCCTAGTAGGTGTCTACCTACCCTCAGAAAAGCAGGCCCTGGGCATAAAAGCAGAGCCCAGGAGGCAAGTATGATGTTGACAGATCAAGGACTCTCAAATGCCCCATGTACATGGAAACTGGTACGGGGGAAAGGCAGGTTTCTGGATAGACCCAGTTATTTGGCTCCAGTGGTATTTAGGCCAGAGTGGAGACACTCTAAAAGTGTAAGGCCTGATAAAAGAAAAACTTCAGAGAATTTAATTTAGCAGAACTTAACTGAACAAAAACTATTTGAATTGCGCAGTCCCTGGAATGACCTCCAAGCAACTTGGGATAGCCACATGGTGGGGTAGCATTTATTTGTAAGAAAGGGTATGTAAAGTGAGGACTGGTTAAGGCTTAATGTTTACCTGAATGAACATACTTTAAAGGGTGGGCTGTCTGTGATTGACTGAAGTGTAGCTGCTATGATTGGTTGAAACTTAGCAACTTGCTAAGAAGCTTACTTCCAAGTGAGGTTGTGATTTGCATACAGTAATTCAAACAGAAGTACAGAAGCCTTCTTAGATCAATACAGTTTAACAGGCCCAAAGTTAAGGATGATATTACAAGCCTCTTTGAATGGTTAAATCCATTACCTAGGTGTTTTGGTCCTAATAGCTCCTAATGGGTGATACTAAAAATTAGAGTCAAGGTTAGTTTTATATATTTACCAGATAATCTACTCAGCAAGTTGTTTATTCAGTGCCTCCCCCCCACTTCAAATAGACTTATCCTAGATAGTTATGATTCATTCTTTTCTGATATTAAGCCTGAGTTTGGTCTGATTAGTGGTGTGGTGGCTAAGGCAGCTGGATTCCACATGGCTGACTGCATAGTTCAAGTCCCAGACCCACTGGTTTGAGAAACATTGGGACGTGTGTGTGTGTGTGTGTGTGTGTGTGTGTGTGTGTATGTGTGTATGTGTGTGTGTGTATGTGTGTGTGGTGTGTGTATGTGTGTGTGATGTGTGTATGTAGGGGTTGCCATGTGACTATCTCCCATGGAGAATGCTTCCTCTTTTTCTGTCTGTCTCTATTCAGCAAGTACATGCACCTTCTGGCAAAAATTAAAAACAAAAGAACACAAAAACAAACAAAAAGCCCTGGTTTCACTGGAAAGAATGGCATGTCATGAGATTATAAAAAGAACACATTTTGTTATACTGGATTGTCGGAAAAGCTATGACGTATGTTTCTATGTTTTTCTATGCAAAAATGCATCATGACTTTTCTGATGACCCAATAGTTTATAGAATGTATTAAAAGAGCCCCCCAAATGTATGTGCTGTACTATTGACTAGACAAAAATATTATAAGGATTTTGAAAAACCAGCCCGAATTTTAACTCTTGTTAAAGAGGTTCTTATATCATGTCTCAGTCCAGGTGCCTTCATCTTAGATAAATTGATTGCATTTTCTTTGATGGAATTTCTGTCCTCTCATTTAATGAGTCTCAAAGAAATTACCCAAGAGAAGGCTGTTTTGTCAGTAGCTAATTTCTGTAAGTTCACTAAGTTAGAGTTCCATTTATTTTCTCCAAGTGTAGTAAGTGCTATCTAAGTCTGATCTATCTGCTATCCTCAAAATTTTTGATCTTCTAAAGGAAGATTTAGCCCTTTGCTGGTTCTGCCTCAGCATTACTTTCTCAGCATGTTCTGCCTTCAGGTGAGAGTGGCAAGAAAAGAAAATTCGATAAGCTTCTTCAAATCCATATACACCCTCCTGAACAGTTAAATACTACAAGATGCCTGGTTAAATGGAGTGGTTGATGGCAATGTGATGAGAGTTTGGGAGTGTGTGCTGGAGCCACCTAGTAATCATGGGCTCTTAGGAGGAAGCACTTAACACAACTGGACTGAAGTGAAGGGCCTAGGAGCCATCCCCAGGCTGCCAGTCTATCGGGGAACTGGCTCTGTGTGATTGAGCAATAATTATTGTAGTAGAAAAACATCAGAAACACTTTTGATGGAATATCTAGACTGAATTTTCTCTTAAGGATGTCTGGTAATAATAGATTACCTGCCATTGTGGTCTGACTGTCCCTAAAGTTCATGTGTTAAAACTTAATCCCCTTTGTGGTGGTATTAAGAGTCAGGGCCTTTGGGAGAGTAATTAAGTCATGAGGAGACTTCCCTCATGAATGTATTAGTATTTTAGAAAAGGACTGGAGGGAACTAACTTAGTTCCCTTTTGTTCTGCTCTTTTGTTGTATCAGGATAAAGTGTTTGTCTCCTCCTGAGGATGCATCAATAAGATGCCATCTCAGAAACTGAGATAAAATCCTCACTACATGCCAATCCTGCAAACACCTTGATTTTGGAATTCTTGGCCTCCAGAACCCTGAGGAATATATCTCTGTGGTTTAGGGATTACCCAGTCTATAGTATTTGTTGTAGCAGCACAAACAAGAGTAAGACGCCTACCCTCCCCAACTCCCAGCTTTTCTGAATTTGTATGCCTAGATAAGGTAGAGGGTTAGGCCAGTCTTACCCAAACTTTACATTTTACAAAAAAAAAAATAGGACCTCATGGTAGCAAGTCTATAGGAGCCTATACAGTACAGATCTGCCTTCCTCACTAGCATTATAGCATTTCCCTTCTTGTTTTCACTTCTTGGAATGCAAGCCTTCTTCTATATCCTTCTCCAAATGTGTCAAATCCCATCCCAGCACCTTTGCACACAACTGTTTTCTCTAGAGTGCATTTTGTAGATAACTATGGGGCTACTTCCCTAACTTCACCTTTGCTTTCTGACTCCCATCCACATTACCTAGTCTAAATTTGAGAACAACTTCCTACAGGGACCCTTTCACTTATCTCCCAAATTACTTTAGATCTCTTGTAATGTCCTGCTTGCACGGTGTTATTCCCGAACATTAGTTGGGTGAATGATTTTATTTGTTTGCTGTCTGTGTAGACTAGCAACCTTTAAGAAGAAAATGAGGCCACTACTCACTGCTGCCTTGCCAGTGACTGGTACAGTATAAGTACTCCACACTCTTGTGTTGACTCAAGAGCTTATAGTCATATGGAAGAAGATCTCTCACTTTGGGAAAAAGGGATACAGAACAGTGGAAAGAACTTTGGTCTGAGGGTCAAGAATCCTAGGCCCTTGTCTCAGCCATTGAAATTAATTTCTTGGGTGATTGTGAAGACAGTATATAAAAATAAGTGCTTGAAAATTCCTAATATGGTACCAAAGGGACATAAGAAAAGAGAAGAGTTACATGGTTCATTCATACAAAATTGTTGACATTTGACATTTTTTCTTTTAACCAACTAAAGTGGCATTTTTATATGGTGTAAGCTAATTGAATAGATGTCCTTTTTAACTCTATTATGAGGTTGTTGGTTTCTTCTATAAAGTCCAGGGTTCTAAATGTTTCTGTTCAGGGTGACTGGGTTAGGTTACAGAGAGGAAAACCCATTCTGTGCGTGAGACATAGAGACCTGTCCTTAAATGGCCCTATTGGGCAAAGAGAGTGGGCTGTGGTTACCATTGTCCCCAAATTGAATTTTCTCACTCCCAGTCATAAACCCCAAATCTTCACTTTGAACATGCTTTGAAAAGATTATCTTTTCCCTGTTCTTATGCCTGCCCCTCGGCCTTTGTGAAGCAATTTCTACAGAAACGATGGTCTGCCACCAAATAAGAGTTTACTAAGAATAAAAATTGAATTTCTTCTGCCTGTTGACAAGCTGATTGATCTGGGGGCTCTCGTGACCGAATCCTCTCCTAAGCACATTCTCATTTATCATGTGCGAGATTGTTTCAAAATCAATAACAGCCTTGCACAGATGAGTATCTGCTGGGGACCCGACAGAGCCCACAGCCTTCCCTGAAACACCACTAATTTTTTTGACAGAATTATTTCAACAGTTAAATTGTTCTGTATCTGTTATCCCCATACTTTCACTGGCATTATTTGTGGAGGTCATATTTTTTAATATCCTTCTTATAAATGTTGAGCTTTAAGGAGTTTACCCTCTTTGTCACAAGGGCAATTTCTTCTCTCTGCTTTTCTTCCTCAGATATCTGTGTTTGAGAGTTGGATTATATATTAGGACCTCATAAGAAAGCAACTCTATATACAACTTGCATCAAAAGGCATATCATAAAGGTGTGACTTCACTGCTTAGACTAGTTGTGTGGCTTTGACAAATTTCTTTATTACTCTGGGCTTCATTCTTAAAAATAGAGTCCAAAGAAGTGTTAACTATAGTCTGTTTTTAGCAAATTGTTCAAACCAGCAGCTGCAAACAAAGTTTATGATTAGGTTTGGCTTTCAAGTGTTTTTGTTTGTTCTTTCAATTTGCTTGAAGGTGCCTACACTTGCCAGGGAGAGACAGAGAGAGAGAGAGAGAGAAAGAGAGAGAGAGGGAGAGACAGAGGAAGAAATACCCATGGGGGATGGTCACATGGCAAATCTCTTCTCCATTTCTCCTCTCAGGATTGGACACTGTGTACATGTACCCAGTGTGTTTCACAAGCCACCAGATTCTGGACTTGAACTAGCCAAGTGGAATTCAGTTGCCTTAACCGCCATACCACCAGTTGGCCTTCAAATGGATTTTATTTGGCCTCTGAAGTATCTGTTTTGTTTTGTTCATTTAACTCTATTCATCTTTTTTCCCCTATTTTTTAAAATTAATTTGTTAATAGTTTAAATTTACATAAAGTACGATTCACTCTTTTAGGTGTACAGTTCTATGAGTTTTGACACATGCACATATTCTTGTAACCAAGGTAGGCAGGATACAGAACAAGTTCAACATCCCGAAGGATTTTTCTGTTTTCTCTTACTATTCAAGTACCCTGTCCCTCCTCAACTCCTAATCCCTGAAAACCACTGATAAATTCTCTTCCTATATTCTTTTTTGAGGATGTCATATAAATGAAACTATGCAGATATTTAACCTCTTGAGATTGCATTTTTTTACTTAGCACAACTCATTTGTAATTCATCATGTTGCATACTTTTAATAAGTTGCTCCATTTATTGATCAATAGTACTTGTTTTAGGTTTGTATCATTGTTTTGTTTATCCATTTACCAACTGAAGGACCTTTGGGTTGTTTTTTAGTTTTTGATGATTAGTATGATTTGGATATGTCTCCTCTACAATTTAAGTGTCGCTGATGAGATAGTTGTAAGAGATGAGGCCTTGAAGAGGTGATTAGGCCATGAGAGATCTGCCCTCATGAATGGGATTAGACCCTTATAAAATACCTTTCACTCAGTGTTTATTTCTTTTACCCTTCCACCTTCTACCATATGAGGACACAGGAACAAGAATTCCCAGATATTGGGTCTGCCAATTGAACTTCTCAGCCTCCAGAACTGTGAGAAAATAAATTTCTGTTATTTATAAATTACCTAGCCTCAGGTATTTTGTTATAGCAGAACAAAACAGACTAAGACAACAATTTCGAATAATGCTTGCTACAAACATTTGAGTACAAATTTTCATGTAAGTTTTCCTTGCTCTAATGTAAATATCCAGAAGAAAGATTGCTGAGTTCCATGGTAAGCATGTGTTTAAATTTTTAAAAATTTTCTTTCAAACATGTGCCCACTGAAGAGAGACAGAGAGGGAAAGTAAGAAAGTACCCTCCAGGGGGGATGGCCATGCCTAATCCCTTCTCCTCCATTGCCCTATTGGAATTTTAGGACTGGTGTGTTATTCAAGACACTAGGTCCAGGACTCAAACTTCATAGTCAGCAATGTGGAATCTGGTCACCTTAACCATCAGGCTACCCACTGGCCCATGAGTTCAACTTTTAAAGGAACTGTGAGTGTTTTCCAGGGTGACTTGCCATTTTGCTCTCCTAGTCAGTAATGAATAATAATTCTACACTCTCACTGATGAAGTCAGTATTTTTTAATTTAATCATTATATTAGAATAATTGTGTGGTAGTATCTCATTATAATTTTAATTTGCACTTCCCAAATGGCAAATCATGGTGAGCAACTTTTCATGGGTTTATTTGGTATCACTTTTTTTTTTTTTTTTTCCCGGAGAGGTTTTTGCTTTAGGGCACGCGCGCTCACCAGACAGACAGAGAGAGACAGAGAGACAGAAAGCGAGAAATCACCCCCCAGGGGGGATGGTCATGCTGCAACCCCTTCTCCTCCATTCTCTTCTCGGGATCTTGGGCACGCACGCACATGTGCCCAGCGTGAGTTTTAAGCCACCGAGTCCGGGACACGAACCGCAGTCGACTATGTGGGAATCCAGCGACATAGCCATTACGCTAACTGCTGGTCCCTATTTGGTATCACTTTTGAACATACACTGTTCAAAAGATTTGAAAAGTATGTTGTTCAAATCTTTTGCCTATTTTTAAAATGGGTTGTTATTTCTTTCTGTTGTGTTTTGAGGGTTCTATATATATTCTGGATATACCTTTTTTTGTTGTAGATATGTTTTGCATATCATTTCTTTCAGTGCGTGGCTTGTCTTGTTAGTTTCTTAATTGTGTTCTTCATAAAACTACAGTGTTTAATTTTGATAAAGTCCATGTTTTCTTTTTCTGTTTAATGTTTTCTTTTATGTATTGTGTTTCTGATGTCATATCTAATTCGTTGCCTAACCCAAGGTTATGAAGATTTAGTTCTATGTTTCTTTCTTAGAATTTTATAGTATAATACTTTATATTTGAGTCTGTGATCCATTCTTAAATAAAATTTTATTGAGTATGAGTTGTAGGTAAAAGTTTTTTTTTATTGTTTTATATATGGATGTCCAGTTTTCTCAGCACCATTTGTTGAAAATACTACCCTTTCTCCACTGAATTATTTTCAAAATTTAACAGACTAACTGATATTTGTATTTATTTACTTCTGAATTTAAAAATTTTATCCCATTGGTCTGTGTGTCACCTTTTCACAAGTGCTCCACCATTTTGACTACTGTAGCTTTATAGTACATCTTAACATTTTGAGTAGCATGAGTAGTTCTACTTTGTTCTTTTGCAAATTGTTTTTTTTTTCTTTCTTTCTTTTTTTTTTGGAGAGGTTTTTGCTATAGAGTGCATGCGCTCGCCAGACAGACAGAGAGAGACAGAGAGACAGAAAGCGAGAAATCACCCCTCAGGGGGGATGGCCACACCGCAATCCCTTCTTCTCCATTCTCCTCTCAGGATCTTGGGCACACACGCACATGCACCCGGCGTGAGTTTAAGCCACCGGGTCTGGGACTCGAACCGCGGTCGACTTCATGGGAGTCCAGCGACATAGCCATTACGCTAACTGCTAGTCCCTTTTGCAAATTGTTTTGACCATTCTAGTTTCTTAATTTTTCTGTACAAAGTTTAGAAACAGTGTGTAAGTACAAGGTATCTTTCTGGAATTTTCATTGGATTTCCATTAAATCTATGAATCAATTTGGTTGACATATTAACTGTGTCGTTACTATAGTGACTCTCATTCCATGGGACCAGTATGTCTTACTGTTTCTTCAGGTCTTCTTCAATTTCATTAGTATTATGCAGCTTTTAGCATATAGATATTGCACATATTTTGTTAGATTTTAATCTACAATTTTGTTTTGGAAGGTATTGTAAATGGACCTGTTTTTAAGCATTTTATTTACAATTATTTCTTCACTGATAGTGTATAATAATACATTTTGTTTCTGTACCTTGATCTTTTATTCTGCAACCTAGAAACTCACACATAAGTTCTGGGAGTGTTGTAGAACCCCTGTGGTTTTCTTTTTTTTTTCTTTTTTTTTTTTTTTTTTTCCAAGTTTGCCACAGGGCACATACGTTCACCAGAGAGAGATGGAGGGGGGAGAGAAAGAGAGAAAGTGAGGAAGCACCCCCCAGGAGAGATGACCACAGCACAATCCCTTCTTCTCTACTCTCGTCTTGGGATTTTGAGCATGTATGTACAAATACCCAACATGTTTTTCAAGCCACAGGGTCTGGGACTCTGACCACTCAGTGAGGCATGTGGGATTCAGCTGCCCCAACCACTACTGGCTGGCCTTATTATTTTCTATATAGGGAATTATGTTGTCTATGAATCAGGATAGTTTTATTTTTCTTTCTAATCTAAATCCTTTTATTCCTTTATCAAGACTTACCAAAATTTTTAGGACATTCAATACAAAATTGAACTGACATCCTTGATTAGTTCCTGATCTTATGCAGAACACATTAATATGATGTTGGCTATAAGGTTTTTCATAGATGTCTTTTATTAAGTTTTCTAGTATTTCTAGTTTTGTAGGAATTTTATCATGAATGGATGTTGAACTTTGTCAAATGCTTTTTCTGCAACTAATGACAGGATCCTATGATGTGTTGAATTATGTTATTACTTTTTAAAAGTTTAACCAGACTTCCAACCTTGTAGTAAACCCTACTTGGTTATCAATTGTTTTTAAAATGTAGCAGCTTTTAAGCGAACAGTTTGAATTTTTAGTTTCTTTTCAAAATTTAGATTACCTGGCAACATTGAGTCATAAATCCTGCCTGGTCACAAACTACAGTTGATTAGAGGTTGCCTTTTAGTAGACTGGTTAGGTATCCTAAGTAAATCACAGTAGAAGCCAGAGTCCAAACTTTTTATTACAGTATATATGCTCTTGCTTTTTTTTTTAAGGCAAAGAAGTGTTTCTCTATGTCTCCATATAAGTAAAAAGTAAAGACAGGCAAAGAATGCTGTCCGCTTTAGCGAAAATGGAAGAAAACTTGTACTTTTGGGGAAGTGACAAATATTCTCATGTATTTTTCTTATTCATGCCCACTTCCATCCTAAATGTCACCACTTTGTCCCCTGTAGGCTACTCAAAATGCATATTCCAGTCATCGTTAGCTGTATCATCCTATACACAGCATTCTCGACCTGTAGACCTGGGCCAGATCTCAGTGGTTATAAGGCAATAGCCACGCACATAATTTTTTCAGGATTTGAAATTTAGACAAACAGTGCAGTGAAATCTTGTATCATTCTTCCTTTCTTATTTTTCTTTATCCCATTCTTGATTCAGAATAACTGCTTTGGAGGAAAGAGAAATATATTTGTCCCATTGAATGTTTCCTTCATAATTTTCTCTTAAGTCTACACTAAATCCACTCTCCCAAACACATTTCTCTATCGTGCCTCTGTGTCTCACCCATCTCATTCCTTCTGAATGGAGGGTCCTTTCTACCCTTGCTGTTATACCTGACAGGACCCACTAATCTGCTAGTACTTTGGGCATCTTCCTGCCTCTCAAAGGAAGAGTTAATCATGCTTTCCTTGGGGCCTTGCTACCTTCGTTCTCGCCACTTTGAAAGTTTATCATCCTGTCATCATTTGATAACTTTAATCCTGATTCTGAAGCTAATTTTAAAAGGTGAAATAAGCATATAATAAACAACAAAAAATCAGAATTCCTGGAAGGATGTGCAGTAAAACCTAAGTCTCTCTCCCAGTTGTAACCCCGGGTCTGCTGGCTCTTCTTCTTCTCAGTCTCTTGCATTTCTTTTTAGAGGCTCTCTGTGAAGCATTTCATCTATAACACTTTGTGCCCAAAGGGAGATACTGTACACACTTTCTCCATCTTGCCTTTCTTTTTAACACTTGAATTATATTTTGAAAGTTTATATCTTGAACATACATCTTGAAAATGATTCTATACCAGTACATTTATTCATTCATCAAAAAATATTTATTGAATGCCTACTTCATACTACCACTATTCTTTTTCTCTTTTATTTTTATCTTACTTTATTTTATGAGAAAGAGAAATAGCACATGTGTGCACAAGAGAGAGAGAGAGAGACAGGCACACCCAGTAGGGTTTTGTCATGCCATGATCTGCCCTGTTCTGCTAGCTACTCAGGATCTTAGGGACGTGTACCTGATGTGTTTCAGGTTGACTCAGGATCTGAACTATGGTTGGCCATGTGGCTTCCAGCACTGAAGGCTGGTAAGCAAATGTTGCATTGCTGCAGCTGGGCTAACTAGCACTGTTCTAAACTCTAGGGATGCATCCCTAGTACCATGAAATCCTGTATCATTTCTTCTGTACCCAATTTAACCCATATTTGATTCATAGTGAACAGATACAATGACTGTCCTCATTGCTTTACTCAGTGTTTCGACTGACAAATTTTAACTGAAATATCAAAACAATATGAAACAGAGGCCATCAGGTGGTGTGGTGGTTAAGGCACTGGACTCCCATAGGGCCAGCTGCAGTTTGAGACCTGGATCTACTGGCTTTAAAATCACACCAGGCACATGTGCTTGTGTACCAAAAATCCCTGGAGGACAATGGAGGAGAAGGGATTGTGGTTGTGGTCATTCCCCCAGGGGTTGAGTTCTCACTTTCCCTGTCACTATGTCTGTCTCTATCCAGTGAGCACACACAACCTATGGAAAAAAAGAACTTATAAAAACTATATGAAACAGAATTGTTTGTATATATATTATATTATGTTGGATGACATAATATGCATTTTAGTAAGTGGTACTAAATGTTATAGAGGAAAGTAAGGATCAGAATAGGAAATAATGGCAGATGCCATGGAAATTTTAAATAGACTGGTCAGGGAAAGCCTTATTGAATAAACCTTTAAGAAGAGAGATTTGAATCTGCTCTATATAGATGATTACTTTTTAAGTATAGCATAGCGTTGGAAGTGTATGGTTTAATACACTTAATACATTTGCCAATCCATGATTAGGGGCTGTTACTACTTATTTGCTTGTTTGTTTGTTTTTCTCTATAGCCAATAAACAATGCAACAAAGATTATCTTTGCAACCACTCTTTAAGCATGGTAGAAAAAAATTTTTTATGTAGTTGTTGTATCAGAAGAAAGAATTATCTGTGTCCATGTTACCCACTAGATTTAGATGCTCAAAATGAGGGGCATACCTTAAACATCTTAGAATTTTCTGAGCCTAGAGGATGTTTTTTTGTTTGACTACATAACTTCCCAAAACAATGAGCAGAGTGATTTGAGTATGGCTTTTCATTTTTTCAGTAAACACATGGGCTCCCAGGTTGTATCCTACATCTTCAATACAAAATCATTTCCTTAAACTCTGATTTACATGACTGGGCTTATTACAGAAACTAACCTAGGACAGAAAGCAAAAAAAAAAAATCTCTTACATTAGGCAACAAGCAGCGTTTTTTTCTCCTATGCATAAAATGGACCCCTCAGGCTGTTAAGCCATGAAGGCTCACCCCAAAGAACAAAAAAGAATAACTCATATCACACGCTTAAACATTTTCAAGACATTAGCATCTTTTTCTCAAAACTCTTTCAGATATTCAAAGCACTCTACATAGCCTCAAGGTCGAGGTAACTAAGAAAATTGGCAGACTCTGAGGGCTGTTGAGCATTTCAGCTAAAGTTAAAATCAGTCTAGTTTGGGGGGTTTGAAAATCTCCCTGAGAAGACATGATGGATATGTAGCAACTTAGAGCTCTGATAATATTTTCAGAGGATGTCAGAACATTTACAATTATTCAACGCTTAGAACTCATTTGCACCCTGGCATTATCTGTGTTGGTCATAAAGGAAAGTATCCTTGAAACAAGTAGGGGAAGGTCATCTTGGAAATATAATAAGCAAGCTCTCAGGTCTTAGTTTGGTTAGAGAATGTAAGAAAAAAATATTTATAAATAAGAAAGCCAAGTCTAAATAGCTTGATGGTGTGCTTGAATTTGTAGAGCCGATGATTCTTACTGATGTTAGAGCCTGGTGTTCTCAGAGAGAGCCACAAGAAGTGATTTCTATTAAACTCTCATATCTTATTATTTTTATAACATAAATTGCCGTTAGGCCTTCCTGTGGAATAGACGATGATGATAATTTACACATGCTGGACAGATAAATGATTCAATTCTTAGTTACAAGAGACTGTTGACAGTGATTACTGATGCTCATTTCTTTCATGCACATTATATGGGGCAGGAAACTCCAGGTTTAGAGGCCTTTCATGTTTTTTCAAAGTAGATCAGTCACTCACATAATAATTATTTATTATTCTACGTTGGCAGACAGTTGGGTGCATTTATGACAGTTAAGAGCTCTAGACAAAATGCTGCAAAGTGGTGCAACCGATAAAATATTTTACAGCACAGGAGATAGCAACAATAATTAGAAGGCCTTGGGACATAATGAAAGAAAAATCTGCAAGGTTTTCCTGGGACTCTTGACTAGTTTTCACCCATATCTTTAGCTTATTTGGGTCTGAATTGCTAGTGTTCAATTAAGAGTTAGATTTGGAGCACTATAATCTTTATAAAGAGCTTCCTTCCCTAAATATCATTCATTCACCATATGTCTGTATATCCCAATTTTTAATCATGTATCCAACTTTGATTAAGCATTAAATCTTCCATATTCATCCGTTTTGTATCAGATATCAAAAGTTTTTCTTTTTAAATTTATTTCTTCCACAAGAAGAGAGAAGCAGAGAGAAAGGCATCCCTAACAGAGTCATCATGCTATGATATACCTCTAGTCTCAGTGAACCTAGATTAAGGGTACATGCACAACCCTAGCATGTTTAAGAGGTACCAGGATGCAAACCCAAGACCTTTCCTTTGTGGGTCCAGTTGTGTTACCATTGTACCAGCATTTGGCCCCTGATTAAGCATTTGCACATGCAAAGTACCCTATTAAGTCCTTTATATTATTTTTAACTAGAAAAACTCTTGACCGTCCTCTGGGTAATTCTTGTTTTAACTTATATTGGTTTGCTTCTTGGAATTCCCTGCACAGTTGTATTTCAGAGGTGCACAAGTTAGGTTTCCATGAAAACAGATAGGATTGAAGCCATCACAGTATTTGGTTAGAGTTGTTTTAATTCTAAAATCTATTTTTTTAAAAAAAACATTGCAATAGAAAATACAGTAAAAAGTACATTTCCCTGATATTGCTGATTTTCAAATATCTCCTCGAGGTATTGGCTTCTTATATCATCTCTCAGAAGTATTCTGTGTATAGTCAGTTCTGGTATGATTCAACATAAGTGTTCCTAAAGATCATTACACTTTGCAAAGTCACACACTAATAAGAGAACTTAAAGGAAAATAGTGGCAGGGATCCAAAATATCAAAATATCAGAGGCATGTTGTAAAAACAATAAACATAGGAACCTTATTTTAAAAAAACCTACAGTTTCATACATGTTAAGTGGTTCAGTAATACATAAATACTACAATAAGAATGACTCTTTACTTTGATAAAGACTCAGTGCTAAAAGAATTGTAGCTTGTGGATGTACAAGTAGAAGGAGTGTTACCTGAAATCTGATGGAAAGTTTGAACACCAGATGTGGATAGCTGTGGCTTGTCACACTGGATAAACAGAGGTAGCTAATAGGAATTTGGCGTATGTGCATGTGTGTGTGTTATTTATCCCTGTGTTGCTCAAATCTGCAAAGTCCAGTTTTCTGTGTTCAGCTAGTTTCTTGCAGAATCAGTTGTGAATAAAAACAGATACAAAATTTGCATATGTTCAAATCATTCCCTAAGAGATCAATCACACTGGAAAATAATTTGTTTTTCAAAACAAGTGTTATGGCAGAACTGATTTTATATATAAGAATGTCTTTTATTTTCAACTTAAGCTTTAATGTAGAATATCTCATTTTGTATGTGTTGAAAATACATACAAATAAAAAAGATATCCTCTACAGTCCTTCCCCCAAAATACACTTATTTTTGTACCTTCCTCTATTTTAAAAATATTTTATTAACACACATGATTAACCTGGCCTGAGAAAAAGTGTCTACCAAAGGAATTCATTGAATTCAAGTAGAGGTTTTTCTATGACAAATGGTTTATAGTTAACACTTCCTTAAGAATTAGTCTCATTATAGGTGGAAACAATCCATATGCCCACCAACCGATGAATGGATAAACAAAATGTAGTATCTTCATATAATCCAGCTACCAAAAAAGAATGAAGTATTGATACATGCTACAATATGGATGAACCATTAAAACAAATATGCTAAGTCAAAGAAGCAGACATAGAAGACTATATATTATGCTTCCATTTATATGAAAATTCAGAATAGAAAATACCATAGATACAATGTGGATTAGTGATTGTTTAAGGCTGATGGTGAAATAGCAGAATTATGGGATTGAAATCTAAGTTCACTGTTTCTTTTTGGGAGTGATGAGTAAAATGTTCTGATGAGTAATTGACTGTGATGATTGTACAGATTTATGAATAATATTAAAAACTTTTGTACATTTCTAATGAGTGAATTATATAGTATGGGAACTATATCCCAATAACTGTTTTAAAAAGTCGTTTTTTTAGACTTTTGCTACACAACATTTTAAAATTTATTTTTTAAATTTACACTTAATCACTATATATATTTACAGTGCACAACATAGTTTTTCCCATCATGAATACAGTGTATATTAGTCAAATCAGAGATATTACCGCATATATTATCATCAACAGATAACTTTTCATTTTGTGACTGTTAAATGTTTTGCTTGTTTGTTTTTTTCCTTGATCCCTTTTTTCCACTCCATATTGCCCACCCCTCCTATACTGTCTCTAGTATCTACAATTACTCCTGCTGCTCCTATGCCTTCAAACTTTCAGTTTCTGCTATTCAGTGCAGACATTGTGTGTGTGTGTGTGTGTGTGTGTGTGTGTGTGTGTAGTGGGGACAGACAGTGCTTGTCTTTCATAGTCCGAGTTGCTTTGCTTAGCATTAAATCTTCCATATTCATCCACTTTGTATTAGATATCAAGGTCTCATTGTTTTTCATGGCTGAGTAGTATTCCATAGTGTATATGGAATTTTTTTAAATCCCCTGATCTGTTCTTGGACATTTGCGTTGATTTCATGTCTAGCAACTGTGAATAATGCTGAAATAAACATGGATATATAAAAGTTTTTCTGAGTATTTTCCTGTCCTTTGGGTAGATGCGTAAGAGAGTAATTACCGGGTTGTATGGTAATTCTATTTGTAGGTTTCTGAGGAACTTCTATATTGTTTTCCACAGTAGCTGTACTAAATTACATTCCCACCAACAGTGTAGGAGGTTCCTTTTCCAGCACACCCTTACCATCACCTATTATTCTTTATTTTATTTTATATTTTATTTTATTCTTAGCCATTCTGACTGGGGTCAAATGACATCTCATTGTGGTTTTGATTTGCACTTCCCTTACAATAAAAAATGTAGAATTTTTTCATATGCTTATTAGTTATTTGTATGTCTTCCTTGGAGAGTTGTCTATTAAGTTCATTTTTTAATTGGATTGATAGTTGTGTGTGTGTGTGTGTGTGTGTGTGTGTAGGCTCCTTGAGTTGCCTGTATATTATGCTTAATAGTCTCTTATCTGAGATACAGTTTGTGAATATAGTCTCTCATTCTGAGGGTTGTCATACATTTTTTTGTCTGCCTTTAGAGAAATATCTATTCATATATTTGCTCATTTTTGAAATTGAGTTATTTTCTGAGGATTATATAAGTTAATTAAGGGACCAGCAGTTGGCATAATGGCTATGTCACTGGACTCCCGTGTAGTCGACTGCAGTTCGCCTCCCAGACCTGGTGGCTTAAAACTCATGCCGGGCGCATGTGCGTGTGTGCCTAGGATCCCAAGAGGAGAACGGAGGAGAAGGGATTGCGGAGGAGAAGGGATTGCGGTGTGGCCATCCCCCCTGGGGGGTGATTTCTCGCTTTCTGTCTCTATGTCTCTCTCTGTCTGTCTGGCGAGCGCATGCGCCCTATAGCAAAAACCTCTAAAAAAATAACAAAAAAGTTAATTAACTTGTCACAAACTTTATAATTAGACAGTGGTAGAATTGGAGTTTCAGTTTCCTTGTACCTGTCTTCCAAAGTTGAAGGGGGCTTTTTGTTTTGTTTTTTTTTTTTTAAATGTACTTATCTCTTTCATGAGTGAGAGAGACAGATACAGAGAGGAGTGGGAAGAGAGAGGGTAAACAAAACAGAGTCCTGACATTACAGTCCATTCCCAGTCTCAGCTTCCCCCAAGTCCTTAGAAGCTCATTAGTGTAATAAAGTCTATTGTGGAGAAGTTATAATTACCCTCAGAAATATGAAAAGACTTCCAAACAGCACATAGGGGACCAACAGATGGTGTAGCAGTTATGTTGCTGGATTCCCATGTAGTTGACCGCAGTTTGAGTCTCAGACCCATTGACTTGAAACTCACGGGTGCATGTGTGTGTATGCCCAAGATCTTGAGAGGAGAATGGAGGAGAAGTGATTGCAGCATGGCCAACCCCTCTGGGGGGTGATTTCTTGCTTTCTGTCTGTCTCTCTGTCTATCCTATGAGTGCATGCACTCTATCGCAAAAATTTATCTCTAAAAAAAAAAAAAAAAAAAAAAAAAAACCCAAACCAACAGCACATGGAAAAATGGAATTAAAGTATGAGTTTATTTTGGAGCCAAAAAATGAAATCCATGCATATTTTTTCTTAAAATATGTTTCCCATGGATTTCATCAAGACCTCTCAGATATATGTTTGAATGTTATACATGTTGTTGTGCCACGAGGCAGTCTGCTCACCCCTGCTATGAGCTCTCTATAGGTATCTTGTCCATCTTCATTTAGTATGTTCCATGGCCACTTGTGGTATATCTCCAAGCAGTCTTTTTTATTTATTTATTTATTTTAAGAAAAGTCCATGGGTGGCTTTTTAAAATTTTGTAAATGTTTATTCATTTCTTTCATGAGCAAGAGAGGCAGGGAAAGAAAAAGAAAAAGCGAGCACTCCCAACAGGGTCCTAATGCCATTAATCCATTCACATCCTTTGGCAAGCTTCCTCTCATGGATAAGTGTGTGTTAGGCATACTCAGGAGGTCTTTAAACTTGAACTATGCACATTTCTATGTGGAATTCCTCACAGAGCATTGCATTTTTAACACTGCATCACCATCTGGTCCTCTAGGGAAGCTTCTTTTCTGAACTCTTCCATATCTGAGAATATTTATCTTTTGTCTTTCCCCAAGCAAGACAACGTAGGTGGCTAGAAAAATATGAGGTTATTATCACCTTTTATACTCTCATGTTTGAAGATTTTATAATGTTCCTTTTTTTTTTTTTTTTCTTTTTTTGGAGAGGTTTTTTTCGCTATAGGGCGCGTGCGCTCGCCAGACAGAGAGAGACAGAGAGACAGAAAGCGAGAAATCACCCCCCAGGGGGGATGGTCACGCCGCAATCCCTTCTCCTCCATTCTCCTCTCGGGATCTTGGGCACGCACGCACACGCGCCCGGCGTGAGTTTTAAGCCACCGGTTTTGAGACGCGAACCGCGGTCGACTACGTGGGAGTCCAGCGACATAGCCATTACGCTAACTGCTGGTTCCCAATGTTCCTTTTGATCTTTAAACATTTCAAAAAGTTTAAGAGAGGTGTGCTTTGGTCCCTCTGAAGAAGTCATGAGTTTTCTGCTCCGACACTTGTCGGTTTGTTGTTGCTGTTGGTGTTTTGTTTTGTTTTGATTTGCTTTAATTTTATACTTAGAATTTTAAAACGTGTCATGATAAGGTTTAGTATTGGTCTTTATCACCGATTTTTGCCAGGTGGTGAACCATTCTCATAGACTTGCTTACGTGCTTTGCCAGCTCTGGGAATCTTGGTCCATGCGAGTGTTGCTTCAGTTCCAATTGTTTGTTTGGATTTCTTCTTTGAGAACAGCTGTATTTTTTTTTTTTTTTTAGAGGTTTTCGCTATAGGGCGCGTGTGCTCGCCAGACAGACAGAGAAAGACAGAGAGACAGAAAGCAGGAAATCACCCCCCCCCCCAGGGGGGATGGCCACGCTGCAATCCCTTCTCCTCCATTCTCCTCTCGGGATCTTGGGCATGCACGCACATATGTCTGGTGTGAGTTTTAAGTCACCGGGTCCGGGACGCGAACCGCAGTCGACTACGTGGGAGTCCAGCGACATAGCCATTACACTAACTGCTGATTCCCCAAGAACAGCTATATTTTTAATATTTTAAAATTTGTATATTTATTCCTTATCCTTCACAGCTATTATCTTGAACATTGTTTATAGTCCTGTGCTTTTTTTTTTTCTCTTTTGCATTTTTAGGAAAGCTTATCAATTTTATCCTCCGCATACTGATATGATTTCATGGTGCCCATTTATATTTTTACTACTTTTTGTAAGAACTTGAGGTGCTCAATATTTAATTTTTCTTTCAACTTCAACCATTCTGTTTTTTTATTTCAAAACAGCTAATTTTTAATAGAAAAAAAAGTTTTAAAAGATTATGGTGTTGTGATAGCAAATACTTTTCAAAATCCAGTTTTATAAAGTTTTCTTTTCTCTTTATTACTTCACAGGTTTAAATTTTCCCATGGGCTCAATCACAAATAAATCAATAAAGCAAATTGTTAAAAGTAAAGTCTCTAACATTTAGCAGTCTATGTTCAAATCTTAGCTTTCCTAATTATTGGTCTGTATTCACATCTTAGCTCTCCTAATTATTCTTTTTGTATTTTGGGGGCTAGTTAATTATATCCTTATGGTTTGTGTTATCATATGTAAAACAGGAATATTTATATGCATAATGGAGGCTTTTTTGTGTATTAAGTGAAAGGATACATGGAAAGCACTTGCACAGTGCCTGACATACAGTCAGTATAAAAAAAGAGATTTTTTTCCAAGTGAAATCAATTAACCTGGATCCAGAGTATGGAAACAAATTGTTTGAATTTTGTTCATGGATTAGCTCTCTTCCCATATGAATGATGGTTGAATTATCCGCTTTGTCTGGGACTGGTGATATCCTCATCACCTAGCAGATTTTTATCTGTCATGGTTCAGCCTACCAGGATCTTTTTCTTCTTTCATTGCCTAGAATTATGATGCATTGAGTAAATGAGATACACAAACCATTACTATCACAGATTATCCTATCTTCTCTTTACTGTGGCTGCTACCTGGGTTTGATACATTTATTACTTCCAATTCTTTATCCTCTTTTATATCCAGGTAGTTTCAAGAAGTTATAATCTATAAATGGAGATCAAAGGAGAATCATTTGTAAGAACTGATAAAAGAGATGTACAACTCTAGTTGTTTCAAATAGTGATACCAATGTTAAGTGAAAAGACAGTAATTTTCTGGTTGATGTAGTCCTTGGAATTCTCAACCAAGGAATGGCAGCAAAAATGGGATGAGTCATTTTCCTGTTCTTGGACTTTTCAATCCTGTTATGTAGCCTTTGTGTTATTAGAGTTTCTTCCAGATTCTAGCTAATGGCTGAGAGGCCTACTTAGTAATGATAGGGTTCTTGCCTTTTCCTATGCCTCTAACTGTTTGGAATTAAAGGCCTTCTTTTTAAATTTTAATATATTTCTGTTTGAGTCTTACTCAAATTTAGGGCCAAAAGAAGGATGGTGGAAACCGAACATATGTGCATATGTGTCTTTTAATGTTTGTTGAGATCTAGAAATTATTTTGAGGGGCTATTATTGGACTCTAACAACAGTCTCACAAAGCGCACTTTGAAGGAGAATCCATTGTCTCCAAACCAGGGAATCTCAGCAGTTGGCAAAATACTAGAAATGATAAAACCTAAGCTACTTCTTAGTATTCAAATTCTCTTTTTTTTTTTTTAAAGTGAAAAAGCATTTATTTTTTTAAGAGTCATTTTATATATTTATTTGACCAGAGAGGGACAGAGAGAGAGAGAGAAAGCAAGCCACCAGGTCTGGGACTCGAACTGTGGCCATGTGGGAGTCCAGCACCCTTAACCACCACCCCACCTGCCGGCCCCAGAAAGCACTTTTCACCAGGATGGCCAAGCTGCACTCTTTTCTCCTCCATTGTTCTCTAGGGACTTGGGACAAGCACACATAGGAGCCTGGCATGTCTTTCATGCCACAGGGTCCATGCTGTCAGTCGCAAGGAATCCAGCTACTTTAACTACCATGCCATCAACTGGTCCACTTACTTCCTTTTTTTTTTTTTTAAGAGAGATTTTTGCTATAGGGTATGAGCGCTCACCAGAGACAGAAAGTGAGAAATCACCCTCGAGGGGATGACCATGCTGCAATCCCCTCTATTCCATTCTCCTTCTGGGATCTTGGGCATGCACACACACGTGCTGGCATGAGTTTCAAGCCACTGGATCTGGGACTCGAACTGCAATCGACTATGTGGGAGTCCACCAATGGAATCATTACGCCATCTGCTGGTCCCGTTTCCTTTTTTGTCTGTTTCTTTTTTAAAAGAATTATTATTATTGCTAATATTATTTTTCTCATGAATTTTGCCAGAGAAAGACAGAGAGAGAAATTCTCTTTATAACACCCGCTGCCTGCAGTTTGTCCAATCTATTCTTGAACTATCGTCTGTAATAGCACATCCTATAGCTATCATGATTCATATCATTGCCAGACACCTTCTTCAACTAAACTTAAATTTTTCCCTTATGTATGGTCTTTGAAATGAAGAACAAAGTTATTGTAGTCAGGGATCTTTGTAGGAAGCACAGTGAACTCTAGATATTACAACCAGAAAGGTATTAAATAAAAAAAATTAGTTGATTTCAAAATTATTTTTCTTTATTTTTAATAATAATTTATTTAATTTTTATTTATTATTATTAGTAGTAGTATTTTTAATTTGATCAGAAAAAGAGAGAGAGAGAGAGAGAGAGAAGAGTGAGAAAGCAAGTCACCAGGTCTGGGACTCTAACCATGGTTGGTAAAGTGGGAGTCCAGTGCATTAATCACCACACCACCTGCCAGCCTCCAAAATTATTTTTTAAAATGGACATTGGGCCAACCAGTGGCATGGTGGTTAAGGAAGCTGGATCTCACATGGCTAACTGTGTGGTTTGAGTCCCAGACCCAGTGGCTTGAAAAACATCCCAGATGCATGTGTGTGTATTTCCAAAATCCCAAGAAGAGAATGGAGGAGAAGGGACTGCAGTGAGGCCATCCTGGGGGGTGTTTTCTCATTTGCTCTCTCTCTCTTGTCTTTCTCTCCCTCTCTTTGTGTCAGGAAATCTCACCCATGAAAGATGTCTCTGCCTGCTTTTTTGTCATTTACAGAAGTCACATCACATGAAGGGCTCTGGCTGTTATTATTCCCAGTCATTTGGTTATAGGGCAGGGTCAGAGAATGCATCCTGAGAGATGATAGACAGGATTTTAAAAGCTATCTAAGCTCTGAATGGACAGATGTCTTTTACTAAAAATGTTCCTTCTAGAATCTCCATTCATATAATGTATGGCATAGGATTTGGGAGAAATAGACCCTTAATAAGTTTCTGTGTCTTCTGGATAGGATAAATGTTTTGCCATTATTAAAAGCAAACACCAGATTTCAAAATAGTTTTTACAGATTTGCATTAATCAGTTTTCAAGAACTGATGAGTAGGGGATCACAATCAAGGTGCCAAGATTCAATAAGGAAACTAAAGGAAGGACAGTAAAAGGAGAATTAAATGATAATGAATATAAATGAGGTCTTGTTCTTCAAAAAAGGATCCCTCCTAATCTTTAAGTATCCATACAGAAGCAAGTGCAAGTGCAAAAAACTCTAATGATGGGGACATCATGTAGAGTCATGAAAGCCACCAGGTCTGAAAGCATTCACAATAGCGGGCATATCCTTCAGTTTTGTACGGATAGACAAGGAGAGGCCACCATGAGCCATCCACTATGATCATACTTGACGAGTGGAAAAGGGAGTCAAATTTATGAAATGCCAAGGACCTTTGCCTGTTCTCTCCCCATCTCTCTAGAGAGTAACAGTGAGATCAGGAAGTTTATTCACTTGTAAACACACCTTATTTTTAACATCTTAGTCATATTCAGCTGAATTATCATTGCTTATGTTATTTGAATGACTCATTTCCTCTTGCAGCCTGCAAATATGAGACATGATCATATCCCATATCTCACTTATTCTCTGTAACCCTGAGAACTATCATTTAGCTTAACCAAAAGAAGAGTTTTAGAGGAAAATCGTACCAAAGGCTAACAAAATACAAGAAAGGAAAAAGCAAATCGCACATATATCTTTTTACTTGAAGCCTCAGCACACTAGAAAGGTTCAGTTAGTGTGTGTTGTAGAATGTAGATGGATGGCTGCAATAAAATCAGATATAGGAAAAAAGCAATTGAATCACAGAGTAGGTCACATTCCAACTATATTGTATCAGGATGGGGACTCTACCTTAGGGTATATGTTGCCTTCTACAAAAGGCCTCTGAAATGTCTCCATGTATCCTTCTCTTCAACCTACGTATGCCTAATCTGATCCTGCATTTCAGACTTTATCCTAGTTCTATACCCAGATTGCTTTCTTGTTATTTCATAAAAAATCTTACATTTCTTTATTCATTTTTATTTTTGCTGCTCATAGAAGATGCTAGTGGAGTCCCACCCAAATGCTGTTTACCTGACCAGTACACCTGCCCTCGTGTCCTGAGCTGCCTTACCCATAGGTTATCCTCTCATTTTAAGGGATAGCCCATAACCAATGATTGACTAATGTAGTTCAAAAGGTCCCTTGCCTTAAAGCAAGGACATTTTACAATGCAATTCATGCATCCAAATTAATATTCCACTCTTTCTTGTTTGTTTGTTTGTTTGTTTGTTTTGGGGGGAGAATCTGACTGAAGACACTTCTAATGTAGTTTTGTATTCTTTTTCTGCTTTCCAGGCACTTTCTGCCTCTTTAAGGTAGTCAAGAGCTGATTCCGTTTCTGCTCATCTTTCAGAAACCTTCCCTGATATTTCCAGTTCTTTGCCTTCTTCGGAACTGCTCTGTTATACCTGAGCAGAGATACTCACTTAAGTGCTCTCATAGATGATATCTTGTGGGGATATATCTATATCTACAGATAGTTGACTATCTTGTGAGGATATATATATATATATATATATATGGACAGAGAGTGAGAGGAAGAGATAGAGAAAGAACACACAATTGCACACACACACAGTTCCCTCTGGATGAATATGGGAAAAGTATGCAGTGTGTGGCTAATAGGGATTGTCTATATCAGATTCTTCAGGTAGGTTTGATTCTCCAAAATGAAAATTCATAACCTACAACATTAGGCCCCAGAACCTGAATCTGGTCTAAAAAGAAGAATATATATGAGGGACCCCTCTCGCAGTGTGTAGAATGATTCTTTTAAGTGAAAGATGGGATGGCATTTTGTCAGAATGAAATTAATTTTGCCCAGAGTTGTCAAAGCTATGGTTTTTGAAATATTTTTTAAAATAACATAAGAGCATAAGATTCTAACTTCGAATGAATTTGAAAACACTTATACTATAGCCAGTAGTGTAATTCCCAATGGACCTTAAAAGCACTGGAAAGTTTAATTAAAAAAAGAAAGAAAGAAATTCTGGACCTGCCTTGTAGTTTACTGGTTGAATGTTATACATTAGGAGCCAGGAGCCAGATCATATGTGGTCAACTGCTGTTTCAGTCCCAGTCCCACCACTTGGAAAATATGCTGGACCCACATGCGTGTGTGCCCCAAATCCTCATGGGGTAGAGAAATTGAGGCAAAGGGATTATGACATGACCATGTCCCATTGGGTGATATTTCTCTCCCCCTCTCTCTCTCTCTCTCATGAGTGCATGAACCCTCTGGTAATTAAAAATTTAAAAACTGCCTAATTTTGTTAGATCTAGCATTTTCTAGTTTTAACCACAGAATTCATGACACTATATCAAGGATTATCCTGTAAGAACTTAAATAAATAAATAAATAAATAAATAAATAAATAAATATGTCCTGGACTTCTTTTTCTTTTTTTTCTTTTTCTTTTTTTTTTTTTTTTTTTTTTTTGAGAGGTTTTTGCTATAGGGCGCGTGCATGTGCTCGCCAGACAGACAGAGAAAGACAGAGAGACAGAAAGCGAGAAATCACCCCCCAGGGGGGATGACCACGCCACAATCCCTTCTCCTCCATTCTCCTCTTGGGATCTTGGGCACGCACGCACACATGCCCAGCGTGAGTTTTAAGCCACCAGGTCTGGGACGTGAACCGCAGTCGACTACGTGGGAGTCCAGCGACATAGCCATTATACTAACTGCTGGTCCCTATCCTGGAACTCTTTATGGAACTGCTGGGAGTGATATCTGGGATGGGATGGAGCAAGAGCTAGTGAAGGTCTTGGTCACCTGGGAACATGTGAAATTTTCACGAACTCATTCTAAATTGGTGGACGATTGAGTATAAGGCTATTCAGCTGCCTTTTCTGTTTGAAATTTACTAGGTGGACAATTATTTGGCTACAAGTAGCATGGAATATTTCAGTCTCTCATTCATCCTATAGATAAGGTGACTGACAAAAGCTGGACTCCTGTGTCTTCAGAATCCCTCTCCCCAGTGTAAGAAGTACCTTGGATACTTCCTTCCTAACCCCTCTCCCCAATGTAAGAAGTACCTGTGGTGACTAGGGATTGTACTTTTTCTTATAGGCAGAGTTGTTGCTTCCTGACTTATTAAAGATGCAGGTTGGTTTGGTTTGGGGTTGACTAGCAACTAGGTGGTAGTAGAAGTAGGATGTATTTTGTTTCAAAGACCACTGGTTCCTTCTCAATATGCCATTCCAGGAATTACATAATGTGGTCCTTGAAGGAATCAATAGAAGCTATAGAATAGGTTAGCATCTTCCCCGACATCTAAATGAGAGAACAAGGGCTCAGAAAGAAGGCAGCTGTCCTAACTAGTTCATACCTCATTCAGTTTCCCATGTATTCATTCACTCACTCAAGAAATATTTATCAAGACCACTTTATGCCAGGTCATTGGCTCTTGCATTATTCCCATATTGTTTTGTCCTACACAGAAAAGGAATAATCATCTCATAGGAGGTAATGAGCTTGGTTTGCCAGAGTAGCAAGATGGTTTTTAACTCAGCTCAACCTCCAAAAGTAATACCCCTACTCTGGGCAGAACCAGGAGCCAAGCCATTTCTTTGGGAAATTTCAAGTATCTGTAAAGTCTAGAAACCAGATTTTTTTGTGGTCTGGTGTTCTAATAAGTTTGATTTAGGTTTTCTTTGAATACAAATAGTACTAAGCTTTAAAAACTTTTATACTCTTCTAAACTGTCAGATTTAGATTGGGTTACTAGCTCAGAAATAGAAGTTGGTACGACACTGATTCTACATTGTACAGCATGTTCTTGAGCTAGAGAACACATGCCTCTGGTTAGGGAACATAATGATAACTATAATAACACTTATTTAGAATACTCACATTAAATACAGTTGTTTGCATAAGACAGGTCACTAATTATGGAATGAATTAATGACTCTATATAATTCTTATGCCCCAGTGCAGGATTTGTCAACTTAGCTACTATTGACAACTTGGGCTTTGTTGTGGGACACTGTCTCGTAACTTCAAAGATGTTTAACAGTATCCTTGACCTCCACCCAAGGTGTCATAAGCCTATCCAAAGTTATGACAACCAACAGTGTCTCTAGACATTACCACATACCCTTGGCAGGGTTGTGGTGTGGTGGGGAGGGGAACAAAATTTCTCCGAGTTTCGAACCACTGCCCTAATACTTGCTCAGTGTATTGTATAGTCTTTATTTCTAGGATCAGTACACTAGGAAGGCAGATAAGGCAGTTGAACAGTGTGACAAGTCGTAAAGCAACTTGTCAAGCCTGGAGTTAGATACATGGTGGGGGCTGACTCCACACCTTGGGCCCTTTGCAGCTGACACGAGAGGGTAAGAGGGGAAACACATCCTTATGCCTAAAATAGAGAAGCCCATAGGAATCCACCTTTGGAGGTGAGGTGAGGAGCCTGTGAGGTGAGCTTTTTGGTTTCAACTGGAATTGTGACTGCAATGAAGAGCCAAAACCCGAGTGTTGCTCCCGTGGGACTACCCTATAGGGTTTGGGGATAACAGGAGTTTGCTTTAATGACAAGTGAGCTGCCTCCTTTCCAGACTCCAGATTAAAGATGATCAAATTGAGTTCTGTATGGGTGGCACTTTGACTTTTTTTTTTTTCCTCTCTCTATCTGTGTACATCATGCCTTGAGTTACAAAACATTAGCTGGGCAGGACTTGGGGTTGGTAGGGAGCCATGGGACCTAAGCCTCTGTTTATGACACATGTCATAATTCATGGACCACGTCTGGACCCCACCTGTCTCCTTAATCTCCCTGGAATGCCGTCGCTCCCTCTGTGAGCTGCGTGTTCTTCTGAGGGCTTTAGTAGGCACTGCAGTTTCCAATTTCCTAACCTTTCTATTAAAATTAATATTTAGATTTTATAACTTTAAAACTGGAAGACCGATGGAGGGAGTATTTGATGTTTATGTCTCTCAGTCACGAAAATGCTCCCAATTTCTCTCATGCCGGGCCACACACATGTAGTCACAATAAATAGCATTTAACATGTTTACAGTACAGAAAGGATGAGGAGAACTTCTGTTTTTATATTGATGGACTCAGCTGGGCTGGGGATACTATTGTTTACAATGAGCTACATTTTTTGTTGTTCTGATTTACCCTCAAATTAAATCTTTATTTCAGAAACCAACCCCAGGGAGCCTCTGTAACGAGGGACTGTAATAAACAGCATTAGGAGAGAGCCCGTAGCGGCTGCTCCCTGGTAATTAGTCCAAATGTCTCAATCAGAGTGGTTTTCAAAGTTTTATGGCCACAGATTGGTCACAGGTTTATTTGTATGAAGTCGGCTTGGCATTTGGTTCAGCATGGCCTTTGCCCTTGGGGAGGGGAGTCAGGGGTTTGTCGATGTGGAACCGGAGTCAGAGCCTCAAGTTTGCTTGGGGACCACGCCCAATGCTTTTTGTTGCTACCAGTTTCCAAATTTTAAATGACCTTAATTTCAAGGGACTGGGAAGGGGAAATAAATATCTGGCCTTCATGCCGAAGACACGCAGAGGAAGAGAAGGGGCCAAGGCTGAGAATAGGCTGGCAGGAGCATTCTCACCAAGGCAGGGTGATGGTTCCATAAACCTCAGCAGGGGAGGAGGCCATTAAGAAACTGCATGCCAGGGCGGGGGATGGCTGGGGTCTGCCCAGTGTACTCCTTTCCCCCAGCTTGGTAGGAAGAAGGAAGCCTGGATCTTAGCAACAGATCTTCACCCTCATTCGCACAGAAGTCTTGGAAGGCCAGTAAGCTGCCAAGTCCTCTGGTCTGCCTAGAGAAAGCTGCCCCACAGAGGATCATAAGGGACACCGCACCAAGGACAGCTCTGGTTTAACTCCATTTTACCCCCAAGGGCTGGGCAAAGCAGAGGATGCAGAGAGGCCAAGCCATCTCTTTAGTTTACAGCCCCTCCTGACACCCTGAGTGTCCCTGTAGCACCTATTTAGTCATTCAGCATGAACTGAATGCCAAGATAAAGCTTAGGGATATTTAGCCGAATGACTGCCCAGGGACCTGGATAGGTAGGAGGCTCCTTAGGGACTGATGGATGAACCCTTTAAATCAGAAAATCCAGCATGCCTGGTGTCTGTGTCGCAAGTCTATTTATTCCTAAGTCACTTAGGCTGCATGGAGACGTCCCACTAGGTATATGGCAAAGGAAAGGATGGCAGAAGGTGTGGGGAAAGTGAGCCAGGTGAAAGAGTTCAGCTTGCATGGTTTCTCCTCACCCATGCTGCCATTCATGTATTTATCTTTTTTTTTTTTTTTTTTTTTGAGAGGTTTTCGCTATAGGGCGCGTGCGCTCGCCAGACAGACAGAGAGAGACAAAGAGACAGAAAGCGAGAAATCACCCCCCAGGGGGGATGGTCACGCCGCAATCCCTTCTCCTACATTCTCCTCTCGGGATCTTGGGCACGCACACACACACGCTCAGCGTGAGTTTTAAGCCACCGGGTCCGGGACGCGAACCGCGGTCGACTATGTGGGAGTCCAGCGACATAGCCATTATGCTAACTGCTGGTCCCCATGTATTTATCTTTAAGTAACATTCTGTAAGACCTATCTCTGAAGGAACCTAAGGCTTCATCAGTCATTGCGCCCTGGGGTCTATAACCTTTCTTCACGAAGGGCCAGATATCCATATCTTAGGTTTTGTGAACCATATAGCCTCCATGGCCTCTACCCAGCTCTGTGTAAAAGCAGCCATTAGCCTCATATAAATCAATGTGTGCAGTTAGGTTGCATTACAGCTTTACCAAATCAAGTGTTGGAGATGATTTGGTGGATAGTTTGCTCAGTCCTGTTTCAACCTTATGTTAATTTTGCGCTTTCTTTACTCTTTCTTCCTTCCTTTCTCTCCTCCTTTCTTTTTTTCTTTTTTTTTTTTTCTGTTTGTCCTTTTGCTGGGTTGTATCATACACACAATGAAGGGCACAGAACACAAGAATGAACAAGACAGGCATTATTCTACCCTTTGTGGAGCTTATAATAGGGAATATTAATGACGAAACAAATCATCGAATGAAATATTCTGGCAAATGATGATGGTAGGTACCTAACGTTCATCTCCATTTATTATTAGAATTCCAATTTCTTCCTCTCTCTCTCTCTCTCTCTCTCTCTCTCTCTTTGCTATTTGTTTTGTTTGTGTTTTTAGTTTGCTGTAGGGCACATGCACTTGCCAGAGAGAGACAGACTGAGTGAATGAGAGGGAAAGTGAGAAATCACCCCAGGGAAAATGGCCATACTGCATTTTCTTCTCCTTCATTCTCGTCTCAGGATTTTGGGCATGCACACACATGTGCCTGGTATGTTTTCCAAGCCTCCAGTTCTGGGGCTTGGAAAACCACTCAATCAACCATGTGGGATCCATCTTCCTTAACCACCATGCCACCAGACCAACATCCATTTTAAACATAATTTTGAAAGTACTTAGTTTCCTTTATTAAATATCTTTCTGATTTTCAAGCTACTGGGTCTGGGACTTGAATTGCAATATTGGCCATGTGGGATCCAACTTCCTTAACCTTCACACTGCTTGCTGGTCCTACAATAGAATTTCAATTTCATTCACAGTGACAATGTCTGAGATTCTTTTTTTAAAGTTTATTTATTTCCTTAATGAAAGAGAGGGTGAGAGAGAGAAAGACCTAACAGAATCCTCTTGCTGTGATCCACATGTGCATGCATGCCTGACACGCAGAGGGAGACCTCAGGACATAAACCCAGGACCCTTCTATGTGGCTTCTACATTTGCAGAGTGTGTGTTGCTGCTATGCCACCATGGCCACCATGGCTGGCCACAATGTCCCAGAATTAAAATATATATACCATTTATCTAATTTTATCTATTTACTATTATTTAACTTGCTACAGGGCACGTGTGCTCATCAAAGAGAGAGAGAGAGAGGAAGAGAGAAAGTGGAAAAGCAAGCCACCGAGTCTAGGACTCAAACCGTGGTCTGCCATGTGGGAGTCTAGTGTCTTAACCATCAGGCTACCTACTGGCCCCTGTCCCAGAATTTGTGAAAAAGTCACTTCCCCTTCTGTTGCTGCTAGAGGCCACGTGACAATGTTCTGGCCAAGGAGTTATAAGCAGAAGGTCTTGGAGATAGCATCCTTTCCAAATAAAAAGTTCCTTTCGCCTTTTTGATTCTTGGCCCTTCCATTTTCTTTCCACCTGGAATGCTGTTATGTTTCTTGGTAGTGCAGCAGTTCAAATGGGAATGTGGGAATTAAAAGCAGTGTACTACATATAGAAGCAGGAAGGCAAAAGGAATCTGCTCTCTTACGGCATTGTGGCTTCTTCATACCAGCCCTGAACTGCCACCTCTAAACTTCTTGTTGCATGAACAAATAAACTTCTTATTTAAACATATTAGAGACTTTACTGTTACATATAACTCCACAAAATGGTAGTGGACTAAATTATAATTAGTAACAGAAAAACAGGACTATTGATTAGAAATATCCAATTAATATTTGCAGTATTTGTATAAAAAAGAACCTAAGCATAACTACTCTCAAATTGTTGAGTTTTCACCTCATTCTGTGTATCTCAGCCCTTCACAATGCTCTCCAAAAATGTAGGAGAAGAACGTGGCTTCTGGCTGGCACCCAGCATTGTTTTAAAAATGACTTATAGTGACTGGTTGTTTATTTAAGTCTGAAAAACTCATACAGTCATTTACCTGGGAGGTAATGGTGGAGGGCAAATCTTAACTTAGGTTTAGAAATTTCTTCTCACAAAAGGTTTCTTTCCTCACGCAGGCAAATAAATTGAGAACATTTAGTCGTTAATTTCATTAGTCCAAATCATTGACAGGGATACTGAGTTGATGACTCTATCTTTTGACTATCAGGCATTTTACACATCAGGATACTTTAGTAAATAAAGAGTAATGTGTGAGGCCTGCAGGTGACTTGATGGTTAAGGTGCTAGATTTCCACCTGGCCAATCATAGTTTAAGTCCTGGACCTGGCAGCTTGAAAATCATGCTTGGTGCTGTGCATATATGCCCAAAATCCCAAGAAGAGAATGGAGAAGAAAGGGTCCCAGCATGGCCATCCTCCCAAGCAGTGATTTCTCACTTTTCTTCTCTCATTTTCTCTGTCTCTCTTCAGTGAGTGTACACTCCCTATGACAAAAACCTAAAAAAAAAAAAAAAAAAAGAGTAATGTGTGTTTGATTGTTTTTGTGTGTATATACATGCCTTAGGGGGTAAAGATAATTATGACCACCATAGCAGGCTTTCTTTCACTAGCTGGAGAAATACCACTTAACAGTTCTGAATAAAGACCTTAATCATCAATTGAGGCCTTAGATGAGACCTCTATTAAGGGTTAGCAATAGAGAAGTTCAACAAACAGCCTGATTGCAAATAGATTATTAGCTGGTTGAGAAACAGTTGACATTAATACTTAGTTCTCAGAACTTAAGCACACAACTAAGATAAATCTTTCATGGGAAAATGGAGTGTCTTAGTCTGTTCAGGCTGCTATAACAGAACACCATATACTGGATGACTCATAAATAACAGAAATTCATTTCCTACAGTACTGGAGTCTAGAAAGTCCGTATCACGGTGCCATCAGATTCAATGTCTGATGAGGGCATGCTTCATTGTTCATAGGTTGCCATCTTCTTGGGTGTTTCCAGGTGACACAAGGGGCAAATAAGTTCTCTGGAGTCTTCTTTTATTCATTCATGAGGGCTGATTACCCATGACCTAATCACTCCCTAAAAGCCCCACCTCCCAATACTATTACCTTGGGAGTAAGGATTTCAGCATCTGAATTTAGGAACATAATCATTCAGATCATAGTGTGAATGACTTGATATAGGGGCTGATGAAATGGGAAACCAGGTAGAAAGCTCCTTGAAGGGGTTTAGCCCAAAGGAGAAGGCTTCAGGAAAGAAGGAATGTGTTATTCTACCTACTGTGATTAGAGCTAGGTTAAACTGCTGGCATTCTATTGACAGAAAAACACGTGCTTTGACTCCTTCTTGGACACAGAATTATATCATTTAGAATCAGAGCCTTGGTCCAAGATTCATGTACTTATCACCCAGAGGCCAGGCTTTTGGTAGTCAATAGCCTTTAGGTATAGAAGCTCTCTTCTGTCTGCTTGATCTTCTTTTGCCTTCTCTCAGAGTTTATTGATGAACAAAATCCATTGTGGCTGTTGAACATGGCCAGGGTTTTTTGTATTTTTTCAAAGAATTGTTACATGGTGCCACAACTGGACTGCATAAAGAAGCTTTCTAGGAAATTTCACTCTACTTTGCAGATGCTCTCAGCTTTTGGGTCAGCATTTTGGAAGGGAAGACAATTGATTTTTTTTCAGCCTTGCTGATGCAATTCTTTTTGATGTGTATCAAGTGTATTTTGACACAATCCCTTGAGTCACTGTGGTTTTTCAATATTCTTGAGCCTATAATGAAAGTCAAAGGGAGGGGGATCTTTTCACTTACTGTTGATTTATATTATTGATGGTGCATTATCCTGTTTGTGTTTTAGAATCTACAAAGGATAGAATTAACCCCTTGGGTCTCAAAGTAGGTGCATCTCTTGCAGGACTTTGGCTGAAAAAAAGCTGAAACTGTCAGTTGTTTCACTGGAGACAAAAGAACCTCTTGAGGGATACATTCCATTCTTACTCAGGTAACAATTTTTTTTATCATTATCAATTTTACAGTAAATACAACAGCTGCAGCAGAATTTGTAGTTTTTTTTTTTTTTTTTTTTTTTTTTTTGGCTGTAAGGCATCTTAGAGAGTGTTTGCCAATTTTCTGTCTCAAAAAAGGTGTCTTCGCATCTTGATTTAGCCCTGAATAATTCAACAGAATCTCTAATAACAGACTTGTGTGTTGCAAAACCCCCAAACATGTTGTAAGCTTAAAGAGACAGCAAGAAATTTAGCATCACAAACAGAAGTCAAAGAATCAAAGCTAGGAGGTCTTTAAGGGGTAGGAGTTAGTCCGCTTTACACATGTGTTGGGTACTTATTTTTGCTGACAATTTCCCATAAAGCAGTAGCTCCTAAAAGGAACAAAAACCATTCTTGGAGGTTAGCCATTGCTCTTAATTTTCTTTTTTATGAGAGTTTCCTTCTTGTAGGTCTGTCTTTCCTTCCTTCCACCCTCTTTTCTTCCTCTTTTCCTTCCTTCCTCCCTCCCTCCCTTCTTTCCTTTCTTCCCACATTCCTTCATTTCCTTCCCTTCTCCTTTGAACACATAATTATTGAGTGCTTTCTACTCCCCAAACATTGTGTTAAGCCTTGAGATGTGAATGACTAATGAAAAGGAATCTAAATCCTAATCTAGATTAGAGTTTAATCTAATTCTCTCTCCCAAATGACAGTGATTTTAGTGTTCCCTTGGATTCTGAGATACACCTTTTTTTTTTTTTTAACGAATTTCCTCTCATTTTATTGCTTTTCTATTCCCCCCTTAGTATTCTTCAAGTGGCTACTTTTTTTTTTTTTTTTTTTTTAGTGATTTTTCCACCAAAATTATGATGAGTGTATTGGAAACACTGACCAGCAGGAGAACATGGGAGAAAACTGGGAATGTTTGGTTTGAAAAAATTGAAACTTTAGAAAATGTCTTTCTTTAAGTATTTGTTTCAAATATTTGAAGCGTTGTCAGTAGAAGAGGAATTAAGCTTCAACTGTATCTTTTTGAAGGGATCTCAGAGACTAAATGGAAACAGATTTTGGTTCAAGAGAACCATAAGTTTTCTAACAATTAGAATAAAGGGAATTGTACCTGACACTGTGCGGAGGAGATGGGAGTGTTTACCTTTGTGTATTTTTCTCTGTATGTGTAGATCATGGTTTCTTTATTGACATTTTGGACCGGATAATTCTCTATGATGGAGGTTGTCCTGTACCTTAAAGGTTTTAGCCAGATCTCTGGCCTCTACCGACTAAATGTCAATAGCAGTGCCATCCCACCCTACTGTGACAACGAAAAATATCTCCAGTCATTGCCAAATATTCTCTGGGAGCAAAATTGCCTTCCATTGAGTCCCACTGAATACACACACCCACACACCCACACACAAGTACACACACACACACACACACACATACAGGTTTATCTGAGATGGAGGTAGGATTCTGACTTAAAAGCCACAGATTCCCTGGCAAATCACATAGTTTCTTTGGGATGTAGGGACTTCTAAGAACTAAAGTTATTGATGGAAGTGAATAACCAGTCGTCCGGTAGAATAAGTGAAAAATCTTGCCTGAGATAGGGAGTTGAAGTCCATGATCTTTAAAGCCTCAGTTTCCCATTCCCAGCGTTTATAATTTCATCAGAGTAGCTTTGGATTAATAAAATTGGTGTCTAAGAGAATATACCAAACTGAGGTTATGGCAGTGAGCCCCACCATGCTACTTAGAATATGATGCAAAGTTATGGGGTAAGAGTGAAAGAGGTTGAACTTGTTTGGGGTTTCACTGATCATCAAAAACGTGTTCCCTGGGTGTAGGCATGTCACTGTAAAAGCACACCCAGGACATTACTTTCTTTGGCTGAAGTTATTAGCGTGCGTTGATTGGTATCAAAATGGGAATTCAATCATAAATGTCCTTCAGCTCCTCTGGTGGGTGGCTTGGCAGCTTCTTTCATCCTGTCACTTTGGAGAGACAGCTCACACGGCCCTGCCTCATTTTTCTGATGATTTCTTAAAGCTTTCACTTTACCATCATTTGTCTTCGAGCAGACTCTGCTCCTCATGCTGGTAGTATCATCTCAGTTGCAGCATAGTCTGAACCAACTTGTTGCCTTCGAAGGAAGTTCTGGATGGACTTTATACTTGAGTGGAACAATGGGGTCGCACACTCTGTAAAGAAAACAAAACAAAATAAAATGTTCCCAATTAGTGCAGTTTACAGACATGCAACACCATGGCTGCCGATCGGGGGTCTATGTTCCTTTCCCATGGGAGTCCCAAAATTCCGAGCATCTGCTTGCAGGCATAAAAAAGCGTGGTCTTTCTCATTTCCAAGTTAATCCAATGTGAGTGTGTGCTGAGTGGGACCAGAGCTTCCCGCATGGCCTGGCAGCGCCGGGCAGCTCAGCACAGTGTCGTTACCGGACCACACACGTGCTGTTTAACAGCTGGACTCTGTGCACTGGACCAGAGTGGAGAAAACTCAATGAACTTAAAATTCCTCAGGAGCAGCCACCCTCGACTTCATACTGTGGGGTCTTTCACTCTGAACCCATCATCTCACCTGAATTTCAAGAGTCTCCAGAAGGGTGGCATTTATTCTAGGTGGGGCTTGCTCCTGTCCTCTTTCTGCAACACCAGTGAAGTGATGTTCATAAACCCCGGTACAATCACTTCATGTCCTCACTTAAAAATGCTTTCGGTTCACGCCAGTAGGTGATATAGTAGTTAAGGGGCCAAACTTTCACGTGGCCGATGGCAGTTTGAGTCCTGAGCCTGGCGGCTTGAAACACACCAGGCACATGTGCGTGTGTACCCCAAATCCCAAGAGGATAATGGAGAAGAAGGGATTGTGACACAGTCATTCCCCGTAGGGGATGATCTCTCAGTTTCTGTCTCTCTGTCTCTCCAGTGAGCACATGCACCCTAAAGTAAAAAAATCTCTTTTTCAAAAATAAAAATAAAAAGATTTTGGTTGACACTTGAATGACCATGTGGATTCCATAGTTCACATCCCACCCTCAGTGGCTTGAAAAACAGGCCAGAAACAGTGCTTGCATGCCCCAAATCCTGATGGGATGGACAAATGGAAGGAAAAAGATTGAGCCACGACCACACCTCATTGGGAGGAATGTTTTCTCACTCCCTCTCTCTCGCTGTGTTTCTGGCAAGTATACATGCCCTTTGGCAATTAAAAAATATTTTTGATTCTTCTGTGTTTAAGGAATAAGACTCAAAATCCAACATCCTGGAATAAATACCCCTGAAAGCCATCACATCACTGCTATGGCCCAGCCTGTGCCACATGAACCATCTTGTCCTCAACTCATAGTGTGCTGTGGGTGGATTTTGTCATTTGCCACACTTTCTAATGATGATCATATCTCACATGTCTTTTTTACTGTGAAGGCTTCTTTGTATTCCTGATTGGAACAGGTTTTTCACTCTCTAAGGGCTCTGGGCACAATTCATCCAAGTCATCTTGTACTAGTTAAGTTGTATCTATTGACATATTTGGCTATTTAAGTTTCATTTTGTTTTGTTTTCTCTAGCCATGCTAGATAAAGAATAGGTCCCTCAACGCAGGGAACATAATAACTGCTCCAATGTTTTGGAATGAATGAATGGAAATGTAATTGAATAGTATGAATGAACAGGCTATTCTCCAAATCTCCGAGGCCTTGTTTAGACTAACTTGACAAGACACATATTCCTATGGCATAGAGCAGTGGTTTAGAGCCCAAACTCTGGATTAATCTTAGCTTCACCACTTATGAGCAGCATGACCTTGGCAAATTCCCTGCCCTTTCCCCATCTTGACTAGTTTATCTGTAAATGGGGATAATAATGCACTTATTTAACTGACCCTGTAGCCTAGAGGTTAAGGGAGCCAGATCCCACATGGCCAGCTGTGATTCAAGTCCCGGCTCTGGGTGACTTGTAAAGCATGCAGGCATATGTGCATGCCTGCCTCAAATCCCTATAGGATGAGAAAATGGAGGAGAAGGGATTGTGGCATGATCACACCCAATTACAGGGTACATTCTCCCTCTTTTTTCTTCATTTTTAAAAATTTTTCAATTTATTTTATTTTTTTGTTTGTTTGTTTGTTTTTTGCCATAGGGTATGTGCACTCCCTGGAGGGAGATAGGAACAGAAAAGAAAAGTGAGAAATCACACCCCAGAGGGGATGGCTATGCTGCAATCCCTTCTCTTCCATTCTCCTCCTGGGATTTTGGACACATATACATATATGCCCACTGTGATTTTTTTCTTTAAGCCACCAGGCCTGAGACTCAAGCTATAGTAGACCATGTAAAAATCCAGCACCTTAAACACCATGCTATCTGTTGGCCCCTTCATTTTGTGAATTTATTTCTATTTGTTAAATTTGCCAGAGAAAGTGTGTGCTCACTAGAAAGGCAGAGAGAGAGTGAGAGGAAAAACAAAAAAACACCCCCCATGGAGCATGGTCATGCTAAAATCCCTTTTCCATTTTTACTTCCTTTGGAAATTTAGGACATACACACTTGCCCAGCATGTTTTTCAAGCTGATGGTCTGGGATTCAAACCATGCAGTCAACCATGTGGGGTCCAGGTCACTTAACTATAAGGTCAGGGGCTAGCCCTCTCCATCTTTTTCTGGAGAGTATATGGGCCCTCTGGCAAAATAATAATAATAATAATACCTATTTTTTGAAGTTATGAGGATGAGCTACATATTTAAAAGTACTTAGAACTGGTCCGTAGTAAGTACTATGCTAGTATTAACTATTGGGTCATCAAAAAAGTCATGATGTATTTTTTGCATAGAAAAAAATACATTATGACTTTTCTGATAACTCAATATTATTGGAGATACCAACTCTTTCCTGAGTCCCTCTAATGTAAAGATTCACTACCTTAACACAATGAATCATCAGAAGTGATTAAAACAAAACACACACATACAAATACATATACATAAACAAATGCTGGGGCTCCACCCCAGTTCAGTTAGATCAGAATCTCTAGGGGTGGGGCTCAGGCATGAATTCACTATCAGATATTTCAAATGAAGGAACTTTAAGGATGTTTGTTGACAGAGGTCAGAGTTGAGTGAGGGACTAAATGAGGAGTGGTGAGGCACCCAAAAGCTACCAATAGCAAGAAGCCATTAGCACCACTGGGTTGAAGAAAGCAGGGATAAAACGATGCCTCTGGATCTGGTGACAGCTGGATCCCTGGAGGACAGGTGACCAAAGGGGACTGCAGTCACTCATAAGGGACTCAGTCTCTAGGTGAGACAGAGTACTGTGGCAGAGAGAATGGGAAAGAAGCACCCAGCCTCATTTTCCTCCTGCCTTTGATAGCTTTTCCTGAAGGGCCAAAGCCATGATCCAAGTGGCCAGGAAGCTGAAGGACCCAATGCCGGGGGTCACATGGCATCTTTAGGCATAGACCAGGAGGCGAAGATCAGGGTGTGGATTTGAGGAACAAAGCCAGCACATCCACGTTAGGGAGAAAAATTCCTGGTGCTTCTGATGCAGAGTGAGGCATAAGACCTCAATGCATGGGTGGAACATGTTTATCAGACCTCTCTTGAGTCACCCCAGGGACCAGGAGAGCTGTACAGGGCACACAGCTCACGGATCGCTTTCCTACCCTCCATTTCCCTGCAGGTGCTTCTCAAGAGAGACATTTCACTCGCTCTTCTAGGATTCCTGGAACTGAGGGAAATGGTTTCTTGGGTTTCTTGGCAGCTTATGTCAACCAGAGTGTTTGATGTCCCAGGTGACAACTGCCTGTCTTTCTGGGGGTGTGGGTGGTGCGGGAAGCTCAGGAGCCTCCATTCACAGGAGTTTGTCATGCATCCCCTTCAGTTTGGAGAGGAGGCTCACAGTTTTTGCCTCTTCCACTTTATCCAAGTGAATATGCCAGAAGAGACCCTGGAGACTTCTACCATATGTCAGATCATATGAGTCCACCTAATTTGCATAGTCCCATGGTGGAATTTGAGAGCAGAAGGGTGAACTGTGTCCCCAACAAGGTGTTTCAGTTGAGGTTGAACCCACTGGCTTGTTTTCCTATCGACTGCATCGGCACGTTTAAGAAGACTTCATTTCTGCCGCTTCCTTTCCAAAACGCGGAAGATATAAATCACAGGCGCAGAAGTAACTAGCAGTTGTGACATTTTGTTACAGAGTTTAATTACATGAATCATAAAATATTGCTACAATTTTCCAAACTGTTAAACCTTAATTAATATGAACCCACAGGGACCACCTTGATCGTTCTAAATATTCTGAATCACAACTCCTACAGTAGTGCTTCCATCCGCCTGAAGTGCTTTGTAATTTGCAAAAAAATAAAAAGTGATTAATTATTAGAAATGAAACCAGACAAATTAATTTAATATAAATGAGGCTGTACATGGTTTGATTAATTCTTTTTAATTACCTATATGTTATTTTTTCAATAGTTGAACAAAGGACCCTATTCTTCTCCTGCATGTTCATATTCATTAATCTCATTAGCACAGAGTATTAATATAATTTTATCGCACATTCCAGAAGTACGGCACATTGACAAACCATAATGAATCGCGGCATTAGTGTTCTATCACTACATTAATTTCAAGACATGCCTGGCTCATCTGTAATTTACTTTGAGACTTAGTTTAAAATGAGCTGAATAAGCGTGTAATTATGACATCTGCTTCTTTTCAGGTACCTCTTTGTAAATCAGTGACAAAGGAATAGCAGGTTTAAATATGTGTTAACACTTGGGTAGCATGTATAATTGCAATATGGCGATGTGTAATGAAGATTAAATTAGACTGTACTATACCTGACATATGCAAGAACATAATTGAACTAGAGTCATTGTTACAGTAAGAGCAGCTGCAAAATACCAATATTTAAATTGAGGACAGTAAAACTAAGCTAGAAAAGAAGATGATGAGGATAGTTGTCAGTGAAAGTTGGCAAGAAAAGAGTCACATCAAGACAGGAAACTGCAGACTGCAGGCTTTCAGCCTCTTCTCCCCTTACGGCTGCTGACAGTTGGTCATGAATTTCATGAAATTTTCCGAAAGGGTCCATTTCGGATGTCACGGGGGCATGACCTCACACTGCATATCTTGCGTGCTCAGCACTTCTGCCCTAGGTCATGTAGTGGGCACCCTGCCCCAAGTTTCCATCTTGAGCCTCAGGCAGGGAATTGGAATTCTGGGACTGAAATCTAGGGCCTCTGCTTGGTTAACCCCAGATTCCCTGAGCCAAACTCCCCGGGGTGACAAATAATTTGAGAATATCTGGGAAGCAAGACATCTCTGAAATTGGCTCCTAGGGAAAACTTAGAAGGAAAGGATTTAGGGACTTGGAGTCATCTGAGGCCCATTCTGAGTTGGGAGAGAGAAAAATAGCATGTGCTTTGTCACAAATCTTGCCCCATCTTTCCTGAAAATAAACTCTTATGTTAACCTTTAGGATGTATTCAATTTGGGACAAGGATCACATGACAAATCCACCATGTGCCCTGTATTCTTGGGTGGGGTAAGGCACGCGGGGAGGGGGAGCATATCGTTTCTCTCTATCTCTTTCTCTAGCCCTTAAGTATTTGAGTGTAGAGCAGGACAGGAACCAAAAACATATTGCCTTTGAATTTAACAAACACACCAAAGGAATTAGGGACTATATCTCAAAACAATTTTAAGGCATTGACTTAGTGAATGAAATCCCCATACCAGCCTTTTAAGTGAATGGTAAGGAAATGTGAAGAGAAACTAAAAAGGAGATGAAAAGACCTCTGTTTCATCAGAAAGGCTGACACAGGGGCATTATTCAGAGTTGATGAGAGGAAGTGGGGTGCAATATTTACATGGCTTAGAATGTCCGGCCAATAGGAAACAATCTCCTATAAGAAGGATTGAAATATTCATTAAACAATTAAAAATGCCTTTTGAGAGAAAATTAGCTATTTTAGTGATTTTGATAGGACCAGTCAATTTTAGGCTTTGAAATCAGCTTAATATATTTTATTTTAGTTTTTGCCAGAGGACATGTGCACTTTCTGGAAAGAGATTATGAGAGAAAGGGAAAGGGTGGGTGGCTACACCATAGTCCCTTCTCCTCCATTCTCCTCCTGGGATTTTGGGCATGCATGCACATGTGCTCAGCATGATTTTTAAGTCACCAGGTCTGGGACTCGAACTGTGGTCAGCCATGTGGGAGTCCAATGCCTTAACCACTACACCACCAGTTGCCCCAATATCTTTTATTTTGATGATGCTCAAAGGTGTGCTTTCAAAATTTAGCAGTGGCATGACCAACTGGGCGGTCACTAAATAAGTTCCAAGACTCTATTCCAGAGACAGAAACTCTAGGAGTGCCACTTGGGAATCTGCATGTCTTAAAAAGCTCCTGGTAACTATTAGTATGCAATTCCTGACCTAGCCTAACCCCCTCATTTTACAGAGAAGGAAACAAAAGCTCTAGGAAGGAAGGTAGGACAACAGAACTGGGATTAGAATCCAGGTAGTGACACCTGGAGGCCAGATGCTCTTTCCTCTGAGGCTGTAAGTGTGCACAGGAAGTCAAAGGCAGGCTCTGGGATTTGACAGTCAGGGGGCACCTGTACCAGCATCACTTGGTTCACCTAGTTGATGTTTCTCCATGTGTGGCAAACAGACCTTATCATGTTAACTGATTCTCTCTGGAAATAAGTAAATGTATCACCAACTCAGGAGCTTAGAGAAGCTGTCATTCATTGATTCCTGGAGAGAATGGTCTTGGGAGAATTTTTCCTACAAAATTTTGGAACAAGAAAGAAAAATGACTTTCTACTTGTGATGAGGGGTCTCTCAACCCCAACCTTTTGATCCCACTCATTTATTTATTCCTTAATTAATATCCATTCATGTTACAATTCTTACAAGCTCCTCCTACATGCTACATTAAATACTGAGATTACAACAGTGAGCAAAATAGTAATAGATTTGGCCTCCAATAGGAATCACTTAGATACAAGCTGTTGGACTCTCAAAGGTGATTTGAAATAGTAACAATTTTTAAAAAGCCTATTATATGAAGTATGTCTCTTCTTTTTTTCCTGTGTTCACAACTTATGCACCTAGACTTTCTAGTATTGAAATGGTCAGTTTGGGATGCTCCTTCTCCTATTCTTCTCCCCTCCCACTCTTCCTTCTAGTGGACAACTCACGTTTAAGTGAGTGAGAAGTCATCTTTTAGGACCAGTCTGAGAAACTGATTCTGTCCTTTTTAAATGCTCCCCACTTCTGGGCAGCTCTGCCATGAGGTCCCATGTCAGCCATCACTGCAAGACTCTCTGGATGAAGTGTGTTCCTTTCGTCTTTTTTAACCAGTTACTGACATAATTTCTGTTTAAGGAATATATACTGCTTGTTGTTTGGATATTAAATAATTGATGGCAAACTAAGTACAGTATGAAAAACAGCATAGATTTTGTGCTACCTTAGAGCTGCTTCTATGGAAGAAACCTTATCTCGGGGGCGCTAGTTTCTTAGAGATTAAAATGAAGCAAGCCAGCACGTATATATAAACCAGGGTGTGAGGTGAGTAAGAAGGACTGTAACAACTAGGCTAGATGAGGCTAGCTGCTGTGACACAATGCAAACATATCAGTGACAGAAAACCACAAAGGCTCCTTTCCACATGCCCAGAGAGTGTCCATCATGAAAGTTGCTGTTGATATCCCAAAGGTGTGAATGAGTTCTGGGGGCTCTGGCACCACAAGTTAAATCTACAGGCAGATATGGTCCATGCCACTTCTGCTCCAACTCATTGGCCACATTTATTCCATGTCCCACCCAAGAGAGGCCAGGAGTGCAACCCTACCATGTTTCTCTAGGGAGAAGTAAGGAATGATTTGGCAGACAGCACGAATGGCTAGCACAGAGGGTAGCTGGAGGTTACCATCCTTGTTGAAGTTGCAAGTCTGCGTCCTGGGATGAGGCTTCAAGTTGGGTAAATTTTATAGCCTCAACCTCCATTTTTTTTTTTCTCCTGGAAATCGAGCACCTGACTTGCTAAAGAAATTTACTCTAAAGATCTGTTCTCTGTCTTCAGGTAAAAGTGGGGATTCCTGGAAAATTGCAAGAAAACACCAAGTTCATAATGTTCCTAATTATGAACTATAGTGAGGTGAACTCACTATAGTTGGCTGTAAATCATCTCTCCTTATGTGTGGAAAACAGAGCAGGTCATAGACCTCTCTTTGGTATGGGCACCCTCCCATGACTAGTCTTGAAGACAAAGGTGATAAATCAGCAAGTCAAATCATATAAAATTAGTTCTGTGGAGCAGATGAACGGGGTGTTTTGGCTCTTTGAAACTTCAAGTTCTTTTTGAAACCACAGGGTTCTTTCAACAAGGCATCCCCTGACAGAGAGAGCTATTTCTGCCCAGAAAAGGAAGGTTAACGTTTTTCATAATAATGGGTTTCACCCTCATGACACAGATGAAGCCTTCTGCAATTGTTTCCCATCTTCTCTGGGTTTGCCTACTTATCTAAAGTCACAGTGGTGGGAGTAAGTCAGTGGGAAATCACTGCACTCAGAACGAGGGCTTCTGGCCCGGGCTTTGGTGTGCTCCATTGAAAGTGCTGTATGGCTCTATTGGATTTCTTACTCTACTCTAGCTAGTCTTAATATGAAAGCCCTTGAAATATCTGTATGATTACGATGCAAAAGAAATGTTGAAAACTCATGTGCTGCTGACCAGGACTACAATTTTTTTTTTTTTTTTTTTTTGAGAGGTTTCTGCTATAGGCACGTGTGCTTGCCAGAAAGACAGAGACAGAAAGCAAGAAATCACCCCCCAGGGGGGATGGCCACGCCGCAATCCCTTCTCCTCCATTCTCCTCTCGCTATCTTGGGCATGCATGCACACACACTTGGCTTGAGTTTTAAGCCACTGGGTCTGGGACTCGAACCGCAGTTGGCTACATGGGAGTCCAGTGACATAGCCATTATGCTAACTGCTGATCCCAGGATTACAATTTTATGCAAAGACTTTGGAAAAACATAACAATGAGTATTAGAGCCAAATACATGCTTTACTTTCAATTCAGAACTTCTACTTTTAGGTATATAGGCAATATTATTGAGCATGTGTGTTCACTGAAACATGTGTGTAAAAATGTTCATAGCTATAATAATCATAGAAGAACTAAGTTGGAAACAATACATATCAAATGAACAATTGAATGAATAAAATGTGGTATATTTGAATAATAAAATGCTACATTGTAATGAAAATTCTGAATTACTATAGGACGAATGTCTAGATATAACATAGAATGAAGTAGGCCAAACAAACAAGCAAAAGTTAAGAGTACCTCTAGTATAATTCTACTCACATAGAATGCAAGAATAGGCAGAAACTCATCCATGGTGACAGAGCACAGAATAGTTGTCACCTTTTGGGAGAAGGAGTGGGGAGGCAGGGACCTTCTGAGGGTGCCGAGATATTCTCTGACTTCATTTGGGTGGTGATAATGAGAATGTAAAATGCACCAGGGTTTGTGTATTTACAATATACATATTATATGTCAATTAAAAAAAAAATATGGGCCAGCCAGTGGTGTGATGGTTAGAGCGGATGGATCCCACATGACTGACTGTACAGTTCAAGTCCTGGACCTGGTGCCTTGGAAAGCATGGCAGGCATGTGTGCATGCTGCCTAAAATCCTGAGAGGAGAATGGAGGAAGAAGGACTGCAGCATGACTTTCCCCCCTGGGAGGGTGCTTTCTCACTTTCCTTCTCACTCTTCCTGGCTCTCTATCTCTCCAGCAATCACATATGCCCTATAGCAAAAACTAAACTGAAAAAAAGAAAGAGAAGAAAAAAAAAAAAACTAAAATATGGTACACTGGTTTACCTAAACAATATTTTAGTTTAATCTATGCAAAGCAGGTAGACACATAGGAGAGCGTGTGTTATATGTGTGTGTGCTTATGTAAGCCGCTCTTAATTAGCACTGTGACCCAGAGGTTTAGTATCTTAATAAGTTTCCTGCTTAACTTAATTGTGAAATATTAATAGCAACAACACATGCTTGTAGAATTGTGGAAATGGCCAGAATGTAATATAAGCACGATATATGTGAAAACTTCAGATGTGCATGTGTATGTGTGTTTGTGTCCTCCCAAAATGTATGTGTTGAAATTCGGTTAGTATTGTGACCGGATGGAGAAGTTGGGAAAATTAATCTGATTGTGTTTTTAGTGGTAGGACATTTGAGAGGTAATTAGAATTAGAGAAGGTCAACAGGGTGGGGTTGCCATAATTGAATACTGGTGGCCATTCTGCCATCTCTATCTCTCTCACTCTCTCTGAAGTGTCCCTGTTCTCTAAGATGCAACAATATTGAAATTAGACTAATTAATAATCCTAAATGGCCTCTAAGTGTTCAAATGAAAGGAACAATTGGATGTTTCTTGCTTTGAATCAAAACCTACAAATTATTAAGCTTAATGAGGAAGACATGAGAAGGACCAAAAGCTAATTCTTTTGTATCAAATAATTAGCCAAGTTGTAAATGCAAAGGAAATGTTCTTGAAGGAATATTAGTCCAGTGAACACACAAATCCGAGAGCAGAAGAACCTTAAAATATTAAACATTAAGAGCAAAATAAGAACTTTTTCCATATTTGCATGGAGAAAGTTGTCTTCCATTAGTAGTCTGAATGGAAGATCCGACCAATCATAACATTCCTTTAAACTAAATCCTAATTCAGGGCAAGATCCTGACTCTCTTCAATTCTATTAAGGCTGAGAGAGGTGAAGAAACTGCAGAAGAAATGTTTGAAGTTAGCAGAGGTTGATTCACAAGGTTTAAGAAAAGAAGCCTTCTTGGGGCAAGAAGGTGGCATGGCAGTTTAAGGGCGCTGGACTCCCACATGGCTGACAGTGGTTCAAGTCCTAGACCTGGCAGCTTGCTTTCTCTCTTTTTATCTCTCTCTTGCTCTTGCTCTCACTCTGTCCCTCTCTGGTTAAACTAAAATACATAAATAAATAAATAAATAAATAAAAGTTAAATAAGATCATTCTTTTTTAAAAAAAGAAAAAAAGGAAGAAATACAAGGTGAAGCAGCAAGTGCTGATGTAGAAGCTGCAACAAATTATCTAGAAGATTTAGCTGAGATCATTGAGGGTAGCTACACTGAACAACCGATTTCCAAAGTACACAAACAAAACACCCTGAATGAAGATGCCACACAGGACTTTCATAGTGAGAGAGAAGTCAGTGCCTGGCTCCAAAGCACAGGCTGATGTTCTTGTAGGTTAATGCAGGTGATGACTTTAAGTTGAAGCCAGTGCTCAGTTAACACTCCCCACATCCTAAGGTCTTTAAGAATTATGCTAAGTCAACTTTTTTTGTGCTTCATAAATGGAACAGCAAAGCCTGGATGGCAGCATATCTATTTATAGCAAGGTTTACGGAATAATTTAAGCTCACACTTGGAACTTACTTCTCATTTAAAAAAAAGATTGTTTCAAGCTACTACTTTTCATCGACAATACACTTGGTCTTCCAGGGCTCAGATGGACCCGTACAAGGAGATGAATGATGATGTGCCTGCTAACATGACATTCATTCTGCAGCTTATGGATCAGGGAGAATTTATTGTTATTACTTAAGAAATACACTTATAGCTGTTATAGATAGTTATTCCTCTGATGGATCTGGGCAAAGTAAATTGAAAACCCCCTGGAAAGGAATTTGCCATTCTAGATGTCATTCACAATTCAGGAGAGTAGATCAAAATATTAGCATGGATAAGAATTTGGTAGAAGTTGACTCCAGCCTTCCTAGATGACTTTAAAGGTGGTGGGAGTACCTACAGATTTAGTGAAAAATAGCAAGAAAACTAAAATCACATGTGGAACCTGACAATGTGACTGAATTGCTAAAATCTAATCTCATTATTAAACTTTAAAGGATGAGGAGATGCTGCTCATGGATGAGCAAAGAAAATGGTTTCTTGAGATCCACTCTATTCCTAGAGTCTAAAGATGCTGTGAACATTGTCATAATGACAGCAAAGGAATTAGAATATTACATAAACACAGTTGACAAAGCAGCAGCAGAGTTTGAGTGAGTTGACTCCACCTTTGAAAGAAGTTCTACTGTGGGTAAAATGCTGTCAAATAGCATTGCATGTTACAGAGCAATCTTTTATGAAAGGAAGATATCTCTCTATGAGGAAAACTTCATTGCTACCTTTATTGTGATATTCACTTTGTTACTGTGGTCTGGAATAGAACCTGCAATATCTCTGAGTATGACTGTGTACAAAATAAGACAATTTACTATTTGCCCATTGATTCCATTTACTCCCTTATGCAACAAATATGTATGAAGAGTTCAGTATGTGAGGCACCGTTTTATAGGCTGGCTATAGAATAGTGAACAAGACAGAGCTCCTGTCCTTGGAGTGTTTACATTCCAATTGGGTAAGACAGATGATAAAGCAAGTAGACAGATAGAAGATATATTTTCAGTTTGTGAAGAACAGATCACAGGAAGAAAAATAACTGCAGGTGAGAGGGGGTGGAGCTAATTTGAGTGATGGATGGAGTCAGAGACAATCTTGCTGAAATGACATGAATCTGAGACCTGGAATATGAGAGTCCAGCCTGGAAAGAGCCTGGAAAAGAGTGCTGTAGGGAGAGGGCACAGCAATTCTGATTTTGGGGAGAGCACAGATGTGTGAGGATTACAGTAAGAGGCCAGAGAGAAAAAGAATTGAATCAAATGAAGTTGAAGAAAAAGGCACACATATCACTTAGAAGGTAACCTGGATAAACATTTTGTAAGTCTATACAATCAATTATTATTATTTATAGATGATGTGTTGGTGACTCCAATAGAGAGCCAATAATATTAATTTTTATGGCTAGAATTCAGAGTGTAACTCTATTTCCCTCATTTTTATTTTTGGAGGAGACAGTGCATGAAAAAGAATTGAATCACAATCTTGCCTCTCACATAGCTAGAAATGAATACATTCCAGAATAAGAAAGGGACAAATATAAAGGAAGGCCACATTTTATCCATTGCCTAATGTGGAATATAAAACACTTCAAGTCACTGAATAGGTTAAAGAAAATAAAAAGGAAATCCAACCAACTCCCCAACATTCTAAAACTAGAAGAAGGAAAGAAATCAGGAAAGCAAACAGGGCTGTGAGTTGAAATAGAAGGGCTGTGTGAGCATGAGTGGTAAACACTGAATCATATTGAAAAAGTTTAATAGGCTCTTGGGGCCCCCAAATTGGGGTTAGAACACATTTTAAAAAGGGAGAGAAAATGAAACTCTGATACACTGTGTAGAGGGGATTATTCTTTGCTTCAAGTTTTATTTGAAAGAACTGAAAGACAGGGTCCAGAAACTCTCTGCTTTGGCTGGTGAAAAAATAATCAAACAAAACATTTATTTTTACTAATTGCAAGAGACTTCTATGACTCTGAGACTGAGGAATAGGTAAGCAACCAAGGAAAGAGTCAGCTCTGGCTGCACAGGCTGAGCATCAAGAAGCAGAGTGAGGAGTCTGATGGAGAAAAATCCCTGGTTCCTTCACTGTGGGATCTTGAAGACATGTCAGCTGCTCCATGTAGGGAAGAGATGATTCCTAGGCCACTGCCTGTTGGGTAAGCCCATGGGCAGGTATGGTTTCTCCAGAAATGGATAGGCATTTCCATCGTCTATCACCCAAGTGAGAGGCGGATCATGAATCAAAAACCTTGGAGTCCATTGTCCAGAGAGTGCTTCTTAGTTTATGTATCTCCATCAAAAAATCTAGTGGGCTCTGAGTATGCCTAATGGACAAGACTTTGCTATAAGAGCTATGTTGGAGGTACCCTGTGAGTGATTCCAAGCAAAAGAGGAGGAAAATGTGGAAAGTCAGTTAGCTAGCTTGTAATTTCCTTCCATGTTTAGTTCCTTTTCAGAATAGCCAAGTGGATAGTGCAATGTGTTACTCATATCTGTCCATACCATCTTCAGGGGTTTGCAACCTATGCAGATGCACATGGCCTGATGTTTAAAAGAGTTTCATGGTTGGTTTAGTGAATTACTGTCCCTATCTTGAAATTCTTAATAGTTTTTAATAAAGGGCCCTAGAATTCACATAGAGGGTGACTAAAGTACTCATCCCATTAGCAGTTTCAGCTAATGACAGCTCAGAGATGAAGAATTGTCCTTGTATGAAGTCAATGGTCTTATCCAAGCTTAAACCTTCTCCACAGAGCAATTAAATGCAGTAGGTTTGAGGGCACAAAGATCCAGCCCCCTCTGCTCTAACCAGAACAATTGGAAAGAGCCATTGTGCTTCAGATCACTTCAAAGAGTAATCTGAGACCTCTGTTGTAATCTCATGACAGCTGAACCTTTGCTCAACTATACTTTCTTCATCCCCTTTGTTGAGGCTCAGAAAACAATTCCCCAAACACTCATGCTTTGACAGATTGAATTAAAGAAGCATCCTTAGAACCAAGTTCTCTCTCTCTTACCTACCTTCTTAACCTTTGGCTCACAATCATTTCTGATTTTCTTTCTCTCCCAAAGTATGGGGAATGACTTCTCTCTGACATTCCATTACCTGCTTAAGACCGTCCAAGAAGGAAAATAGTTGTTTTCAATACCACCCCTGACATTTCATTAACCAAGCTCAGATCTCAAGGAAAAAGATTAAGGAATGTCAAAACATCTGAACAGATTTTGTCATGAACTATTGTCCATCCCTCAGGCCCATACAATTCCCAAGAGAATCATTTAGTCACTATTGTCTGAGCATTGGGCCAATTCTTTCTTCCTCAAAATCGTTTACTCTAAAATTGCCTATACCCACCTTTTCCTCTCCTCTGTGAAGGGGCTATGTAAGCCCCTATGTACATCTGAGTACATTAAATAAAATTTGTATGTACTTTATTTTATTAACCTGCTTATTATCAGTGATTTTCAGTAAACCTTCAAAAGCCAGGGAAATGCCTTAACTTCTATACCTTATAGATGTGTTCATTACATGGCTCCCCGAGAGATCTCCTACATATAAATCTCTACCTAAAACTCCATCTCCAGGGGACCCAAGGTCACTACACTTTTAGTAAAGCCCCCTTACATGTACTACTGTTATTTCAGGTATGCCACAGGGAATCAGTCCATGTGAGGAATAGAAAGCTAGCATAGTGGTAGTAGAAATGACCAATAAAATATCTCCCATGGCATGGTGGAGAAAATGGGGTCAGAGAGATTAATAAATTATCCCTCAAGACCATATAGATGGTAAGAGTTTTAACCAGGACCCAAACTTAAGTTTTCAGATCCCTAAATAGATTCTCTTACAATAAGTTAGATGGTGTCATGCTTCTCAACCCTGCAGGGCACCCTGCAGTACCTGTTTAGCACCATATGTGAAGAGGTTATATGTATTAGTTCCTTTGAAATTCTAAAATACTTTATTGACAACTTGCTGGTGGCTCTTTGTATGTTCCTCCTTGTATAACCTAGAAATCATCCTTTCCTTTGAGATAAGACTAAATTGGGTAATTTGCTCATCCACTACCATTCTTTCAGGTTAAATCAGCAGCAGCATCCTCACATGAGGAGTTCTTTTCTTATATATAAATTTATTTTATTTTACGTTTGATCATTATTTATCATTACAGCATACCAAATTAATTGTCCCATTATAAATACACTGTATATAGATCCAGTCAAAGACATTATCATATACATTATAATCAATAGAATTCTTGCCATTTTGGGTCCTTTAAATGTTTTGCTTCTTTCTTCTTCCCCTTTTTTTTTTTTTTTTTTTTTTTTTTGAGAGGGTTTTGCTATAGGGTACGTGTGCTCACCAGAAAGACAAAGAGAGACAGAAAGCAAGAAGTCACCCCCCAGGGGGCATGGCTACGCCACAATCCCTTCTCCTTCATTCTCCTCTCAGGATCTTGGGCATGCACACACATGCGCCCAGTGTGAATTTAAGCCACCGGGTCCGGGACTTGAACCACAAGTCGACTCCATGGGATTCCAGCAACATAGCCACTACGCTAATTGCTGGTCCCCTTTCTTCTTCCTTTTGATCCCCTCTTTCTTTCCCTCCCTCACTTCCCAGGAGTTGTGTTTAAGAAAGGCAGTTTTTTCTGGCCTGCCCTAGAGCAACTGAGCCAAATTCTGGAGATGGAGTCTAGAAATAGGTATTTTGACAAGTGTTCCAGATTATTCTGATGCACTGAATTTTCACTGCTCCAGGGATTTGGTCGGGTCTAATTCTGAGTTCCTGCATCTGCTTGATGACAGTCTCTCTTATAGCTAATACTTAAGTCTTTGCTTCTTGGAGACCAAACAAGCAACTCAAACTTATTTTCTCAATATCCCCTAAATGCATTCACACAATGTAATTGAATGTAGCACATTTTACCAAAAATAAAAGGGGGGGGGGGGGGTGGGGATGATAAAAACAAGGGGAAAAAAAAAAGGAAAATAATACAGGTTACTTCACAGCCCAAAACAATTACAACCTAAAGCAATCTGTTGTGCATTCCAGTTCCTCAGAGGTTCTCAGACACAGGAAATTTTCTCTGGTTCCCTCTTTAATTACCACTTTCCAGCCAGATCACTCTCTCTAGGCCTCCTTATTTCTTTTTCTTTGCTTGTCTCCCCGGTAAATTTCTCTTCACTTCTTTTTGTTGTTGTTTATTTTTTCTCTGTGTTTCTGTTCAGGCCCCTCTTCTTCTTCCCCAATGGTTATCTATTCAAAAGAAGAATGACCCATCCAAAGGAATTTACTATCAGTACTTCTAATAGCTGTGATTCCTGGGTCACTTGTAACCCAGTTTCTACTTACCTTTTAGTACCACTCAGACTATGTCCTAGTGCCACCTGTGGGTTCAGGGCAGGTGCTGATGCATTTAGGTGACTAGAAAAGTCCCCATTGTCTTGGGCTGACCTGGACCCAGTACTTCTAGAGATGGCTTTGGCTTTTAAATTATCTGAGGCCAAAGTTTGAACCAAATGGCACCTTGAGCTCTCTGGTACCTGCTGGACTCCAGAACCTGAGACCATCCAAATCAGGAGGGCCAGATAACCTTTGAACAAAAGAGTTAATAAACTTTTTGAATAATCAGGGAAAGACTGCCAAATTGCGGTGGATGTATATCATGGTATTTTAGTCTTTTGCTGCCTTCTTCACTCCCTTGCCTCATAATTCTTCTCCAAGTGCCTTTGTCTTGGTTCTTTGTATTATCTTCTTCTCTCCACATCCAGAGCTTCTTTCTCTCAACAAAATATGTCTCATCCACTTTTTCTAACTCCCTTTTACTAAATAAAGAGCTGATTTGATGAAACTAATTTTTGCTGTGTAGCTAAGGCTGATAAGATCTTAACTAGCATCTCTGATCTCCCTACCTCAGAAAACTTTTTTATTCGGGTCTTTGGAATCTTCCATTTAAGACTTTAGCTGACTCTGGCCATGCTTTGAGAATCACACTCACCCAGTGTTGACCATTAAAAATGAAGACAACAGACAAGAAATCCTAGACCCAAGTGGCTGAATAGCTGCATAATGGGTATTCCTGAAGGTAAAGACATGAGTAAAGGCATAGAAAAAAACTCTTACATGAAATATTATCTAAAAACTTTCCAAATTGAGAGAGAGAAACAGACATCTAAATTTAGGAAATTCAAAGAACGACAAACAGAGTCCGCATAAGAAAATCCTTTCCAAGACACATAATAGCCAAACTGGTATAAATCAAAGACAAAGGCAACATGCTAAAAATGGCGAGAGGAATGTCAAGTCACTTACAAACATTATCCCATTAAACTAATCTTAGACCTCTCAACTGAAACAATGCAGGAAAGGAAAGAATGGAAATAAATTTTTTTTAATCCTGAAAGAAACACAAAAACCAGCCAAGAATCCTATATCCAGCAAGATTAAACTTCAAATGGAAAGGAGAAATAAAATTTTCTCAGATTGGGGCCAGCAGGTGATGTGATATTTAAGGCACTGGATTCCCATGTGGTTGACTGCAATCGAAGTCCAGGACCTGGCAACTTGAAAATCACATTGTGTGTGTGTGTGTATGTGTGTGTGTGTGTGTGTGTGCAAAATCCCAAGAAGAGAATGGAGAAGAGATTGCACTTTGGCCATTCCCACTTGCAGTTGATTTATCACTTTATCTCTCTCTATGTCATTCTTTCTCCAGTGAGTACACATGCCCTATGGCAATAAATAAATAAATAATAGATAAATAAATAAAATTTTAAATTTCCCAGATTAAAAAAATAATGGAAAAAATAATTGACACCAGACCAGCTCTTCAAGAAGTACTTAAGGACTATTATATCAGAAAATAAAAGGGAGACAAATAGAAATAACGGAATACAAAACTACTAAACTTACTAACAAAATGGCAGGAATAAGTTCATACATATCAATAATACTATTGCATACAATGTGTTAAACTTCCCAATCGAAAGTCACAGACTGACTGAATGGATTAAAAAAAAATAACAGGAGCCTTCTATATGCTGTTTATAATAAGCATACCTCACTGATAAAGATACACATTTAAAGTGAAGACCTGTAATAAGTCATTCCATTCCAAAATATTAAGACTGAAATAAAAATATTTATTGAAACCAATGATAATAAACACAAGACTCTTTATGATCTTGGGGGCACAATGAAAGCAGTAATAAGAGGTAAGTTTGTAGCAATTAGTGGTCACAAAAATGTAGAAAGATGTCAAATAATCTAATATGCATCTTAAGGAACTGGAAAAGGAACAACAACAACAAACTTATATATATATATATATATATATATATATATATATATATATATATATATACATACACACACACACACACACACACATATATATAAGCAAAATATATAATATATGTACCATATATATTAGATATATGATATATATTAAACCATATATTGTCAAGAGAAGCAATATTGATAGCAGAATAAATAGACTTCAAGACAAAAACTGTAAAATGAGACAAAGAAGGGACTATATAGTACTAAAAGGATTAAATCAGCAAGAGCATAAAACAATTAAAATTAATTTACATACCTGACACTAGGCCACTCAAACACATAAAAGAAAGACTGCTAGATCTAAAGGGAGAGATAAACTACAAGATAGTAATCATCAGGTATTTCAGCACCCTACTGTCACTACTGGGCATTTCATCTAAACAAAAAATAAAGAGAGACACAGGAACTAAATAATACCATAAACCAAATATGTCTGACAGAAATTATTTAGAACATTTTACCCAACAACTCCAAAATGCACATTTCTCAACCCTACATGTAACATTTTGAAAATTGACCACATAATATGGTACAAAACAAACCTTTAAAAATTTAAAAGTATAGAAACTACATCTAGAATCTTTTCCAACCACAACTTGAAATCAACAAAAGAAAGAACATTTAAAAATACACAAAAACATGGGCATTAAACAATTTACTTTTTAATGACTTTAAAACTACAGAAGAAATTAAACCCATTCAAATAATTTATTAAAATCAGTAATAATAAACGTATTACTCTTCATAATCTTTGGGAATTAGTTAGTGAAAGCAGTCATATGAGGAAAGTTTAGGGGCCAGCAGTGATGTGGTGGTTAAAGTGCTGGACTCCCACATTGCCAACCACAAATTGGGTCCTGGACCTGGTGGCTTGAAAATCACTCTGGGCTTGTTTGTATGCATGCCCAAAATCCTGAGAGGAGAATGGAGGAAAAGGGATTGTGGAGTCGTCATCCCTCTTGGGAGTAATGTCTTACTTTCCTTCTCTCTGTCTCTTAATCTCTCTCCAGCAATTACACATACCTTGTGGCAAAAAAATTAAAAAGAGAGACGCTTACAGCAATTAGTGCTTAAAAAAATAAAAAAGAATAGAGGCAAATAAATAACCTAACAATACAGTCAAGGAATGAGAAAAACCACAACAAAAGGGCCTCAAAAGTACTATAAGAAAATAATAAAGATTAGAGCATAGATAAATAAAATTGAGAATAAAAGAACAATAAAAAATAAAAAGTTAGTCTTTTGAGAGGATAAGCAAAATTGACAAACCATTAGCTAGACTAGTAAAAATAAACAAGATAAAATCAGAATGAAACAGAAAACAATATTACAGCAGATAGAACTGAAATACAAAATATCATGTGACAATACTACAAGTGACTATATGTCAACAAACTAGAAAACTTAGATGATATGGTCGAATTTCTGGACAATATACATAGATTGAACTAGGAAGAAATATAAAGCCTGAAAAGGCCAATAACAAAGAGATTGAAGTGTTAATAGATACTGTCCCAACAGGGGAAATAAAAGATCCTGATGGACTCACTTCTGAATTCTATAAAACTTTTAAAGGACAGTTAACCCCAGTTCTCCTCAAACTATTTTTAAATATCCAAAAGGAAATAACCATTCTAAGCTCATGCTGTGAAGCCCCCATCATTTTAATAGCAAAAGCAGATGATGACATAACAAAAAATAAAAGTACAGACCAATATCCTTGATGATTACAGATACAAAAATTATTAACAAGATACTAGCAAATTGAATCCAACAGCACATTAAAAAGATTATACACTATGACTAGATAAACTTTATTCCAGAGATGCAAGTATGTTTCAATATGTGCAGTACACTAAATGCAATATATCAGTTTAACAAAAGGAAAGATAAAAAAACATATATCAGTTGATAAAGGGAAAGTGTTTTATAAAATACAGCATTCTTTCATGATTAAGACTCAGCAAGTTAGTTAAAGAAGAAACATTTCTCAACACAGTAAAAGACATAAATGACAACTCTATAGCTAGCATCATATGAATGGGATAAAGCTGGAAGGTTTCTTACTAAGAAATGGAGCAAGACAAAGCTGTCCACTTTCTCACTCAGTACAGTATTGGCAATACTAGCCAATACAATCAGACAAGAAAGTAAAATAAAAGGTATTCAATTAGGAAAAGAAGAAGCAGAATTGTTCCTATTTGCAGATGACATTGTTAGATATATAGAAAATCCAAAGGAGTCCACAAAATAACTATTAGAAGAGATAAATAAATTCATTAAAGTAGCAGGACACAATATCAATATATGAAAATCAATAGTGTATTTATACACCATCAATGGTGAGACTGAGTCAGAATTGAAGAAAGCAATCTAATTTACAATAGCCATACAAAAAAATACCTAAGAATACACCTAACCAAAGTGGTGAAAGATCTCCACAAGGAAAACTATGAAAACTATAAAAATTGCATATGATACAAAAAATGGAAAAACATTCTTTGTTTTGGGATAAGAAGAATCAATATAATAAAAATGTCAGTTCTACTCAAATTAATTTACAAATTCAATGTGATAATAATAAAATTACTTATGACGTTCTTCACAGAAATAGAAAAATAATTATAAAATTGGTCTGTAATCATAAAAGATCCCATATCATCAAGGTAACACAGTGCTAAAAGAATAAAGTAAGAGGCATTTCATTACTTGACCTTGAAGTTTATTACAAATTTTGGGCCAGCAGGTGGTGCAATGGTTACGTAACTGAACTCCCATGTGGTCAACCGTGGTTTGAATCCTGGACTTGAAATTCATGCTGGATGCGTGTGTGTGCATGCCCAAAATCTTGAGAGGAGAATGGAGGAGAAGAGATTGCAGCATGGTCATCCCCTGGGGGAAGTAAGGGAGAGTGGTTTCTTGCTTTCTGTCTCTCTGGCAAGTACACATGCCCTATAGTGGGGAAAAGAAAGTAATTTCAGCAAATGGTGCTAGAAGAACCTGCAGAAAAATGAAACAGGACCCCTATCTCTCAACATTAACAAAGATAAACTCAAAATGGATCAAATATCTAAATGTGAAGCCTTAAATTTTATGGGACCAGCAGATGGCATAGCGGTTATGTTGCTGGAATCCCACATGGCCAATCATGGTTCGAGTCTCAGACCTGGTGGCTTGAAAATTATGCCAACCATGTGTGTATGTGTGCCCAAGATCCTGGGAGGAGAATGGAGGAGAAGGGATTGCAGCATGGTCATCCTCCTTGGTGGTGATTTATCTCTTTCCCTCTCGCTGTCTCTGTCTCCAATGAGCACATGTGCCCTAAGGCAAAACCTCTTAAAAAAAAGATTCAAATTATGAAACTGCTGATGAAAAACACGAGAAAATGGTTGAAGGCATTGGAATTGGTGAAGATTTCTTAAATAAGATCCCTCCAGAGCACAGGAAACAATTTCAAAAATTAACAAGTGTGATTAAATTAAGCTTAAAAATCTTTTACACAGCAAAGGAAACAACAAATAGAGTGAACAACTCACAGAATGGGAGAAAATAGTTGCAAACTAAGCCTTAGATATAGGATTGATAACTAGAATATATAGGGAACAAAAGCAGCTCACATACAAACATATAAAAAACAAAAATTCATTTAAAAATGGCCAAATTAGCTAAACTAATAACTCTTGAAGGGAAACATATGAGAGACCAAAAAGCATATAATAAAATATTCAAAGTCTCTTATAAGGAAAATGTAAATCAAAACTGATGAGATGCTACTTTACCCCATTCAGAATGGCTATGGTTAAAAAAAGAAAGAATGATGACAAGTTCTAGAGATGTTGTCATGAAAAAGAACCCTTCTACACTGTTTGTGGAAATGTAAATTAGTATAGCCACTTTGGAAAAAAATGTGGAGTTTCCTCAAATACCTACAAATAAAACTACCATAGGACTCAGCAATCCCATGCCTTGGTATTTACCCAAAGGACTGGAAAACATTTAGTTGGAAAGACACTTCCACATCCATATTTATTGCAGTGTTACTCACAGTTGCTAAGACATGGAATCAACCTAGGTGCCAAGAATTTATTACCATATGGAAAAATTGTGATGCATATACATTATGGAATACTATTTAGCCATAAATAACACAGCCCTGTCATTTGATACAAAATTGATGAATATAGATAATTAAATGCTAAGTGAAATAAGCTGGACTATGAAAGACAAACATTGTATGTCCCCAGTCAGTATATACCAAATATCACTCTATGGCAGAAATTGAAAGATTTGGGGGCCAGCAGGTGGCACAGGGGTTAAGGCACTGGATTCCCACAGTTCAAGTCCTAGACCCGGTGCCTTGAACTTACACTGGGCATGTGTCCATGCATGCCCCAAATCCCAAGATTAGAATGGAGGAGAAGGGATTTTAGTGTGGCAGTCCCACACTGGCAGGTAATTTCTTGCTTTCCATCTTTTCTATAGAAGTCTGATAAAACTGGAAAATAATAATAATAAATAAAGTTAAATAAAATAATAGTTTTTTAAAAAAAGTCTCTCTTGTGAGCATATACTCTATAACTAAAACAAAACAAAACAAAACAAAACGAGGAAATTTAAAAATTTGAAGATATAATAGTAGGAAAGGCAAGCCTAGATAAAAGAGACTGTATGGGGTGGGAGGATAATAGGGGAATGAGTGGGAAGGACTTGGAGAAACAACTTTAGCAGACTCAAGAATGTAAAGTTCTCAGCTTAAAATGATGTATATGTGGGGCCGGCAGGTGGTGTGGTGGTTAAGGACGCTGGACTCCCACATGGCCAACTGCAGTTTGAGTCCCGGACTGGCGGCTTGCTTTCTCTCTCTCTCTTTCTCTCTCTCTGTCTCTCCCTGGTCAAATTAAAATAAATAAATAAAGTTAAATAAAATAATTCTTTTAAAAATGATGTATATTGTAAAATACTTGACTTGATTATCATGCACTGCATGTATGCTTTGAAAAATTATATTGTACACTATAAAGATATATATACATATATATACACAAACACACACACACACAATGATTAAATGTAAGTAAGAAATCATAAAATAAAAAGTAAAAGAAATTAGATTAAAATAGATAAAATTCTAGCTGACTTGCAAATAGAAATTAGATCACTACTTGCAAATATTTAAATAACAAAACTTGTTGCTAAAAATTTCTTTTTAAAATTGTGCATGGGTTTAAAAAAATTTGACTTTGGACTGGCTCTGGTGCAGTGGTAAAGTACTGCTCAAAAGAAACTGGATCCCACATGGTAACCACTGTTGGAATCCCTGGCCAGAGAAAGGGGATCACAGTACAACCAGATCCTGTGGAGGGTACTCATTTCTCATTCTGTGTGTATGTGTGTTGTATGTTTTTCTTCCCTACTCCCCCCCGTCCATCTCTCATGTTCATGAGCATGTGCTGTATCACAAATAGAGGGGGGGGGGAATTTTAATAATTTACACTGGAATAAACACATATTTGAATTTCATTTTTTCAAAAATTTGTTGTAGTCCTCTCATATCTCATTTTTCTTATCTATGTAACAGATATAATGATGGTGTTTGATTAAACCACTAATCAATATAAGAATTTTTTAACTCAATGAAGGAAGTCTTCTGTTACTATGACGTGTGCATATGGCCCTGTTGATTGGGGATAATATTGTAGTGATGGCAGGAATTCAGTTGTTGGTTTGGAACACAGCCCCATTCAAGAGGTTGCAAGGCAGAGGGAGCAATTTCATGTTGGTCTGGAAAGCAAAGGAGAAATCTTTGTTTTGAGCCTTAGGTGCCCAACATCAATAAGGTCTGCTTTGTTCCATTCTCTTAGGCCCAGCCCCTCGGGCCACCACACTGCCCTCTTAGATCCCCAGGACAGCATGTCTTTCTGCCTCTCACTGTTCTTCAGGCATCTTTCCCACAACCCTGACAGGATGTACAGAGTGCTATGGGGTGTCAGTTGAGAAATGAGTGGTTAGTTGTGTTGACGGCCTTAACCACAATGCTGTCAGGAAACCCTTGCACAAGGAGCCCATGGGAACAGGAGGAAGCCTCACCATATCCCTCTAATTTGTACCACACCAGGGAAGGGCAAAGCAGCTTCAACATGAGTAAGATCCCTCTGTTCACACACCCACAAGCCATTAACAGAATTCACCCATGAGACTAGTTCTAGAAATGTTGCCAAGGGAAATGATTAATAGTAACAGGTTGGATGCTTCAGAATCTAGCCACTCATCTTTTAGATCAAGATTATTCACTCTTGGGAACCAGCAGTTAGCGTAATGGCTATGTTGCTGGACTCGCACGTAGTCGACCACGGTTCGCGTCCTGGACCCGGTGGCTTAAAACTCATGCCCGGTGCGTGTGCGTGCATGCCCAAGATCCCGAGAGGAGAATGGAGGAGAAGGGATTGCAGTGTGAACATCCCCCCGGGGGGTGATTTCTCACTTTCTGTCTCTATGTCTCTCTCTGTCTGTCTGGTGAGCGCACACGCCCTATAGCGAAAACCTCTCTAAAAAAAAAAAAAAAGATTATTCATTCTTGGAAGTAGTAAATGAATTATATTCCACAGTAGTATCATAGAATCCACCTTACTTTGGCCAAATAACTGAGGCCAAGAAGTTATTTAATATTCATATAGCTACCATGGATTTAGCTTATTTAGCTGGATTATGCACCAGGAACTATGTTAATGTCTGCATGGGCAACTTCTTTGGAAATCTCAATACTTGTCTTACGATGTATGCAGTGTTTTTTAACTTTCTTTACAGTTGAGGAAGTCTTACCTATGGAGGTTAAATACTTGGTGCAATGTTACACACTTCCTGGAAGACCTGGGATTGAGTCTGCCACCAAAATTATGCTAACTACTGCATATTTTACCTTATAGTCTTCAGCTGGGGCCCAGTTATTTTAGAATTCCCTCTGTTTTGGAGTTAAACCTACTGTCTCTTGGAGAATTAGATATGTTTTCCTTTATGCCCCATAATATCCTTTTTGATCATAATTCTCAATATATCATGTTATAATTATTTATATATGTTCTTGGCTTCTGATGTTAACTTGAGCTTCCTGAGAGCTGAAGCCAGCTTGCTTTGACAAATTTACATCCCCAAAGTCTAGCACAGTGAGTTGTAAACAATAGACATAAATGAATGAATAAATGGATTCAGGACCTCCCAACTTCTAGTCCATTGCTTTATCTATTTTTTATGGGCTAACCTCTTTGTTGCCCTTAATTTTTTTTTTCTCTTGAGGTTTTCAGTGAATTGAATTTGGATTAACACTTCCTCATGATGTTCATGACTAATAAAAATTATTTATTCAGATCTCAAAAGACACTGATCAAGCTTACAAAACAAAAGGTATTGGGACCAGCAGTTAGCGTAATGGCTATGTCGCTGGACTCCCATGTAGTCGACCGCGGTTCGCGTCCTGGACCCAGTGGCTTAAAACTCACGCCAGGCACGTGTGTGTGCGTGCCCAATATCCCGATAGGAGAATGGAGGAGATGGGATTGTGGCGTGGCCATCCCCCCTGGGGGGTGATTTCTCGCTTTCTATCTCTCTCTCTCTCTCTGTCTGTCTGGCGAGCGCATGTGCCCTATAGCAAAAACCTCTCAAAAAAAAAAAAAGAAAAAAAAAGGGTATTTCATTTTTTTCTTCTTTCTCAAGATACATGCAATTCACATCACTGTACATATAGAGTCTGGTTAATTTTATGTACTGTGCTTTTTGATGAACATTGTAATATAAGTATCTTCTGGGGTATTATAAAGTATCAGCTTCTTCATTGTTAGTGACTCCTAATATTTCCAAGTGAATATATAATAGCTTATTTAGCTCTTCCCCTACTGTGAGACACCTATGTTGTACCCAGTATTATAGTCTTACAAAATAGCAATGTGATAAATAATCCTAAGGAGAGAGCTTTTTCTGAGGAAAACTCCAGTGGTTTCCTTGGGGTCAGTTCCCAGTATCCTACCATTTATTCTTGATAACTGAATTTGTGAACAAGAGATGAGCTTATCAGGGAACACAGAGCAAGAGAAAAAAAGTTAACTCACTAGTTACCAAAGACATTGAAAATGATCATCCACTTGGAATATATGCACTATTCCAGGGGCTAATTTTGCAATTTAATTTTTATTTTGTTATCTATTTTTAGTCAAAAAAGCATTGTTCTCATTTTAACAAGTGAGACAATGTAAGTATAAGGTGTGGGGGGGAGATCCTCAAAAAGTTCATGGAAGATTTTATATAATGGGAAAACAATGCATCAATTTGAAAGTTTCTCTGCACCAAAATTAATTTGTACTTTAATTCCATTTTCCATGAAATGGTTGAAGTCCCCTCATATATCTAAAGTAAAAGTTAATGACAGCTTTTTACCATAACCATTCTATTTTCATCCCACTATAATGATAAATATTTACAGCTTGGTGTATATCCTTCCATATACTTTTCCATGTTTATGCAAATAATGTGAATAATGTTTAATTCTAGATTATTTGTTTTTTTGTTTTGCAATTAATAATGAGCTGCAGGGTTTTTTTAAAGTTAATAAGTAAAGAACATGCTCATTCTTTATGAAAACTGCATAATATTCCATGGTTGGGGTGTGACATGGTTTATTCAGCAGATTTTTTGAATGATAGGAAATTTAACTTGTTCCAGACAAATGAGATTTTTACTAAAACTAAGAAAAAATTTTTTGGATAAATTGTCTTTAAATATCACTAAAACAAACAAACCAAAAAAAAAAAAAAATCCTAGTCTCTTTGTGCCCAAAAGGTTATGAAAAAAGTATTAAGTCTTACTAAACAAAAGCTGCTGATGTTAACAAGGTGCAAAATGCTGTAGTCTGTGATTATGTCTTCAAGGAAGCCCATAGTCTACACAGAAAGACAGGTATGAACCAGTTAGAACTGGCATGAATTGATTTGAACCAGTCAGAACTAGTTTGAATCATTCAGAACTGGCTGGAACCAGTTTGAATGAGTTTGAACCAGTCAGGACAAGAGAAAACTGGTATGAATATGTTTGAATTGGTTGAAACTGGATTAAACTGGTCAGAATCTGGTGGAACCAGTCAGAACTGGCTTTAATTAGACAGAACTGGTTTGAACTGACCAGAGCTGGTTTAAACTGTCCAAAACTAGTCATAACAAGTCAAAACCTGAGCCAGTCAGAACTGTTTTGAACCAATCAGAACAGATCAGAACATGTTTAAACTGGTCATAACCATTCAGAACTAGTTATAACCTGTTTGAATTGATCTGGTTTGAACCAGCCAGAACTGGTTAGAGTCTGTTAGAACCAGTATAAACTAGTTTGAACCAGTTAGAACTGGCATGAACCAGTTTAAAACAGTCGGACCCGTAGGATCCAGTTTGAATTAGTTGGAACCAGTCTGAGCCAGTTTTAACAGGGCCAGATCCAGTCAGAACTGGTATGAGCCAGTTTGAACCTGTTTGAACCAGTCAGACCTGGTTTGAACAATTCTGAACTTGTATGAGCCTCCCAAAATAGACAGCAAACTGATCTTTGACAAAGGGCACAAGACAATCAAATGGGAAAATAATTAAGTATGAACTGTTTTGAACTCAGTGGAACCTATTTGAACCTGTTTGAACTGGCTTGAACTCACCAGAATTGGTTAGAATGGCCAGAAATCATCTGAACCAGCCAGAATCAGTCTAAACTGGATTGAGCTGGCCAGAACCAGTCTAAACCAGCCAGAATTGGCCATAACTGGTTTGAACTTTCCAGAACTGACCTGAACAGTTTTGAACTGGCCAGAGCCTGTCTGAACCAGTCTGAAATGGCCAGAACCAATCTGAATAGGCTTGAGCTGGTCAGAAATAGTTTGAACCAACCATAACCAACTTGAAACAGTCTGAACTGACCAGAACCAGTTTGAACCAGTCAGAACCAACCTGAACCAGCCAGAAGTGTTTGGAGCCAGTATAATCTGGTCTAAACTGGCTAGAATAGATTTGAGCCAAACAGAACCCATTTAAACCAGCCAGAAGTGGTTTGAACCAGTGTGAACAGACCTGAACTGGCCAGAACAGGTTTGAGCCATTCTGAACTGTTCTGAACTGGCTAGAACTGGTTTGAACTGGCAAGAACTGGCCTGACCTGGTTTCAGCCAGTCAGAATCCAGAGCTAGTTTTAACCAGTCTGAACCAGTCTGAACTGGTTGGAATCAAAGATCTACCTTCAGTAAACCTGCCAGAACCAGTCTGAACCAGAAAAAAAAACATTCAGAACTGGTCTGAACCAGTCAGAACCAGAGTAAACTGTTTTGAAACAGCATAAACCCTTCAGAACCAGTATAAACTGGTAATATGATAGACAGCTAGAAATGAGCAGGTAGCCCTAAGAAAACCACAGAAGGACATCAGCCATATCATTCATAACCTATCAAGAGTAACAACTAGACCCAACATGAGGGTCTAGACCTTTTACCCAGCTCCTGGAGCTGGAAAGGCAAGCAGGTCTCATTCTCCTTCTTTAGTACCTGAGAAAAGCAGTCAGGAAAGGTTGTTAATTTCCCTCTTATCATTCTTCATAAACACAAGAGGACCCAATAAGATGTTTTGATCATCATCCTCATTCCTACTGGGGCAATAAACTTATTGGACAGTTCATCCAAATAAGAATGCTCATACCTTCCAAGTCCACTCTGAGCATGCAAAATTAGGTTATTGAATTCTTCACCTGTGAGAGAGATATGCAAGTGTAAAAACAGCCCATGAATTCCAAAGAAAGAAGCCAAATACTATGAAAGATCTTACCCAGCTAAATATCCATTACCAACTCTTAGAATAAATGTAACATTTAATAAAGTAGCTTGAGCAGGAATAAACCAGTCAGAACTGGCCTGAACTGATCTGAACTAATGTGAGCTGGAATAAACCCATCTGAACCAGTCCAACATGCTCTGAACTGGTCTGAACTGGAATAAGATGGTCTGAACCAATCTGAACCAGAACACACCAGTCAGAACTGGAATAAACCAGTATGAACCAGAATAAACCAGTCTGAACTGGAATAAACTAGTCTGAATAGGAATAAACTGATAACTGGAATAAACTGGTCTGAATCAGAATAAACTGGTCTGAGAGATTTTGTACTGGTATAAACCTGTTTGAATTGGTCTTAGGTGGAATAAACTGGTCTGAGTCAGTCAGAAATAGTCAGAACCAGTCTGGAATCAGCCCAAACCAGAGTAAACTGGCCTGAAATAGAATAAAATAGAACCAGTCTGAACTGGTCAGAATCAGAATAAACAGGCCAGAACAGGAATAAACTTACCTGAACTGCTATAAACCAACAAGAACATGTATAAATGGGAATAAACCAGTCTGACTGGAACCCATCAAAATTGGTAGAAACCTGTCTGAACCAGTAAAAACCAGCCTGGACCAGTATGAACAATTCAAAACTGTTCTGAAATGGTCTTACTCCCCCACGAACTAGTCTGAAGCGGCCTGTACCAGTCTGATTTGGTCTAAACCCATCTGAACCAGTCAAAATTGGTCAAAACCTGTCAAAACCAATCTGAAACTTATCTGAATTGGCCTGAACAGGCCTGGCCCGGTCTGCACCAGTCTGAGCTAGTCAAAACTGGTCTTAACTGGCTAAAACTGACCCAAAATGGTATAAACCAATTTGAACCAGTCTGATCTGGTATAAACTGACCAGAACTTGTCAAAACTGGTATGAACCAGCCAAGACTAACATGAACCAGTCAATACTGGCATGAACTGTTATAAACCAGTCTGAACCAGCCCAATTAGCTTGAACTAATATGAACCAGCCAAAATCAGTCTGAAAAGTCCTGAACTGCTATGTATACAGAATGAACCAGCCTCGACTGGTATGAAACTACCTGAACTGGTATGGAACAGTATAACCCAGTGTGAACTCACAAAAACAAGTCTGAACCAGTACAACTCAGTCTGAACCTGTCCAAACTGGTACAAACTGGCCAGACCAGTCAAAGCCAGTCTGAACTTGTATAAGGTGGTCAAAACCAGCCTGTCTGAACTGGCTGAAATGAGCCTAAGCCAGTATAACTGGCCAGAACCAGTCAAACCCGGTATGAATCTGTATAAACCAGTCTGAATCAACCTGAATTGGTATGAAATGGTCTATTCCTACCAGACTCAGTATGAACCAGTATAAACTGGCCAGAGCTGGTCAAAACCAGTACGAACCAGTATAAACCGGTCTTAACTGGCCTAAATCGGTCTGAACTGTTCTGAACAAGCCAAAAATGACCTGAACCAGTATATAAAAATATGAACCAGCCAGAACCAGTCAAAACTGATCTGAGTCGGTATAAACTGTCCAGTTCTGGTCAAAACCAGTATGAACTGGTCTCCATTATGAACCAGCCTGAAATTGTCTCAACCAGTAGGAACCAGCCTGAACTGGTATGAACTGGTCTAAACCTGTCTGAACCAGTCAAAATAGGTATAAGTCAGGTGAAACCATTCTGAACCAGCCTGAACTGACCTGAACCAGTCTGAGCTGGACTGAACCAGTCAAAACCAATCTCAACCAGCATGAACAGGCTTAAACCAGTCTAGTTTGCATGTGCCTGCCATGTCATTCTTGATATGTGATTGAACTGAGAATGACACACATGTAACTGGCATGACTTCTCATTCTTGTCATGTAACTCACATGCATGTCATTGGCATGTATTTTCAGTGGAGAAGACATGTAATTTACATAATGCTGAAATGTATGTAGTTGTCATGCAATATATATGTAATGATAGGCATTACAATAACATGTAACAGACACATGTACCATTCCTCGTGATAGACCTATCATTATCACACGTTAACAACATACATGATCAACATGAGAATAATGTGATTGACATGCACATCATTGTGATTGACATGCATGTCATTTGGTATGCAATTACTAAGTCATGATCAACATGTTAAGAACATGCAATTGACATATGTTGCTGGGATGCAATTGTCATGTAACTAAGGTCTGAACCAGTGTAAACTAATTAGAACTGAGCCAAGTCGGTAGCATGTTACTCGAATGTCAAGAATGACACACCAAATACATGTTGAGAATATGCATGTCAACCAGTTTGAACCGTTTTGAACCTGTTACTACTGATCAGAACCAGTATTAATCTCTCAGAACCAGTAAAAAGTAGGTCATAACAAGTCAGAAATGGTTTGATCCAGTCAGAACTAGTTTAAACTGGTCAGAACCAGTTTGAGCCAGTAAGAACTAGTCAAATCTGGTTTGAATTGGTCAGAACTTGTTTGAGCTGACTGGACCCAACTTGAAACCATGAGAGCAACGTGATGTTGAGAGTCAGAGTGATACCCAGATCATATGGTAAGGAAGGGGCAGGCTGTGGCGGTATTGATGTGAGACTTGGATGAGTGGAAGGTCACACACGCATACACACACACACACACACGCACAGCTGTGGCAAGAACTTTTGAATCAGTGGGAACAGATGTGGGGTTCGCAGGCACAGGGAGGAAGCTGGAAAGATGGGTGGGATGTGGGGAGAGAAGAGAATAGTATACAGAGGCAAAATCTGATTTTTTAAAATCTGAACTTCATTTTAATTATAATGAGAAGCCATGGGAGGATTGTAAGCAGGGAATGGAGTAATATCATCCAATTAAAAGTCTTCAAAATCACACTCTTGATTACAAGGAAAGTAGATCTTGGGGAGGCAAGAGTGGAAGCAGAAAGAACAGTTGGGAAGCTAATGCTGTGGACTAGGCAAGAGATGATGGTGGCCTCAGCCTGGGGAGGGGCAGAGAAGGTGACCGTTCCTAAACCTTTCTTTTGGAAGCAATGAGATACCCTCAGGTCAATGACTTTATTTCTCAAAGTCTAAGTTTCTTCACCTGCTGAAATGGAGATAGTAATAACGGTTTTTGAAGGTTAGTAGGGGTGAGGAGTGTGGGGAGTGTGAGGAGGGGGTATAGTCTGCACTGGCACCATTCTGTCCTGTGGTATATCTCACCAAACGCCAACCATCTCCACTCTTTTTGGCCATATGAGAAACAACAGGCAATTAAAAGGTATTTAGTATAGGTTGATAACGTACTGAGCACTCACTCTAGTAGATTAAAATGAGATAAAAATGCAGGAGAAAAATTAACAAGAAAAATATAATACATAATGACAATATATTATACTGACATAATGAGGAAGCTTCAGGGAGGCGAATACAAATAACATTTGGCTTCTGTCTATCCAATCATAACTTGTCTCAAGGAGCTGTGCACACAATCACCAAACTTCAGGAATCCTGTTACAAGGGGCAGAGAGATAGCTGACAAAATGGGGCTTTGTGTTTTTTATCCCCAAATGGTCTGTGAGTGGGAGAGGCCCTTTATGTCCCTGGTAAACTTGAGCCCTTCTGCAGGTGTTTGAGTTTATCACAGAGAGGAAATGACTTTTTTTACACCTAATTTAATCTGAAGCTATTCACAGTTTAAAATGTTTAGTAACGGTGACCTTTTTAATGACTAACACATTGCAGGTGGTCCTGTTGTAGCCAGCAGTTAATGTTTGCCATCAGAAAGAGAGAGAGAGAGAATTAAATGACCACTCCATTGCAATTGTCTTTGTATTTCAGGGTTCAAAGGACAGCTGGTTCTGAATGGAGCCATAGCTAAGGATCTGTGAAAAAAAAAAAAAAAAAAAAAAAAAAAAGGATGGGCTCCTTTCTCCTCTTGTAGGAGAGCTGCCTTCCTTTATGTTTTTGGTCTTTTTGGGGCTGCAGTGTGGGCAGACTCTCTCAGGAAGAATTACAAGCCAGACTCCACTAGCTGCCTGCCTAGGTCCTGGATATGTTTTATTCCAAAGGACAGATCAGCTATGAGATTTCAATGGGCCAGAATGGATTGGGGATTGTCTTTTATTGTTGACTATTGACTGAATTCCTCATGCTTTTCAGAGACTTGTGGAGTCATAGCATGTCCAGGTAAAAACTGCAAGCCAGGGCCCAGTCAATAGCATTGTGGTTAAAGTAGCTGGATCCCACATGGCCAACAGCATGGCTCGAGACTCAGACAAGTGTGCATATGTGCATGCATGCCTAAAATCCTAAAAGGAGGGAGAGTCAGAAAAGGAATTGCTGCGTGACCATCTCCGATGGGGGTACTTTCTCACTTTCTCCTTCTCTCTCTTCAGAGAGGACATGTCCCCTCTAGCAAATGAATGAATGAAAGAAACTTACCCAGGATGAGTTAAAGGAAGCCCAGGGAGAAAGGAAGTCATTGTGCCCACTGGGTTATAGCAGATCTCGTACCACATATAAAGGATCTTGACAGTGCCCTGTCTGCCCCATCCCATGCACCAAGAAGGAGGTTCCTTTGTTTCAGTCCTAAGCCAGGTGATGTACAGAGCTGCTTGATTATCCAAGTGGCTTGGATGAGAATCATATCTGGTCTCAGATCGCCTTTTAGGGCTTTTCCCTCTGCACTAGACCCAAAGGTCTCCTTTACAGAGAGTAAAATGTTTCATACTTCAAGGGTAAAAAAATACTCTGAGTGTCTGTTTGACGTTTAGGACAGGGCAGCAGCACACTATGTCAGCAAATGACGTTTGAAGGCTACACCCAGGAAAGCAGATCCGCAATTCAGCGTCCTGACTGTTTCAGTAAGCCTCTCAGGGCAGGCGGGGAAGATTGTTTTTGTGTACAGAGCTTTTTAATAGCTCAAAGCAGTGGGCTTCATTGTTTCAGCCTTTCTTTTCTCCTCAGCATGCTTTCCCCACCACACACACACACACACACACACACACACACACATACACACACACTCCTGGAGGCTACACTCCTGTTTCCCAACTTCGGTGAGAAGCAGCAGCAGCTGGACCCACAAGGGAGGGCCCTTGAATAAGAAGCCCCCACTTCTTCAAGAACAACTCCTCCTCTGGTCAGCAGACTGGTACCTATCTTCTCCCCATGAATTGGGTTTTCCAAGTCCTGGATGATTTGCAGGATACTTGTTTTTTCAGACTGCCCAGCCAGGCTTATTTCATTTTGAAGGAATTACCATCCCCACCTCGTTTGTTTCCTGAGAGTTGTGTTCGCCAATGTCATTCTGGCTTTAGTGGTCTTCTTGAGTGGCCGAGGTCACAAAAGCCTCATTATTTACACTGAAGGGACGACATAGAGATCACAGAAAGGCAGGAAGGCTACGTTTGGTGATGTTAATGAGATGCCATTGGTTCTATGGAACCTGCGTGGTCTTTGGTTCTTCCACGCATGTGCCGAGAACTAGGCCATCCCATGTCACAGATTTGAACTGGTCCCCATGCTCACTCCAATACAGACATTTCCCTGCATCTTCGGCTCTCCTCCTCTTGAACATTCCCATTTCAAAAAATCATTAGATTAGGATGACGATTGCACACCTTAAAAAATGCACTGAAAAGTCACTGAATTGCATACTTAAAACTCGTGAGAAAAGTTTTTTTTAAAAAATGTATCAAACTATAAATAAGTATAATTTGTGTGTACTTTTTTCTTCATTTCTTTTTACTTCAGCAAAAGAATTTAATAAAGAAAAAGTTCACCTTAAAACAATTGGAAAGCTCAAACTCGTATTTGATGTTTTATTCAAATCGCACTGACATAATGGTAGAGAAAGAAATGGTGGTTGATTTATATAGCATCTTTCCTGTGGCTTATTGGTTATTCTAGAATTTTTAAGCTACTGGGAGAATCCAGTCCTTTTAATAGGGAGAAGTCAGTCACTTAATCTGTCCTACCAATAATATAGAATAAAATAAAACCACGTATTGCAAAATATAACTAATTTCCCCTGGTGATATATGCAAATGCTTCTTTAAGCTATTTTTAGGCTTTCTGTGCTTAATGTCATTTTTCCTATATAAAGTGCTATGGGGAAAAAAAAACGGAAAATATTTGAATATTCTCTTCCTCTTTCTAGAGCCTTCTCAGGCTGAAACTTTTTACTGAGCTCAAGAACAGTTAAAGTTGGTACCTATATTAATGTGAGTACTTTATTGTCCTGAAATTACGGCTTTTGAAGTTTCTTCCTTTCTGAAACAAAAAAGAAAAGCCATGGTTGACATCAAAGAGGAGGCATTCTCCTCACTAGCAATTAAGGTCGCTTAATGTTACTCAATATCCACCCAGTTGCAAACTGCCTTTGCTTTTGTAACATGTATTTATTTTGATCAACACCTTTAGAAAAAGTACCTAAAAGTGCCCAACTACCTATAAAATTCTTGCCGAATTCTTCCTGGTAGTATTTGTTGTGAATCAAAATACCTCTTTAATAATGCATTCTGCCATATATGATTGTGGGTGTCTTTTTTCTTTTAAAGAAAACATTTAATTACTATTGGAGAGTTGTAACTGTTAGCTGTGAGTTACCAGATGTGAAACCAGACACGAGGGTGAGATTTTACAATTTCAGCACAGCTGCTTACGACCAAATCTGGTTTAGGACACCATCGATGGATTTAAAAACATTACATTTATATTAAAAATAGCAGGGCCTCATATGCAGCCCAGCTGAAGGTCTTCTTGGCAAACCTGTTAAAATCAGAACGAGTCCCCTCAATCAGTCCAAAAACAGACCGTTTGCATGAGCCAATGACATGTGCTGTCACTCCCTGCCCACCCCCACCCCCCCAGCCCCCACCCAAACATTCTCATGGAGACACATGTGTCTGGGTCTTTTGTCCGAATTCTAAATTAAATCTCCCATTCTTTTCATTTGTATATTATGTGCATGGAACACCAGAATGTAAAGGCTTAAAATGCATCAACAGTTTGTGCAGACTTGAAAACCTTAACGTGCTGCACTGATGATTTGAGACAAAGGTGTTGTTTTGTCTCTCTGCCCACCCCCAACCCCCTGGCATTTGAGTTTTTACAGTGTTGGAAGAAAATAGCTCTCCAAAGCTTACTTTTTCTTCCTCCCCTCACCCTACCCCCATGGGCTCTTGAATCTGCAGCTATTATTCCGGGCCAAATTGTCGCCATGCTTAGTGGAGCGTGCGGAACCAGGCAGGACAGCTGAAATAACTGTGAGATGTGGGCACGCTGGCCCCCACGCCCTGCACATGTGAGAGCCCAGCCTGGCCTTACCTCCACTTCTGCTGTTAGTTTAACTAATTTCGGGAGTTTCTAAAAATGGATCTAGTAAAGCGGCTTTCCTTTCTTAAACCGGAGAAGCGGATGAAGTGGGGGAGTCCAAAGTCTGTAAGTCTAGGGTGCACTGATTAGAAACACTACTGGTGTTGAAAGCCTGACCTTTCTTGTAAGTAGCACATGGGCATGTTTAACATGTATTTGGACTACACAGCGGGGTATCCCCTGAGGGTGCCTATATCCCTCTCTCCCCACCCTCTGGAGCTATTGCCACCGTGCCCTCTCAATATCATCCTATCACATCGTGTATCATAGAATATGGTATCATATCATATCATAGGTTCTTTTGCAACCTTCAACATTTTTCTGCACAGATACAAGGAAATATATGCTGCTGTGCCCACTGTGTGTGTGTGTGTGTGCATGTATGTGTGTGTCTATACATGTATATATACATGCTATGTGTGTATATGTTTGTGTGTGTGTGCTGTGTGTGTACACAAGGGAACTGTAAAAAGTTAATGGGAAGACTGGAATTAAAGTACAAGTTTATCTTGGCCCCTCAAATTTTGAAATCTATGCATAGTTTTTACATAATATGCATTTTCCATGAAATTTTTAAAGACCCCACCCTTCATATATATATATATATATGCCTACAAGTCCCCCTTTTCTATCCACGGATTTGCTTTCTGAAGTTTCAGTTGTGCATAGTCAACTACAGTCTGAAAATAGATGATTAGACTACAATAAGCAACTTTGATAATGAGGCACCACATCTGTATGACTTTATTATAGCATATTGTTGTAGTTGTTTTATTTACTAGCTGTTGTTAGTCTCTTATTGTGAATAATTTATATATATATATATATATATATATATATATATATAAACTTAATATAAATATGTATGTCTAGGAAAAAACAATATATATATATATATATATATATACACACACACACACACACACATAATACTGGATCATATTCAATATGTGTATATATATATATAAACTTGATATAAATATGTATGTCTAGAAAAAACTGTATATGTAATACATATATGTGCATTTAGTACTGGATCATATTGAGTGTGTGTGTATAATATATATTTATCACATATATATATTATATTATACACACATTATATATATATATATATACACACACACACACACACACACACACACACACATATATTATATTATACACACACACATTCAGTGTGATCCAGTACCATCCCTGGTTTCAGGCATTCATGGAGGTCATGGGATGTACCCTCATGGATTGTGGGGAGAGGACTACTGTATATGTAAATTTTGCACATTATTCTACACTGTACTTGTTACTTCCTAATAGATCTTGGAGTTCTACCCATCAGATTAAACAGCTTTCTTATTATTTTTAAGGTGATAAAGTATTTAATCAAATGGACATTTATGCCATGTTCATTTTTTGCTTATCAAATACAGTGCTAAAAATAAACACCCACACACATATCTTTGTTCATATAGTTCAACATATCTGAATGATAAATTCATAGAAGCAGAATTGTTGGCTTACGTGGTTTATACATCGTCAAAAAATGCATAAGTCACTGGGTGCGTGTGCCTAGTTTCTATCTTTTGGCTGGTTTTGTTTTAAAATAACAGGCCAAGTTGAGAAGACTTCAGACAAACTGTGCTCTCCTCCAGTTTGGAACTTGTTTGCTTGAGAGAGACACAAGAGATAGGGAAAGTGAGAAGGTGCCTCTTATGGGGGGTGGGCATGCTATGATCCCTTTCTCCTCTGTCTCTCCTCTCCAGATTTTGGGCACACACGCTCACACACTTGGCAGTCTTTTGAAGTCATTAGGTCCAGAACTCAAACTGTATGGTTGGCCATGTGAGATTCAGCCGTCTTAGGCACTATACCATTGGCTGGCCCAGAAATTCTTAAAACAGAGTATGTGGAATGTCTACCTCATATAATAATTGAATTTATGTTTTTGTGATAGGCATCACCCACAAATTACACATATTTCTGTTCTTAAGACATTTATTTTTAAGACATAGCCTCTGACTCACAATCCTCCTACCTCAGCCTTTTGGAGTCACTAGGATTATAGGCACATGCCATCATGTCTGAACTGAAAATGGAACACAGGTCTCCCATGTAGTCCTAGCCTGCAGAGTATAACATCTTAACAGTATAGGCCACCATATTTGGGCCGCTGGGGACACTTTTGAGATCTCTCTTACTTCTGAAAATATGGTTGCATCACTGGGTAGGAGGGCAAGGCTAGAGAAGGGTAGATTTGGGCTGGTAGGTTTTTACTTCACTTGACTTCTGCAGGCCCTCTGCTGACTGCTGGCATGAGGCAGCCAGTACAGGTATAGGCCTCATCCCAAACAGCCCTCCTAGGTTCCATCCACATCCCATCTGAGGACTCAGTCTCAACACTGAGCTGCTGGAAGGGCCATTGAAGGAAGTCTTCAGCATGTTTTAGAAGAGCCAAGACTGCACTTGCCTATCTGCTGAGATTACTCACTCCTTCCCCACTCCCATGGCCCCAAGCTGGCCAGATACTTTGTCTTTTCTTTGTCTCCTTTTCCAGGGGTTGAAGGCTTTGGAAGTCAGGGCTCCGGGGGAGAAATTTTCCAAGATAGGATGTTTATTTAGCCAAGCTTTCAAATTGCAGATTTTTTTAATGAGCATTTAAAATTAAAATACTTAAAAATATAGACATCAGTAGGTGGTATGGTGGTTGAGGCACTGGACTCCCACATGGCCAGCTGGGGTTCATGTCCCAGACCTGGTAGCTTGCTCTCTCACTTTCCCTCTCTCTCTCTGGTGAACACACATGCTTTATAGCAAACTAATACATAATAATAAGAAGAAATAAAATTAAATAAATAATTTTAAATTTAAAAAATACATTTCTGTAATGTTTATGATGCAACTGCTCCTGCCACTTTAATCTCAGATAAAATAAAAGCTCCAGGAGGACCCTCTGGGCCTGGTTTATCACTCACCTTACTTCCTGACCTCTGCCTTTTCTGTTCCCAGGCTTTGACTTTAGCCCATTAGTTTTCAGCCATCCTGCATGTATATCTAGGCTACAGAAACAGGGCAGAGAATAGCTTAAGGAAGCTCAGAGGAGGAATTACAAAAAGTTCACAAAAAAATGGAAGTTTGAGTATATTTTTGTGCAAAAAAAAATGCTGAAATCCATGCATAGTTATTTGTGATAATACGCATTTTCTATGAACACTTTCAAGGTCCCTCATATGTAATAGAAAATAGAGCCCGAGAGAGTTGGAGAGAGTTCACATAAAGGCACAGAGTAAGAAAATGAGATGAATAATATACATTGGAGGAGAATGAGAAAAGAAACAAGGAGTTTTGATAGTCTGAAATTTGGAAAGACAGAGGGTGAATAGGAATTTCAGGGCAACTTGCAGGGTGAATGTCATACAATCCAATTCCCCTTCTTAATATTTTTTAAGAAATGTTTTTGTGATTATTTAAATTGCTATTACTTTGTTTTAATGTTAGACGATTGTTTGTTTATTGCAAATAACAAACAAGGGCACATACGCTTACTAGAGAAAGACGGATAAAGAGAGACACCCTTTCCCCAGTAGAGTATGATCATACCATGCTCCTTTTTCCTCCATGTCTCCATTCTGTCAGAATTACGGCATGTGTGCACACACATCTAGCATGTTTTTTTAAACTGCAAGGGCCAGGATTCAAACTGCAGTTGACCATGTGGGATCTAGTTTTCAACGCAAGTCACTTCATACTAAACTATGGGCCTGACCCAGAGACTGTTCTTTAAAATGTCTTCATAGGCAGGTCCTACAGTGCAGCAGTAAAGCACTGTGCAGAGGGGGCCAGGTCCCACACAGCTGACAGTGTGTAAAAATTCCAGCCCCGACAGCTTAAAACACACCAGGCACATGCACAAGCATATCTGCCTAGGATCTTAATAGGATAGGGAAGTGGAGGAGGGGAAAAAAGACTGTGCTGGGATCAGGTCCCATTAGGAGGAGATAGTGCTTCCCCCCATCTCCCTGTATCTCCTGGTTTGTCATGTATGGGCACACACACCCTTTGTGGGGAAAAAGGTCATTATAGATGGCCACCAGGCAGCTCCAATGATTATAGATACAACGCAATAGGTCATCTTTCCGGTTAGAAATGTGCCCAACACCAGCTGTGCCAGTGTTTTCCTGACATTGTCTCCATTTCCCCAATACCTTGGGTCTGGAACAATGGCCTCTTGATGAGGAAAGGATTGATAGTCCTCAGAGGAGGCACTGAGAGAGGGGTGCTTAGACTCTCTTACCTTTCTCTTACTCCTTTACGTGGCCTTCTCTGTCCCTTCTCCAGTCACCCTGCTTCTCTACAACTCTCTCCTCTTTCTAATCACTGTTCTATTTCTATTTCTTCTTCTCCTCTTCCTTTTCCTTTTCCTTTCTCTCTCTTCTGACTCTTCTTTTCTCATCATTTTCCACTATGCTATACCTCCCTCCACCTCTCACAGTCTTGTCTTCTTCCTTTATTTCCTTTCCTTTCATTCTCTCTCGTCTCCTTTTTCCCATGTTTTTACTTTAGTTCATTGATCCACATTGCCGTGTCTTCACTCACTGGTGGCATCCAAGACCAAAGTGGTGGCAAAACCAAAAATGGGTTCATCATTAAATAATCATTGCCATAAGAATATCCCCGCAATAAAGTCTACAGTTCAGAGACTTAATCAGCTCAGTGTATGACCAAATCCATCTCTCTCATGGATATTGTTGCTGGAAAAAATTATTGATGGGTAAGAAAGTCAATATAATATAAAACAGTCTCATTTTTATAATGGAAATATATTGGAACTCTCAATTTACTGAGGATATGCAAAGCCCTACTTGGATCTAGCTTTGGACAGGAGCTCCTGGGAAAAGAAAAAGAAGAAGAAGGAGAAGAAATAAAACAACAACAGCAACAAAACTTAATTCTGGAAAACCAGCAGCCAGTTGAGAGGAGAGAACATGTCTAAGAAATTCAAGAGTGATTAAAAAGATGAAGGTATGAAATGTAGAAAGTCTGACCACATATCCATTTGGATTTTTTAAAAACAATGATTTATTAATTCCATTTGTTATTATTTATAACTTTTTAATTCAATCAGAGAGAGACAAAGAGAGAAAGGTCAAGCAAGAAAGCAAGCCACCAGTTTTCGCACTTGAACCACAGTTGGCCATACCGGAGTCCAGCACCTTAACCACCACACCACCTGCTGGTTCCTATTGGAATTTTTTAATCAAATAGCATAAGTGGGGTTTAGGTGGGAAGGAGGAGACTTCTCTTGAATCTCACATCTGCTGATGCTCTTCTGGGCCTCAAATCTTCAACTCTGAAGTGAGGATTGGGATAAATTATCTCTGGGATCCCTTTCCATGTTTCATGACTATATGATGCCTAATCTACATGGTCTGTTCCTACATAAAATAGTGAATGGACAAGGTAGAATTTATTTCTTTTCTCTTTTGCGGGGTGGGAATAGATATGCCATAGAATGTGTGCATTTGCAAGAGAGAGAGAGAAGAGAGAGAGAGATAAAGAGATACAGAGAGAGGGAAAGTGAGTAATCACTCCTTATGAAATGGCTATGCGTGATCCCTTCTTCTGCATTGCCCTCTCAATATTTTGGGCATTCATGTGCATGTGCCCAGCGTGAGTTTCAAGCAACTGGGTCCAGGATTTGAACTGTATTTGGCCATGTGGGCATCCAGCACCTTAACCTCCAGGCCATCTGTTGGTCCCTGAAATTTATGCTTATATTTCCACAGCATTGCCCTAGGTTCTGTCTTATTAGAAATCCTATATACTTCAAGGGGAAGAAAGCAAATGGGAAGCCTGAAAGATGAAGAAAGAATGAGTTTTAATTCATCACTAAAAAAGGAAAGAAATTGCAAGAGAGCCAACGATGGCGGTAGTTAACTTTCAGCTGAACAAACTGGGGCACAGGTAATTGCTTCCCAGTGGATATGAGACGTGAAACAGGATGAGAAGATCTTCTGGTGGGTTGGGGATGAGGCTTGGGAGCCTTCCAGAGTAATGAAGGCATCAAGAACGGAAAGTAAAAACAGAAACAAATTGTACATAGTAAAACAAAAACAAAAACAAAACTGGCCTTTAGGAACTCAGGGGGATTTTACTAACTACTCCCAGGAGTTAGAGGGGTGAGGGGAGAGGTAGCTAGGCCAAGAAACCTTTGGAAACTGAAACACTGCTCGAAGAACTATTTTAAGCTGTAACCTCCCTTTTTTTTTTTTTTCTTTTTTTGGAGAGGTTTTTGCTATAGGGCGCGTGCGCTCGCCAGACAGACAGAGAGAGACAGAGAGATAGAAAGCAGGAAATCACCCCCCAGGGGGGATGGCCACGCCGCAATCCCTTCTCCTCCATTCTCCTCTCGGGATCTTGGGCATGCACGCAATCGCGCCCGGCGTGAGTTTAAGCCACCGGGTCCGGGACTCGAACCGCGGTCGACTACGTGGGAGTCCAGCGACATAGACATTACGCTAACTGCTGGTCCCAGCTGTAACCTCCCTTTAAGGTGAGCGTTTCTCCATTAAAGTGTATTGCGAATATATGTGGCCAACAATAACCAGAGAAATCTCACTCTGACTACTGTAGGTCTCTTCTGAATAAAAAAGAAAAAAAAAAAAAAAAGGAAGACAGATACCCTTCCACTTTTCCCTGCAGATAAAATCTCATGATTTCATTTATTTACATTTTTAAATTAGGCATCAAATTTATTTTAACTTTTGTGTTTTGTGAGAGAGTAGATAAAGAAGAGAGGACAAATTTCTCCAGCAATGTGAGACACAGCCAGCAGGCTCTGGGGTTGAATCAAGGATCCGATTTTAGCTGTGAGACCTTAGACGAGTCCCTTGATCTCGCTAACCTTTCATTTTTCTATGATTCTTATCTTAGAGGGTTTTGGTGAGGATTGCATGAGATAAAATATGTTAAGCATTTAGAATAGTGCCTGTATCAGGTTACATTAGTTTTCTTTGGTTGCTATAATAAATGACAACAAATTTGTGGCTCAAAACAACAAATTTATTATCTTAAAGTTCCTAGGTTAGAATACTGCACTAAAATGAAGGTGTCGTCAGGGCTACATTTCTTTCTTCTAATTCTAGGGGAGAATCTTTTTCCTTGCCTTTTCTAGTTTCTAGTGGCTGTTCACTTTCCTTGGCTCATACTCTCCTCTGTCTTCAGAGCAACAACACTGCATCACTCTGGCCATTTTCTTATAACCCTGGATCCCTCTGACCACAGCTGGGAAAGGATATCTCATTTTAAAGATCTGTATAATTAGGCTCACTTGGATAATCCAGGCTAGTCTTTCCATTTCAAGCTCCTTAACTTGGTCACATCTGCAAAGTGTGTTTTGCCATAGGTGAACAGTCACAGGTTCCAGGAATTAGGAGATAAGACTTTTCTGATGTTATTCTACCTACCACATATATTTATAGGATGTGTTTAATCCATTTATTACTAGTGATTACTAGTGAAGTAACTTTCCAGATAACAAAACAGATGAATTTTTCTGAGCTACAAAATGACTTAAAGATGTCATCTCTCTAAAGAAATGGATATGAAAATGTGTGTGTGTGTGTGTGTGTGTGTGTGTGTAGTCTGTATTTTTTTTTCTTTTTTATAGATATTTTTGCTATAGGGTGCCTGTACTTATGGGAGAAACAGAGACAGAAAGTGAGAAATCACCCCTCAGTGGGGATGGCCACGCTGCAATCCCTTCTCCATTTTCCTCTTGGGATTTTGGGCATGCATGCACATGCACCTGGCATGAGTTTCAAGCCACCAGGTCTGGGACTCAGACCACCATTAACTACAAGGGAATCTAGTGATGTAACTATTACACAATCTGCTGGTCCCAAGAATATGTATTTTATATAATCTAAATGAAAAAAAAAAAAAAAAACATTTGTGGGAGTCTCTATCATGTTCTAGACATTGTTGTAGGAGATATTTTTCTTTTAGATACACTATCTTACTGAATCCTCCCAGCAACCCATGGGACAGTGACAGAAGAAGCTCAAAGTGAAGCAATGTTCCTGAGATCTCACAGAGAGGAGATGGAGTAGCTGTGAAGTTTCAGGCATTAAGGCTCATCTTCAAGCTCCAGTCTAATCCTATATTAACAGGTCAACATTTGAGGTGACTCTTGGGCCTACAGAACTGTTTCTTTTTTTCTTCCCCCTTTCCAAAGGTACCAGAGTGGGGCTGAATTATGAGCAATCTCATTCTGGTACAGTCTAGTTACTGTTGGGATTTCAGAGAGAAAACATGGACACAATATCCAGTAATCCTCAGTATGACTACAGCGCCATAATACTCATTGACACAACCTAGAAAAGTGCTCCTCTGAGACATAACTAGGTCTCATCAAAGGTCAGTTCAGCTCTGTTTTCCGGGAGCATAACCACCCACATCAGCATTTTAGTTTGCATCCTACCTTTCCTCTATGAGCAGAAAGCTGAATTGTGTGCGACTTGCCAGTTTTCTACAAGACCATATAAAACTTCACACTTATGATGAATGTAGAGGTCTAGGGTTTCATAAAACCATTTAGTGTATTAGAGTCTATTAACCATACTAAAATCATGACCCTCGTTTAGCAGTTATAGACTGTGGCAGTACTTAATCCATACAGGTTGATTTGTATAACATTTATGATCTGAACCAGATCCCTTAATGCCTCAACTCATGGCTATTGGCTTGAAATATGAGCATCTGGAAAACACAACTGGCTGGGCCCTGCGTGATATTGTAAGAGAGAGCTTGTACTAACAGGTTTCCTAAAGAACAGATTGACTTGGATGTAGAAGGACAAGGCACATGAGCAGCTCAGTCATGACTTGCCTATAGGAGACACTTGGTTGACTATCCAACACTCATGACCTCTTTTTTTTTTTTTTTTTTTTGAGAAGTTTTCGCTATAGGGCGTGTGCGCTCACCAGACAGAGAGAGAGACATAGAGACAGAAAGTGAGAAATCACCCCCCAGGGGGGATGGTCACGCCGCAATCTGTTCTCCTCCATTCTCCTCTTGGGATCTTGGGCACGCACGCACACGCGCCTGGCGTGAGTTTTAAGCCACCGGGTCCGGGACACGAACCGCTGTCGACTACGTGGGAGTCCAGCGACATAGCCATTATGCTAACTGCTGGTTCCCTTTATTCTTCTTAACAGATTCCAGATTGTATTCAGATATCCTCTCAGTTCCTATACATGCCATGTGACTCAGGAGAAGTTGAATTCACTTCCTTCGTCAGTGATTGGTTCAGAAACCCATGTTTAAGCAATGTGTACCTGTGTTTCTCTCAGAAACTGTTGTGTTAAGAGAAAAAAATCATGACGTATGTTGACCCAGTTAGAATGAAGACTAGGGCTAATATTATATAATTGAGGAGAGATTCTATCTCCTACAGACTTTGGACAACTAAGCCTGTTGTCCTGCTGTTAATGGCAGTCATATTATGTCCATGCTAAACCCAACCTGGAATAAAAGTTATTTCACATGTATTAGGAAGGATCCAAGATTTTATCCCATTTGATTTCCAAATATGCACCAAGAATCTTGAGCTTTTAATATAGGTGGAGGGGACCAGCAGGTGGCGTGGTGGTAAAAACGCTGGACACTCCCACAGGGCCGATCATGGTTCGAGTCCCAGAACTGGTGGCTTGCGTTCTCACTTTCCTTCTCTCTCTAATCAAATTAAAATAATATAGGTGGGGCAGTTAATACACCTGCCTCATGGCCCAGAGGGAGACACTCTATTTTCTAAGGCTGTTTGTTGTACAAATATTCTCAAAAACATAGTCTGGAACAGAGACAGTCAGTGCCTCTGCTCAAGAGAAATGCAGAAACAGGAGAGACTCACTCTGAACTAACCCCCAATAAAGTCTGACGTATGAAGAGAGTCGAGCCAGGAAAATAGCTGAGAAACAGACCAGGAGTTCTAGTGCTATGATTGCAGTTCATCTTATCTTCTGACTTTCTGTTAAATGGGATAACAAAATCTATTTTGTGTAAGGTAATTTGAGAAAAGATCTCTTTGACTCATAGCCGAACTATCATAACCGTAAAATAACCAGCAGTCAGAACTCTATAGGGAACTCTAGGATCTTTAGCTCTTTAAGGAGAACTGATCTTGGGACCAGCAAATGGCATAATGATTACATCGCTGGACTCCCACGTAGTGGACCACGGTTCAAGTCTCAGACTCAGTGGCTTAAAACTCACACTGGGCATGTGTGTATGCATGTCCAAAATCCTGGGAGGAGAATGGAGGAGAAGGGATTGTGGTGTAGTCATGTCCCCAGGGGATGATTTCTTGCTTTCTGTCTCTCTCTGTCTGTCTCCCTGATCAGTGCACATGCTCTATAGCAAAAATCTCTTGTAAAAAGCAAGAAAGAGATGGGAACCAGCAGTTAACGTAATGGCTATGTCGCTGGACTCCCACATAGTCGACCGCGGTTTGTATCCTGGACCCGGTGGCTTAAAACTCATGCCGGGCGCGTGTGTGTGCGTGCCCAAGATCCCGAGAGGAGAATGGAGGAGAAGGGATTGCGGCGTGACCATCCCCCCTGGGGGGTGATTTCTCGCTTTCTGTCTATATGTCTCTCTCTGTCTGTCTGGCAAGCGCACGCGCCCTATAGCAAAAAACCTCTCCCCCCCCCAAAAAAAAAAGAAAGCAAGAGAGAGAAAGAGAGAGAGAGAGAACTGATCCCAACCACTAAGCTGTCCATTTTACTACATTGTATCTATCTTCGAGAGAGAAAATTGTCTCTGACTTCTACTTGGATTATTTGATGTCTCAATCAGTGACAGAAAATTTAAATGCAAAAGTTGGTTTCTCTCAGAAGGTGAAGATTTAAGGGCACCACTGTGATGGATTTCTCTATTTATCACCCTTTGGCCAATCATATAAAATACTATGCAAAGGCCTCGGTGTCAGAGTTCCTCTGAAAACAACACTCAACATTAGATGCTGATTGAGCCTTTCTACTATGTCATGGCTGCCATTCCATCAAAGAGCCATTTACATAAACTGCCACGTGGAAGAATATATTCCTCCCTACCTAAGCATTTGGTTGCATATTTGAGACTACTTAGACCATGAGTCTGTCCATGTAAACAGGACCTATAAAGTTTAGCAGATAAGAAATTTCTCCTGGTGTCATTGAAGAGCAGCCATCTTGAAATTGACTTATCACAGTGAGGACCAGAGAACCACTTGGTCATACATATATGGCCTCACAATCTAGAAGACTGTCAAATTTACATCTGCAGTCACAGTGCTTTAATATATTAACAGACTAGAAAGAGGAAGCCAGTGTATAAACAGTAGACTTGTGTCCCATTATTGCACCATATTGCCTACAAAGAGTTATAAATGGTTATTTTTAATAATCTGTATTTATTTTCAACATAACCTATCAGAAAGGATTATGTTTGTGATGTATGGGCATGTGTATGTTAAAGCCATAATTCATTACATGCAGACAGTAAAAATAAGTTAGAATCATAAAAACCTGCTTTTCAATTTATACATTTTTCAATACAACTGGAGTCTCACAGGTCAGAAAGGGAACTGACTTCTCTTTCTGTTGGACAGGCCCTGCCTTGTGCTGATATTGTAAAAGCACTTTGTAAATTGTAGAAACTTTTACATATGTTACTTATTACTCAGCTCACCTGTTATTCCAGCTGCCTGAGAGATGGGAATACTCCCAGGTCTGTAGTGCCCCCTGAGAGGTGGGTTAGCTTATTCCAAGGGGTGTACTAACTTGGGATGGCCTGGGGCTCTGCACTTCAGAGGAATTTTCTGGGGTACCTCGCTATTCTCCCACTCCTAAGGAGCTTGATTAACTGGACGCTTAAAGTCCAAGTACTTCTCTCAAGAATTGCTTGGGAGTTGGCATCTATTCGTCACCAAGTAGTAAGGAGAATCAGGGGCGTCTCAGTCTCTTTCTTCTGCTTTTCATGTCCATAATATGCCGCATTCTTCTAATGGCATTAATAATGGGCAGCTGCCAGAGGAGAAGATACAAGAAGTAAATGAGATGCACTAGCATAAAACCTCTGTTAAAGGACATTCTTCCTACTCTCTCCTCATCCGGTAATTTTTTAAATCAGTTTTTAAGAGTCTAAGTGGCAGAGTCAGATCACTCTGACTTGATGAGCATCGAACGATGTCATCCCTTTTATAACTCAGATGCATCTCAAAGACTCTGTCTCTATTTTTCTTTTTTAACCTAAAACCTTCTCTTAGATGAGCTTTCCCAAAGAGGACAGTTTACTCTGGCATTATCTAAACTTCCAGAATTATAAAGGAAAGTGAAATGTTGATGGGATCTAACCCTGCAATGGAGTTGCTTCAGGGAGGCATCATCACTGTGGTGGAATTACTTAATTTGAAAAATATGCTTTATTTTATGAAGCTCTTTTGTCCTCTAAGAAAAGAAGCAGAGGAAGAATTGCCAGGTCTCATCACAAATTAAATAGCAGGCAGGGTTTAGCAAGAGATTTTCAATTAGATTTCGAAAGGGAAAATAGTATCTCAAGTGTCTGTTATGTATGGGTTCAGTCGGTACGGACTCCTGGAGGATGTGGTTATGTGGAAGGTTTGATCCAGGAAGACTGTGATTCTGAACTGAAATGAACAGGACAGGCAATTAGCATAATTAAGAAATATGTAATGGTGGTGTGGAAAGATGAATTGCTTAAAAAACAAAACTCATTGAGTCCTGGTTCTACTCACATCTGCTAATGTGAATTTAGGCTAGCCATGTAACCTCTCCGAATCTTTGTATCCTCCTGCAGATCATAACATGCTTCTTTTGGGTCATTAAAGTAATGAAATACCTCTGCTCAATATATATGAAATATCAGTGCTTTACCGCAGTAACAGAAAAATTAGAAGGTATCATTGCAGGAAGGATAACTGTAGATACCAGGCACAGTGTGGAGGGGTCATGGAGGTGAGTAATAGGGGGTGGGAGGGAGGAGGTCAGGGAAACGGCAAACAAAACATTTAATAGACACAAAAATAAAAAGTTATCTGCTGACGATAATGTATATAGTAATGTTTTGTTTTTATTTTTTTGGAGAGGTTTTTGCTATAGGGTGCGTGCACTCGCCAGACAGACAGAGAGAGACAGAGAGACAGAAAGCAGGAAATCACCCCCCAGGGGGGATGGCCACACCGCAATCCCTTCTCCTCCATTCTCCTCTCGGGATCTTGGGCATGCACGCACACGCGCCTGGCGTGAGTTTAAGCCACCGTGTTAGGTACTCGAACCACGGTCGACTACTTGGGAGTCCAGCAACATAGCCATTACGCTAACTGCTGGTCCCCCTATAGTAATGTTTTTGACTTGACTAATATGCACTGTATTCATGCTGGGAAAAACCATGCTGTACAGCAGAAAAACTCAAATAGTTCATTTTGGTGCCAAGAAAGAAGAATGAAATAAAATAAATGTACATTACTTTCTAAAGAGGTTTGTCTTATATAAAGGCTGGTTCCCTCTTGCTCTTCATAATGCATGGGAGAACAATGCAATAGAGGTTCCCCTTTCCACTTAGACCATTTAATAAGTGTCTTACCATTTAGGATGTCTTAAACAGCTGGACAACAACCCATCCAGTGTCCACAAAGAAGTCTCTAGCATCTGAGCATGTGAATATGAAAGGGTCACATTGCTGAATTTCTGTCTCCTTCCAGGAAAGGAAGTGTGTGCAGTTGGGTGTGTACCCCAGTGAAAACTCCAACTTGTAGATACAAAAATGAGTTGAGATACCTTTAATCCTCCAGGCTCTTTTTTCTCATTCCTCCAAGATAGTATCTCTGTGTATCTATCTTAGAGGAATGGACAAGGGAAGGCTTATGGCTCTGGAGAACTGGGAGCTCTGTGCAGAGCCTTGCAGAAATGTTTTGCCCTAGTTATAGCAAAGGAACAATCTTGGAGTGGCTGCCCAACACCTCTGGGCTGAACATGGAAGAATACAGACATGCTTCTTGCTTGGCCTATTTGAGGATGTTCTGCAATATGACAGAAAGCCAGGTACCAAGGCTACATCTGAGCACGATGAAGCCAAAATCATTAACACTGGCACGTCTCCTGTTGGGCTACATGTTAAAGTTTGGAAAGAGGTACTTGAATAAAATTACATTTTAAAAAATTGACATTTACATTAACGTAGTTACAAGGTTGTTATTGGAATCATAATACATACAGAATCAAAGACAAAAATGTCAACATGTATTAAGATAAATAATAGTGGAATGTTTCTATAATATTATATATAAAACATTTATATGGTATTTTATAGGTCTTAAAACTTCTTCATCTATCATCTCATTTAATGCACAGTACTTCCTTGCAAATCGAGCGATGATTGTCATTTGTTGAAAAGGAAATCAAAGCTCAGAGATTACATGATCTGAGTAAGTCACACAGAAAGTGATAAAGAATCAATGGAAACATAGGTCTTTCCTACATTTTTAAACCATGTCGCCTTGGGAACCAGCAGTTAGCGTAACGGCTATGTCGCTGGACTCCCACGTAGTCCACCGCGGTTCATGTCCCGGACTCGGTGGCTTAAACTCACGCAGGGCGCGTGTGCGTGCGTGCCCAAGATCCCGAGAGGAGAATGGAGGAGAAGGGATTGTGGCGTGACCATCCCCCCTGGGGAATGATTTCTCGCTTTCTGTCTCTCTGTCTGTCTCTGTCTGGCGAGAGCACATGCCCTATAGCGAAAACCTCTCAAAAAAAAAAAAAAAAAAATGTCGCCTTGTCGCCTTATCATAGATGAAAATTTTACAGGAGAGCAGGGCCGAGAATATATACATGGGCTCCATGGAAACATTTTCAGGTATTTTAATTTTAGACTCATTTATGTGGTGTCAGGGAATTCTGTAAGGATGATCAATAAAGGCAAAAATTCATAAAACTCTCTAAGAGCCAGTATTACAAGGCAACCAAAATCTGTTAGGAACTTGGTTATGATATGGAATGTGGATATTAAAATGCCATAAAGTTCATTAATAACTCTAAATATGTAACTGGAGTTTTTACTAAGTTCATAAAATATAATATTGGATACAGCATCATCTGTAAATCCTGTGGTTCATGTGTCAATTACCTGGTTACTTAGTAACCAAGTAGTCCAGTAACCAAGGAGTCAAGCCATAGATTAAATAGTCCCCAACCAGGCAATAAAAAGGTCCCTGAGTACAAATTTGCAGAATTATGGTTTATTGTGCTAATAATCTCCCCATGTTTGTGGCTAGCTTTTCAAGGATGGGCTGGCTAGTGTGTGCTATTTCAGAGCCCAAAATAGTGGCTCTTGGTATTTTGTTATAGTACCTGCTTTTAAAAGAGGAAATTAAACCACAGAGTATGTTCTGGCTTACAGTCACTGAAGGAAATGAAGGGGTGAAGACACACCCAGCTGCATTTGAGCATTCTAGGAAAATCCAGACTCAGGTTGTGAGAGCTGGTGAGTTGAAGTTCAATTCCACACATCCCTTCTGAAGTTCAAGACAGGATTCACAAGTTAATTCTTGATGGAGTCCTTCTCATAACTGATGATTCTCTGATATTTCAAAGGCTTGTTCAACAGGTATTTGCTGGTGTATGCCAGGTGCTGTGGTAGGCATAGGCAACCCAACTATAAATAAGGCATACCCAGACCACATCCTCAAGGATCTCCCCATATAGGAAGAAAAGAGATATCAATCAAATAATCACACAAATAATTATACACCTATTAAGTTCTTGGTAGTAAGAGTAGATGATGGTGTAAGAGTATCTGAAACGTAGTTGATCTTACGTACATCAGGAGGGGGATAGTTAGGGCAAGATATCCCAACAAACCATGTGACATGTGAGCAAAGCTGGCAATATCATGGATGAGGAAAAATGAACCAGGGAAAAGAAGGCTGGGAACATTCCAGAAAGGAGAAGCACATACAAAGGTCCTGTGACAGGAGAAAGCTTGGTATTTTCAAGCCATGGATAGAAAACTGGTGTGGCTGAGTGCCATTGAGCCTGAACAGGAAGGTGTAGGAATCACTGTGCTTCAAATCAACCTGTGTTTTGTGGGAAATAGAGTGAAATGAGAATGTAGAGTGTTGTCTTTAGTGGAAAGGCTGACCTCTCACATAAAAATTAAACCTCCCTGTTTAATTTTTACTGTTCAAGTGCACCTATTTTGGTTATCTTCTGTATTTATAATTTCATCCTGCCACTGCTTCAGTGTTCCTCAGATTTCTCACTGAATTGAGAGTGGATGGTCTATGGGTAGAATGACCAAAGCCTCAAAATGCCTATAGAAACCAGCATTAAATACATTCCAAATAGTTCATTGGCTAATGAGAGAAGAAATTCTTGGGACCAAAAGGTGGCAAAACACTAAGACATGGTGCTCTGTGAGGCTGACCGGCCTTGGAAGATGGCAGGTTTGTGTCTGGAGACTTCCATGAGTATGCTGGATACAGTTGCCCATCATCTGGGACTCACAGAGGCTAGAGGTGGATCATGACATCAAGATCCTGCTGAGGAGTCTGTTTCTCTCTCACTCATGGAAGAAATAAATAGAAAGACAGAGAGAAAAAGATCTCTCTATATATAAATTTCTATAAAATCAGATTTCCTTCCCAAGAGGATATGACCTGGGTGTCTTCATTCCGGTTTGGAGTCTTGGACTACTTCATTCAGTTGAAGGGAGACTGCAAGACAGCCTGCAGGTGGGTTCCAGAGTGCTGCTTTGGATTGCTGGAGTATAGGTTCGACAGTAAGACTTTGCTGCAGGGTTAATGGTGGATATGGAAAAAAAGGCCATAGTCTTTGTACCCAAAATGCTGACTTCCCAGATTCATTGACAAACTGACATCCAAAAATAGAGATGAAGAAAAGCAACTGGGGAATCGCCAAGGAATTATCTTTTCTCAGCCCATTTCTAAGTTCACTTGTTATGGTTTACTTATCCTTTCTAATCGCTTATTTAGCAACTACATGAGTACAGGGATTGTTATGAAATACTTAGAAAAACTGTCTCTTGGTCTTCCCATAATTTTCATGAATTCTCTTTCGAGATCTGTGTGCAAGAGTTGAGATGATCTAGCAACTATTTCCCATGTCACCATGCAGGCAGCTGTGCTCAGATCAGAGGTGTAGCCCCTCTTATGTACACAGGACTGGGGGGAATCCAGAGGTAAACCACAAGAGTGCACTGGTCTATAAATATCCTGGATATTTATACTTGGACAGGGAGTTCAGAAGAGGTTTTGGAGATAGAAAAGGCAGGTGACCCTGGAGATAGAAATAGAATGAGCAAATATAGAGATGGAAACAATGAACAAAAACTATCTAGTGTGAAAGGGGCAAAGGGACTCATATGCTTTTGTGAAATAGATGTGTGTACAATGTAAGCTTCACTGGACCTTCTCCATCATTTACAGTTATTGCTCTCTTTCTTATTTCAAGTAACAGTAACACATAGGTACACACATACACATACATGTAGACACACACACACACACACACGCACACTCATTTTCATCTTAGGTCTGAGCTCACTGGCTAGCCACTATGGAAGATGGTATTACAAAAGGACTAAGAGACTTGGTTCTCGATTTACCTTGGTTTTTAAGGACTGGGGGAGCTTTAGGAGGTCATTTTCCTTTCTGAACCAGGAAATTGGACATATGAATTCCTTTCCACCTTAGACTGTTCTGATTCTTAAAGACAAATGAAGATAATAATAGAGCATTTTTCCAGGTGATTAAAAATAAAAGGTCATTGTCTTCAGACTGCCCTTAAAAGCATTAAAAAAAGAAATAAAGAAAATTGCTTATGTATATAATTTTTTCATAATCAAGAAAAATTGGGGTGAAACCAGGTCATATTGGATGAGAGGGTATAACTTCTTTTTTTTTTTCTTTTTAGAGAGATATTTTTGCTAGAGGGCACATGTGGAGAGATAGAGACAGAAAATGAGAAATTGCCCCCTGGGGGGATGGTTATGCCATAGTCCCTTCTCCATTCTCCTCTCAGGATTTTGGGGATGTATGCACACATGCCCCATGTGAGTTTCAAGCTGCCAGGTCCAGGACTTGAACCGTGGTTGGCCATATGGGAGTCCAGTGACGTAACCATTATGTCATCTGCTGGTCCCAAGGGTATAATATCTTAAGACACTAAGATATACTGTAGTTGAAGAGGCTTTTAGATATATCTGACTTTCAATTCTATAAAAGGTTTTCAAAAAGTTAATAGAAAATGCATAGTATTAAGAAACTATGCGTGAAATTAAATTTTGTACCAAAATAAAATAGTATTTTGAATCCTTTATTCTTAAATATTTTGAGGTCTCTTGGTATTTCTGACCTGTAGTAGTTTAGTATTTCTTAGGTGATTCCATGTTGCTGAGGCTTAGTATCCTCTTATTAAAATGCGGATGGTCATTACACTTGCCGTTTTCAATTAACAAACATGAGGCTCCTACCAAGTAACCAGAGTTGAGGATAAAGTAGGCATTGAGGATACACTATTTAAAATATAATTAATTACGTAGTAATACAAGGTACTGTTGGAATATAAATTAATTATGTGAATAATATAAAGGGATGGCCTCTAAACTTATAAAGCCTACCATCTAATGAGAATTAAAGACAGGTGGGTCAGTGATTATGGCACAAGAGTGCAGGAATGGAAAAGTATTACACTAGGAAACTCATGAGCAGCTATGGTCAAATAGAGCAGAAGGAGGTATCTGAGGTCAAGGAAGGCTTCCCGAAGGGAGTGAGACCTGCAGAACGGGGCAGTAGGAGATATAGCTAGGAAACAAAATTCAAATAATTAAAAGGAAAAGTATAGATGCTGTGTGAAAGACCTAACAGAGTGTCTATTATATAAACAGACTCAATAAACAATAGCTGGAGGGATGTTATTACTTTTATGGTTGGGGGGAGCAATGAATTTCACTTTGATGATAACTTGTTATAGCCAATTTGTGCCTGTGTTTCATGTCAGCCTACTGTGCTTACCTATGGTAAAAGTAAAGGAAGAAGGTTTCCTGTATTTTTGCTGGTGGCATAGACTCAACCAGAAGTTAGTCTGAATCTGACAAAAATGAATGCCTGAAGGTCTGTTCCTCTACTTTGCTATAATGTGGGGGAGATCTCAGGTATCATTGCCACCGAGCTCACAAAGTTAGGAAAATGCTCTCTGTTTAACTGGAATGTGTAAAAATTCAAATCCTGGCCTCATAAATGTGAGTAAACAGTTTAATGACTTGCTTAACTAGAAAGTAATCAAATATAAATGCAGGTATGCTCCTCATTTGCATTTTTTCCATGTGGGTGAATAAAAATAAAAATTCTCTAGGTGTGATACTGGATAAATGAACTTGTCATTGAGATTTTTCATTATATAATATAAACCTGCAGTGGTATTCCATGCCGTGTTCGTTTTCAGCAATGCAGGGGGACTTTGCATGGATTTTGCTGTCACAAGGCCTCCCTTTGAGTCTGCCATGAAATAAAACCTTCTCATAGTGATTTAACTTATCTGAGCTTGTTTTCTCATTTGTTAAAATGAGATCCTGATATTTACCTAACATCTAATTAAACCCATTAGATATTAGGTAAATATAATTTACTTAAATATTATTGTTCAGAACCAGTGGTAATTAACTGGGCTCACATCTGAAGTCCCAGGTTCACATCTCAGGACCTGCCTATGTGTGCCAGGTGAGTATATTTATGACCATGATCTGACTGGCTGAAGCTGGGCATAGATTGTGGCATGAGGACCCTGCTGGGGATGTGTCACTCTTCTCTTTTTCTGTATGTATCTCTTTCTCTCATGGAAGAAGTAAATAATTATATACATATGTATATATGTACTAATTTGAGGAAAATTTAGGGAAATTAAATGCTCATTATCTCAATTGCGGCAATGATTTCATAGGTATACACGTATGTCAGTACTTGGTAATGTGCATTTTAAATAGAGCAGCTCATGGTACATCCATTTTACTTAATAAAGGTTAAATTGTAAAATAAAATGGCAAAAGCATTGTCCATGCTTCTTGCTGACTAGAAAATGAAAAGCAAGCTTACAAGCAAGTGTTCAAGGCCAAGCTGATGGTAATTTCAGCCTAACAGATATTTCCAGTCTCCATTCCTGCGTAATTGTCCCACCTACTCTGAACTGTAATTTAGGACTTTTTGTTACATACTCATCTTCTCTTCCACCATATGTAGTTCTTTCTGCCTAAAATACAGTTTCTCCTTTGTCTGTTTGTCCTGATCTTGTTAGCTTTGTAGCCTGTGATAGATATTGCTCATTGCCCATCCAACATCTTTTCTCTCTTCTTCATCAGCAGAGGTTGACTTTAGTCAGAATACCCAGCTAAAAATGTGGAGCAACAGAAACTCTCCTGCACTGCTGGTGGGGTTTTACAATGTTCGCACAGCTTTCCAACAGTTTGGTCATTTCTTTCCTCTTTGCCCTCAGGCATGGTCAATTAACACAGTTTTGGCTGGTAAGATATGATCTGGTGAAGATTTTTTCTTTCCTAAGACAGATGCTACCTCTTCTTGCATCATCCTTCTTCCTATCTGAAGTGTGACTATGATACCTACAGGTGGAACGGGCATCCTTCAACCCACGAGCATAAAAGCCATGTGCCAAAGAATGCAGAGGAGAGAGCTCAAAGAAGCCTCAGTTGCCAATGGTGCTGTTGACACATGGAGTGTCTCCACACTTTTGTGCATGAAGGAAATAGAAGTCATTACCAGCTGGCTTTGCTGGGATTGTCATCCAAACACTTTCCAGATACATGACTTTATCAATCTGTCTCTTCTATGAATATTTCACTGCTCCTAATGTAGACACTCTCTGTTGTGCACCAGTAGCATTTTATCTGCCCCTGTTTTTGACACTTAGCTTCGTCCATCCTGTACTGTGGCTATTTAGATGCATGTCTTGCTTTTCTGACTTGGCTGCTGATACATGTGCTCAATGCAGCTCTTTGTGACTGCTCTAGGGCCCAGCATAGGCTTCTGAGACTGAGCTCAAGAAGGGTTTCAGAGACCAGCAGTTAGTGTAGTGACTACGTCACTGGGCTCCTATGTAGTCGACTGCAGTTCGAGTCCTGGACCTGGAGGCTTAAACTGACACCAGGAGTGTGTATCATGTATGCCCAGGATCCTGAGAGGAGAATGGAGGAGAAGGGATTGTGGTGTGGCCATCCCCTCTCGGGGGGTGATTTCTCACTTTCTATTTCTCTGTCTCTGTCTTTCTGGTGAGTGCATGCTCTCTATAGCAAAAACTCCCCCCTCCCCCCCCCCAAAAAAAAGAAGGGTATCAAAGGTGGACAGTGTGGTAGTAAGAATGTGGGCTTGCAATCTGCCTCATGTCTCAACCTCCTGTTGGCTTTGTAACCAAAAACAGTCAGCTCACTGTTATGACTCAGTTTCATCATCTGTTTATTTATTTACTTCTTCCATGAGAGAGAGAGAGAGACAGGCACAGCTAACAAGGCCTTGACGCCATGAACTATAGCCAATCTTAGCCAGCCTGGTGTGCACAGGAAGGTTCTAAGCTGTGAACCACAATCCAGCCCCTAAGTTTGATAATAGTCCTAATATTTGAGCATTGTTTTGTTGTTAGGTAAGGTCACCATGAAATATATTGATCCTCTGGTAAGTGCTCAATAACTATTGATAATGTTGGCATCAAAATGATCACCTGTCCTCCTTCCCCGGCCCCTTTTCACCCACACTTGCACATTTCTCACAATCCTTTCAGTGAAAGTAGTTTTTTATCTTTCCTCCTGACATATGCTAAGTTAAACAAGGAGGTAGGGAGATGAACAGTGACCATAAAATATATCTAGGAGGGGTTTTCTCCCTCTTCACGGTGTCTATTCCCTAAATGGCTCCTGCCCTAGCTGGGAAGACTACATAGAAAACATCTTAGCAGATAAGTATACATATGAATTTCCTAGTCATTTCAGAGGAAAGGACCAAGGACCAGGTGATAATTTGAGAGACTCATTCTTGTATGCAAAGCAGGAATAATCATTAAGCATTTAGTGCTCATAGTCTTCCTAGTTAGAACTTTTTTTTTTCCCCCAAATTGCTTCATCTCTCAAAAACTTGGACCTAGCACTGTTTTTATCATCCAGCTGCATAATTTTAGACAAACTATCTCATGTCATCGTGCCTTCACTTTCTCTTCTATAAAATGAGAACAGAAATAATTCTGCCCACGTTGTTGCTCAGAGTGAGACAGTACTTCGTTTTCTCTGACCCCACTTTCTGTGCAGTGTTTTCGTGGCGTTGTGTTTTACGCTGTTAGGCGATGCACTCTCTATTGGCATCTAGACCATGCCTTTCGTGTTTCCCCCAGAACCAAGGATAGTGTCTCATGCATACAGGATGCTCAGTAAGTATTCACTGCATCACTAAATGAACGTAATTGAATAATCTGATTTCAGAGGAAATACAAAAACTAGAATTAAATACACTTTAGGTATGGTTATAATTTGATTATTTCTTCCATTGATAAATGTTTATTGGGCACCTATTCTTTTCCAGGCACTACTTAACTTTTTGATTTGCATTGGGAAATAATTTCTAATGCACTAAAGGCTTAATCTTGAACATATCCTTAAAAAGTAAAATCTTCAACTTTTTTAGAGTCGAGCAGATAAAAAGCAATGGTTCAGGGGGCCAGCAGGTGGCACAGTGGTTAAGGCACTGGTCTCCCACATGGCCAGCCTCAGTTCGAGTCCTGGACCTGTTGCCTTGAAAATCATGCTGGGTGCATGTGCATGTGTGCTCCCCAAATCCCTGGAACACAATGGAGGAAAAGGGATTCTGCTGCGGTCATCCTTCTCAGTCTGTTACTCTCTCTCTCATGAACACATACACATATACTCCCTATAGCAAAAACCTTTAAAGAGCATAACAAAATAAATTTTAAAAGCAAAGGTTTAGTTTTAACGGCACCATGAAGAAGCCTTTCAGCCAGGTTCGGCCCAAATTTGCTTACACGTGTTACCCACTCAACCAAACGTGTAAAGCATGTTGTTCTCTGAGCTTTTCTATGTGATCTAGCCCTATATATTATATTACACTTATAAAATACCACGAAGCCCTTATGAATTAAAAGATAATTAGCAGTTCAACACACACAAGACATTAGTCCCGAAGTGTCAAAAATGTCATGAAAGACCATAAATCATGGTCTGCTTGCATTGATCCCTTATAGAGTTAGTTTTTAAATCATCTCTTTAACACCTTGTAAATGTACAAACAACTATGGACCCAAGGGAAACTTTAATATGTTTTTCATACATATTTTAATTTCATCTCAAAGTGCTAGCTGCATAAAAATTAAGTCAGACTCACAAAAACTCATTGATTTCCTCGGGATAAAACCCATCTGTCCAAACTAATTTAGAGCCTTTTTGAAGCCATAAAGTTAGTCCTGCAACACTGAGGTCATTATGGGCATCCTGGGCTGGAGGAACTCTTGTGTAATTTTAAGAAGGCAATTTTGTTATATTTACTGTATTTAAATACAGTGCTACTTTTCAGGAACAAAAGCCTCACTGTGTCACTGTATTGAAAGTAAACCAGAAGCTGTGAAAAGCGAGATCTGTTCTTTTCCTTGTGATTAATGCACCTTTCTGCCAAAATTGAGACTTCTTAACTGAGCTCATTTAATACAAAGTAAACGAATTCTGCTTTTTGGATTCGATCCTCTGGTTAAACCCTATAGATAAGGCTCTAACCGTGAATAGCTTTTCATTCTAAACAAAGGATGTTTTGATAGAAAGGTCAGTGCGAAGGTCCTTTATATTGTGATAACAGGAAAAGGAAATAACATATTAATGGCAATCCATGCCATGGTGGTCTGGGCTTGGGGAGACACACAGGAGTAAAGACCATTCGGAAGTTAAGGAGGAGGTGGCAGAGACAAACGGGCTTGAGAAACACCGGACTTCATTTTTAAATCGTCTTCCTAAGGGCATTTTATTTTACTATGTACCGTTCAAAATAACTGAAGAGGATCACAACGCAAAGTAAAGGAAAACTGGAGATTTGTACTTCATTTTTTTCCTCCATCCTGACCTCAAGCCCTAAGTGACACAGAATATCAATATGACTCTGAAACCAATAGGGATCCATAATGAAATTTTACTGTGCTAAAAACTAATTTTGCATTCAAGCACCTGAGTAAGACAAGTAAGTTGAAATTCCATTTTCATTAAGGTACATGAGATAGGAATTCCAAACTGTCACAAGTATCACCAAGTGGCGTGTTTTGGGTAATTTTTTTTTTTTCCATCTAGGTGAGGATTCTTGGCCAGTTCAGAGGCACCTCTCTCTGCCTAATGTCTTGATTTTTCCAGAAGCCAAGTAGACAGTTTAAATCACTCCTTTATTTTTCTGTTCTTCTTACATCACTTCAATAGGAACGTTTCAGAATAGTCTTTAACTCCAGAGCTGTATGCTTCTTCTATCTATGACAAAACACTATATTTTAAAATTGTTTTTAGAGATTATATCCTCATTTCTTTAAGAATTTCCAGTTGATTATGAGAAAGACAAGAACTGAAAGAGGTGAAGTGAGTTCTTGGACAAAGTGGGTAGTTTGCTTAACTCATTATTTTTTCATTCATAGAGTTAACAAATACTTATAGAGCAGCCACTAGGTTCCAAGTGCTCACCTAGGTGTTAGAAATACTGGGACCAGCAGTTGGCATAATGGCTATGTTGCTGGACATAGTCGTATGTCGTAAGCCACGTAGTCGATCGTGGTTCGACTCGGACCCGGTGGCTTAAACTCACTCACGCGTGTGCGTGTGTGCCCAAGATCCTGAGAGGAGAATGGAGGAGAAGGGATTGCAGTGCGGCCATTCCCCCTGGGGGATGACTTCTCACTTTCTGTCTCTCTGTCTCTCTGTCTTTCTGGAGAGTGCATGTGCCCTATAACAAAAACTCAAAAAAAAAAAAAAAAAAAAAGAAGAAAAAAAAAGAAGAAATACTGATGTGAAAAGGCAGTCAGTCCTTGCTCATAGTGCCAGGGAGTGAGACAAACATATAAACAGAAGAATCAAGGCATATTTGAGCTAACAGCAGGGAAACAAGCTCCTGGCCAGGCTGGCAGCTTGCAGCCACTGAACTGTTCCTCCAGGACACTGGCCAACTGACCTGCTCTGACCAGGAAAGAGTCGCTCTGGATATTCCATCCCAAGATTTGTACAAAATGTTTTAAAGAGTTTCTTGGTGTCGTTTAGATGAAGTAGGAGAAGAGAAAGCAGAAAATAGAGTAAGTTACATAGTTTTAATAATTGACTTAAAAAAATCAGATTTCAGTGTTTCCTAGAGAGACAGTTTGATTCCACAGTGCCCCCTTCTGGTAGGTTGCCCTGAAGCACTAACCAGGAAGAGAAGCCCATGGAAGCAGAAGCTACTATGTAAGGGTACATTATATGCATCATTGAGTCCTCTCAGCCACTCTTCAAGGAAGGGTTGGTATCATCATCTCCACTTAAAAAGAAGAAATCAGGAAATTGGCTGTTTTAGTCCTTTTTACTATTGCTAATAACTGAATATCACACTGAGTAATTTATAAGAAGAGGTTTATTTGGTTCACAGTTTTGGAAGCCCGAAGTCTAGGGGTTGCATCTGGTGAGAATCTTCCTGTTGGTCAGGACTTTGCAAAATCCCAAGGTGGCACCATCACATGGCAAGACAGAACAAGTGCATGTGTATCTGTGTATCTACTCCTTTTATAAACCTATTAGGAATCAATAATGGAGACCCTATCCTGATCATTCATCTCCCAAAGACCCCACCTTTCAATTGCATAATCAGATTCAGTTTTAACCCTCTTAATCTCATCACACTAGGAACCAAATCTCAACATATGAATTCACAGGCAGAGAAACACATTCAAACTATAACACAGACCCTGCCCAACTGGCTTTAATGTGTGTTTAACCATCCCATTTTTCTGCCTTCACAATTTGTTAGTCAATTAGATAATAAGTATCTACTACCCATGAACACTGTGCTAGACACTGGAGATTAAGTAATTTTTCTTCAGCTTCTTAGGGATTTTCACTAAACATATGATGCTAACAAAAAAAAGCAACAATTATAAGCTATAGGGATCTAGTTTAGTCAAGAATTCATTAAGGCAGAGCATGAAGCAATACAAACCAACAGAAACCCTTAACACATAGCAGTGTTTTGTACAGATAAATAAACAGAAAGATTTTATTTTACCCAACATATTCTGCCTGAAAGAATCCCTCATGCTGTTCCACAACCCACCGCCTGACTTACATGAACATCGACGTTTACATGTACTTACTTTCTCCACAAACCTCTAATCATTCGCTGTTTTCTTAGTGAAAAATCAAATGTAATAGAGAGTTAGGAAATAGAATCCTTTATTTTCCTCCATAAAACATTTGCCTTTATCTGTATTGGTGTGATCTCACTAGACAATGTTAATAAAAGACATTGAAGAAAAGAAGTTTGCTTGAATCTTGAAAAAGAAGTTGTCTGATTCTTTTCCAAGGAGACAAGAGCTTATGATGAGTACTCTTGAGGTCACCACATTCCTCTCCACTGATTAATTCTGTCCTAAGACTGTCAGCTTCCGGGCCCGTCAAAGCCTTCTCTCCCTGCATTATTAATCTCCAGGTTGTTAAAAACAAAGTCTTACATACAACATAAAAGTGCTCTCAAGGACCTTCTGTTCTTGTCAATTGTTCCTCAGCAGGATTTCAGGATGCACTGGAACATGCCTTTTTAGGATGAGATTTGGAATGAGGGTCTGTACTGTTCAGAAGTTATGTTCCCAGACAGACTTGAGATTGAACCTGTTAAGAACACATGTGTATTGTGTGGTTGGAGGAATACTCTTTTTCTTCTCTGATACTTGTAGTTTCCTCTTCTAAAATGGATATAGTAATACCTCCCTCAGGAGGAGCAAATGAGATGGAAAGTACCTCTTAAATGACAGGTAGTATGTGATCTATAAATAGTTAAATAATCATCTATTTCAGGGATGATGACTTTTTCCTGGAAATACTCACAAAATTCCTAAGTAAAAGGACTGCAGGTAGTTTATCTTAAGCATCACTTAAAAGTACATTTACCCTTATGTGAAAGAAAGACCTCAAATAGTAGAAGCATACATTAATAGGAAGTTATTTCTCACTAATGTAAAGAAATTTATGTGAGCTATCTAGGGCTAGGATGATAGCTTCATGGCACCTTTGCAATTACAGGCTGGATGCTCTCTTTTTATTTTTTTTTTTTTTGAGAGATTTTTGCTATAAGAAGGTGGAGACACAGAGAGAGACAAAAAGAGAGAAAGTGAGAAACCACCCCTGGGAGGAGGGTGGGTGGCCACACTGGAATCCCTTTTCCATTTTTCTTTCAGGATTTTGGGCACACACACACGTGCCTGGCCTGAGTTTCAAGTCAAGTAACCTGGTCCAGAACTCGAACCACCTTCAATCCTGTGGGAGTCTAGTGCCTTAATCACTGTGCCACCTGCCGGCCCTATAGGCTGCCTTTAAGGAGTCTTTCTGGAAGTTTCTACTGTACTTCCACCTAGATTTCAATGGCAGAAGATAGCCACAAGGATACACTTAGCTACAAGTAAGAATGAGAAGACTTTTTCCTTTGGATAAACTAAAAATCAAGGTAAAGAAAGGAATATTTATGAGTCAGCTAGCTTTCTTTACCTTAAGTCCTCTTTCAATGCAAAACTCATCAGAAGAATAATGACAAATTGATATTTGAAAATACCAGACTCTATTGATACTAAAATGCCATTATTGGTTTGATAAAACAAAATTAAACTGAGACTTATGTCAAAGAGTTAACATTAAATATGGATATTTGAATTTAGGAAAGAAGAATAATTCAAATGTTTTAAGACATTCAGAGATTACGTACTTATAATATGTGCACTTTTGTGTATATGTATTATACTTTAGTAAAAAGACTTTCAATACGTCAGAACAAACAAATGTCTTTTCAGAAATATATTCTAAATATCAGATTATAAATAAGAAAAGGTATCTTGTCAGATCTTAGGGTATGTTATATAATTAATAAATTATGATAATCACTATTTTCAGTAAAATTCCCAGTTTTTGCATGCAATTTCTATTATTCTATTTCCCAAAGAGAGAGATCTTATTTTTCTGTTCTTTTGGATCACATTTGCTACACATGTTAACTTAATAATTTATACCATGCTCAGACAACAAATAAGTCAGATATTATTTTATTTTGCAGAGGCATAGCAGTAGCAAGAAGTTTTCATAATGCATGAAATCATAATACATATTACTGTGCATTTTATTTTTTGTTAATATCACAGTTTTCTCTAGGAAAGGATCTCTCCCTCTAGTTCTCTCAAGTCTCAGATTTTAGTATTATCCATGGTTATAATTTTAAAAGACTTCCTATTTTTAGTAATATCTTCCCTTTTCTTCAAAAATAATTTCATGTTTTAAGAATAGAGATAAGCCCTGGAGAGTGAGATGAAATGTAAACAGTGAGATTAGGTAAGCTTCACCTACATCGTTGGTTTTTATTTTGTTTCATGAACAATTTCTGTGTAAGAAGCAGTCCTTGAAATATGACCTGGTTATGAATTGTGGTTAGAAGCCACTTGCCAGTTCTGATTGGCTTTGAGTGATGTCATGGCCACAGTCAGGATGCCTGTAATACCTAGTTAATACATTGCATCTAACAGTTCTCCTAATTTTTATGTACACATTTCATTTTGTAACTGCAATAAAACACTCCAAGCATCGCATTTCTGGGTAATTACTGCACTTTTCCAGCCCTTTGGGATCAGAGGTGTATTATGTATGAATTAGGAAAGCACTTCTAGTCATAAGAATTTCTCCTGTCAGTAAATCTCTGTTGAGATCAGTGATTTGCATGAACAAGATGGAGGTTGGATCTGAAAGGAGAAAGGAACAATTTTGAGAATGCTCCAAATCTTCCCCTGGGCCTCAACTGCCCAAGGAAAGAAGAGATATTTGAAAGCATGAAACCAATTTGGGTGTTCATTCTATCCCTGTGTAGATAGAATCCAAACCATTGAGAATAATTGTGAGGTGAAGTGAATAGAGTCTCCTGTAGACTGCATCCAAGTCAAAATGTTTGAATTCTGAAAGAAAGTGAGTGAAAATTTCTTTTATATTTTCTAAGACTTTTCCAGCCCAATCCAGAGAATGTTAAATTTAGCATTCCTTTCTCTTTTTTCCCCTTAATGTTCATTACTATCAACTCCTTGAGCTTTCCAAGACAATTTCCTAAACTCTTTAGGTCTCAACTCTCATGATGGCTGCTCCCCATGCCTTTCCTTGTATTTATTTGTTTGACCTATTTATGTGTTAAGTTGTTCAGGAAGAAGCATTTAACATCTAAAGCCCGTTTCACTTCTTTCTTTTTCTTCAAGATGCCTTGAAACATCATTTGTTTTTTCTTCATTAGAAAGAGGAAATGGTGTTTTATCAAAGGTAAATAGTCTTGAACACTGATGGGTTGGAGTTCTGTTTACCACTCAAAGCCCATGAAGTTTGATTAGGTACTAAACTTGGCACAGGGAATCTTCATTCATGCCGTCAGCCAAGTCACGCCACTGGTCTCAACTTTTGGAAAGTTAATTACCTACGCGCTGCTCATGAAGTCTGTGGGCAGTGGATTTATTTGATCACAGCTTAAGCAAATAGTAATCAACTTTTCATCAAATTCAGCCAAAAGTAACTCAGATTCAAAATTTACCAACTGTTATTTTTCAAACTAGATTTGAAAAACGTTGTGTTCGATATTTGTAGCAATGAAGTCTAATGGTTCAAAAAGAATAAATAATATATTTTATGTTAGATACATGTATTTGTGTCAATAAGATTGTTAAATCAATGAACTTTGGTTGTTTGGAGAACTAAACTGAAGAGAATTAAAGTAAAATTCACTTATATCCATAGCTTTACCAACTAATACTATTTCTATGTGTAGGTCACCATTAACAGAGATGCTATAAACAACATGGTCTCTAAATTATGAGCACCTGACTTACAAAGGCACCAATGTACTAATTTCTGGCTATTTCTTACATTCATGAATCATTTGAAACTGGCCGGTGCTTTTCTTCACACCTCTTGCACGCCGAAGCTGAAGCAGCATAGTACATTGTCCATGGCCCATCCTCCAACCTGGCAACTGAGGCAAGGAACTATCTTACATTGCCTTTCACTCTGGTTCACTTTTATTTCCCTCACTCAGCTCCCACACTCTCAGCTGAGGATATTATTCTTATGTTGTCACGCTACTTTTCTCCTGTCTTTATAACCCAATTAATTCCAACCTCCAGGATCTTTTTTTTTTCTTTTAACACATTGACACTTATTTTTTAAATTCCATTTCTTCATTCCTGCTTCCTTTCCAATGTTTACCCATGATCAAATCATTCTCTTCCTCTTTCCATCACTCTTACCATTTTTGAGTCAAGTGGTGACTCTACTTATGGCTTATAATAGCAAGAATGGTTTATTAATTTATTCAACCAGTATTTAATATAGCAATGAACAGAGTCCTTTTTGTATATATGGAGCATATATTCCAGTGGGGGAAACAAAAACCATACATATAATGTTCCACAATATATTTTTAGGTAGTGACAAATGCTGTGAGGAAAAATAAGGCAGTGTGAGAGGATACAAAATGATGAGAAGCCACAGTGAGAGACCATTCACTTTTGAGTTGTCAAAAATATCTGATAATAGTCAAACCATATTTAATGATATGGAGCAGCAATTCTTTTTTTGTTTTTGTGGTTTTTGACTTGGCTTTGCCAGAGAGAAACAGAGAGACAGTAACAGGGAGAGTGAGAAACACCCCCCTCAGGGGGATGCCCACTTCACAGTCCCTTTTCCTTTATTCTACTGCTGAGATTTTAATCTGGCATGCATACATGCCTGGTGTGATTTTCAAGCCACCGGGTCCAGAACTTGAATCATGGTTGGCCCTGTAGGATTCCAGCGCCTTAACTGCCACACCACCTGCTGGCCCCAAGCAATTTTTATCAACTGATAATGGAAGTACAAATTAGCACAATCACTTTAGAAAATAGTGGAATTATTTACCAAAATTGAACATACATGTAGCCTATGATGTGCCATTCGGATCCTAGAGAATCACTTTCCACGTGTATAACATGCACAGAATTATTCATTGGATCATTATTCATAATAACAAATATCTGGAAAAATCAAAATGTTTACCTGGAGCAGAATGGATAAGTATTGTCCTATAATTAGTGAAAATGAGTAACCTACATACATGTCAGTATGAATGGCTCTCAAAAATATTATATTAAATGAAAAAGCAAATGTAGAATGGAGCATTATTTATGTAAACTTAAAAAAATAGGCAAAACTGGGGGCCAGCACGTGGCATAGTGGTTAAGGTGTTGGACTCCCACATGGCTGACCATAGTTTGAGTCCTGGACCTGGTGGATTCAAAATGATACCGATGCAGGACCAGCAGTTAGCGTAATGGCTATGTCACTGGACTCCCATATAGTCAACCGTGGTTCGAGTCCCGGACCCAGTGGCTTAAACTCACACCGGGTGCGTGTGCATGTATGCCCAAGATCCTGAGAGGAGAATGGAGGAGAAGGGATTGCGGCGTGGCCATCCCCCCTGGGAGGTGATTTCTCGCTTTCTGTCTCTCTGTCTTTCTGGTGAGCACACGCGCCCTATAGCAAAAACCTCTCCAAAAAAAGATACCGATGCATGTCTACACATGCCCAAGATCCCAGGAGGAGAATGGGGGAAAAGGGATTGTGGCATGGCCATCCTAGGGGTTGATTTCTCACTTTTCTTCTCACTGTGTCTCCCTCTCTCTGGTGAGTGCACACACCCTAAGGAAAAAAATAATTAATTAACTAACTAAATAAATAACAGGTAAAACTAAATAACTAAATGTTTGATAATACACAAATACGTGGGAAAGAAAAAGCAAGATTATTGTTAACATGAAATGTAGTGTGATGGCTAAATCTGAGGGAGAAAGAGGAGAGAAGATTGGCTAGATACCTACCCATCAGGGTTTAGAAGGTATAATAATGCCTAAGCAGAATTTGAAATGTACTGAACTCATTCTATTTTAATTTGTTATTCAAATGTATATATGCATTATGAATGCACTATAGAATGTGAGTATTACATATTTAATAGCAATGGGATTTCTTAGAAAGATACAAAAGAGTACAGGTTAGCTAGGGATGTCAGAAAATGCCTCCTTTGTAGCTGCATGGTGAGACTTCAATGATGTGGATGGAGAGACATTTCTGAGGAGAGAGTCTCTCCAGGAACAGGAAAATGTAGACTAAGCAACATTTTAGATTCCTTTCAGCTTGGCCAATTACGTGTACTACATGTAATTTCATTTTGTCAAAATGTCTTCATTTTTTACTCTTTATATTACATGGATTTTTCCCACTCTTTTTTCCTATGACTTGCTTCTTGTTCTTTAATGACTTCATTTGAACCCCCAAATTTCTAGGCTTTCCACAAAACTAACATCCTGGAATTTATTTTCATGGAACTCTTTTCTCAGAATGGATATAGTTGTGACAAACTTTCTGAATGCTTCCTGAATGCTTAAAAATATTCTTTTGCCTCTTCTATTGAAATGATAGTTTGGCTAGACAAAATTATTGATTAAAAATTACTTATTTCTAAACATTGAAAATATTACTCTATTGTTTTTTAGCATACATATTTAGTGACAAAAGGGTAGATGCCATCAAATATAAATTCTTCGTAGGTGATCCTGTTTTTTTCTTTCTTTCTCACTAAATATAAGTTAGATTTTGTTTGGTTGGTTTTTGTTTTTTTGCCATAGGGGGTGTGCATTCACTGGAAGGAGACAGAAAGAGACAAAGTAAAATCACTCCCTAGAGAAGATGGCCATGCTGCAATCCCTTCTCCCCATTCTCTTCTCAGGATTTTGGGCATGCACACGTACTCACCTGACAAGATTTTCAAGCCACCAGATCCAGGACTCAAACTGTGGTCTGCCATGTGGGAATCCATTGCCTTAACCACCATGCCACCTGTTAGTCCCCAAATACGTTTTTAAGATCTTTTACTGGGACCAGCAGTCGCTGTAATAGCTATGTCACTGGACTCCCATGTAGTTGACCATGGTTCGAGTCCCAGACCTGGTGGCTTAGACTCATGCCAGGAGCATGTGTGTGCATGCCCAAGATCCTGAGAGGATAATGGAGGGAAAGGGATTGCGGCGTGGCCATACCCTAGTGGGGGGGGGTGTGATTTCTTGCTTTCTGTCTCTCTCTGTCTTTCAGGCGAGTGCACGCGCCCTATAGCAAAAACCTTTCCAAAAATAATAATAGACTAAAAATATAATAGACTAAAATAATAATAATAATAATAATAATAATAATCTTTTATTTATCCCTGCTGATTCCAATTTTAACAATGATGTTTGTGGGTATGAGTCTTTTTATAATAGGTCTGTCTTGAAAACTTACCTCTTGCTTGGGTTCTGAATAACTTTTTAATAATTTCCTTCCATCTATTTTCCTGCAATTTCTGTTCTTTCCCAAATTTCTAATTATATGATGATTCTATCTACTTAGTTAAAATGTTTTCTGTCTTAGGTTTTTTTCTCTTACATTTTCTGTGTTAAAATCTCTGAGCAACTTATGGTATCCTTTTTACTACCTTTGCATATTTTCCAAGTTGAATTTTTTTGCCATCATTTTATGACGTACTAAGAAAAATAGGAAATAAACATGCTCATTATGCTTCCCTGAGTCTAAAGTAAATATTCCATGTCATATTTTCTTTGCTAATTGTGAAATAAACTGGTTAAAGGGTTCTCTCAGGCCAAATTTGTAAAGTTACACATCACTTCTAATACTGACTTTTGGGACAGATGCTTTTTAAAGTCATCCCTGGATTAGCTTATGCCTGAACCTTTGAAATACAAGCTGTTTTCCAAAAACTGAGATTGAGTTGATTTTGAGATAGAAATATAAGATTCAGTTTTATTCAAAAGTAGATACTGCATGATATCATGTATATTCATGGTAAAAGATTCCTTTCCCTATGAGACCAGACATCTCTTATTTTCGATGTATTAATTGGTGAATTATAACAGCCTTGTTGCTAATATAAGATTTCTTGATATCCAACATTTTTCCTAAGATACACACACACACACACACACCCAATTAAGGGATGCTTCTCAGAGTGCCAATCAATAAGAGCAGATGAGACTGTCAGTAGATGGAGAAAATTGTGTTTATTTAGATCCTTGTGCAGAAAAGAGATATGCTCTAAAGAAAAATGTTAGAAAGCCCCTTGCAAGGACCCTCATGGAGCAGCAGAGAAACTAGTCATTTCTGACAGGCAGAATTTTGTGAATTGAAGGACTTTGATATTCTTGAGCATGTGTTCTGATTACATCATATTCATACCATTGGTAAAACAGGGATTCTTCATCCCAGTGATACCTGACACTGGATAGACAAGTTTGACAGTGTTTTATTAGTTATATTACTTACAACGTGGGGAAGGCAAACATGACACGCCATGCAAAGTAACAGTGGTGGCACTCAAGGGCAATATGAAGTATCTGGGTCTGTGGAAAACAGGTTTGTAGAGGTGCTCCCTGGTTCCTACGGGAGGATGTAATTGGCTTATTTGAATAATTTCACAGGCTATTCATGAGGCTGAAGACAGCTAGTCTACCTGATAGGGACATTGGCTGAGTGGGGACATTTTCTCACAGGGTGGGAAGCATATTGCGCAAAAAAGCTGGTAGGGTGAGGGCACTCACAGTGACAACTTTAGGATCTCATGTGACTCAAAGATGCCTAAAATTGAAATTTTAGGTGTTAAGATACAGCAAGGTGTAGAAGCTGGGACCCAAGCTTGGAACAATGGAAGAAACTGATCACAACCACAAGGGTGTTGCTTTTCCAATCTGTTCACTCAGTCCAGAGCTCCTTCTCAAAATGAATGTTTAACATGCTATGATGAACTAGGTCACTGTCTCCCAAGTTTTATATGTTGAAGTTCTAACTCCCAATGTGATGATATTTGGAGGCAGAATCTTTAGGAAGGTAAAGGTTTAATGAGGTCACAAAGGTGGCCTTTATCTTCCTGTCCTCACAGGAGGAAAAGATACCAGATCTCTCTTCCTTTCTCCATGCACACAGAGAAAAGGCCATTTGAGGACACAGCAAGAAGGTGACATCTTTCCAAGAAGTCAGAGAGGTTACAGCAGAAACTATCTACTTGATTTTGGACTTGTAACTTCCAGAACTGTGAGAAAATGAGTTTTTGTTTAAGCCAGTTGATGTGTGGAACTGTGTTATAGTGTCCTGAACTGACTAATACATATTTTGGAACTAATAAATGGGGTGCTGCTAAAACAAATTCATGATAAAGTGGAAATGGATTTGGAAATGGGTGATGAGTAAAGTCTTTAAAAAATTCAATGAGGAGCAGTAGATGGTGTAATGATTTTTTTTGCTGGACCCCCATGTAGTCAATCACAGTTCAAGTCCTGTACCCATGGCTTAAAACACACACTGGTTGCATATCTGTGCATGCTCAAAATCCTGAGAGGACAAGGGACGAGAAGAGACTGTGGCGTGACCATCCCCCCAGGGGGTGATTTCTCACTTTCTGTCTATCTGTCTCTTCAGTGAGCACAAGTTCCCTATAGCAAAAATCTCTCTCAAAAAAAGAAAAGTTTTCAAGGTACATATAGAAAAAAGTCTTGAAAGGACAACTAGTAAAAATATATAAACATTGGTGGTAGCTCTGATGAAGTTGCAGGTGGAAATGAAGAACATGTTATTGGAAAAAGAGCAATTCTCGTGATAAAGTGGCAAATATCTTGACTAAATTGCTTTTTTAAAAATTTTGTAGAAAGCAGAACTTGGGGATGGTGAAATTTGATATTTAGCTGGAAAAAATAAATCTCTAAGCAAAGAGTGCAAGATGTGGCCTGGCTTTTCCTTACTACTCATAGTACACAAGAGAGGAGTGAGAGGAACAAGACAAATTGAAGGCATCATTAGGTAAAAAGAACCAGAAATTGAAGATTTAGGAAATTCTTATCCAATTCCTATTGTAAAAATTGAAAATTGTGTTCTGGTTAGAACACCAAGGGTGGAACCAGCAGATGGCATAAGGTTACATTGCTGGACTCTCACATAGTTGACCACAGTTCAAGTCCTGGACCCGGTGGCTTAAAACTCAAACAGGGCACGTATACGTGCATGCCCAAAATTGCAAGAGGAGGATGGAGGAGAAGGGATTGTAGCATGGACATCCCCACTGGGAGGTTATTTCTCGCTTTCTGTTTATGTCTCCACAAGCGCAAGTGCCCTATAGCAAAACAACAACGACAACAGTATGACTAGATAATCGATCTTTTAAGAAATTATCTATGATTTTAATAGCCATCTCAGCAGAAGACAGGAATAAAGATGAAATTATACCAGCAGAACCACACTGCACTGCCAGTTTAACCAAAAGAAGACCAAGAAAATGAGGTGGGATGAAGAAAGGCTATTGTACAGTTTTAAACATGCGGTATTCTTCAAGAAAAGAGAAAAAAATGATCCCAAAGACAATTAAGAGATCATAGGACTACACTCCCACCATGAATCCAGGAGGGAAAGGCTATATCCTTTTGAATTTTAGGAGGCGGGTCCACCTCCTTGGTTTCAGAGTGCTAAGCTTCCCCACCCAGGGCTTCAACGAGCAAGGCCACTGTGCAGAATCAGGCCTCTGAGTGATTCCAGTGGGTACATAAGACAGAGAACTAAGTCAAAAAGTTTTCTTGAGCCTGATACTCTAATGGAATATGCCTTGCTAGGTTTGGGACTTGATTGGCACTCATCATTCTCTTTTTTTGTAATTTACCAGCACATTCATTGAAAGAGAGAGAACTCCCAGAGAGCATGGTCACGCCACAATGCCTTCTCCATGTCTTCTGCCTTTCAGGATTTGGGGCACACACACACATGTGCCCAGTGTGCTTCTGAAGCTTGGTGTGTTTCTCAAGCACTGAGTGTGAGACTCAACTGTGCAGTTGGCCATGTGGGTTTAAGCCACCTTAACCACCATACCTCTGCTGGCCTCACCCTTTGCTTTTTCTATGTTATCCATTATGGAACATAATCATCTGTCCCATACCTGTCTAACCATTGTACTTTAGAAGCACATAACCTGTCCTGTTTTACGGGGTCACAGCTGATAAAGAAATTTGCCTGAGGGTGAATCATGCCTGAAATTTTATTCATTCTTGATGTAGATATTTAAATGAACTCTGAACTTGGAGTTGATACTGGAATGTGTTGAAACTTCAGAGACTACTGGGGAGGAGTAAGTGTATTTTACATATTTTACATATGAAAAGGACATGAATTTGGGAAGCATACAAGGTGGAATGTTATAAACTGAATCATGTCCTCCCTTTCATCTGTTGAACTCTAACCCCCAATCCAGCTATATGTATAGATAAGATCTTTAGGAAGATAATTAAGGGTAAATGTGATCCTAAGGATGAGAACCTCATCTCATAGGATGAGGATCCTTATAAGACAAGGAAAAACACACTACAGACATCGCTTTTCTTTCCCTCCACAGAGAGGAAAAGCCATGTGAAGACATAGTGAGAAGGTGGTCAGAGAGAGGCCTCACCAGATACCAACCCCAATAACCAACCCTGGCTTTGAGCCTCTATAGAACTGTGAGAAACTAAATGTTTGTTGTTTAAGCCAACAACATTGTTTAGTATGAACAGCCTGAACAAAGACCATATTAAGTAAAAGTCAGTCAAGTGCAAACTTCTTAGTTACTGACAGAACACTTACGCTTCATCTGGCCTATGCACGTACTCTTCCCATTTACCCTTTAAACCACAATTCTCCTTTACCTGTTAAGGATTAAACTCAAACATGCTTTTTAAGAACCTGAAAAGTGGGGCCAGCAGGTGGTGTGGTGGCAGAGGCACTGGACTCCCACATGGCTGAACACGGTTTGAGTCACGACCTTGGCAACTTGAAAATTACACTGGATATGTGTGAATGTGTGCCCAAAATCCTGAGAGGAGAAGGAAGGAGAAGAGATTGTGGCATGATCATCTCCCATGAGAGGTGCTTCCTTACTTTCCCTCTCCCTGTATTTCTCTGTCTCTACTCTCTGTTGAGCTCATGCACCCTATGAAAAACAAAAATGGGGGGGGGGGGGAAACCCTGCAAAGTCACAACAAAAATGATAATGCCTCACCCTTAGGGTCTATTCTGCAGTGTGCTAGAACAGACTCCTCCGTACTAGTTGTACAGCCTTAACTAATTGAGGCTCCCTTGGCCAGCCTCAGTTTCCTCACATGTAAAGAGAGTAGTATTAATAGCTATTCCAGAAATGTTCTTCCAGCTGTGACATTCCATAGCTTTAAGACAATAATTGTTTTGCTCCTGTAGGTCTTACATAAGTCCATTCGCTAATAGTCTAATTTATAATTTTGAATAATATAGCAATAGCAATTAGCACAAATTTAAGTTCAGGGAGGCAGCTTCTCTTTCACATGCCCCTCTGGCTATAATTTCCATGTGCACATTTGCCGCAATTGCTTCTCTCTGTAATACTGATTTTAACAACCTTATTTAGCAGATCATGCTTTTGAAATGCCAGGAGAGAACTAAATAAAGTCAAGGGTCAAAAGCATGACATGCTTCTGTATAAAATTAAAAGTTAATTACTAGCTGCATCGAGGGGCCAGGACTATTTTAATTTTGGAGTCATTAGCCTGACTATTTAGAATCTATGTTTTAACTATAGCATCGGGGAGTCAGCTGACTAGTATTTGCTGCAGAGGGAGAGTCAGGCATCTCCAGGCAGAAACTCTATATGCCATGGCTTCTCTGACCTTTCTCCTTCACTGCTTACTGCTCACATTGAAATCATGATCACTGACTTGTTTGTTAAAGTCATCATAAAATTTAATGTGTTTTTTTAAATGCCCTTTAGCAAAATGCATTTAAGAGGAAGTATATAGGAACAAGGTTTCCTTAGTCACATTAAAGGGGCTGACATGTGGCAACATGTATTTATTTTTGACAGTAATTTAGGAGAACATTAGAAAACCCAATAGTCCAGCTGGCACAAAGGACAGCAATGAGGTGCTCTATGAAATACACAAATAAAGACCTGGGGTTACTCTCTCGGAGGCTGAGTTTAAAAATTATGATGATAATAATAAACATATGAATATGACAGAAAGAATGAAAATCACCTTAGAGAGACAGGATGCTTCCCAGGCAAGATTTCCTTATTATTTCTGGGTAAATGTTTCCTAAAGTGTGTTCTGTATATCACCAATTCTGTGACTGGTGTAGATGTTCTAGCTAGGAAAAAAAAAAATGTAATCAAATAAGTTTGAGATAGTGCATTCAAAATAATTTTAAATAATTAGATAAAGGTTTCTGCCAACCAGAACTTTTTAGAACTTGTGATATACTAATTGAGGATCTCCAGGAGAGAGTAATAATATACCACATTTTCCACACTTAGTTTGGATGGAAAACTTTGTTATAAATTTCTTGCAGGAATAGTATTTATTTATTTTTTTGGAGAAATTTTTGCTATAGGGTATGTGTGCTCACCAGAAAGAGAGAGACAGAGACAGAGAAACAGAAAGCAAGAAATCACCCCCCAGAGGGATGGCCATGCTGCAGTTCCTTCTCCTCCATTCTCCTCTCGGGATCTTGGGCACACATGCACACGCGCCTGGTGTGAGTTTAAGCCACCGGGTCCGGGACTCGAACTGCGGTCGACTACATGGGAGTCCAGCGACATAGCCATTATGCTAACTGCTGGTCCCTGTATTTAAAAAAAAAAAAAAAAATCCAAAAAAAAAAAAACAAGAAGGGTGCGGTGGTGCAGTGGTAAAATGCAATGCTCTGGGGACCAGCAGTTAGTGTAATGGCTATGTCGCTGGACTCCCATGTAGTTGACCGCAGTTCGAGTCCCGGACCCAGTGGCTTAAACTCACGCCAGGCGTGTGTGCATGTGTGCCCAAGATACTGAGAGGAGAATGGAGGAGAAGGGATTGCGACATGGCCATCCCCCCTGGGGGGTGATTTCTCGCTTTCTGTCTCTCTGTCTCTCTCTGTCTGTCTGGTGAGCGCACACGCCCTATAGCAAAATAATAATAATAATTAAAAAAATTGCAATGCTCTGTGAGGCAGACCTTTATGAGAAGGTTGCCAGTGCACATCTGGAGACCTCCCTAAATAGGCTGGGTCCATGTGTTCCCATGATCCAGGGACAGTTAAAGCTGGGGATAGATCATGGAGTTGAGATCCTGTTGGGAGTACAGTGTCTCTGTCACTCTCTCTGTGCCTCTCTCACTCATGGAATAAATAAACATAAAAATAATATTTAAAAAGAATAATGCAAAACTTTGGGTCATGTTATGTTGATGTGGCTAAAAAAAGGCTTTGTCAATCAAAACTAAAGAAAAAAAACCACGAAGGAAGCATGAAAATATGTTACTGGCTATGTCCTTACAACTATTGGTCAATGGAGAGGTGGCTTGGCTCAAGTGCCTGAGTGACCATGTATGTAGCTGATCCCTCCTTCAGAGGCAAGATGGAGATTACATGTCCTGCCTTACATTAGTGAGAGACAAATGGCCATGACTCCAAATCCTTACATGCTTATTTATAGAAGGCTGGCTTATTCAAGTTCTCCTCCATTAATAGTCCTAAGGATCACTGCAGACTCAGTTCTTTAATTGCACCTCTTACCTTCACCCACATCTTTGGCCCACCTTCAGTAACTGTGACCAGAAATCAATCACTTCTTTGGTGTTGGCCTTGGAGGCTCTTTCTGCTTAAGCCCACACATGGGCCTGGTGGAGTTACAAAGATCATGGAACCCCTTAAACAAACTTCTCTGAGCAGAGTAATATAATTACACTTGTAGTTGGGATGGAAAGGTCTTTTTTATAGATAAATGTCACCTGGGGAAGTCCCAGTATACTTAAAACAGACTACTCTTTTATGGGAGGTACATGTGGATGTGTGTGTGTGTGTGTGTGTGTGTGTGTGTGTATGTAATTGTTTGTGGCTAGAAAATGGTTTATTATTCACTTTCTAAGGGAGGGAAGTGGCAGATGTGGAGAATTGCATCTGCCTTGAAGGGCAGGGGTTAAGGACTTCTAAAAGAAAGGGATTTCATTTCCTGGGGTGGGGCAATTAAGCTGGTCCCAAGACACCATACCAAGTGGTCTTTTACAACATCTAGGTTGTTTGTTATCTCTGAGTGAGTCAGCCATCTGTAAATAGATCAAGCAGCCCCCCTTAATTCCCTCCTCTCAGGTGGAAGTCTTTCTCTGAGCCCAAGGAATTCCCCACTGGGGCATGTCCCCTCCCACTGGGGACTAGCTAGGCCAGGTTGCTTTAGCCTTTCTCCTACCCTTGCCAGCGAGATACTCATATTAACCAAACTCAGACAGCCTGGTGAATAAATGCAAAACCAATGTTCATTAATTCATGATAGAAAAATAACTGTTGAGCAAGATGGATATCCATGAGGCTTCCTTTCAATACATATCTTCCTATAGGAAAATATGCATCAGAAACAAAATTATGTAAGTTTTCATTAGCTGTCTTTAAAGCCCAAATTAGGGACCAGCAGATGGCATTATAATTATGACACTGGACTCTCACATAATTGACCAAGGTTCGAGTCACAGACCCAGCAACTTAAAATTCACACTGGGAACCTGTGTGTGCATGCCCAAGATCCTGGGAGGAGAATAGAGAAGGGATTGTGACACAGCCATCCCTCCTGCAGGAATGAGTCCTTGCGTTCTGTCTCTCTGTCTCTGTTTCTCTGGTGAGTGCATGTGCCCTATAGCAAATATCTCTTAAAAAAAAAGAAAGAAAAATCCAAATAACAATAATTAGATGCATTTATTTGCAAAAAAGGTTTATGGATTTCATAAAGAAGACTAAATATCACAAATATTTTAGTCTGGGGAATTTGTGAGTATTGACAGCTAAGTATTTTGCTTAAAAGAGAAGAAAATTTTAGGAAGAGGAAACTACAGTAGCACAGTCAGAGAAGCATGAAAATAGTTAAGAGTGACAACAGAGAAGCCTCCATGGGGACTGGAACAATACAAAGAAGGCTCTCACTTTTCTCTTCTTCTAATCTCAATCCTGCCCCTAGACACACAGTCAGACCTTATTCAGAGGAGTATCCAGCTTTGTCTGACCCACACTGTGTCATTCTTTAAGGGCTGTAGAGTTTTCCAAGATAAGACGCTGTATCCCAAAACCCTTAAGTCCCAGGCTTTTGACAAAGAAGAACCTTTGGGTCTTATACCTACTTTATGTCCAACCCTGAATTCTGAAAAAAAAAAAAAGAAAGAAAGAAAAGAAATACATCATATCATAGGAATTATTAAAAACAACACAGACTCCTAAATAATCAGTTATGACACACAATGGAATATCATGATTCTATTATAGCTCAGAATATAACCTAATCTGAATTTTTATATGAGTTAATGGTATTCACAGACTTTCTCCTACTGAGGGATATTTGTTGAAAATCAGTCACAGTGAGAATACTCATTGCTTTTATTTGAAACTTTTCTCTGGCAGTTTTTTTTTTTTTTTTAAATTACATCAAACAAGCTCTTTATCTCTATTTATTTTTCACAACCAAATCTAATATTTGTGCAGTTACATGGTCAAAATCATGTTCAATAGGAGGGGCTACCTAAAATTCTTCAGTCAGAGTTGAGCTTCAAGAACTCACCTGAGTACCTTCTCTCTGGAGAGACAAACGAGGAAAAGCACTTGCTTCCTGGACTACTATAAGTAGCACTGTCTGAATGAGTGAAAGAATCAGTGAATAAATAAATAGACAGAGATAGAGCCATCTCCTCTAGATATGAACTTTCAATGAACATGAATGACATTATCATGAAAATGCCAAATATCTAACCAGTATATTCTAGATATGGGTTGCATATTCAGCCAGTTTCAACTCATACCTTATATCCATCCAGTTTCAACCCATACCTTAAGAAGTTGTTTCTACACCCATGCCCCCCAAATTGTTACATACTCATTGTGATCATAATTTTAAAGCCTAGTTAACTCTTGTCCACTAACCAAGTGATTGTCTACTTGCTCAGGCTCCTGAAGAAGGCAGGTCTTTTATAGCACCATGGAGTTAACTGGAGGTATGGAGTCTTCCATCTGTTACCCCCATCAGCTCTAATATCGTAGCCCCAGCAATGGGAATTGCTCATGGGGTATGCTGAGGAGCTGTGTAATCAAAAATCAATGATCCAAACGGAGGTCTGTTGTTCTACAGCTGAGCTGGTTTAATATTACAATGCCAATCCTAATGGAGTTACATAGAATCCATCAAAACATCAGGATACAGGGGTCAATGAGAACTGCAATGCCTCACTTCCCGGCAATTACCACTTATTACTGGGGCAGTGCTTTTTCTTCTGCTATTCAACTTACTTCAATAAATAATATTAGGTGACCCTGCAGGGCAGTCAATAGAGCATTGTTTTATTGTTGCAGCTTTGTAGTCAGATCAATACCTGTTTTTCTGAGACATAGGTGAGAACCCCTGAATATGACACTAATGAAATCATGTGTTTTTATGATTTTGAGATTATATATTTAATTTCCTCTTCATCCCTTATTGCCATCTCATAAAATTATGACATTGTGATTATTTACTTACTTCTTTAAAACAAAAGAAGAGAGGAATATAATCAACACAGGGAAATAAGTCGAGTATATCAAGAAACTAAGAAAGAATTAAAGTTAAGTTTTGTGAAACATTTTTTCCCTTTTAGGGAATAGATTCCTGTTCCTGGAAAATGCATCCTTAAGAGTGAACTCTGACCCTTCTAATCCAGATTCCTTCATTGGACCTTTCTATTCCAATAATTACAATGGGTATTGAATTTGAATAGTATTTATAAACTAGTAGCTTGTAAGTTAGATAATCCACAGTAAAGGTGGCCAGAAGACTTTAGTGGTAATAATAGTAGTATATTATTATTACATTAATGTATTTTGACAAATTATTTACTTTCCCTTTCACCACAGACACCACCAGTCCCTATTACATTATACAAGACCTGCTACAATCATTTATGTTTTATACCCAGCTCTTGTGGTATGTCTGCATAACCAACCTCTAGAAAAGATGGTTATGGTAAACAATTTATAAAAATAATGATAATATTGGGCTGGCTCCATAGCTTCATGGTTAAGAGAGCCAGATCCCACATGGCCAGCTGCAGTGCAAATCTCAGACTTAGAGGTTTGAAAACATGCCAGGCACATGTGCTTGGATGCCCAGAATCCCAACAGAATAGAGAAATGGAGGAGAAAGAATTACTGTGTGGCCACATCCCATTATAGGTGCTTTTTCCCTCTCTCTCTCTTCTACTGTTTGGCAAATATACCCTAGCAATTAACATATCAAATAAAGAAAAGAACAGAATAATGACACCATAGCTGCCATTGAATGAATTCTCACCTGTGGGCATAGTACTAATGATTTTGCACTCATCACTTTCACCTAATTTTATTCTTGCAACTACTTTGTGGAGTGATAATGTTACTTTTATCTTAATTTACAAGTGAAGAATCAGACTCAGAGTCAGTAAGACTTGCTATGCTTTAACTCCTCTACATAGTTAGCAGGTGGTGGAGTCAAGGTTCAAACACAAGTCTAGTGAGCTCCAGGATCCATATTTCTAATCCTGGGTTATGCTTTCTTTCAGCTCTAACTTTCTTTGTCTCTAAATCTGACCCCACAAGACTAAATACAATGGCTCATTATTATTCCAGGGATTAAATATATATTAAAGAGATATCACCTATCTGTAAAGCAGGACTGATGTAGGAGAAAGCTCAATGAATTTGCAGTCAAGAGTCCTGCTTCCTGACTCCTTTCTGGCCCTACCTGTGACTAGGACCCTCCCACCCCCTTTTTAAGGTTTTTGCCATAGGATGCATGTGCATGCTGAGAAAAGACAGAGATGAACATTGAGAGGGAAAGTGAGAGAGAAATCACCCCTCGGGGGGATAGTTGTACCACATTCCTCTCTCCTCCATTCTTCTCTTGGAACCCTGGGCATGCATGCACACACACCAGCCCTGAGTCTCAAGCTGTCAGGTCCAGGACTGGAACACTGGAACTGCATGCGATCATGTGGGAACCCAGTGCCTTAACCACCACACCACCTGCTGGCCCATTTTCCCCAATTATTATTATTATTATTATTATTATTATTATTATTATTATTTTTAGGTAGAACTTGATTATAAAGTATTTTCTGAAATTTTATTATTAATGTTACTAATAAGTGGATTGAGTGTCAAGGTTTTGAGTTCTTGTTTTAAATTTGTAATGCAGAGGGATTTTATAATGACACAGACCTTTTAAATTACAGAGTCAGTAAATATGCTCCATATAATATGTTGAAGGTGGTTCCTTGAGAGAATCTTATGCATAGCTGGAAATGACAGAAGTATGGCAGCCTCATATTTTGGGACTTCTTATTTTAGGAGATCTAGTAATGAGACCCTCAGAAGGAGCTCATGTCCCTCAGTTCCAATATCTTTTTTTTTTTTTTTTAATTACCAGAGGGTGCATGTGCTTGACAGAGAGAGAGAGGGAGAGGGAAAGAGAGAGAAAGAGAGATAGAAAGCACACACCCCTGTCCTATGGGGCTGGCTTCAATCCTCTTTCCTCCATTTCTCCTTCCTATCAGGATTTTGGGCATCCATGCACACTCACCAGATATATTTATAAAGTCGCTGAGGCTGGGATCTGAACAGCAGTTAGCCATGTGGGAGTTAGTTCCTGGTGCACTGTGCTTACCACTGCACAAAGGGATGGCTCACCTCTGGTATCTTCTTTTTCTTTTTTATTGACAGAGAGAGAGAGAGAGAGAGTGAGAGAAGAAGAGGGAGGAAGCACTACCCAAAGGGGTGTGGTTATACAACAATCACTTCTCCTCAATTTCTCCATACTCTCAGAATTTAGGGTACTAATGAACACACACACACACACACAACATGTTTTTCATGCTGCTGGGGCTGATATTTGAACCGTGGTTGGCCATGTGAGATCTTGCTCCCTTAACCATTAGGCCATGGGGCCAGCTCTTTAATATCTTTTAACACCAAATGAAGATGTGCTGAAGAGAGAAAGGAGTTAGGCTCAGCATGAGTCCAATGGGATGAAATCTATAAATTCCTTACCTCTAGCCATGTACATCCCACATCTGAGAAAATTTTCTTTTTTTTTTTTTTTTTTAATGGAGATTTTTGCTATAGGGTGTTTGCAATAACTGGAGAGAGAGAAAGAGACAGAAAGTGAGAAATCACTCCCCAGGGGGATGGCCATGCCACAATTCCTTCTCATCTGTTCTCATCTATGGATTTTGGGCACACACACACACACATGCCCAGTGTGTTTTAAGCTGCCAGATCTGGAGCTCAAATGGCGATGACTACCTGGGAGTCCAGTGATGAAACCATTACACTATCTGCTGGTCCCTCTGAGAGGATTTTCTTAAGCAAAAGGAAATTTCTTCCCATACAGAGCTGCCCAGAAAGAGAGCATGTATAGAAATTATTCTGCTTTCCTCTGTGACATAATATCTCTTGACTGAGAAAGGTTTACAGGTATAAATACGAACTTATTATCTAATTCTAGACTGAGTACTTGGCCAGATATAAATTACCCCCTTTACCTTCTTGGAGGGTGTTGAGAGGCAAACAGATTGCCCTTCTCTGTTCTCATTTTAAATGGGTCAGAGCTTTGGTGGAACTAGATAATTCACTCCAATCCACTAGATGTAAGCACCTCATAAATTTCATAATCAGCACTAGCATGTTCCTTTTCATAAGCAGTATGTCTTCAGCAGCGTTAATTACATGACTGGTAATGGTCTCCCATTTTGAATCTCTGTTTTGAATGAAATATGGTCTGGTCTGGAGCAGACCCCCCTAGGCAGGGCCCGTGGCAGCCACACATCAAAGGGTTTCCTGAAGCCAAAGTAAGGAGCAAACATAAGAAGAAACCTCAAATGGGGGGAGGGCTACGTGTGCAATGTTAGACTTTTAAAACTAAACCAGGAAAGAAAATATATATTGAGGGCCTTTAGAACTCTGTTATTGGATTAGGTTCAACACAATCTTTTAAGTCTTACCTTAAATGTCACTTCCCTGGCAGCCTTTCCTGACCTTCTTCCCAACACTCTTTCTCCTGCACACACCTTTGGCAATGTTCTCTGCTCTTCCACATGCTTCTATGGTGTCTCATTGTTTTCCATGATAAAACTAGCATAATGTATCATAATTGTTTATTTTAGTATTTGTTGTTCACACATCTGCCTTGCTTTTATGCATTTAGTGCACTGAAGACACTTAATGCTACTCTGTGAGGGCCGGCCCTCAATGGTTAAGGGAGTCAGAACCCACATGGCTGACCACAGTTCAAATCTCAGCTTTGGCAATTTATAAAACATACTGGGTAGATATGCATGGGTGTCCAAAATCCTGACAAGATGGAGAAAAGGAGGAGAAAGTATGATAGCATGACTATACTCCATTGCAGGGTGATTTCTCCCTTCCCCTCTCTCTATTTCTCTGTGTTTCTCTGGCAAGTACACATACTGTCTGACAATTAAAAAAAAATTTCTGCTAATTGAATGTTGAATGAAAAGCCAACTAAGGCAAAATCATAAGGCAAGGGGACTCGGTCATGTCAATCCATCCACTTTACCAACAATGACATAGCAGACAGAATGGGTTTTGTTAAAAAAATAAAAGGACAAAAAACAAAAACAACAACCACAACTATAAAAACTGGATACAAATTTTGGCATTGAGAACCTGTGCTATTCACTTTAATTTCTCTGCTTCAATTTTCTCATTTGTAAAATTAGGATGCTACGTAGTACATGCTATTATCATGAAGGACTTAAGAGAATGGTGTCCATTTTAATGGTGCTACTTTAATAGACTCCCACAGACTAGGTAATTTATAAAGAACAGAAAATTATTTTTCATAGTTCTGGAGGTTAGAAAGCCCCAGATCAGGACAGGTAATGATTACATCATTGGACTCCCGTGTATTCGCTTTCTGTCTCTCTCTCTGGCGAATGCATGCACCTGATAGCAAAAATCTCTCTCTCTCTCTCTCGGGAAAAAAAAAAAAGGCCAAGAGTAAGGGCTGCATCTAGTTAGGGCTTCTTGCTGCACCATCATAGGGCAAGAGACTATGTGCGAGAAAGAGAAGAAAAGGGCCAAACTCCGCCTTTTGTTTTTTGGTTTTGGAGAGTTTTTTGCTATAGGGCACGTGCACTTGCCAGAAAGATAGAGAGAGACAGAGAGACAACGTGAGAAATCACCCCCAGGGGAGATGGCCACACCACAATCCCTTCTCCTTCATTCTCCCTCAGGATCTTGGGCACGTGTGCACATGTACCCGGTGTGAGTTTTAGCCACCAGGTCGGGACTTGAACTGCAGTAGACCACATGAGAGTCCAGCAACATAGCCATTATGCCAATTTCTGATTCCTCAACTTCGCCTTTTATCAGAAACTACTCCTGTATCAACACCTCCTAGGATAACAGCATTAATCCATCCATGAGGTCAGAGCCTTCATAACCTAATCACTTAAAGGTTCTACTTATCAACATTTTCCATTGGGGATTAGTTTCTTTCTTTTTTTTTTTTTTTTTTTTTTTTTTTTTTTGGAGAGGTTTTCACTATAGGGCGCGTGCGCTTGCTAGACAGAGAGAGACATAAAGACAGAAAGCGAGAAATCACCCCCCAGAGGGGATGGTCACGCCGCAATTCATTCTCCTCTCGGGATCTTGGGCATGCATGCACATGCGCCCAGCGTGAGTTTTAAGCCACTGGGTCCGGGATGCGAACCGTGGTCGACTACGTGGGAGTCCAGTGACATAGCCATTACACTAACTGCTGGTTCCCCATTGGGGATTAGTTTCAACAGATGAATTTTATTTTCCTAGAGAGCATGTCCACTCACCAGAAGAGACAGAGAGATAGAGAGAGGGAACGCGAGAAAGCACTTTCCCCTACCAGGGGGACTTGCTAGACCACAGTCTCTGCTCCTCCATTCTCCTCCCAAAAATTTGGACATGCATGCTTACACATCTGGTTTGTTTTTCAAGGTGCTACATCCAGGACTTGAACAGTGCTGTCAGCCATGTGGGATCGAGCTGCTTTTACCTCCATGCCACCAGCTGGCCCCCACACATGAATTTGGGGAGACTTATTTAAACCATAGCAAATGGGAAGGCAAGTATAACTGGAAAAGCAGGGCCCAGAAAGACTTGCTGGAATATCCTCAGTCAGGAATGAGTCCCCTGAATCAAATCCACCACCTACCAGTGAAGTGACTTTAGGAGACTCCTTGATTACTCTGTGTCTGTAAATTGGCAGTAAGCTTAACTCCTTCATAGAGTTATCATGAAATTTGGGTATAAAAGAGTCTAAGAGGAAAAAGGTAGATATTAGTTGGTACAAAGTTTTGCTTTTCTTTTTTGAGATTTTTTGCCTTAGGGTGCTTACGTTCACCAGAGAGAGAGAGGGAGACAGAGATAGCAAGAGGGAAGGTGAGAAATCAACCCTCAGGGGGGATGGTCACACCATAATCCCTGCTCCTTCATTCTCCTCCAGGCATCTTGGGCACACATGCACACATGCCTGGCGTGATTTCCAAGCCACCGGATCTGGGACTCAAAACTCAGTTGGCCATGTGGGAGTCCAGCAATTTAACCACTACACCATCTACTGATCTCAGTACAAAGTTTATTATAATTGATACAACAGTTGGAAATACTGACTGACATACTCAAAATCAGTATCTGAGCTAGGAACAGAATCTAGAAAAAGGTAAAGAAACAGTAGCTATCTGCTATGAGACAGAAATTCATGTCAATTTCTTTTTCGAGGAGCCTAACTGGAAACATCCTAAGGATTTGTTGGTTGTTATGACTGGGGGTGGAGTGTATGTGTTCTCTTTTGGAATGAGGCCCTTTTCATCTGATTCATCTAAAAGATATGGTAGCTAGTTTTCTCACACTTTTTTTCATTGGCAACCTGTGGGATTATTCTAATACTCTACCAGCTAACAATTCCTAACTAAACATAACTTTCAAAAGTTAAAGAAATAGAATTTATTGGCTCATAGAACTTAAGAGACCGAGAGTCAAGACAAAGTCTAGTATAACTGAATCCAGACACTCAATCACATCTTCAATGATAAACATGGAGTCTTCAAAAAGTTCATGGAGAACATGTATTATGAGAAAAACTATGTGTGGATTTCAGGTCTTTGCACCACAATAAACTTATAATTTCATCCAACTCTTCCATATATATATTTTTTTTCTTTTTGGAGAGGTTTTTGCTATAGGGTTCATGCGCTTGCCAGACAGACAGAGAGAGACAGAGAGACAGAAAGTGAGAAATCACTCCCCAGGGAGGATGGCCACACCGCAATCCCTTCTCCTCCATTCTCCTCTTGGGATCTTGGCCACGCACGCACACTTGCCCAGCGTGAGTCCGGGACTCGAACCGCGGTCGACTATGTGGGAGTTCAGCTACATAGCCATTACGCTAACTGCTGGTTCCTTCCACATATTTTTTGAAGTCCCTTTGAACCTCTCAACACTGCTCTCCTGGAGCTGGTTTTGCTTGAGCATTTTTCTTACATGAGGGAGGGAAAGTGCTACCCCACAGCTCCAGGCCCAGAATTATAGCCATAGTCTGTGAGGACTTTTATTGAACCAGCTTGGGGCATGTGTCCTCTCTGGACCATTAATCAGTAGGCTCAGGTCCTGGCTCAGCCTGCACTCAGGGATCAAGGGGGAGCATCAGCCTCACCTTACTGCTGAGAGGTGAGAGGTGAGAGGTGAGAGGCGAGGCGTGTTTTCTAAAGCAGTTCTAGAAAGGGAGCCACACAGTTGGTGCAGCTATGAAACGTGATGCTTGGCAAGGCAGATCCATATTGGAAGGTTGTTAGTTCGTGTCTGGAGACTCTCTGATATACCAGGTATATGTTTGCACATGGTCCAGAGCTGACTGGGATCGTCATGTAGGATTCTATTGGGAGAACTGTTTCTCTAGCTTACTCTTTCTGTCTCTCTCACTCATGGAAAACTTAAATAAACGTTAAAAAAAAGACTTTCTAGGAAGGCAACAATCACAGATGCAATAAAGACTTGGAAGTTTCTAACACGTATTATTTTGTATTTCGTGATAACTGTAACCCAAATCGAACTTAATGATACTCTCCAAATCTGTATTTTGCTAATGTGGGCTTTTTTTCATTGGTATTTTTTGGTGACTGGAAGCCATACTTTCTTGACCATGTTCTTTCTCAGTGTTACAGTGTTCATCAAAACAGCTCTTTGGGCTTTGAGCTCTGCTGGAGGCTGAGGGTATGGGAGCTCCTACTGACCAACCCCCTGAAGCCATACAATAAAGCTTGATTTGGAGGCTCATAGTTTCTCTAGTTCTGGAATTAATTCACGTGTAGCTTGTTTTATGCAGACTCACCTATTGTGCCCAGTGTCACGAACTGTACTGAAAACTCTTAACACCTTTTAAAACTCGATTCACTTTTGATGCCATAAGAAAGATTGGGCCAATAAATAAGAAGTAGAATCCATTTGTGGTCCATTTTGCTAAAGTATATTAAATATCGCCTGCAATTTGAACTTGCCTTATAAAATGTTTACATGCCATTAAATAGTCCTAACATCCCTTGTGTAAATTAAGCAGGCTGTGATGTTCCTTATTCTAAGGAGTAGCAGTACTTAAAGCTGTAAAATACATTCATGTAATAAATCAAATGCTTTGCTCCTAAAAGCAGGATTATAAATATAAAAGGCAACAATACTGACCTCAGTGTCTGCACTTGAATTGCTTTGGGGAAAGTGGTATGGAAGGAAATATTCTAATTTGGTTGCTCAGTTCATTTGTTCACTGTGCTTTGGACATGTGGGTTCCTGGAAAATGTTGTCGTCTATAGATAAGCTTTCCAAAACACACAACTATTCTTCATAAAAAGGACAGGTTCACAAAAATCCATTCAGTTAGGGACTACTAGCATCTTAATAGGCAATTCTGAGTGCACATAAGTAGGTCTCCTCGGTTGGAAGAATTCCATAAAGAGCTTCCTGGTTGAGAAGCGCTCAGAAGTCCCGCCTGCACCCCGTGTGCCTTCCACACTGTTGCTTTTTATAAAGCCTCTTCCTTCTCCCTCAGCTGGGCCATCAATGGGCTGTTTTCTTGCAAGTGCTCAAAGTTTAATGGAGCTTAAGTGAGACACAGACCATTAACGCAGTATCAATATTTAGTTTTGGTTTCCACGGAAACAGATACTAGCCATGGGTAACTTCTCTTCCAATCTGAGCAAAAGGATCTTTTGCATGAACTAATATTCTGTTTAGTTTCTTGGGGGGATGGTGGTGGCTATGAGGTTAATAAACCATCATTTATTTAATAAACAAAACCACATAGAAGAGGAGCAGCTTAGCAGGGCCAGTGTGTGTGTATGTGTGTGTGTGTGTGTGTGTGTGTGTGTGCATGCACGTGCATCTACTAGGAAGGGCAGTTCAGTTTGTTTAACTCCAGAACTTTCTTTTCCTTCCCCTCTGGTCATACTTAACTTTTTGTGCTGCAAGTCTCACCACTGTCATTTGTCTTACTCTATGGACACTGTTTTCTAACCTGTTAATCAGGTTTGAGGCTCTCTGGAAGAGCATGCCCTAATTGGATTTGGCTTTGTGACGAAGTGAGGGACTTGTAGATGGCTAGGCAGCAAAAGTCATCATAACTTGGCTTGGATTAATCTTGCAAGACTGGGGCACCAACCATCCAGCTATTTTCTACAAACCTCTACTCTCTTCTCAGGGGTAGATGGACTAGTCCTCTTCCTTAAGAATAGGCTGACTCCAATGCTGAAAGAGTTTAGTTGAATAAATAGAAGCATCAGGAAATGTGAGTTCTAGTCCTGATTGAGAAATTAGTCTGTCAATTCACATATCCATGCACAGTCTAAATCTCTTCATTTATTCATTTCTTTTATTTATATATGGGCCATAGGGCCCATGCACTTATGAGGGAGATGGTCACATCACATCTCAATCCCCTCCCCTCTATTTCTCCCTCCTTTTTTTTTTTGGAGAGGTTTTTTGCTATAGGGCACGTGCGCTCGCCAGACAGAGAGAGAGAGACATAGAGACAGAAAGCGAGAAATCACCCCCCAGGGGGGATGGTCACGCCGCAATCCCTTCTCCTCCATTCTCCTCTCGGGATCTTGGGCACACACGCACACGCGCCCGGCATGAGTTTTAAGCCACCGGGTCCGGGACGTGAACCGTGGTCGACTACATGGGAGTCCAGCGACATAGCCATTATGCTAACTGCTGGTTCCCTCTCCCTCCTTTTTGGATTTTGGGCATGCCTCTACCCATTTCGAGCATTTTTTTAACTTGCTGGGTCTGGGGTTTAAATCAGATTTAAACCATGCAGTTGGTCAGGTGGGATCCAGCCCTGGTAACCACAAGGCCATAGGCTGGCCCTTCTTTTTATTTTTATTTTGTAAAGATTGTTTATTTCTTTCATGAGAACGAGAAAGAGAAGGAGTATCACCAATGGGGTCTTCATGTCCAGTTTTAGCCAGCCTGGATCCTGGGCATACACATCTGATGTGTACAAAAGACCTTGAGACACCAACACAAGACCTTTCCTAAGTGTGTCCAGTGGTGTTACTGCTGCACTACTACTTGGCCCTCTAAATATTTATCTTATAAAATACAAGGAAGAATTAAATTAAATGGTCTCTACAATGTCTTTGAATTATGATATTTTGTGCCAAGATGCCTCTAAGTAATAATCTTGCTGTGCAGTTGCCTTCACTCAGTAACATGGATTTCTTCAGTGACTTTCCATCACCCTTCCTTAGAATCGTCTGTCTTCACTTTGATTTTCAAAGTCTTCCCTGGTCTCCCCTAATTATAAATTGGTCCTTTTCATTTCAATGTACTTTTTCTTCTTCACTGAGCTGAATTTTCCCCCAGAGGCTCTCTCCACTCTCTCAGTTTAACTATTTTATTTGTGCAATTCCAAATGATTAGATCCTATGTAACATCAAATGCTTGAGTCTCATATTCCAGCTGCCATATTCTCCTTCAAGTTATATTAGTTTCTTATTGCTGCATATAAATTAGCACACATTCAGCAGTTTGAAACAACAACATCATTTATTATTTCACAGTTCTGTAAGTCAGAAGTCTGGCATTGCATGGTTGGGTTCTCTGCTCAGAGTACAAGACTAAAAAGGTACTGGCCAAGCTGAGTCTTTGCCCACAGGTTCTAGAGATAAATACAGTTCTAAATTTATTGAAGTTATTGGAAAAATTCAACTCCTTGTGGTTGCAGAACTGAAGTCCTAGTTTCCTTGCTGGCTGACAGCCTGGGGACTTTAAATTTCCAGAAGCTGCCCACATTCCTTCTTCTGAACCTCCCCTCCATCTTCAAAGTCAGCTATGACGTGCCGAATCCTTCTTAGGCTTCAAATCTATCTACTTCTTCTGCCACCAATTAGAGATAATTCTGCTTTTAAGGAGCTCACCTAATTGCACCTGGACTACCTAGATAACCTGCCCATCTTGAGGTTAAGATGATTTCGGATTTCAGTCCCTTCACAACAGTACCTAGGTTAGTGTTTGATTAAATAATCAAGAAATGGGAATCTTGGTGGAATTCTCCTTACCACACAAATTATAACTAAGATAGAAGCTGAAAATTGACCAATTGTATTCCAAACCACTCTGAGCGCTATTGGCTCTATGAATACAGAGGACTATTCCAAAAGGAAAAGCCTAGAAGGCCACAGAGCTGTACTTCCCTCTTTGGGCAAGATTCAGGTAGGTAATACTCTACCTTTCTATCAAGACTTCTGGAATAGGAGGTTGATAAGCATTTTTTTTAAAGAAAAAGTTACACAAACACATGTACACAGACTTATTTGGATATCCCTCATTACACAGTTCTCAGTGCTTTCGTAGTTGTTAGGATTCCCTGGAGGGCTTGTTAGCACACACACTGACAGACTTTGAAAAGTTCTTGGAAAACAGAATTAAAGTGCACATTTATGGGACCAATAGATGGTGGAATGATTACATCACTGAACTCTAACGTAGTTGACTGTGGTTCGAGTCCTGGAACTGGTGGCTTAAAGCTCACACTGGGCTTGGTTGCGTAGGTTCCCAAAACCTGAGAGGAGAATGGAGTAGAAGGGATTGCAGCATGGTCATCCCCTCTTGGAGGGTGATTTCTCACTTTCTGTCTCTCTGCTTCTCTCTGTCTCTCTGGTGAGTGCACATGCTGTGTAGTAAATATCTCTCTACAAAAAAAAAAAAGTACACATATATTTTGGTGCAAAAGAAATTAGAAATCCATGCAGAATTATTGCGTAGTAGGTATTTTACATGCACTTTTGAAGACTTCTAATATTACTGAGTCCCACCCCTGGATTTCTGATTCAATAGGTCTGGAATAAGGCCTAAGAATTTCCTAGATGATACCAGTGCTACTGGTCCAGGACAACACTTTGAGAATACCACCTGAAAGTACCAACTATCCTCACTGGAATTATCACTATGTAAATGTTATATTTGAAGTTTTTACACACAGTGTGCTTGGATATTGAGGAATATTTTGCATATTTTCATATATTCTACATACTTATTTATGTAATAAATAGAAAAAATACATGCAGTAGTTTTCCCGCTGACAACGTATAGCCCTCTATTGCTAAACTAATCTGAGATTTTCAAGTACCGTTTCTTTAAGGATGTTAATGGAAACAAAATTACACATAGATAAGAGAAGTGATTTCTAATGTTGTGAAATACAGTAGAATGAATATAGTTAAAAATAATTTACTGTATATCTCAGAGTAGCTAAAAAGAGGACTTTGAATTTCACAACACAAAGTAATGACAAATAGTTGAGATGATGGATATCTTAATTACCCTGATTTAGTCATTACACATTGCATTCTTGTACTGAAAAAAATCACATTGTACCCCCACAAATATGTAATAATTATTACATGTCAATTAAAAATGCTAAAAATACTGCTTTAGTAAAGTCAACTGTAGTTATCACGCACATCTTGTACAGCTGTAGATTTCAGCATTTCTGCATTCCCGAAGGAGCTGTAATGCCATAAGCCCAGCTCTGTTCTTGGTCGTTTCATTTTCCTTTTAACGAGACTCTTAGCCATTCTCATAGCTATGGCCTGCCAGTTCTTTCCTCCTCATCCTTCTAGCTTGCTGGCTTCAAAAATTATTTAGAAATCCTATATTCAGAGAGACAATGGAATGGTCCAAATTGTGGTTTAATACATGTCCTCTGTACTCTGTTAATAAATAAATAAATAAATAAATAAATAAATAAATAAATAGACTGATCTCTTTCCGCTAGCTGCATTAGCTGAATCTCTGCCAGTAACAAACACTCTCAAATTGAACTGGATTAAATGACAGCATCTTAGGTAACACTATCTCGTGCAGATCTGAATCTAAGGAGTTAAACCACATTCTCAGAACTCAATCTTGTTCACTCTCCAGCTTTTAGCTATGCTTTCCTCAGTGGTACTCTTCTTCTCAGATAGACTTTCATAAAGGAAAGGCCTGACAGGCTTCAGCCTCAAGGTCTATACTTAATGATCCCAATGGAGCAAGAGTTCTCTTTCCTAATAACCTCAGCTAAAGTCCTAGGATTGTCTTTCACTGAACATACTCATGCAAAACTCATGTAAAAATGGAATTAAAGTATGAGTTTATTTTGGCACAAAAAAAAATCATGGAAATCTATGCATATTTTTTTCATAACATAATTTGGCATGGATTTTTTTGCAGTTATCTAGTACTTGCCCCTGAACCAGCCACTTCGGTGGGGGGCGGGGGGGGCAGAGGGTGTAATCTTGTGAAGGATGTAATGATCAGGGCCTGGGGAGTGAGTTCACACTTAGGTACAGGGTGGGGATTATCCTCTTGGAACATAAAGACCCAAACTGAGAGAGAGTTGAGTTTCCAGTATAGATTAAGAATAAAGAGTAGATGCTGTGCAGAGCAAAGCCATGGTGTTCCACTGTATTTTTATGCAGTTGTTACAATGAGCAAATGTGTCTGTATGTGAATGCACTTTCAGACCTACAAGTCCAGTATCAGTGCAAGGTTTGGTGATGTTGATGATAATGGCAAAGATGGTGAAGATTCATTTGTGTACAATCAAGATAACCATCCCTGCTCTGCCTATGTTGCCATGGCTATAGGTTCCTTATCACTGGCCTCCTAAAAATTAAATTTTTAGTTGTTCTTCTATGAGACCTCCAAGTTTCTGGAAAACTTTCCCAACCCTCCCCCAGTAATCTTTCCTTTACTGTCTTTTTCCCTAAATTCACTTCTTAAGGTCAATTATTCTTTTCTAGACACTGATACCCATGAAGCAAAAACCTAAAGATCTGTTTCTTGCCCACAGGATTCAGATGGATATTTTTCAAATGTATAGCAGACAAACAAATAAGGTACATGTTTACCGAGGAATGTCTGAGGTCAAAGAACAGATATCCCAAATACAGGAGAGTTTTAACAAATTAGGAAGAAGCCAAGAAACAGCACTTTGCTAGAGACGTTCTCATGGACAAGTTGCCCACCAATATTCTCTTTGTATAAGTGACCACCTACCTAGTCTCTCCCATATGATTTCTATCTCCCTCTCTCCCTTTCTTCCTTTTCTTATGAGAGTGACAAGGTGGTATTTCTGACAGAGACTTGTCCTGTTGCAGTTCTCTTGCCTCAACCTCCCAGTCAGCAAGGATCACAGACATATGCCACTGTACCTGGTTAGATTGAGCTGGTCATCGCATCTGAGCCTCCTATGTGGGCCCAGCCACTGTGTGGTAGTACTCTCTTGCTTGTACCACCACACCACAGCTAGGCCATCTCTCATATAACTCTCTGTGCTGCCTGGATCTCATATACGTTGTAAAATCATTAATTGTTTATAATTAAAAATCTATTGGAAACACTAAGACACTAATCTTCTGGGGGCCAAGGAGATTAAGACTGGAAATAACCTAGACAGAGCTTGACCCATTCCTATTTTTCCGATGAGAACAACTTACAATAACTAGGTCAACACATGGATTTAAAAAACAAAACAAAAAGTAATTTAAATAGGAATGTGGGGATTAATCCTTTTTGGTAGAGCTCAAGATACCAAATTAAATGCTTTACTGCTAATAATTCATCTTTTACAAAATATTTAATAATTTTTAAATGCTTTCATATTCATTATCTTATTACTATACTTGGAAGGTAAATAGACTAGTCTTAACTCTGTTTTTTTTGACAGGAGAGGAAACTGGGGCTTGAAAAGCTTATGAGGATACTTGACAAATTTTTTGGAAAAACCGAATCAAAGTATGGGTTTATTTTAGTGCAAAACCATTTTAAAATCCATGTATAGCTTTTTTGCACAATATGCGTTTTCCAGGAGTTGTTTGAAGGCCCTGCATGTTTGTCCTTCGTCTACAGCTGCACTATCTAAACAGTAGTACCTACCCACATGGGGCTATTGAGCAATTGAAATATGGCCAATGCATCAAGAAACTGGATTTTTAATCATATTTTATTTTAACTGGCTTAATATTAAGTTTAAAAAGGATCATTTGACTAGTGCCTATTATACTGGACACAATCAGTCAATATCTACAAAGTACAGGAGGATTTAAATCAAGGTCTGTTGACTCTAAACCCATGCTCTTATCATATCCCTGGTTTGTTCAAGATAATCTGTCATGGGTCTCCGTATGTCTGAATTGCTAGTGTTTCTCCATATATGGATAACTCGGCTGTACATTTTTTTAGTAGCACATGATTTACTGCTGATAAAAATCTAAGGTCCATAACTCCACCAGTGAAGCAGAGCAAAAGAGCTGAAGCTACAACCCAGGTCATTCACCATAAAAGTCCTCATTGCCCATGAATCCCCTCAGCCTCTCACATTTCTTCTGCCAGAGTTGATGATTGCAATTCCTTTCTCAATAATCCGTGTCCTGACAATCATAACACACAATTCCCTAGGGCTTATTTCTTACTATCTTGGCACAGAAAACGCTATCCTGGGAGAGATTATTGATGAGAGGATGAAAAAGTCATTGCCCTAATTTCCTTTAGTGCAAAATATGGAGACCACTGCCTGCATATAATTACTATTAGTAATTATTTTAGGACCTATCTTAAGTGACTGACCCAAAGAAAGAGAAATTTCATGTGATTCTGCATAGCAGAAGATATTCTGCACCCCGGCATCCCTCCAAGGTAGGAAAGGGTGACTAAGGAGTCAAGGGTGGGTGGGCACAAATAAGCCCTCAGTTTCAGATAATTTCTTTTTCTTTTTCTTTTTTTTTTTTGGAGAGGTTTTTGCTATAGGGCGCGTGTGCTTGCCAGCCAGACAGAGACAGAGAGACAGAAAGCGAGAAATCACCCCCTGGGGGGATGGCCACACCACAATCCCATCTCCTCCATTTTCCCATTGGGATCTTGGGCACACACGCACACGCGCCCGGCATGAGTTTTAAGCCACTGGGTCCAGGACGCGAACCGCGGTCGACTACATGGGAGTCCAGCGACATAGCCATTACGCTAACTCCTGGTCCCAGATAAAGACATTTCCGTAGAGAAGGAGAGAGGAGACCAATAATCTCAGAGTTCTGACATTTTTCAGCATATTTCTGGTGCTCCATAAAATGTCTGAAAAAAGGCCATGAAGTCAATTAGGGACCATAACTTACAGGAAAGTTGAGAGAGAAAGGGTGCTGGTTTAGGATAATGCCATCTTCTGGTTGGCTGGGATCTGGCTTGAAATTTTTCTTCAACTTCTATGAATGTAATTTAAAAAAAATCTTCCTAAAATGAATTATGATGGGAGCTGGCCCTGTAGTGCAATGGTTAAGTGCAGTGTATCTGGAAACCATATGGTCAACTACAGATCAAATTCCAACCCTGACAGTTTGAAAATCATGCCAGCCCTTTGCATGTGCAGGCTCAAAATCCTGGTGGAATGGAGAAATGGAGGAAAAAGAATGGTAACATGACTATACCCACTGGGAGGTGTTTTCTCCCACTCTTTCTGCCTTTTCTTTCTCTGGTGAACACACATGTCTTTAGTCAATTAAGGAAAAAGAAAGATTTATGATAAGACAGTTTGGTTCATGTGGGTTGGATACTAAAGACAGTAGTAATAGTTGGGTTTGATTAAAATTAACTTTGCAAATCCCCTAAATGACCCAAAGAGAACATATTTTATGATTTTTGTATTTGTAGTCCTGTATAAATATGTATACAAGTATATACATACACACACACACATAAATATATATATAGAGAATGATTATCCATGCAAAATATGTCTTCACAATATTTGTATTTACTCTGTTTCTGCATTTTTTCCTCTATCTTTTTTTTTTTTTTGGACTTTTTGGCTAAATACTTCTACTTGGTTTTACAAAAGTTTAATGTGTCAATAATGAAACTCTAATCTGTTTTCTTGACTCTGAGTAGTGTTTGATTCTATAATAGGATGTTAATGATTATGGATGGTGACTACCAATGCCATCCTTCTGAAAATCTGTCTTCAGCTTCTAGGGCAGGAGACTAATGTCCCCCAAAATATCCCCCTAGAAGTGGTCTATTAACAAAGTCCTGGTGAACACAGTAGCTAGTATACTGAATAACAAAAGGCTGAAGGCAGAAGGTATGGAGTTGACAGAATTAAGTGCTTACCATGAATCAGGCACTTTTCTTTGTAGTTCATATATATTATCTCATTTAATAATGACCAGTGCAGTCAGACCAACAGTCAGTCCTTGTGGCTCGTGGGTGACCTACATTTAAATTGAAGCATTCTGAGGTCAGATAGGTAAGACAGTTGGACAGGTGTTGAAATTGTGGGAGATGATCAGAGAAGATGGAATAGAAAAGAAAACTCTGTTTAAGGACATATCACTGTGGAAGTGAGTCTTGGAGACTGGCTCAGAATCCACTGAATGAGAAACTGTGGAGTGTGTGAAGTCAAAATAGAAAATATTATAGAGAAGTGGCAATGAGTAACATAAAAGTGGCCAGACCACATAGTGCATGAGCCAGTGAAGAGAAGGACAGCCTCTTTTAGAGAGGGTATTAGAAAAAAATGGATCATATGGGGAATCCTGGAGTTCAACCAATGCAAAGAGGGACTTGGATTGATAATAAATTGGATTATTTGTTGACTTCCATTATCTTCCCAATAGATTGCTATTTATAAGAAAACTGGAACCATACTAGGAGACTTTAGAAAGTTTGTGAAAAAAAAATGAAATTAAGGTATGAGCTTAGTTTGGTGCAGAAAGTGTTGAAATCCCTGCACAGTATTTTAGAATGTGCATTTTCTGTGAACTTCTTTTTAATTTTTTAAATTTATTCATCTTTTTTTACATCCAAATATTACATATTATTATAGCATATCAAATGAATTTTCCTATCATGAATACACTGTTTATTAGTTCAGTCAATATATTACCATATATTGTGGAGAGTCCTTAAAGATCTACAAATAGAATGTCCATGAACTTCCTGAAGACCCTTCATATTTGATCCATATCAACATTTTCTGCAGATTCTGCAGTCCCCCCCCCCCCCCGCCCCGCCTTTGGAGGTTTTTGCTATAGGGCTATAGGGCGCTTGTACTTGCCAGAAAGAGAGAGAGAGAGAGAGAGAGAGAGACAGAGAGAGAGAGACAGAGACAGACAGAAAATGAGAAGTCACCCCCCCCACCCCAGGGAGGATGGCCATACTACAATACCTTCTCCTCCATTCTCCTCTTGGGATCTTGGGCACACACACACACACACATGTGGCCAGTGTGAGTTTAAGCCACTGGGTCTGGAACTTGAACCATGACCGACTACATGGGAGTCCAGCGACATAGTCATTATGCCAACTTCTGGTCCTTCTGCAGAGCCTTCTATATCCTAGTAGGTGTCAATATTTTAGGGAGCTGAGTGAATGAGTGAGTCCATTAATTAAATATGGGTTACACAGGATACTTTAGAGTATTAGAGGAAGGATGAATTTGAATAGAGACCAAACCATGAGGCTATGTAGTGATGAGCAATGATTCATGATGAGGATGAAAATGAAAGATATGTGAATTGGAATAAGAGAAGTGATGTGAGAAGATTTTGTTAAGGGAAGAGCCCTGATGATTGGACTGACTCATATTCTTCCAACTGAGAATTATCTTCGCAAGAGGATTGTTGATGTCACATTGATGCAACTAGTTGCATCACTCAAAATGTACTAGTTGAAGGGACTTTAGAGAGTAACTAGCTAACTCTTATTTTACAGTAGGAAAGCAATTAGGTATAGGTAGTCACATGGCCATTACTAGTATTCATAACTACTAATAACTACTATTTATTGAATACTTAACGGGACCCAGGAATGGTGCAATCCTCATTTTATCCTCCATAAAATAGGAATTTTGTCACCCAATTTTATAAATAAGGGAAATGTGATTGAAAATTATAAGGTAACTACAGGTGTAGGGAACGTCAGAAATCATAACCATCCTAGACCTATCTTTTGGCACGGCCCAAGATGATAGTTTAGGACTGAAACTCAATCACCGTATCAGTCCACATTTGTTTCTACAGCGATGTCTCCCAAGGTGCTCGACTGGGCCTGGGACTTCTCTTCAGTGTTGTCAGAGGGAGGTGATGGTGTGCTCTCCCAGAGACTTTACCCATGATTAGGGCTACAAAAGATAATAACCTATGTTTTTAGATGGAGAAAAAGAATTAGAAGCAAACTCATAAGGTGTTAGGGTAGTCTATTCAATGTAGGTATATGAAGGTAAATTTCTGGAAGTGATCCAAACACCCAATTGAACATGTACTAACCCAGGATTTCAAGAGCTATCATAAAACCATGAGTTTTATTTTATTTGAGGAGAGATACCTGTATGCATATAAATCAAGGTGGTGAGATGATCCTAACTCCTTGGAAGGATTTGACCATATGATCAAAAAGTACAAAGTAACTACATATGTATTGTAGATTTGACCATCTTCTTATAGGTCATAGGCACTACTAAGAACATTCTATGATGGCTGTGGTTACGTCTCTTAAGAAATAGGTTCATACCAACTTATTTTCCCCTGCTCAATGATCTAATTGACTTTATTAGTGTAGAGTACACTCAGGGAGTGTACTGAGTACAAGAGATACTGGTATGATCCCCCAAAGGCTAATCTGTGACACCACTTCTTGAGATTCTGAATGCGACGTTTTTCTTTAATAGAGGAGAAAGGAAAAAAGGAGAAATGGAAGAGAGTCATGGCCATATTACTAGAGTCAAAGCAAAGCAAGATGGTTTGGCTTCAATATTAATATTTTTTTCTACAGTGCCAGAAAACGTGATGGTCATGCTTTTACTCTTTGATGGAGTTGGTGGGTGCTCCCTGAAGTGTGGGTGAGATCTATTTTTTAATTCCATAACGTTATCTGTAACTGACATGTGATTATAATACCGCAATTCTCTTTAATGCAGTCTGTAAAAACACATTGATTTTATAGCTCCCCAAACCGATTACATTAATATCTGTGCATAATTAGTTTACACATTACTAAATTACTGACAGATTAAAAGTGAAATAGTGCAGTTCATACTCAGTCGCATAACTGCCAGAAAGGAAATTAATATGGATTCAAATGGTCCTTGGAGACCTACATTGAAATAGCAGAAATCTATAAAGACTGCTTGCACTAGGAAATTTCTATCAGCAACATGTTTGTGGTTGATGCTTTCCTAAGTCTGCTCATATGAGCTGAGTGCGGCAGGAAATGATATGTGAATGATGCTTTGGCTCTTACAAACTCAGGACTGTGTTTATTAAAAAGCAAACTCTTAATTGTAGCATTTGATGTCCAGGAAAGGCAAGCTCTTAAGTTGTAAATGAGACCTTTTGCCTTTCCTTGCTTTTCCTAGCGAACTAAGTTCTAGTGTTGGACCTGTTGAGTTCTCTGACAATGATTTCTCAGAGCAGAGGTGCATATTCTGTGATTTTTCTTTCCAGCCCCCACTACACACACATACTGGTTTTGTCTCCAGAGTATTGTTCATATCCTACATCTCCACAATGACCCGCAAGATGTGCGTATTTGTAGGGTGGGGTGAAGAGATGAGAAGGATGGGGCAGCTGTATATCAGGCCTCAGAAAGTCTTCTCCTGATTAAGTAGCAAAAGACTAAATCTATTCTTCTTTTTTAAGTTTATGTATTTACCTCTTCCATAAGACAGTAAAACAGAAAGAGAGAGAAGCCCAAAAGAGTCCTCACACCACAATATACCCACAGCCTCAGCCAGTACAGATGATGAACACACGCATGCTCAGCATGCATAGAAAGACCTTGGGACAGGAACTTGGTACTTTCCTATGCCTCAGCATCAAGAACATTGTGTCACCACTGTGCCATGTGGGAGGCAGACCTTTTTTTTTTTTTCTTTATTGCCAGAGGTTGTGTGTGTGCTTGCCAGAGACAGAGACAGAGAAAGAGAGAGAGAGAGAGAAATCACCGCTCCCCTACAGCAGTGGGGCATTGTCATACCACAATCCCTTGTCTTCCATTTCTCCATCCTCTTGGGATTTATACATGCCCAGCATGTTTTTAAGCTGTAAGAACCAGGAGTTGAACCTCTGTCAGTCATGGTGATCTGGTTCCCTTCACATAGCATTTAACTACCAAGCTTTGGTCTGGCCTGATATTTTTTTCTTCTTTAACTCCTCATATAGTCATCAGCATTTGCTGCTCTTTGAACACTGAAAATCATTTGTCCAACTACAAGAGTTCAAAGATAAAATGTTTTACTCTAGTAAGGTACCACACTTGAACTTATAATTTTCATAGGGAGATACTTACACTCTGAAGTCTAAAAAATATTAAATTGAAGAGGATTTTGGTTATAAATAAAGCTTAAAAAACTGTCACAAAGGGGCCACTAACAATCATCAGGGACAAGACCCAACATCTATTGAATACCTGCTGGTTTCCAGATTCTCCATGGGGTATTTTATATAGAGTCTTACAACTGTAACCCTCACAATACTTCTGTGAGGGAGATATTATTATCTTTTATTAATGATGAAAGTTATGCAGAACAGTATAGTAAAATGAGCAAGTTCACACAGTTAATAACATACTTGAGTTGGGTTTTAAACTCTTCATATATTGTCATCTTTATCATTGTATTAGTCATCATTTGCTGTGTAACAAATGACCCGAAAACATAGTAGCTTAAAACAACATGTACTATCTTAAAATGTCTATGGATTGGAAATTGAGGTGAAATTAGTTGAATCCTTTGGATTAGGACTCTTATAGACTGCAATCAAGTATCACTAGAACTGTGATACCTGTGGTCTTAAGGCTGTATTGGAGAAGGATCTATTTTCAAGCTCCCTCAGGGCTTTTTGGCAGAACTTAGTTCCTCATGAACAGTTGAGTTGGGGGTTAACCTCAGTTCCTAGGCAAATGAACCTCTCCATGGGGCAGTTCACAACATGACAGCTTGATTCATCAGAGTGAGCAAGCAGAGAGAGGGAGAGAGGCAAGAAGTACTAGACGAAAATCACAGTTTTGTAACCTAATCCCAGAAGTGGCATCCCATTACTTTTTCTGTATTCTGTTTGTTGAAAGAAAGTCACTGGGTCCAACCCAACCCAAGGGTATAAATACCAGAAATACTTCCCTGGAAGCTAGTCTAGTAGCTGCCTACTACAACCATAAATTCATTCCTTCATTATATAGCCTTATGTGTTTTATCAACACATAATTATTGATTATCCACTATGTCAGATTTTGTATTTGAAACTACAGATACACCAATATGAAACTTTATACCAAAATTTCATTAATAATAGAAATGTTAAACACATATTGTGCTTAGTATATGCCAGACAACATTATAAGGGCTTTGTATGTATCAGCTCACTTAATCTTCCTAACAATCCTACTAAATAAGTACTATTATTGTTCCCAATTTATATATGACAACATTATAAGGGCTTTGTATGTATCAGCTCACTTAATCTTCCTAACAATCCTACTAAATAAGTACTATTATTGTTCCCAATTTATATATGAAGATAACTGAGGCACAGAACTGCTAGGTAACTCTGTAAGAGCACATTGTTAGCAAGGAGCTGAGCAGGTATTCAATCTCGGACTGTACATGTTCAGATCCTGTTCTTTTCTTAACCACTAAGCCATATCTCTTTCTTTATTTTAATATTATCTGGGGTGAGGGGGGATATGTTGGAATTGACTGGATGTTGAAGTAGGAAAATTTGTTACGGAGTTAGAGAAGGAGCCCAGGCAGAGGCGATGGTGGCTTGGAATAAGGTGGTGACAAAGAACAGAGAAGGAAGTGAGTGTTGTCAAAATAAATTGTAAATGAGAAACCACCATATTTAAAAAAAAAGTTGGAAGTGGGTTGTTGGAGAAGATACAATGATGCATGGCACATAAATGTCTAGTGTGAAGAGAAAAACATGTGAAGAGACTGACCTTAAAGAGGGGGCTGGACATTTTCTCTGCAGCAATAAGAGAAATGAAGGACAGGGGATATTATCTCTCACTTCCATCATAGAACAGGTGGAGAAACTGATGCCCAGATAATCTAAGTCACTTTGTAGCAATCACACAGTCAATCAAATGAGAGAGCACGTGGATTTCCTGGTTCACATTTCTTAATCAGTGGAACATGGCAATAAAACCAAAGGCTTCAGTAATGTCCACCCATGATTGGTAGCAACTAGTTGTGTTCACCAAATATTTCTGGCTTTCTTCCCTCTAGGCACTTGGCAGGATTATACCTCCTTGCCTCTTTTGAAGTTGAAATAGCCATGAGATTTGCTCTGGCCAAAGAAATGTAAATGAAAGTAGAAGGTACAATTTCTAGAATAAAACTTTAAGAGACAATGTATGATTTACCATGTCCCTTTCGTCTTGTTACTGTGAGTATGGGAACATGTGCTGAGAAAGAGCCTCCTTTAGATGGAGCCTCTGAAGACTAATATGAGTAATATGACTTAAATACCTGGCTGAATTCTGCTGGGTATGTGACGTAAAAGAGAAATGAGCTTTTGTTAGGTTAAGTCTATGAGCTTTGAGGACTATGTTAAAGTTCCCCAGGAACAACACACACACACACACACACACACACACACACACACACACAAACAATTATATGAATTTCCAGTAGACAGAAGTCAGTGTTACAGTCTTGAGTCTGAAGGTAATCTGAATGCAGAATTCCTTCATTTTCAAAAGACATTGGCTTTTTGCTTAAGGCTTTCTACTGATTGGACACATTATGGAATTGGTGTTTGACCAAACAACTGAATACCATGGCTACCCAGCTTGACACATAAAATTAGCCATTATAAGGAGTATTTGTTACTATAGCACTATCCAGTCTTTCCTGACTAATACTGGCTCCTATGCCTCATCCCCTCCAGAGGGAGTAGAATTTTGACTCAATAGACACTCTCATTAGAAGACTTTTCTTTTTAGTATTTAGTTCTTCCTTTCAAAAAGTATAAATTTTCATTTTTTTTTTCCATGGAACCCTAGAAGGATACTGGAGAATCACAGAGCAGGAGACAGATACAGCGGTACCAGTTGTTTATGGTCACAAAGTCCAAGCACCCTCCAAAAATGATAAACTGACATCCCAAATAATGAATGAGCAATGTGAGAGCTCTCTACAGAAGAATATTAGTCCATAAATGGGTTAATGAGGATTCAGGTTCTCAGGAGAGTGCTAATGAAATAGTCATAGAAAGGATGTTCAAAATGATCTCACCTGGCTATAGTTGCCATGGAAACTCATTTCCCTTATTTATGTTTCTTTTCCTCCTCCCCAAATTACTAATAGTAATAATTTGGTCAGTTATTAAAAAAGACAAGGAATGGGCCATGTGAACTCAGGCAAGAAATGAAAAGTGAAAGTGAGAGAAAAGAGTGTTAAATAGGAAAAGGGATGCATCACTGAAATAGTTTCAATTAGCTTGTAGGTTATTTCCTTCTCTTCATTGTTAATGTTTGGCAGTTTGGAGTTGCAAAGAAAGCGAAGGAAAGACTTGTAATTCAGGAAGGAAGCTTTTATTTTCTTTGAGACTAAGACCTCAAAATGAACCCTCCTCAGGAAAAATGTATACATCTGTTTGGATGTATAAATTCTGCTTCCAAACCATACACATATCCTACTCACGACCACTCCCTCCCTCACTTCATGTTAACACAACATTATCTAAATATGGCTTTTTTTCAAAAAGGTTTTTTCCTAGGTACATGTGCTCCCTGGAGAGAGACAGAAGGAGAGTAAGGGATACAGTGAGAGGAAAAGTGATCAATCACCCCCCAGGGTGAAGGCCACACCACAATCCCTTATCCTCCAGGGATTTTGGACATACATGCACACGTGCCCACCATGATTTTCAAGTCACCAGGTCCAGGACTTGAACTGTAGTTGGTCATGTGGGAGTCTTGTACTTTAATCACCACACCATCAACAGGCCCCTAGGTGTGTCTTTCTTGGTGTCAGCATGTTTGACATGGATAGTAAGCTTCTGTACTCATGAGTCTTAGGTGTTGGGGGTCATAGACTCCCTAGAAAATTTCACAAAATCAACTATCTCTTTGTAACATACACAAGGACACATCATGTAGAAGTTGTCAATCTCACAAGGTGTAGGGATCTCCTGAAATCTAATCAAGAAATCTGAGTTAAGAATCATTGTCTTAAAGGATTGTATAGATATGCAGTGTTGGACTGACAGACAGTTGGGGATAATTTTATTTTTCTGGTGAACAATGGAAACTACTTTTTTACCTTAACACAGTAGGTTCTTTTGGGGGGTAGGAGGTGAGGAGTGGTCAGGTGATGGATTCAGATCCAATACACTACTCGAATATTAATCAGAGCATCATTACCAACTTCTGAAGGATGATAAATAATAACAGGTGTACACAGTTAGGCTGTAGAAGAGCTGAAAGTAGTAGAGATAACTTACAAGAGCTGTGAGGACCAAATCCCTTTACCTGCCTCTCTTCTACTCCCATTTTATCTTTTTCTACTGAACGCAAATTGCAGAAACAAAGTTTGGTTAGTTAAGTTGCCTATTTTCATAGATCTCTTAGGAAAATAGCAGAGTAACATAAACAATGTGTAACACAATTTCATCAAGGGGGAAGGGAAAGGAAGTAGCACTTACTAGCCTCTACTTCACAGTACGTATGTACAACATCTCATTTCTTCATGGATACAGCCTAAGAAATCAGTTGTGTTTCCTCTATTTTACAAGCTTAAGAAATTGGACTTCTGAAAACTCATACCAGATCACCAGACTCATTCATGCAAAATGTGAGATTTGAACTGAAAAGCCTCTAGGTCTTGTTCTTAGGTGTCATTCCACCATACTTCCTCTGGAAGAGGAGGTATGATTGCAGAAGAGTGCTTCTTTGGAAGAAGTCAGTCTTCTTTAGAGCCCTTCTGGGAGGGTTTCAGACATGAGCACAAAGAATGGGTGGAAAGTTGCGCAATGAATCCCATCAAACATTGTGCATGATGGTTGGACACAGATTTGAAGTCCAACAATAGGAAGTTCTTACCACCATATAAGCTATCTTCTATCTACAAGCCTCCATTTCCCCAACTATAAAATGCCAATAATAATAACAGTACCTAGGTGAGGCGTTTTATATGAGTCACAGAAAATAATGTATTGCAGAAAATAATGTGCCTAGAACCTTACTTAGCTCATAGTAAGGATTCCATTCTTGGTCATTTTGAGTATGTAATAGTATTTCTGTTTCATATAGAAGCTACCACTGTCAAAGTTACCTCATTAAGATGCTCTACAGTCTTGAAGTGAGAGAGATCTGGACCAGATATATTTTGCTGAGTTCTGCCACTGGCAGTCCCTGAGGTAATTGGCCATGTGGATTAACCCCAAAAGTTCTCCATAACTAGCTTGTTGGAACACTATCCACAACAGTTCAGAGATTGTATATATTTTAAAGCTACTTATTAATTGAATATGCATTTTTAAAATAATATTCCCTTAAAATAAAAGTTGTTTCTGTAGGCTTAATGGTGGTACAACAGTGGAATGACAAGTTTTTATGAGGCTGACGCACATGGGATGGTTCCAGATTCAAGCCCAGAGACACCCTTGGGTACACAGGATACACATTTTCCTATGGTTCAGGGCTGGCTGAGATTGGTGATGGATTGCAGCTTCGAAACTTGGTTGAGAGTCTTATGCCTCTGCCTCTTTGTCTCTCTCGCTCATAAAAAAATAAAAAGTGAACTCAAAAAAATTATATTTGGGGCAACCAGTGCCCTAACAGTAATGCAAAGCTTGATGATACTAGACCCATGTGGGAATATCCCAGGTTTGCATCCAACGACCTCCTTGTACACACCAGGCATGTACTTGTGCTCATAACCCTGGCTGGCCAAGGATTGAGGCCAATCACAGCATGAGGATGATGTTGAAAGGGCATTTCTCTTTCTCTCTCTCTGTAGAAAGAAACTTTAAAAGTTTTGTTCAGTTTTTAAATTAGTTGCCAACATATAAAACTGAGTATTTTACATAAAGTAGTCAGACTTCTGGCTTGTATCTAAAACTAAGAATTCTAGAATCAGTTCAGCCTTTGGTCCTTCAGCCACCATATGATCAGAGCTAGTACTATCTACTTCATTGAACGAAAGCACATAATTTTCAGTTTACTGCAGTCCTCTGTCATCCCTTCCATCTCTTAGATTCAGTCTACACCTTTCATTTATATTAGAGCCTGTTGGAAACCATAAGAATTTGATTTCACAACTCTTGACTTTCAGCCTTATCTTAAAAACAAGAAAATAAACTTTTCAAATTCTTCATCAAAAGAAATAGAAAGTTCAGTTCTATGTAGAAAAAAAAACATTGTTTTATATATTTTTAAAATTCAGTTATTTCTTTTAAGAGAGTGAGAGACAGAGAGAAAGATAAGAATCCTCAACAAAGTTCCATACTGTGAACCCCCCTGAGCCTTCCTAGCTAGCCAGGATTATGGGCACACATGCTCGATATACTGGATGACCAGAGAACTGAACCTGTGACCTTCCATATGGATCCAGCTTTGCTTGTACAATGCATCACCATTGTGCCACCAAGCCAGACTATATTTTATACATTTTCATCCCTGAGTTCTCTCTCTTACATAGTTCAGAAGATAGTAAAGAGAGCTTCAGTATAAAAGCTACTTCTAGCATTCATAAAGTTAAAAGCAAACAATTATATTTCACTTTACAAGATCTACCCACATAAATTGCAATGGGTTGTATCATTTAACTATTAATACAGGCACAGAAAAAAAAAAGATCAGAAAATAGACTTATGGTATACTTTTGCCTTAAGTTAGATCACCTCTAAAAGATATTACAAGGTGGGGAGAAGATTCTGCTTCATAAAACTTTTCATCAAAGCCTATTACAAAGAAACTCAAGCCATTTATTAAAAGTTTTTATATAAAAATATAAAAATTTACTGCTAAGGAGGGAAGACGAGAAAGGTTTAGACCCTACATCATCTCTGAGAGCAACTAAGAAAAAACAAGGATGAGTAATCTCCATTTCTACAAAATTACAACTCAGAAGAGGGACCCTAGGCAGTTGAGGAGCCAGAGGCATGAGGTGGGATACCATAAGGGAAATAGATCCTGGGCAAACCTCAGATGAAATAGAGAGAATTCAGGGTTTGCCAGTGTAGGCATGTATGTGTGTATGCATACACAAACATAGATCAAGTAATATTTGTTCAACATAGAAAAAACTTGTATCAGTTTGTTTGTTGGTTTAGAGAAAGACAGAAACCCTAAACAGGGTTTTCATACTTCTATGCTTCCTGCAAACCCTGCAGTCTGCTGGGATCACGGTCATGCCTGGCATATATACCTAGACTGAGGACCTGAACCTGTAGCCTTCCCATATGGCTCCTTCATTGTACAGCAATGCCCTACTACCTGTACCACCCAATTGGTCTCAGTGTAGAAAATGTTGGATAGGGGGAAGCAAAAACAAACAAACAAAAAAGCAAATTGAAAGGCATTAATGTAATTACCATCTTTAAATAGTTGCTTCCTATCTCTTTCACATATTCACCTATTTTATTTTTTCAACAAAATGGTGTCATTACACATATATTATTTTGCACTTTTTCAGTTGGCAAAATATCATGACAATTGTTACTAAATATTTTCTATAGAAACCTTTTTTTTTTTTTTTTTTTTGACAGAATGTCACTCTGTGTCTGGTCTTTCTCCTTTAGTTCAGCCTCCCATGTAACTGGGACCAGAGATGTGTGCTACTATGCCTGGTTCTTTAAGATAAGGTCTTGCTGTGTTGCCCAGGCTTACTGGGAACTCATGATCCTCCTGCCTCAGAGTGCTGAGTGACTGGGATACAGGTGTGTGCCAAGAAGCAGTGTCCAGCATGCTACCACAGTTGGTGCCCTACAAAAAAATTTTTTTTTTTTTTTAGAGTGAGAGTTTTTTTGCTATAGGGCACATGTGCTCACCAGAGAAACAGAGACAGAAAGCAAGAAATCACCCCTTGGGGGGATGGCCACGCTACAATCCCTCTTCCATTTTCCTCTCCAGATCTGGGTAATGTGCGCCCGGCATGAGTTCCAAGGCACCAGGTCCCGTACTGGAACCGTGGTCGACCACGTGAAAGTCAGTAACATAACCACTAGACCGTCTGCTGGTCCCCCTACAAAAACATTTTAAATAAATACAGTAAATACTTAAACTTTTATTCTTTTATATAAATAGAGGTTTTGATGTCTTACTGTTTTTAATATTCCAAACAACAGTTTATAAACATTCTTACAGTTACATTTTATTTATATCTATGATTATTTTCTTAGCAAAAACTTTTAAAAGTGGCATAGCTGGACTAAAGAATGCTTATATATAAGCTATTAGCTGTAAAAAATTGTGTTCATTCATATTCTAATCAGCAAAATGTAAAAATTACTTTTCCACATCCTCCTGTCAAAACTTTTTAGATATCTTTTAGTCATTGCATTTTTTCCTTTTATGAATTCTCTATTCATCTCTATGAAGTTTCTATTCATCTTTTTCTTGTTGAATTGTTAAAACTATATATTAAGTATATTAACCCTTTGTTCATTATATGTTTATCTAAACATGTCATCCAGTTTGTAGCTTCTTAGTCATAATTTTTGGTATATTTTGATGTACAGGCATTTTTAGCACTTATGTGGTAAACTTCATTAGTTTCTTTTTATGATTATTGCCTTAGGACTCATACTCCCCCAGTCCAATATTATATAAATGTCTACCTCCATTTTCTTGGAGAACATTGTGGGGTTTTTTTATACTTTAAGTATATTGCATTCTAAAATGTATTCTTTCAACTCTATGACTCACATAACTTTTGTTTGTTCCCCTCAATGAACAGCCAGTTGACAAAATACCAAAATTATTGAATAATATATCACACCTTCCTCTGACTTTATAATAAATAGCACTTTTATTGTACACTAACTTTTTATATTTACTTGGGCATATATCTGGAATTCTCAATAGCTGCACCATACTGCTTTAATTATAACCTTATAAAATATTGTAATTGGTGGTAGGGGAAATTCTCTCTTTTCACTTTTCTTTCTCAAACATTCTTATAATTATTATTATTATTATTGGTTTTCCTTATATATCTGTTCTCGCTCATAAACTTTAATGTTCTTTTTTGAAGTGAAAAAAAATCCAGATTCATTTATAGTTTAACTCGGGAGGGTGTATCATTAGTGTATTTAAGTTATTCTTTCTGTGGCTCTGGGAAAAAGGCAATGGTTTCTTCAAAATCACACATGTTGGACATTTCTTTAAATATGGAAGAGAAATGTCATTCTGGTGGACACTTTTCAAGGTCAGAAAAACTGTAAATAGAGAGTTGTAAGTAGTTTTATATTTCTCCTTTTCTATTATCCTTCATGTAGCAAGTCACTGGAAAGATTAGGGAGAGAAAAGAAACTTTTATTTAGGAGAGAAAAACTTTAACTCATAAAAAGACCTGGAAAGAGATACCATTTTAGCCAACAACTACCTGGACAAGACTTTGTTCTTAAGATGTGGCTGTCTGGTTCTCTGCCTTTTTTCTTGCTATGCTCCAAAGAGCAAATGTTTGGTATTTAGGAGTCTTTTTTCTTTTGACTTGAAAAGACAAACATCAATGATTTTACCATTGCTTTGAAAATTAATCTTCTAAGGCTACAGAAAAAAAATTGTTCTAAAAAAAATTAAATTGTATTATTTTTTGTTTTATTATTTTGGCTGTTACTTAGGCATGGTGGGAAAGTTTTACAACCTGTGGAATAGAGGTGTAGCATTTCTTCCACAAATTATCAAAAGAAATTAACTTTTAAATTATTACATGACACTTTCAGAATTGTGTGGATGTGTGTGGGGAAGAGAGAAGGTAAGTGTCTTTGAATTGGTGAAAGCAAGAAAAAAATTAGGCCAGCAGGTGGTGTGGTGAAGGGTGCTGGACTGCCACGTGGATGACTGTGGTTCGAGTCCTGGATCTGGCGGCTTGCTTTCTCAATTTCCCTCTCTTTCTCTCTCTCTCTCTCTCTCTCTCTCTCTCTGTTCCTCTCTGGTCAAATTAAAATTAATTAATTAATTAAATTAACAAATAAAGTTCAATAAAATAATTTTTTAAAAAAAGCAAGGAAAGATCTTCTAAGACATAGATAAAGAGGTGTCATGTGATAGTTTAATATCCTAGGGTCAAAAGCCATGACTGAAAATCGCAAATAGGGGCTAGATGGTGCCTCTCCAGTAAAATGCATGCTCTATGAGGCTGACCCACATGGGAAGGTTCCAGATTTGCATCTAGAGATCTCCCTGACAGTTCAAGGTACCCACAGGCCCATGTTCTGGGGCCAACTGAGATAAGGAGTGGATCACAGTATGAAGATATCATTGGGGGCCCTGTCTCTTTGTGTCTTACTCATGGAAGAAAGAAATAAAGAAGCTTTTAAAAATCACAAATAGTATTATTGTAATCAAATGCGAACACAGCCTTCAGGTTTTCATAGTTATTTTAGAATAGATCAAATTAAGATGCAAAGTTCCTCAGTCAGGGAAGTTGGTTTAGCATTAAACCAAATGTCAAAAGTTTGGGGGGGCTTTTTTTCTTTTCTTTTTTAGAGTTTTTTTTACTATACTATAGGGCATGTGCTCATGCCATAGAGACAGACATGGAGAAAGAGAGTGAGAAATCATCCCCCAGGAAGGATGGCCATGCCACAGTCCCACTCCATTCTCCTCCTGGGATTTTGGGCATACACATACATGAGTCTGGCCTGAGTGTCAAGTCACTGGGTTCAAAAGTTGAACTACAGTCAATCAGGCGGGAGTCCTGCACCTTAACCACTATGCCACCTGTTGTCTCCATGTCAAAAGTTTTAAAAATGTATTTCATTAGTCTAGTTTAAGAAAACTAAGAAGGGCTGGCCCTATAGAGCAATGGCTAAGTGCAATGCTGAGTCAGAACCCACATGACCAACCACGGTTCAAATCTCAACTCCAGCAGCTTGAAAAACACGTTGGGTGCACACGCACATGTGGCCAGAATCCTGACATGATGGAGGAGGGATTGTGGAGTGACTATGCCCCACTGGAGGTTCTCTTCTCTTTCTTCGCTCTCTCTCTTTCTCTCTCCCCCACCCCTCAAATACATGTGCCCTTGGCACTTACTAGGAAAAAAATAAAAGTAGAGAAAGTTGCAGTCTCAGTCCCTCTGTAATAGTAAACATGTTTTTTACACATTGACATGAGGACAATGCCCTCATGGTTCTCCCCTGGAATTTTCAGCCCTACTATGCATGTTTCTGCTCATTCTGTTTCTCTGGGTGAGAGTCAGTGTTTGCATGTGTGAAATGTACACTCACCAAACACCAGGCCTGTGCATCACATGATTTTTTAAAGTCTAATAATGATGTCTGATACAGTACTCACATGATTATCTTTTGCTTTATTAAATCTTGAAATGGCCTATACCAGAGCCACAGAGGGGTGTCGTGTATAAAATATTTTGGCAATCCTAGCGATGCATTTGCAACCCACACTACAAAATACTGATTAGGTTCTACCCCTAAGAACTAGTCATGGTGGCATATCAGATTTCCTGAAATGCAACCATATTAGAAAGAAATAGTTTCTACATGGATTCAACATTAGATTTTTTTCTCCATAAATATATAGGAGCAAAAGACCCTTCAGTAGTTTTTCTTTGGTGTTTACAGGTATCAGTGTTTCTGAAGTGGAACAGATATGCAAATAGGAAACACAATCGCTGAATTTGTTTTAGACGTTCTTTGTGTATAGAAAGAGCATTCATCTATTGTACCTGGTGGCTATTAACTACTCTAATTGTGCAGTAGACTCGTTAACAAGTTTGTTGAAGTTGCACATTATAATTTTAAAGGAGTTAATTGAATACTAATCCAATGCACAGCACAAAAATTATTTGAACCATTCCAAGGAAAGCCGAAAATCCCACCAGCTGCCTTGGTCCTAGTAAATCCCTACCCCTGTGAAACTGAGAAAATGAATATTCAATATTTTTTCCATTTGAGTCTCTTGACATTCTATTGATTCACTTTATTTTCCCAACAATTTTCTGACAGGTTTCCCAATGTGGATTCTGCACATTCTTTGATATTCATCTTGTGATTGCTTTGAAAATGAGCACCGTGGCCAATTTTGGGCAGGGGCTTAGAACTCAGGAGCCCCAAGCCCCTCTCATCCCAAGAGCCAGCATATTCATAGAATTGTACTGTATTGTGATGTGATCCTCACATCTGGGACACAGTCAAACATCAGAAGGGGAAATAGATTTGAGCGTATGCGAAACTTAAATTATGTTTGTGGACCAAGGTACTACCTTGGGACCTTGGGGCAAAAAAAAAAAAAAAAAAAAAAAAAGTGGTGATTCACTGGACCTGAAGATTGTACTAATAGAGAAAAACATAAAAGAAAATCACGTAGAAGTGAAAAAGCAGATTGCAGAAACAAATAAATATAACAGGAAAGTAGCACCTATTCCAAAAACTTTTATAAAAGGAATAATCCCCTGGATGTTTGAGAAAAGGCAGTAACTGGCATAGGAGAGAGTCTGTACAGGGACAGATGCATCTCCTGCCATTGCAGAACATAAAGGTCGGTTAGTTGTCTTCATTCTAGAATGTTCCATTAACACACAGATAGGTGACACACACCCTTCTTTATTTTTTTATTTTTTAACAGTATCTTAATGAGAAGTGGCGCCTTGTCTCAGTGAAAACTAATTATTATAGGCCAGCAGATGGCATGGTGATTAAGGCACTGGACTCTCACATGGCCAACCATAATTTAAGTCCCAGACCTGATGGTTTGAAATTCATGCCAGGTGCATATGCATGTGTGCTCAAAATCCCAAGAGGAGAATGAAGGAGGAGGTATTGTGGCATTTTCCTCTTCCAGTCTCTCTGCAGAGAGTGCATGCACCTTATGGAAAAAAATCTAAATAATAATACTGATAATTGCTGTATTTCTTTTTGTATGCCTGGTTTATTGGATTCAATATAACGTGCTTGCCCATTGTATCTCAAATGACAGCTCTAATTCTTTTCAATGGATGAATAGTATTCCATGGTCTGTGTGTGTGTGTGTGTGTGTGTGTGTGTGTGTGTGTATGCACACACATTTTCTTTATCCACCTGTCTGTTGATGATGGATACTTATGTTGATTCCAAATCTTGGCTATTGTGGATAGGGTTGTATAAGCATCGGGGTGCAGATATCTTAGTGACATACTGATCTCCTTTCATTCGGGTATGTATGTAGTAGTAGAATTACTAGATCATGTGGCACTTTGATTTTCAGCTTTTTGAGGAAACTCCATACTGTTTTCCCTAATGGCTGTCCTAATTTGCATTCCCCCCACCAATGTGAAAGAGTGCCCAGTTCTCAATGTCCTTGCCAGCATGTTCTTATTCATGTGGAAATTGAAAAAAAGAAAAATGACCTCAAGGAAGTAGAGGAGATGAATGACTATTATAGGCTGGGAAGGTTAGGGGGTGAGGTGGATAGAGAGATGTTGATTAGTTGAAATAAAATTACAAATAGATTAGAGCAACAGTTTCTAGTGTCATAAGATACAATATACACTACTTCACTGTATATCTCAGAGTAACTCAAAGGGAAGATTTTGAATGTCCCTGTACAAAGTAATGACAAATGACTACAATGACGGATATGCTATTTACTCTGATTTAATCAATACGCAGTGTATTCTTCTGCTGAAAAATCACATCATGACTTTTCTATGATGAGGATTTTTTTTATTGGCATGTAATCACTGTACACATTTTGGGGATACAATATGTACAAGTATGTACAATGATTATATGTCAATAAAAATATCTAATTACATTTTAGAACTTCAGTGTTGACCAGCCTCCTTCAGAGAAATGAATTCGTTGTACAAATCCTTTCCTGGACATCTTTCTGATCAGCTGCAATGTCTCTTCTATAGAGCTTTCTATTGATATAACGTTTTACAATGGGAACTTAAATTTTACCACTTACTCATTTTTGTGTTTTCAAGAACCTAGCTCCATGGGATGCACATTGCATACTCTCAATAATATTTGTAAAATGAATAAAGAAAGGAACAAAAGTGTAGGCTATAACATAGAAAATGTCCCTTTGGCCTATGGCCCAGATGGGACTCAGATCCTTTCAGATTAGGAATGCTGTGTGTGTGTGTGTGTGTGTGTGTGTGTGTGCGTGCACACATTTTCTTTATCCACCTGTCTGTTGATGATGGACACAACTGCCTATCTCTCTGTGCATGATTGACCTTATTGACACTAAGACTGGTATTGGAAGCATATAGACAAACACTCTTTGACACCTCTCTTAATCCCAGTATGTTCTTAAATGA